>JAPQRQ010000002.1:22910548-22931930 GCA_037367365.1 Apogon talboti
TGACAGAAGTATAAACCGGAGGGAGAGGTTATTTTACCTACCAGAACAACCACCGTCATTGGTTATTGGGCGTACACCTACCAGACCACTACTGTCATTCCTCATTCGGTGTCATTCGTTTTAGGGTCTCCCCGTTAAATGTAACATTGCTGTCCTTCTTTGGTCTGTTAGTCCGTCCTACAGCGCTACAAGTGTTAACCATATAGATAGGTTTTTCAGTTGTTAATATGTCACAGCTGTATTTAAATTTAGAGTGGTCTTTCGACGTCTTCACGGCTAAAACCAATGTAGGATGCTGGAGGAGCAGTCTTTTTGCCCCCCAGTCGGAGGCAGAGCAAAAAAAATCACGTGCGCGTGACGTCACGTGGCAACGTGTCCATAAGGTTAGGAAATCCAACATGTAGTCTGGTTCAGAACATCAGTTGAATACAAAAATAACAAGGACCACTGAGGATGAAGTTGCAGATACCTGGCAGAGGAGTTGGAGCTGGAGGATTCTGCTGGGCCATCTGGAAGATCAGCCAGTAGCGCATCCAGGTCTCCAGGCTCTGCAGAGTGAAGAATATTTACAAAACCACAACATTGTACTGTATCTATGTCACCATCAGTGTATGAGGCCTCACCTTCCACTCGCTCTCGTTCATCTGCCTCTTCAGGCTCTGCAGGTTGGCCGGGAAGGTCTCATTGAAATGCGGCAGCTTGAAATCCTGCTCAAATTATGGCGAGAGCTTAGTGACAATACTTTAATAACACACAACAGCTGAAATGTGGAGATACAAGTTCTACACACCTGCATCAGATCCTGCAGCTGCTTCTCCACAGTGGGAACAGCTTCGTCCGTCAGTTTCTGGTGTTGGGTGGGAGGGAAAAGGATTCAGTGACCTTTAATTTACAACTTAAAATGTGTTTTCAGGTGGTGAAGTAGATGTGAACATACTCCCTTGGATGACGACATGTCCACATCAGAAACATAGTCCATTGTCAGGGGGAGGCTGGCCATGGGCACATGCATCTTCATTGGAGCAGCTGCAGATGTGTGTGTGTGTGTGTGTGTGTGTGTGTGTGTGTGTGTGTGTGTGTGTGTGTGTGTGTGTGTGTGTGTGTGTGTTGAGGGGGGCAGAGTAAGAGCATTTTTAGTGCAAAAATGTTAATACTTTAGAAGCAGAACAAATATCGTACTATACAACACAAAAATGAATAAATTGTATGAAAATGTATTATTGCTGTATGATTGAACATACTAAAAAAAATCCACCAATCAGGCTGAAACACAGGCAGTGCATTATCAAGCCTATCTGATGAGGATTACTTTTTAAATCCCAGTGACTGTGATACACTAGATGTGTTAAAATCTGGTTAATTCATCAGTCTACAGTGCATCTGGATAGTATTCATAGATTCATGAAAGAAGAATGGTTGAAACTACCCCAAATAGGTGAGTCAAGCTTGTAGGATCACACTCAAAGGCTGTAATTGCTGCCAAAAGTACATCAACAAAGTATTGAGCCAATGCTGTGAATACTTATGTACATGTTATAGTATTTATATTGTACTGTGTGTAGAACTTTGAGATAAAAAAGAATGTTACAAGGTATGTTTTTTGGGAGAAAAAACTCATGTCTTAAAAGAAAGAAACAAAGCTAAATTTAAAAAACTGAAGACATAATGAACACAATTGAACTAAAAAAGAATGTATTCTATTCTGGAATAAGGCTGTGACAGGAAATGTAAGAAAAAAAAAGAAAAAGTGTAGTGCTTTCCGGATGCACAGTAACTGCATAGTGACATCAACAGAATATTTTTATTTCTTCCTCAGTGAGTCACCACATTTTTTCTGATGCCCAGCTTTAAGGTGGAGTTCCCTAGAGCTGGCTTTCACTTCCTTCTCTACTTCTTCATTCCTAAAGCTTCGTCCTCCCCTGTATGTCTGATGAAACTACCTCTCGTCACTAACGTATCCACACTTGGAGCAACCCGTCTGTTTATTTAGGACCTAACCTCCCCATTTTTTACCGTGGGCTGAGCGAAAAATGTCCTTCCCCATCTTCTCCGAGTTCTTCTGCAGCGTGTGGATCTGCTGCTTCTGGTTGAACACCATGTAAGCGGTGAAGACCTGACTGGCCAGGAGCAGACATGCCAGGGTGGTGAGGCCGGCGATCTTAAAGGCCCGACTGTTGGAGCCCCTGAACCAGGAGAGAAGGACAGACAGGAAAATACACCATAACGTGACGACCACATTTAGAATCATACAAAAAAAATGCAATGTTTAATGTGATGCCTGACACTTTCATGATGGGAAAACTTACATTCACTTTGAGACTTAAAACACATCTGTGAGAAAAGGATGGATTGACTTTATCAATCCATATAAAAGAGGCTTTAAGGAAAAGAAGAATCAATGGTTTTGTTTTTCCATTGACTCAGTAATACACACTGGCTATTTTTCTTAAGGTTAAGATTTTTCTACTTTTTTTTATTGTTATTTTTTCTTTTTCTCTGTTGTTTTTTTCTGTTAATTTAATGGTTTTTCCACTGATGTAGGGATGCATTGTGAGAGATTGTGCCTATTGTTTGACCTGGGGGAATTCCAAAATATTTGTTTGCGGCATTTTCACACCATGAAAGAGTGTGATTTATATTACATACTGATTTTGGACAGTAGAGATGCACATGTTTCACCTTGAACTGTGGTATTATCCAGTGGTGAAATAAAAGAAAGTCAACCTGACTTCAGCTTAATTTATTTTATTCTGGCTCTAAGCAGTCGTACACTTTTGGAAATAATTATTCAACGTGATATCACGAAGTACATATAACACGCCAATAAAACTGGTGTGTTATATGTATGCATTTTAAGCTTTCCGCGTATATGTGAACACAGCATGACATGACATGCACCGAGGCTTAGGCTTATGGTACTGTTTCTGATTAGATTTACCCTTAGGCTTAGGGTTAGAGTTAGAGTTAGGGTTAGCTTTAGGTTTAGGTTTAGGGGATCGCAAAATAGGGCAAATATTGACACACGATTGTACGGCGTCCCATAACATGCCAAAACTCAGAAATTCGTATGTATAGCACACCAAAACGGCACCAAACTGCCATGTCATACAATGTGATTTCATGAGATCAGAGAACATTTAATAAATAAGATTTGTAAATCTCTCTTTTTTTTTTTTTTTTTTTTTACACAAAAGGGAGACAAACCTTTTGCAAAAAGTTCACTTTACAAATTTAATCAAGATATAGGCTGTATTTCAATGAACCGCAACAAAACTTCTATAAACATGTAACATAAATTAAAGATATGTAAAAAAAAATAAAAGTAAAAAATAAAAAAAATAAAAAAAATCCAACAAAAGAATCTGAGAGGGTACTTTTTTGTACAGAAAAAAATTACAGGCTTCGAGGCTGTGGATGTGTCTAAGGGAAAAAAAGTCTGCATTTTTCTTCATGAGCCAATAGAATCTGAGGATCACTAGTTACTAGGCAGATGTCGTCCAGTGCTGTAGGGAAGTCTATAACAAACTGCTTTACAGCAAGTATCAGATACAGAAACAGATTAAATATTTTACGTTTTTCAAACAATTCTACCACTGCATATTTAGTCACTTTAAAAACACTTAAACCACAATAAAATCTAAAATGTAAAACCAGGAAGTCAGTCCAGAAGTAGGATTAAACTGCGTCATGTCTAATGGGAAGTAACATAGCTTTAATTATATCTCTTGGGCCAAATAGTACATTGTTATTCTGACATTTACAATATTTTAAATAAAAACATCCTTCATTAATTTCATGTCTGATAAAATTAAAAGATTAGCCAAGGTTTATGTTTGAGCCTAATATTTAACCAATAGCAGAAGAGCATCATGAGTTACCAGGCAGATGACTTCTGCTGGTGCAAAGGATGGTAAAGTTCATGGGCAACTAGCAACTCCACATTCTATTATATGTTAAACTCTTTCAGATTTACATAGTAGAGGGAAATGAGATCAGCTTGTAAGTTTACAGAATGATGTGATACAGATGATGTTTAGTGAAACTAAGCTTTGACAACGAACCTCTGTCATAACAATAACAATACTCTGTAGAACTGAATATTTTCTGATTAAAAATATATTTGTTAGTTTTTAAGCATTAATTTTGATTAATGAGTTTTATTTCCTACAACACGAGCAGACTCCTTCATTTATTCACATTATTATTAACCTGTAGGGGTTCCCATTAACCAAAGTGCTGTTGTTCTGTAGAAATGACAGATGTTTCTCACCCTCCAGTTTGTCTGGGCAGAATCAGAGCCTCTTCGCTGCCGGCCAGGCTACCTGTGGCCAGAGGAGCATCTTCTGGAGACTGAGCCATCTGTCCTGGAAGTTCCTCTCAGCTTCTTCAGGAAAGTAGTAAACTGAACAGAGTCTGGATGTTCACCTAAATAAATCACTCTGAGAATGAGGAAGAAAATACCAGGCAGGGTTCCTGAGAAAGGTGAAGAGACGAGGAAAGTCCCACAGTGGGATGGCCCACTGGAGCAGCATGTGCTCTCATTGGCCAGTTTGCAACCTCATCACTTGTTGTTAGAGGCAGATAACTGCACCAGGACAGTTGGGTTCTTCACAGCCTTAAATTCACTTTATACTTTTTTTTTGTGCTAAATTCGAACATTATCTATTCATTGTGTTATCTTTATCTACATGATTTATTCCACTGCTATCGTGTCCTATAATTTTAACACAAAATACAACTTTCTCTAGTTTGTAACCCTCAAAACATAAGTGTCACTACTTTTACCTCCTGGAACACAAGGATTAGGATCAGTTCTCTGGCAGATTTTTAGTGCTTTCCCAACAAAACTAATTAATTTTGAGAAAAAAAAAGTGTTGTCTGGAAGAGTTTATAAATAATGGGCTCAAAGTTAAGTGAAATGTAGAGGAAAGGCACCAGGCAAAAAGACATAACAGGAAGGAAATAAAAAAAACACAGGATGAAAATAAACAAAGACAAGATGTAACAAGAAGGAAGTAAAAGATAAATGACACAAGAGATGCGAAAAGACAAATAAAAGACAACAAATTACATAAAAGATACAAAAGGAGACAATGAAAGAAAAACGACAAGTTACATAAAACACCAAGACAAAAATGGCATAACAGCAAAAATAAAAATTACAAGACAGAGAAAAATGACAAATGATGTAAAAGATGCAACGAGACAAAAACAACAGAAAAGTAATAGAAATTACATTATTCAACAAGACAAAATTGACAAATATTACATAAGACACAGGACAAAAGCATAAAAGACACAATGAGATAAAATCATAAGACAAATAAGTTACATAAAAGATTCTAGACAAAAATGACGAGAAAAATGAAAAAAATTACACAAAAGATGCTATTAGATATAATATTTTTTTACGAGGTAAAAAAAAAATTAAACTACGTAAAAAAAATGCTACAAAGAGAAATTTAAAAAATTTTTATAAAAAGGACAAATCAAAAATTACGAAGTAAAAAATATGAAAGAGACAACTAGACAAAAATGAGAAAAATTAGAAACTATGCAAGAGGGAAAAAAATTATAATTCATGACAGTTTTATACAGCTTTAGGCCTTTAATCAGACATATTTGGGGAACTACAGGTCTTTGTAAATTTGCTGAGGTTGAAAATGTACAACCGGATGCAGACAGACTCTTCTTACTGTGTCTGTACTGCATGTGGATACAGAGTTAATCTGCCTGACATTAGCTTTGCCTTGTGAAAACACCTGATCACAAATGGAAACCAAAAGACCACAGCATCAGGCTCTGAGTGACTACGATTTCAGCCTGATGGGACAAAGGAACCTTTTCCAGAAATCCCCCTGTGAAAAAGGAAAAGAAATGAAGCGAGAATAGTCCATCTACTGAAAAATACAGTGGTGTTTTATTTGCAAATTAAAAAGCACCGACAATATTAGTTACACTGTAAAAATTATTGACAACAATTACAAATCTTTATCATACAGTCCAGGAGATTAGTACCATCGTTGCTGTTATGTGTTATCACTTAATACTTTAAATGGAGCGACTCAGTACCTCTGTACAATAGTTGGCAGTGAGAGGACATGAGGAGACAATCTTATCGACACACCTCTGTACGATGACCGACTCCAAACTCCCCGAGTACAGCACTGACATTTCACACTACGGGAATGGGCTGATGGAGAGAGTAAACCCAAACACATTCAATAATTTAGGTCTACCGAGTGTTGCGTTTATGTACATTACAAAGTCAGGAAATAAAGGACCGACATGTGCATTGTTATTACATCAGAACATTGTACAAAACTATTGCAATAAGAGCAGCTTTTCGTTATCTATGCTTGACATCTAGTTGCAGTAGTAACACCTTAACCGACAACCAAATGTCTGTATAGTCTCACTGGGCATACTGTTGGTCAGCCGGGCAACTTTACACACTTTTCCCAGAGACGTTTTGTTTTTTCTTCCCAAACTTTGACTCATCTACCAAATGAAACAAAAAGACAACATATACAGTTCAGACAAAAAAAAACCCAATGCGGAAAACCGGTCTGAAATGCACAATCTTGTTCTGTACACTATGTGAATCTCTTGCACCAGAGTGCGTAGTTAACATACAGTAGCTAGCTTATGCTCTTCTTCACAGATTGTAGTAGGATCCTTTATGTTAGTGTGCTTTCCAGTAACCTGTATGTCCACAACAGATGTTTCACGTGAGTACTTTAAATATTGTGCTTTCAACATGTTCCTACCGTTCCTGCTTTAGTCAACTCAGTGGTCATGAAACTGACGTAAGAGGAGGCTGAGCTGAATAACCTCATCGACTGTACTGTACATCTGGCCTGCATGAAAGACTGAAATGGAAATTTAAAAAAAAAAAAAAGTTTAAGTTTGGTACATTCTACAACAATGCATTGCCATCAGCATTAAAGAAATGTTAAAACAATCTCCAGGCTAAGGGGGAAAAACAAAACAAAACATAACATATCTTTAAAAAAAAACCCAAAAAAAACCTTAAAAGTCCACGTGGTAATATTTTAATGAAGATTCTGTCCTGGCACTTGTAAATGTGATAACTAGATTCTACCAAGGCCTATCAAATAAGGCTACAACATGCAGCCTGAGTCTAGACTCCAGATGTCCCATTCTCCTCTCATACAAACACTCACACAAAGGCATCTGCAACCAATGTCTCTGTCAATGAGGCTCTCATCCATTCAGTCAATGTTGCATTGCCTGGTTTTATGTGCGCCAAACACCACAACTCATGGTTGGAAGCAAGGGTTGATCAGTGTTGACCTCTGTCACCCATTTTCAACGTTAAAGACTTCAGACTCGTTCCTTCCTTCGATTTTCAGTTTTTAGTTCATGTGAGGAAGAGAAGGTTTGACTACAAAGAACAGGTGATTATCAAACACTGAAGGCCGCCCCTCTACGTCACAGGGCTTTTCTTCTTCGTCCTCCGCTCCAGGACGTACTGGAGGCCTTCGTTAAGGCGCCCATGCTCCAGGTTTGCCTCGTCGGGGGTAATGGCATTTTGAGACTCCAAGAGAGAGCGGAGCGCATTCGGCTGCTCTACAGTCACCGCTGAGGCGCTCTTTACTCAACATCCATTCGTTATGGAAGATCACAGTTGTTTGGAGTTATATTTGGGTGACGCATCCTCTGATCGCCGATTTGATACATTTGTTTCATGGTCAAAACTACTTGGGATCTTCGGCATTTCAGTCCCCCCCCTCCACAGCAGGGTGGAGCAGTGGTTCAGTGTGTGGAGTTGTGTTCTCCCCTGCCGTGCTGCTACCTGGTGTGGACCAGCTCTTCTCTGAGCCAGCTGGGCAGCGGCTGGCCCATCCTGTAGAGGAGCTTTGACAGCTCGATGTTGTGATCCCTGTAGTACTCCCTGAGGAAAGCCTGGGACTGAGGATGAGAGAGAGAGATACGACAAGATCACATACCAGTCAATCCAACAGTAATATGCATAACACCACAAATGAGTGAAATGGAACCACATGGTAAAGTGTATGTTATATGATGATACCTCAGGATCCATGTCGGGGTACCGCCGCCCTTTGCTCTTTCCCAAACACTTGGTTTTCCCTCCCTCAAGCAGCTGACACCAAAAACCTTTCTTAGGGTCAAACCTGTACGTTAAAGGGAGTCATTGAAAACCACCGTCAGTCCTGACTATAAAACTCATCATTTCACAGTGAATGAATTAATAAAATATTAACAGACACAAAGACAAATGGCACAGTACAAGAATGACCTGGAAGTCGATACTCACGCAAGGATTTTATGGTAGTTTATGATGTTTGCCAGACTTAGAAATTTCTGGATTTTGTCCATGACCGAGGCGGGTTCCGTCTTCAGCATCTGTCCATCTAAGACCAACAGCTGCAAGAACACAAGAAGAAACAAACATAAGTCCGGTAAAAACTCTGACAACCTCAAATAAATATCACTTAATCATTAAGAAATTTATTCTAATCTGTACATATGACCTCGATCACCAACTTGGAGCAGTCAGTGGCCTTTTGGTCATTCCCATGATGCATCTGGGCACTAGGATTCTTGGCTAGACTTACCTGTTGAGAATAGTTCCTATAGATCTAGAACTGCTTTTGAATCTGTTCTTAAACTCTGTTCTAGGAAAGCTTTTATTTGTGTGGATTTTAATGTATTTCTACTGTCGTGCTTGTTTTATTGCTGCTTTATTAATGTTATTTTATCTTTATATGCAGTAGCTTTGCTAGGAACAGTTGTGAACAAGCAGCACCACTGCAGCAACCTGAGGGATTTCAGTCTGTTGTGTTTGGAGGTGAAAGCCTGTCAGTTTTGAAACAAAAGCCATTTGTTTTTCACCCCAGTGAGTCCCTCACATGCTCCCTTCCATTTGCCATCCATACAAGTCCACAAAGAAGTAAAAACAAAACAGTCTTCCCGAAACTATCCTTAAATAATGCTGCCAGTTACCATAAAGCTTGATTTTCACAGCGCTGACAGACATATTTTACCTTGATGCTGAGTAGGTTTTTGCATGAATATACCGACCTGGCTGGAGTGGTAGTAGTTGAGCCAGCGCTCCATGTGGATTGCGTACCAGCCCGGCACCAGACAACGGTTTTGGAGGATGCGTAGTTTGACTGGAGCGTCGTGGCCTGCTGTGATGACCTCATGGAAGGAGTATTTTAATGCCACCGGGTCGTCATGGGCTCTTTGGTGCTGCCAGCAGACACAGAGGATTATTTAATTATATCTCGTTTATCTCAGGACTCGTGCTGCACAGAACAGACCTAAACATATACGAAATGAACTGATGAATTTACTTCCTGCACGAGTAGTCATCTAGTCATGACTGACTCGTGCAGAAAGAACAGTAGTGGGTGGTGTAAAATCTTACACCTGAAGAGTTAACACTCTTTAGGTTATTTTCGAGTTGTGGGTGGTTTATAACAGACCTGGTACCAGGAGTAAGCTCTGTCAGCTGGGTTGATGAGGATCGTGATAATCTTGGCTTTGGGCAGGAGAGCAGCAGCCCGCTGAGCGGCCACCTCAGAGTCAAAGTAGTTGGCACTCTTCTCAAAGTAGTAGTCTGAACTGGTGTTGGAGGGAAGAGGGAAGTACTCCATATACCTGAAACAAACGCATACAAAGTGTTACAAGCAACTACAGTTGATGTGGTCCAAACTGCTCTGTGTAGATGAGGATCATCTCTCTGTAGGCTGTGTGGGTGAGCGCCCATGTGCAACAGCTTGGCACCCCACATACACTGAGAAAAAAGAGAAAGTAAATCTAACAACTCTGTACAATATTAATATTTGGCCAGTGTGCTTACATAAAATTTCAGCCTGCCAAATAATTTTTGTTTTTCGTGACTCCTCTGAGGCACAGTTATGTGTGAAACTGCTGGTTCTCATTGATGCAGGTCTAAATCAATTAAACCTTCAGGAAAACACAATAGGTATCACTTATGTTGGTGCGCTTGTTCTTTGAAATGGGACTTGAAACCCTAAAAATACATGTATGTTGCAGGTATATTGTGATTCCAGATTTAACGTATGTATTGCAAAAAGACCACAGACTCGTTAAGAAAAAACAAAACACTTCTGAATGTTTATTTTTTAGCCACAGAGAGCCAAATTTGGTGTGCGCTTACAGATTAGAGATTGATTCATAATTAATCTAAGATGTGTCTGGAATAGTAGCTGCAAATCAAAGGATCTTGTTTTGCAAAGTAAAAGAAACAAAGCATGGAAACACAAACAAGCATCAAATGGACTTAAACCTCTTTGGTATCGTCTGTGTGAGCCTGTAGAGTTTCTTACCAGTCGATGCCTCTGTGGTAGTTGTGCCCATTAAAGAACTGGATCTCCTCAAAGGTTTCCTTACTCGGATAGTTACTGGTCAGGTCAGGATGCATACCCAGAAACAGGTAGAGTGCAGTTGTACCTGTGAACCCCAAAATGATGAGAAGAGCAGAGGTTTAAGGAAACACATATCTATATGAACACTACAGGTTAATCTACTATCAGATTCTCTAAAAAAAAAAAAAAAAAGAAAAAAAAAAAGAAATCCTGACATTTTAAACCTCAAAGTAAAAGACTGAGCGGATTGAGAGCCTTCAGATTCCATTTGTGAGGCTGTCCTGTAGGGGGTGTTAAAGGACTGCACGTCACCTGTCTTTTGAGGCCCGATGACAAGCAGTTTGGGGAAGCGGTCACATGTTTTCTCTTTGGACCAGATGTCCTTGTGCCTTTTGTCCTCGCAAGGATCCTGTAGCCACAGAAAGATAAACAATCCTTTGTTTGTTCTGAAGTTAACAACGTGAAATTCTGTAAGATTCATACTGTTGTAACAATGCAAATGGTCATCTTAAATCTTCAAGTCCTCATTCAAAAAAACATGGTCGCAGGGTAATGGCATCCCTGTGCATCCATTAATTAAACAATGCTGTCCATTACCAATGCGCCTGCTACTAGATTTCAAATCAATAATAACAGGGCGATTTGTTTTCTATCAGTATCACAGGTAAATTGTCACTTTATAGGCATTTATTACAATTAAATAAAATGATAGATGCATATATCAATACATTTCATCTTGCTCATCTTCACCTACTCACCTGCCAGAGAGGATCCCTCTCTGAAGGAAACAGGCTAAAGTATTTCTGAGCGAGCTGAATCGGCGGAAGGGTCTGCATCTTCAGGTTCGTCCACGTCTGGACAAACATCACCAGGCTTTTAAAGGTGTATAGACCAAGGCGGTCATTCCCATAGTTGGACAGATGGGTCATGAAAATACTAATCTGTAGATGGGGATGACAGCATAACAGGAAATATTACAATGGGGGGAAAGGCTGGGGAAGCGTAAACTATGGAAAAAGCACATTGGAAATATGCAACGTCATAAAAATCTGACTAAACAGTTTGTTTGTTGTAAAATGGATTTTAATCGCCTCATTCACATCACAGTGAAGTAGTTCAGCAATGTCACACCTAAATGAGTGCTTCCCATTTACACAAAATGAATTTTTAAAAAAAGTAGATCAAATAAGACCAAACGAATCAGAAAACCGCTTCAACAAAAAGACAAAACACATTCATTAATACTTTAGACACAGTCTGCTTTAAACTACACAGTAAGAAAACATTATAAAGCCGACTGCAAACTATGCGGGGTGACATTTGTTGCAGAGACGCTAACAAACGCTGAAACATTTCTAAAGAAAACATGCTGTGAAAACAGGGAATGTTCGAAAATGCACTCTGGCTCAGATAAAAGAATCATTCACAAAGCAATGCCATAATACAGACATCACTGCGTGAGTCAGTAAGTAGTCATTGTCCTCTCCCTTGTTTAAATTCCAATTTACACCACCAGTTAAATGGCTTTCCAAGTGCCTGAGACAAAAACTGTACATGTGTGGATTTGTTTGACTCACAGGGTTGAGCAGAACTGTGAGGAAGAGCTCGCCGCCATTGATGAGCTTGTCCAGTTCATTAGGACTTCCAGGGTAGTCCTTATAGAAGATCGTATGTGTGAAAAGACCACACGTCTGCCTAGGCAGCACCTGTGATAGAAACGAAACAAACCAAAAGGGCAGGAAAGAAGTGAGGAAAAAAAGAATGATGTACACACACAAAAAAATCCAAAACAAATGAATTCATGTAAATAAACACACACACCATCAGCCCTCCAGTGAGAGGGGAGCAGAGCTGTCAGTACTCCAGGCAGTTACCCCACACATTGTTTGCTTTCAATAACATTCATATTATGCAGCTCATCTAGGCAAAGCAAACCTCTTATTCATTCTGAGTCTATATGGAAATTCATGGAAATGCGTTTACAGTTTGGAGTGTCTGGGGAACTGAATATCAATCATCAGTAAGCAGTGGAGACTGGCCATTCAGACTGCGCTATCTCAAGGACGGGAGTAGAGCGCTGAGACCACACAGGCCGACTGAATGCCAACACTACAAAGGAACTGGACTGAGGCTACACTGTTTGCTATCAGCACTGAAGGTCAACCTGGGAAAGAAACAGATAAGATTTTCTCTTTCTTTCTTTTGAACCTCCTGAATCAAATCTGGGCAACTTTTATTTTGCTCTCATAATACGCTCACATTATTCTGCAGGAGATTTAAGTCTTAACTTTCTTTAGTGTTGACATTTGAGCGACTGATTGTTTGTGGACACTTGTTAGACTGGTGCCAGAGTTGTCAGTCTCTGTGATGTTGCAGAGCCCTGCTACACAGCGTTACCCACAGTTCATGGACGTCTCTGTCAGAGAGAAGACTACAGAGGTAATGCACACAAAAACACATTTTTGGAGCTGAACTTAATTTTTTTTTTTTTTTAAACCTTTATTTAATCAGGTAAAAGCTCACTGAGATTAAAAATCTCTTTTTCAAGAGTGTCCTGGGCAAGACAGCAGCAGCAGAAGTTACACAAAATAGAAATCACAGCCATACATTAAATCATGCATAATGTACATCATACATCCACACTAAAAAATATACATAAAACATAATAAAAGTCAGTTCTAAAACCTTATATAAATCACTAAGCGAAGAACATGCATATAAAACACCAAAAATAATTACAAAAAGCATAACAACGATGTTTCTTAAAAACATCTCAAAGCAGAACCTGATTCAATTATATGACATAACTGTGATAAAAGACATCAGTGCCATTGAAGGAAATTGGCAAAAATTATAAAAATCAAAGAATCTTATAAGGCCGATGCTGAGGTGGAGTAACCTGTTTGAGTATTGGCAGCATTCTCTAATTCATGTACTTAGTGTAAAAAAAATAAAATAAAAAAATCTGCCCTTCAAAGGGAATTTAGTTTAGATTAGTATCTCTCTTCAAAGCCACCAGACTCCATTGACAACACTACTTTTACATCCCAGACCTGCTGCCACTGCTGTGAATGGATCATTAGTTTAGCCCTGAAATAATGTCTAAAACACTAATAACTGATCAAGGCAGCAGATCTCTAAGGTAAAATTACCGTTTTTGTCCAAGATTTGCGGTGTGCAATACAGCTTCAGTTTCCTGTTGGAAGTGACGTCTTACAATAACATAAAGGAGAGAACATTCTAAATGTGGTCACTGAACAACTCTCAAAGTGGGTGGATTTAGCTCAGAGTGGGGGTTAATGTCGATCACTTCTTCAGCTTGATGTACAGTAAATGAAGGTAAGATAATAAATAATGGGAAGATAGGAGGAGGGGAAAAGAATAAATACAAAAGGCACTGGAGACAGTAGAGATGGAGGAGTGATATTTAATGAATGAAAGAAGGACGTGTGGATGTAGATGAGCAAGAGAACCCTGAGAGCAATTATGGTCTGAAAATGTAACGAATGTTGAGAAGCCCAGCAACCGGCCAGAGGTAACAAGATAATGAGGACTTATTGGCGCCTGGGTGTATGCGAGTGGACTTACGCTAATTCCACTGTGGATGAAACCTCGCCGGAAGCGTGCAGGCTTCAGATGTGGGTACTCTTCTGTGCTAGTCACTTTTATGCCCCAAACCTTCTTCCAGGCGTCGTATAGCTGCATGTGGACAGGGTAGACGCCAGAGTGATGGGGTGCCACCGCATAGCCCATGTTAGTGGGGATCCCATGCTCCTGTAGGTGGGGAAACGAACGGTTCAGAACGAAAAGGAAATGGTAAGCAAGGTTTGACAACATCCAACTGGACACATGTTAAAAATAGCATATGCATAGGTGGCTGTAATGTGACCTTTGCCCCCCATGACTCACCATAGCAAATTTCTTATTGAGCAACATCTGCTCAGCCAGCACGGACTGGTTGTGGAAAAGATGGGGCTGCATGTGACTCCACATATGAGGAAACCACCAGAACTCCTTCACATAGGAAAGCAGCAGGTCATCTCCCAGGTCCTCTTCATCAGATCCTGGAGATTAGAGAGAGGAAAGACATGAGGGTGAAGAGTCAGACAGGCACAGAGGGAGAGAGCAGAAGAAAGATCAGGGAGGTTAAAGGGAGAAAAGAGGTGACGGATTGAGAGGAAATTACAGAGATAAAAATGTGGACAGTGATAAAGAAGTGGTAAAGGTGAAAAGTGACCAGTGATGAAAAAAGGAGGAAATGAGGCGGAGAGGAAACAGAGGAAAGTTCAAATATTAGAGTGACGCTGGTAGGAGGCAAACACAGGAACAGGACTTCCTGTGCCGTTAAAAGCCTTAGACGCCCAAGCAAGCACTCTGGGCACCACCTGAACCAATTTAAAGAAAAATCAATACAGAGAAGATCAAAACTAACTAAATGAATTTTCACGCTAATGGGTGTAGTTGGTCCCCAGTGGAATTATTTAGCAAGTTTTGCTTTGTTTCAGCTTTTGGGTGGTGTTGACTTATTATCTGTTCTAGCTTCTCAAAATGTTTTCACATAATAATAAATAATAATAATAATAATAATAATAATAATAATAATAATAGCAGCCTGCATTGATGTGACTCCCCACACACGTGCCTTAGGGAAAACCGTCGCACAGTTCTAAATTTATGTGAAAATTTAATGCGTAGATTTTACTCTTGCACCATGAAATATTCTTCAGAATGGACCACAAAATCCCATGTTCCCCCACAGCCACCAACGAAGGGGAAATACAATGAAGTCAAAGAAATTGCATTTAGTTATATTACAGCAGTTACCAGTAGTAGAGGTCGCATCTTACCTGCATGGAAAAATTTCCCTGAGAAGCCCAGATTGAATGTGAAGTTGGGTACATGGGTGCGCAGCTCCCTCTGTGTCTCTAACAGGGCCTGGATTGGTAGGAGGAAGGGATAGTGAGTCAAAATACGCTGCTCATACCGGTTCACGAGTGCATTAATGAGGAAGCACAAACCCAAGCACACTCGTGCCCACATACATATTTCATTCTGCAAGTTTCTTTCGGTAAACATCCAACATCCACTCCCAGTTGCCTCACTCCTCTCCTTCATTCTGTTTGATATTTTGCTCTCCTCTGATTCGGGTGTTTGTTTCATTTGATCTCCATGTTGGATGAGACTCCCAGCACACACCCTCTCTCACTGGCTCAGATTTCTCCATCTTGTCAGGGTGTGATTCGTTCCTAAAAGCTTGCTGTTGCGCTGCCAGTGAGGAGGCCTTGATGCTTTCTCCACAACTTTTTCTACACCCGCAGCCTCCACATGCGAGGGGGTCTGTTCTACTCTGAGGGGACATGGGCACGGAGCTTTTCAACATTCTTTGTATGTCTCTGGGCCCCTGAAATATTCATTGCTGAGAAGCTTCTGTGACAGTGTGAGCAGTGGGGCCTGTCAGCTTTGAGCGGCCTACTGGGACAAATGCATTCAAAAGGAGAGGAGGGAAAGAAGGGGTTTCTGTATGACTTGCAGAGGGTAGCACATGATATGTGTGAGGCAGTTTCTTTATTCCAGTCAAAGGATGAGTTTTGTTTTTTTTTAAATGGCTGAAGATTTTTTAAGTGGTTTTAGTTTGTTTTGTGATAAATTTCATTCTGAACAAATTAACGCACACTGTATACCATACTGCTTTTGCGCCCGAAATTAACGCACACACAGAGTAGCCAGTAGACAAGTTTGTACTCTGTTTTTATTTGGGTTCAAATAACATTATGACATTATGAACAGGCAATAGTAGATTCACTTCCATTTCAAACTGAATCAGGAAAAGTTCTCTCACATTGTGCTAGATGCTACTGTTGCATCTTTCACAATATGAAGAACAAAATTGCTGTTACACTTTGTTCCCGTAGAATTGAACTGAAAAACGGGTCACCCAGGTTTTGTGTTTCCATCACTACTGATCATAACTAAAGCCAATCCTGCAGAGCCACGTGATCCAGGAAAAACGATCATTTCTGCCAAGGCTATACTTTCACACTAAAGATGTGAAGTGAGTTTTTTATTCACTGTGAAAGGGGTATCGAACACAAACTCACCTTTACATCAGGCACCTTCATGCGGGTTCCCTCCTTGCCAACAAAGATATCATCTATATCCACCAGCAAGTAGCGCTCCAGGGACAGTGAGAGTCTCTTTCCTGTCAGAAAGGCCACAGCATCCACAAACACCAGCTTGTGCAGCCAGAAGACCAGGTTGTTGCCAAACAGGACCCTCTGAATACCGTCGTGAAGCCCGAGGTCCTGCACCACGGAAGGGAGCAGGGCAGCGTTCTGCCCCATCGAGGCGACACTCTCAGCTGACTGGGTCTTGGCCAGCAACACGGGCTCGTACGTAGAGTGGTTGGACTGGAACACGGTCCAGTCGTCTCCAGGGAGCGGACCTGGCAGGGGCTGCCCAGATCGAGTGATAAAGAGAAGGGGGGACTTGGGGTTGACTGTGCAGTCCTTCAGACCCAAGTTGGAGTGAAGAAACAGGGGGAAGCCTTTCAGCTGTGCACTGAGCAGACTGTTTTCATTGGCCTAATCAAAACAGAGACAGGGAGTAATCACACAGATTCATCATACATTGGAATGATGAAGACAGAAATGTATTGGATATAATTCCCCAATTTCTCCAATCATGTGCAAAATAAGGAATGTCAGGCCTACTCAAACGTGAAGGCAGGAGACAGCTCCTACCTGCTATGCTCAATCTGCAATGCTGCAAGATTGCAGTCAAAATGAATAACCTCTTGCTGTGTGCCGAGGCTGAGGGATCAGTGATAATTCATTGAGATTTACCTTCCTCAAGTTGTCATTCTCTAGTTCTGTCACATCTTTACTGCCACAGATACACAAGTCCTAGTCTCTCCTACACTTTTACTTTGTGGGCTTCATCTTAAAACGTTACCACCATGTGTGAGTGGGCGTTGGACACAGCATAATAAAGTTAACACTGACCTGATATGTGTGATGTCCACATGGTGGGCACAGATATTTGCCCATCGTGTCTTTTAGAGATGATTTACCTTTTTTTTTTCAATAGAATTATAAACTTAATTTGTTCAGGTTTCAGACTGCTGGTCAGAAACTGTGCTTTGACATTTTGTGGTAATTTGTTTCTACAGACCAAACACTAAGTAATGTTAACATTTTGCATTTTATTAAACAACTAAAATGTCAGTTTAAGCTTCAGTAACCAATAGTCCATGCTTAAGCAACTATAGCTTTTTTTTCCTTCTTTTTTTAAAGTTCGATTACAACAATAACCAATCTTTTTTTTTTCCCTCTATAAACACAAACTAATGTTCAATAGAGATTCCTTAATATTGGAGAATGAGGCCCAGGGCATGTTATGTCTTTGTCATGCTTATATTTTAGTTTAAGGCTGTGAGATATGATTATATACATCATATATTACTTCTTTTTTTTATTATTTATTTCTTTTGTATTCTATGTATTTTCTTTTTTTTACCTACTATTGTACAGTGTCCTTGGGTGTCATGAAAGGCGCTTATACATTAAATACTTCTTCTTCTTATTATCATCATCATCATCATCATTATTATAAATGTGAGGAAATGAGACACAGAACGAGCTAATTCTGAACAAGAGGAGGAAAAAACGAGGAGTTTGTACTAGGTTTGGGTCATATGACGGCACATAAAGCGTGATGGAAGAATTTTGACCAAAAGTAGTATTTTGTCTGCAGGAGATATCGCTTAGTCTCTCTGCTATATTTTGCCCTTAATTTTAATGCACTTTAATGGTTCTTACTGAGCCATTATGCTGATACCAATATCTGTGTTCAATTAAAACTGGCTGATAATATTGGCCATGATGGAATATGCATCCTCTTTGGAAAACTGTGGTTCAGAGAGCAGATGAACTGTTGTGTGTCCACATCATTGGGATGCACACATCGGCTCTTCATCTCCTCCCTATAGACAGTAAATCCCGCCAGACTTTTCTAACCTTCACCTACACCGCCTAGCATCACTGCACCACCCTCCATGCCTCCACATCTCTTTCTATATTCTTTCCATGGCTCAGAGACGGTGATTAAAACCATAAGACCTGAAAACTGGCCTTGGGCAAACAGGCTCAGCTAGGGATTACTGGGAGAGGGAGAGAGGAAGAGAGATACAGACGGTGAAATAGTTAGAGAGACTGAGGATTGGATAGCTATAAGTAAAACAGGAGGAGAGAAAACAAAGGAGAAGAAACAAGGGACTGTGAAAGAGGAGTGAAGCAGGCCAGATTGCAGAATAAAGAACAACACGAGACTGAGAGAACATAAGAGTAACAGTGCAGTGGGACTGAGTGATATTGAACCAGGCAGGTCTTTCCAACCCTGTGAATCCTATCTCCTTAGAGACGGTGGAGACAGATGGACAGGGCAGAAGGTGTGAGTGAGAGGAAGGAGGGGAGGAGGAGGGGGGAACAGAGGGAGTGTTGTGTTGTCCTAACCTTGAAGAAGCCAATGATGCCCACTCCATATTCCACACAGTATTTGTCCAGCAGCTCTCTGTTCCAGGCATCCAAGTTGACATACTTGAGAATGTTCTCATAAATCACCAGTGTGAAACGCCCCCTCTCCTTGTCCGTCAGTGTGGGCATGTCTCCCTTACCGGGAGAGATCTCAGTCCTGTACCGAAACCGGCCAGACTCCAAGATGGCCACAATCTCCTGACCCAACTGTGAATACTGGCTTTCCACAAACACCAGAACCACTGGATCTGTCCTGGTTCCTCCGGGATCCACCCCGGGGCCCCCTGAGACGCTCCGCAAAGGTAGCAGCCGTGACGGAGTGACCCTCTGATCATCAGAGTCAGCGGATGCTCCCTCGGACCCAGAAGTGCCCCCTCCTGATGGCTCCAGCTCTCGCTTGACGCCATAGAGGAAGTAGGCAGAGATGAAGACGCTGATGGTGCAAAAGAGGAAGAGGAGGAGGAGGGAGGTCTGCAGGGGGAGGAGACGGACCAGCCGACGGAGGCGTGTCACGCATCCCAGCATCGTCTCAGACCACACCACTCCGCCCCACTGGCCCAGCAATACGCCTTGGGGACAGTCTCTCTCTGTGCAGTTAGAAAATATCAAGTATGGACTACTCACAACAAAGTCAGTCTTGTTATCAAGTGAAACACAAACGGCATTAGGGTAGCAGCTACAGCAGCTACTGGAGAAAGAAATGAGACGGTCTCACGTTGGCTCTCCCTCATTTTGCAATGCTGCTTATGTCACCATGGCAGAGAAATGGGGGGCCTTGGACCGCTGGTACACACTTATACCTCAGAGGGAGGGCTGGCAGGCTGAGTCACTGGTGGAGAAAGATGATGGAAGACTCCATCACCTGTCCATCACGCAAACCTGCCAACCATGTCCCGGCTTGATTTTGCGCCACTCTTTTGATTGGAGGATGATCTCTTGAGGAAAGTAAGGTCACACAGGTCATCTCAGCTGCACCATTCCCTCAGGACAGAATCTCCTGACCTAGAAAAACAGCAACACAGAGAAAAATAATGTTAAAATCAGAAACTTCAGCTCCTATGGAACAAATGACACATTGCGTTCTTTTGTTGTGTAGGCTCATCACTGTGTGGGTGACGTGTGTATATTCCCCATGCCAACTAGCCAAAAGTTCACTCCAAAGTATTCTCTCCTTGCATTCACCTACACAAAGTAAGAGCTGCCAATTTCCCCCCTACACACACACCTAACCCCTGTGTGCACCAATGTAAACACACACACACTTGCTCATGCAGCCTCCATGCAATCAATAGTCAGAATGTGAGTGACAACAAAGCCTCGGGGTAAGCCAATACCCAATTCAGTCCAGTAGGACTGTGTGACTGCATACAAGTGAAGCCATCACCCGCGGGGACACTCGCCTTCTATTTCCTTCAAATTCACACAGCACCGAAACCAAAATGGAGTGCAGGAGAAGGAAAAAAAACAAAAGGCTGAAGACTGCGAACAAAGGTAAAGGATGATGATGACCGACTGAGCCAGCAACAATAGGATCCAAGTTGGGTCCCCTTACCACATTTATTACAAATCCCCCAACCTCTCCAAACCTATCATAATATAGGAGTCCTTTAGTCAATTTCCATCAAGCTAAGTGTGGGAAGTACAAATTCAGAGTGTAGGAACAGTGTGAGCTAGTCCCTTACAAAAACATCATTTCTCCATTTAGAGGCCCAGCAGAGTCGAGAGACAGACCATCATTACCTTTGCATGGAAATACTCCGTCCATTAAACTGGAGAGCTATCGAGGTGCACATGCACACAAGCCTTTATAAAACCCTAGACACCACATTAATGTAGAGTCGCATCTCAACCCAAAGACATTAAACAGTGCCCACCAAACCCATCAAGACTCATCAGACTCAAATTAGACATAAAATAGATTTGATCATAGCATCAAAGGGTTTATTAGGAACACTATGAAACAAGGTTTAATTAAAGGTGAGTAACATTAAAAATACAAGAGTGGCCATACTTTGTGCAGCATACTGAATCCTATGGACGACCATCATCCATCTGACAGTACTACAGTGGATACATTATTGATTTTTGACAGTGAAGCCTAATAGTGGATTATTTAACAGCATTCTATATAGATAATCCCTTTATTATTCAAGTACATGCTATATTACATGGGGAAAAGTTGGGTCCCTGTAGTACCACTTTAATGTAATCATGGTCAACACTCTGCCCCGAGAAGCTCTGCCCCCACCAGCCTCTGAGCTAAGCTTAACGGGACGCTTAATTCTCCCTGTGAGCACAATGCAAAAGATCACTCTTCTTTTTCTCTGACTCGTGTCCAAGTTTCTTCCTCACAGGCAGGCAGAGTCTAATGTAAAGAGAGGCCATGGAAAAAACAGTAGGCGTTGAGCGAATATATCGCAGTGAACAGATGAAAAAACAACAGGCCTGCTTGCTTGGAGTGGGGGGGGC
>JAPQRQ010000002.1:22932030-22963545 GCA_037367365.1 Apogon talboti
AAAAAACAACCGGCCTGCTTGCTTGAAGACCCCCCCCCCCCCCCCGAACTCTGTTTGTTTGTTTCTGACAGAGCCACAGTTCGTGCCACAGCAAATCCAAGTATGATTAACCACAGGAAGAGACTGCTGTTGAAAACACTGACGCAGAATAGAAGAAAGGAAAAGGACTTTTAACCTGATGCTAAGGCCTGCTTTTTGGCGCTTTGGGCAAGGGGTTTGTGTCCCCACTTTTAGAAACAACCTGCTTTCATGAAGCTTCTTATCACCGAATTCTGCTGAATTGTTGACAAGTAGCTCTTTGCCTGTTGACTTCTAAATTTGTCATTTCAGCACTGCTAAAATCATTTCATGACCATATATTTTACACATTCCTGCTGCCGTCGTTTAACATTCTGCGTGAGAGGTAACTACAACACAACTGAGGTGTTAAAGTTTACACATTTCAGGCAGAGAAAACTGGTACCATAGTTTGTTTCTTGATAAATTTGTTTAAAAACCTTATGTGATTTTGCATTCATTGGTCATATGGTGGTGTATGAAAATAAAGCTCTTTATAAATGGAGGCAGAATGTATATATAAACATTTACACTGCCAAGCTCTGCTCTTTAAGAAAACAGCTATTTTAAAGTCATTTTCTGTTGATGATTAATCAGAGTGGAGGACATGTTATCTTTGGCCAATGTCCGCAGGGAGACAATACACTCTGCACGGATACTAATGATACTGTTGACATGGCTTGAGAGCAGATTAAACGGTGACACAACACAAACAAATATGGGCTCAGAAGAACCTGACTTCTTGCCCAATTCGCACCAGTGATGACCGCCTCCTAATGTTGACCTTCAGCCGGTGATACAGAGAGTTATAACTGAAGGACGGAATGTGGGGGGGAGAGCGAGACAGAGAAAGGGAGGGAGATACCTTTAGAATGGTCGGAAGAGGGAAATAAAAGGGAATGAAGTTACCAGGGATTGAGATCAATATGGCTTTCAACAAAGCACAAATAATGGGTTTTCACAAGCATTTATTCTGTTAATATTTCAAAAATGATTTGTTTTCAGGGAAGTGAAGAAAATGTCAAATAGCTGGCACTCCTCTTCAGTGAGTGTGGTGGGTTTATGTGCTCCACCTGTTTGTACTGATGCAACAGGAAATCTGCAATGTGTGATAACATTTCTAAATGCTGTGATGACATACGACTTGGAATAAGTATTAATGTGTGCATATTAGCTGTGAGTGTCTGTGTTGGTTGCAGAATACTTTCCTTTTTCATGCCAAGGTCTTTACCAGCTACATTTTAATTATTTGTTTTAATTTGTAATTGTGTGCTTGAAATTGTCCAATTGTAATTCTGTGCTTTTAAATTGTCTCTTTTCCATTCTTGTAAAGCACTATGAATTGCCCTGTGTATGAATTGTGCTATACAGATAAATTTGCCTTGCCTTACATCTTCCTTGGTCGTCTGTTCTTCATCAGTGATTAAACTAGCTAACCTTGCAGTCCTGATTATCTGAGACTTAATGTGATTATAATATAGGCAAAGTGTGGTATCTTGTAGTTTATAACACCAAGTGTCTCATTTTCCTTTTGTACCTGTAATATGTGAAGCAGACTGACCAGGAGGTTGTTGTCTTTGGCAGTGTCCTTCCATGATGGTTCACCTACACCCAGTGCTCACTGCTCTGTTAACCTATGTCTCTGGAGAGGAACAGCGCTATATTTACCTGTCCTATCAATTTTAGGCTTAGAGTCCCGCTCTCCTTAGTAACTGTTGCTACGCATGTTAAACTTTGACACTCGGTACATCACTTCATTGTTATGGTCATTGTAATTTCTGAGGGAAAAAAAAAAATTATCAAACAGCTATGAGAGAAACAGAATAGGTGAGATTGCTTCACAAAATAGTGTTAATTAGACCAATCGAAAGACTAAGCAACAGACTCAAGCTTTTATTGATATTAAAATCTGTCCATATCCCTCCAATATTTCAGGACTATTATAGAAATTTAACATTATTCCCTTGACAATATGGCTGGTCATTTAGTTCCCTTCCAAGATCAATGGTCAGTAATAAACCTCCTAAATGTATGTATGTGACAAGTAACAGTCACTAACATTCAGCTATTGACTGACTTTTAGCTTCAGAAATGACAGGTTCTTCTAAATCCATAGGATATGTGCTGTCAAACTTACAGGTTCCATCATAGGTATAAGCATTTAAATAAAAATAGAAATAAATTAACAACTGCATAAACTTTCCATTAAATTTAGGGATGCACAATAACTATCGGCACCAATAATTATCGGTCCGATATTGAAAAAAATGACATCATTCCGATAATTAAAGTTTTCACTGCTAAATAGAGCCCATAATAAATCTAAATTGCTTAGGTGTGCATTTCACAGTACACATTGTTGCCTTGCCAACCGTCATAAAAAACAGGAGAAAAAGCTTAACGTAGCTTAAGGTCTGAAAACAGCTGTCGATCATCACCTAATTATGTATGTGTACATAAATAGTAAGTAACTGAACCCCTTGGTCATTTCAAGCAGCTTTTGGTTCTGTAGAAGCCTTTGCTATCAACTGAGTTTTACCACTGACTTGAAATAATAATAAAAGAATTTGAAGAATGGAAACTATTTTGTTTTGTTATCAGTATTACGACAGTTACGAGAAGCAGGAAGTTATCGGTAATCGGTATGGATTGTAAAAAACAATCATTGTGCATCCCTAATTAAATTGTCTCTTACTAATGACAAGAATGGCAGTGTAACATTTGTAGTTGATAAATAGACATTAATGACTGACACACCTGAAATGACAAAATATACAAAGTTAAATAAAATATAAAGGTTTAAGTGCTTCCCAAAAACACCTCCTGTGATTAGATTAGTTATGGTAACTAATGTAGGACTGGACATTAGACACTTTAGGGAAAGGCTTGCTGTGTAATGTTCAAATTATCTCTTTTCGATTATCAGTATTATTATTTTGTACATATTTGTTTCAACATAATACTACATAATTTTACAGTCATTTCATTATCAGTTATTATAATAACCAACCGAAAAACACTTGCATATCAAGATGAAACTAAAAATTGTTATGTCAAATACAAAATGTTGTACTGCCAAAAAAAAAAAAAAAAAAAAGAGCAGATGCTGGACTCTATGCTGATCCTTAGACGCTACAGTAGTGAGGATCAGGCCAGCTAAACCCAGTACAATACATTAAGCTGTAATGGAGATGAGGATACAGCTGAATAGAATAATGGCTAATGGATCTCAAATGTCTGCACACCCATCTCACCTAATGTGTGTTCTACTTTATGCACCATGTATACCTTAGAAGAAGCCAAGATTCAACCACAAACCACCTCCTTCATCCAAAATAATAGATGCAAAAATGCAGAGGAGGTAGAAAAGAGAATATGAATATTTTATGTTTGGAAGAAGCTGATGAGCACTGGTATAGCCAGCAGACATATCCATAAGGTAAAAAGCAGCCAAAAGGTGCACAGAGACCACAGTATTTCAATCTGCCAGAGTGTCAGAGCCTTAACTCATGCATAAAGGAAAGGCAGATGGAGACCGACGCATATCTGAAAGCCAACCTTTACATTCTCAATGACGGAAATATCTCACCTTGAATATGTGCTCTGTACCTGCACATGTGGACTAAAAGTCTTACTAAACAGAGGTGGCAGACAGACCAGGAAGAGGAAAAGGTGAAGGACAAAAGCAGAGGGATGAATATGGTGATCAACAACCAAGCCTTGTGGAAATAGAATCAGACTGGTTGTGAGACGTGAGTGAGAAATACACCCCTACGGCAGCAATCAATCTCAAGGCATTGAATACATCAATTAAAATATGCCCGTCATTATTTTCCAGCAGCTGAATGATGGTGACAGAATGAAGTGGTGGCGAAAACAATAGCAGGTGACAACAGGGAGAGCAGACTAATGCGTCTGCTCAGGGTGGGTGGTCACTCAAACCTGCTCTCTCTACATCATGGGAAGCAGGCCAGAGCCATACTGCTAGATTAATGAGAGACGGTGAGGAGTCTGGCCCTCAGCTAGAACAACTCTCTGGATAAACAACACTAAGGTTGGCCATATGTAGTATCACACATCCTGCTCCCTCTTTTCCTCCACCTCTCGCAATCCCTGGCACTGCTGTTGCACTTCTTTTAAAGTGTTAATAAGACTAAAGTATCCCTGGGTGTGTGAGGGTCTCAGTACATTAACACTTGTCAGGCCATGTTGGACTAGCTGTAGGTGATCCCTTCGACAAATAAACTTTTAAAGCAGCTAAACCTCAGAGCCCCTCAGGAGCTTAAAGTGCCCCTTCTCCCCCTTGCTGCCCCTCTCCCAAAGCTGTCCCCTCACTGCTGACTGACAGAAATAAACGATGACCCTCTGTGTCCCTGGCAACTGCACTTTCTCCATGGAAACGGCAGAGTTACGTTATCCTCAAAGACAATTGCATGGAAACTGTTTAGAAGGAAATAGGGGGAGGGGGTAATCAATAGGACAGTTATCAAAAGGCTGCTGTTGTTGTCACTTTTCAGTCTATGTGTATTATGTGTCTGGATCACAGCAGAGAAAGACTCGAGAGACTCATTAAAACATCTGCAAACACCCGCTACCTCACAACAAAGAATTTAGTGTGTTTTCAATCCCAGCCGAATTTGTCTGACTTTTTGTGCAAACACTTAAGCAATCACAAGACAAGTTTGGTCTGAATGTCTGAGTTTTGTAGCAGGGCATGGGTCAAGGTTAAATGGGTAAGAATAACGCCAGTGTAATCCTTAATCTGTAATCCTGTTAATCTCGACACTGCAAACAGTACCAAATGTGCTTATGCGAGGTCTGTAACTGCGCAAGAAGCCTCAAAGGGATTAAGAAACGAGACACAATAGAGTGAGGATGGTGGAGATTCAATACTGTCACAGAAGAGCGGTGAAAATGCAACATGCTGGTGATTTTGTCTTGTCTCTCAACCCACTCAGGGATGTTCCATTTAGACATCTTTAATTAAAAGCAGAGGTGATAAGGATCTACTCTAAGGGCCAAGGTGAACTCTTTGCATTGCCACGGAGCAGTGAACAGCACAATTTTTGCATTTCCATTGAACTTTCTACCCTTTCATAGAGGAGATTAAACTTCAAAAAGCACAAATTCTTATCTGCCTTCTCAAGCCCTTCTTAAGCACCAAACATGTAGAAACAGTGCACATTTAAACAGCTTACATTTACAAAGCCAGAGTCATAGGTTTTTCCTCTTAAGCCAGCCTTGGCATTCATCAATATAGAATCAATCAAACTCAAATGTGAATTCCATTTTATGCATGCATTGTGGCTGGTGAGATTCAAGGTTTAGGCCATGAAATAACGTGGAACATGGTGCCATCTTCTCACTCCAGCTTCCGCCTCCCACCCTTCAGCCAATCTGAATGCACAAGCAGGCAGTTTCAATCTAGCTGCAACACTTACACCGACACATCCTCTCCCTCTGTCTCATCAATTCAATTCATGCCACTGCGTGAAGGACAGAGGACTCGGGAGGGAAATGTAGTTTTGCCTTCTAATTCTCCAGAAAGTGACTTTCAGACCATTTCCCCAACCAAACCATGCGGCTGAATTATCACATCATTTTTCAGTACCTCAATTTACTGTCCCCAAGACTGAGGCAATTTCACAGAAGAAAAATGCCTTTCCTCAATTCGCCTGTGCCCCTCCAATTACATCTCAAGGCCCTACTTGAAGACCTCGATCCCGGCGCTGTCGTAATTGAAATGATTGCAATGTTATTTGCTGACGCCGTAATGGGACAAAGAGGCAGAGACTCATCTTCAAATCCAGACAAGGGAATGTAATTACGAACA
The DNA here is from genome assembly GCA_037367365.1 of Apogon talboti. Classification (NCBI taxonomy): domain Eukaryota; kingdom Metazoa; phylum Chordata; class Actinopteri; order Kurtiformes; family Apogonidae; genus Apogon; species Apogon talboti. Next base: position 22,937,921 of record JAPQRQ010000002.1, read on the forward strand.
GAACGGTAAGACAACAAAAGTGGGTTCAATGACAATTTGTGAGAACTGGGCTCATTTCTGTACCTCCACTGTACTGGAGCGAGACCCAGAGGTAGATCCCACCCTTAGTTTCCCATTAGAGGGATTGTGTCATGTCTCATCAACACAGATATCCTCCTCCATGAAGATACCCTGAGCAGTCACAGGCATAATGGCATGATTACACATTCATATTATGTGGGGACGATTAGGACCAAGATGAATAAAAACATGGAAGCGGAGGATAAAATATACATGGCACTCTCAGAGTCTATTTCATCTCAGGCAGGCTCCCAAACCTCCCATCTTCTTCAGATCTGGGATCTCAAGCAGCAACTATAGGACACAGGGGGGATCTGAGAGCTGCAGGAAGTGTAAAATGGATTACCTCACAGTGGGAAAAGCAGTGTGGTTGAGCTGTGGGAGCCCTGGGAAAACTGTGGCTAGGTGAAAACGAAGTGGGAAGGATCATTAGAAAATGGTGAAGCTGAGATGTGAAATGGAGACTTTCCACAATGGCATTACTTCCCTGGGCAGCAGGTAGAACGACAACACTGGAACCAACACTTTCATCAATAGCCTTGATCACCTTCACGCGGCAAATAAAAACCACCACCACACACATACACTCTACTGCTGATAACCACTAGCAGCTCGCTACCACAGTATATCTATTTATAGCCACTCTGTGCCCCATTTACAGGCATGGGGACACTGGATCTGTACAATAAACAACAGATGAGAACATAGAAGACATCATTTGTATACTGCAAGCCTTTATTAGCAGCCAGGAGGCAGTGAAGGGCAACAATGCTCAAGGACGTCAGAGAGGAGAGAGATATAGAAAATACAACTGCACATCTGTAGCTGCAGATGAGCTCCATTAAAATGGGAAAAAAAAATGTTTGCCATGTGCAGATTATTCAACAGCCAAGGTGTTGTGTGTGTGTGTGAATTAACTGCCATCTCACTGACATGATTGTACGGTAAACATATTAATCAGACGCTGAGAGAATGGACTGATTAAGTCAACAAGAAAGAAATAATTGACCCCACTATGGAGTCTTTGCATACGATTGCATCTTTGAGTGGCATGGCAGACTATTAGCCTGTAGCCACAGCAGGTGAAATCCTACAGCGTGTGCCTGAGCAATACATAATTTTCTTTATTCATCTTTTTTTATGGTTTGACATCATGCATATGGATGTCCTGCAGGGTTGAAATTATACCGATGACATGTTTATGTGTGGAAATTATAGGAAGGAGATGAAGCAGTGAACAACCCATTCCCTGTACACTTGCAAGAAAGGGGGACCTCACTCTATTGGATTTCTGCAGAGAGAAATAGGCTTGTAGTGCCTCGGACAGCCAGCACAAGGCACAGGGAGGTGGTGGCAGAAGGAGGAAAGGGTTGGTCATTTATCATTTTTGTCAGTCCTGGTAGAAAAGGGAGGTGGGGTAGAGGGGCTTTCATATAAATTGAGTGTAGGTGGAATCAATGTGGCGTTGTTGGTGAGAGCAGGGAGGGGCAAGAGAGCCAGATCAATGCTGGTGGGAGTGACTGTTTGTTCCCATTGTTTATCTACTGTCATCTCAGGACGCTGCTGAAGGACAAGGGAGCATGGCGGGCAGCACAATGTCTCCATTGGGACAGAGGACTCATAATGGGTCTCTCTTATACAGACAATAGACATCACTCCGAGGTGAAAGTCACACTGCTCGTGGATAAGACACGCCTGTGCGTGTGACTGAGTGTGGGAGTCTGGGGGTTCGGAGTGGAAGGGCGAGTGGAGATAACAGTACTTGTCGTTGTGGTTTCATGCTGCAGGGTCTGCCGATCAAATCAAGCGCCTATTCAGCTGAGAAAACCCTTCCACAGCTCCACAGAATCTCTTACTAAAGCAAAACCGTTTTATTAAGACTTTTACACCTGCAGCCGAACAGCAATAACAGATCTGCTGACCTGAAGTGAACCAGAGATGCTATCAAACAACAACTATACTCGTGATGACCGCAGACGAATAAAAGAAAACGATCAAGCTAATAATAAAATCCCCAAGCATGCTGTAACACGGGCTGTGGTGCACACATAAACAATATAAATGTCTAATCTACTCAATCAGTCTGTGAGAGGTGGGCCAAAGCGCCAAGGCAGGAGATGCATCTTGGACTGTAATAGGGTAAGTAGAATACCTGCTCATGATATGATGAGCTAGATTCAAGAGGATACATAGTGAATTTCAGGTATTAATATTCCCAGGAGAGCCCTGCCTCTACCCTCCTCTTTCCTTTTACCCCCCCTTCACACTCCCTCTTCCATCTTCCCTTCTTTCATGTCCAGATAAGAAACGGCCTGCACTGATCTGACTGTGATTCGCGCAGCAGAAATGTGTTCCCATGGGAATATCACGGTGCAGAAGAATAGCTGACACAAAAGATGAGATTGTGTTGTGCTGCCCATATTTTTGCCTCCAAGATCAAACAGATAGGATTTTTCCTCCTGCATGAAAACACGTTCAAAATCATCATCCAGCTTTCAAAGCATAATCAAGAACAACCGATAAATGGGTGGAAGTGGAAATTCAACTAGAGGTCTGTATACAGTATGTTTTACATAAACAAACAGCTCACACTTGACACATGCCCCCATCGAGGTAATTGTATCTACTAAATATGCGAAAATTACAACTGCAGAGAAATACCAAACACCATCATTGGCTTATCGCAATAATGATAATTGCATTCCCACTTGTAGCCCCAGTCATGAATCCTATTACAAATCCTGTGTGTGGTTTTTAAACCTGGTCTCTGCTTTAGCTTGTCTGTTCTGTTATATTTTGTGCCTCAGCTAAAGCCTTAAAAAATGAAACCAGTCAAATTCCTCAAATATCCTCCCTTGGATTATTTCTTTGCCGTTTTATGAGATTCATTCAACTGAAAAAACACAAGAATACATTTCCATGAATTAATCAGAATTAAGCAGAAGATGGTATTTCAATTCCCTAGCCATGTCCTTGATGGACAGACAATAATCGTAATAACTGATATTGAATCATGGCCATAAAAATAGCCCTGATTAGCTGACAAGGTTTAGACAGCACTTCAGAGGTGCAGTCTCCTCTCAGAAATATTGTAATAAGTAACTAAATATGGAGGCTTCCATGACCATAAATTTATCCACATTTAAATCATGAGGATAAAACGGTCGTTCTAGACCAGGTTTTCCAAAAATTTTCAGCTCAACATTTAAAAAGGGAACTATGTTGTTGCATTAGGACCTAAACCTAATACAACATCAACATTTTAACACTGTTCAGTTCAATGCTGAATAAGTCCACATTGAACAGAGTATCAGAATATGAGTCATAACCACTGAAATAACAGAATAACAGCAGTCACTTCTGATATTGGCAGTGAGTGTTAACAGCGAGAAACATACTAGTCACCAGAGACACACAAAGCAAGTCAAATCATACAAAACAAGCACACAACTAACTTACTTTTCCAGTGTCTTTTTAAAGTTTCTTGTTTTAACGCACCAAAGTCATCTGCCCAGTTTGTAGTGTACCTTCAAACACACTCCGGCCTCTGCTCTGCATTTCAGCTGGCTTTGGTGACGCCAATTTTTTATTGTCTCTTCCTCATATTTCTGTTTCAACATCATCTTACTTTCAGCCTGAAAGCAATCATGTTTTTGGGTTCGGGTTCATGAGAAGTGAAAAATAGCACAGCATCTGAGTTGAACACACCCATGTGGCAAAAAAAAAAAAAGCTCTTCTATTTCATTTAGGAAGATTAATTCACATATCAAGACGTTGTTATGCATTTTACTCAGCTAATTGGCGCCCCAGTAAAAATGAGTCCATGACCCAGTTTGGATGACCCCGAGTTTGGGAAAGGCAGTGCTAGATAAATACAGAAAAAGAGGAAGTAAGACACTGAATTATTAGAGAAGCCAGACATTTAAAAAAGGACTAAATCTGGCACAGCTGCAGGCCACTGAAAGAAGGCTGTGGCGGCATGAAGAAGCTACAGGGTTTCACAGCTGAGAGATGGTAGACACTGTGCATTCAACAACTGTTGCCTGGGTGATTCACTAGTTGCAGTTTTATGGCAGACTGGAAAAGAGAAAGTTGCCAGTGTTTAAAAAAACACTGACATGACATCTCAGCTTGTGTTTGCCAAGAGGCATGTGGGAGAATCTCAGACAAAGTATGTTCTACAAAGTGATGAGACCAACATTAAGCTTTTTGGCTTAACGTTACATTTGGTGTAAGCCAAAACATGATACATCCCTACAAACTCATCACCACCACCATAACGCCAAGTAGTTCTGGTCTATGCTGCAAGGACAGTAAGATAAAAGTAGAAAGCCTGCAGTGACATCCAGAATTGTTTGTTATTTTGCACGCAGAAATCCAACTTTTCACAGGTTGCAGCTTCTGAAATCTGAGAATTCGACAGTTGGATTGCCGGTTGAAATGCATAACCTTTTCATATACTTTTTTAACAATTGACAATTAATTGATTATGGAAAAAACAGCCCTAAAAACTCCTTTATCTAATCATATTTGTATGAGGTGGTTTTTAATAACCATTATAAGATAAAAGGGGGTGATATTTTTTTCAGGCAGTGTATCTGTCTGGTCTACTTTATGTGCTCCTTCTTGTTCCTTAACATGAACAGCTCTGCTATTCTCCCTGATCTGTTATGCAGTTTTACATTGTCCTTGCTTGAGAATCTATGGATTTCAGTTGCTCACTCGGCCGCTCTACCTATCACGGGCCAAACTGCCTTCCCTTCCTGCACGCTGGTCCTGGACCAGAGGGTGAGGCATGTGTGGGTGTCACAGATCTGTCAGGTCTATCTGGGTTCTGTCTACTGCGCTGCTCTTCCCATTTCCCCTCTTCACTGCCATCTCTACAGCTGCTGTGTATCGTACCATGACACACACACACACACACACACACACACACACACACACACACACACACACACACAGGTATCGTGTTTACAGAGGGGGGAAGCTGGAGCCTGTGCACAGGGTCAAGCCCTCACAGTGCATGCATGCATGGTGCCCAGGAAAAACACAACGCTTTGAAATCTAAACAATATTTCATTTTTTTTCCTTTAGTGATGGAAACAGGCCAAGAGAGTGGCAGAGTGAGGGAGACAGTGAGAAAGGAGGGTGAATGTGTATTTATGTGGGAAGAGAGCTATGCTTTTCCCTGTCAGTTCAAGGAAAACCTGTCAGAGTTATGGATTAAATGCCACTGTGCAGTCCCATATACATGAACACACACTCCCTGACAGTTTAATGATGTGTATATGTATGCATGTATGTGTGTGTGTATGTTGCAGGGTGTTGGGCTATGAGCTTAGGCACACCCGAAGTGAAAAGCAGACCGTCACATATTGTGTTAGCCATGTGAAATCTTAAATCTGTCTCCTGCCGCCCATCCATAACGGACCAGCAGCTGCCAAACTCAATGTGGTTCAGGCACACGCCGTCACCATAAACCCTATGTAGCACATTTCTCATTTGTTGCGCCTCTCAACCATTTGCTCTCCTGAGCACACAAACAGCCGTCCCCACTCTTTTGCACACATACATCACACAATAACTTGAGCACACACAGGGATACACACTCCTACAAACAGTCTGGTAGAGTGTTTTTCCTCCTGCTGATTGTAACAGGTGTGGTGACGGGAAGTGGGGGTAGGAAGCGGTAAGCTGATCCAGCCATGAAGACCCACTCCTTCACTCCTGCCAAAACATCCTCAGTCCCTCTGCTATCCTTCACCTCCTGAAGGGAAACTTCCAATCAGTCCTGCAGATCAATACACCCTAGCCTCAGGATATGAGGCTCTAAAGCTAACTAGAAGCACTTAAGCAGAGGAGAATCTGTATTGATTACAATGGGTTAATGAGACCTTATGTGCTGGCTACGCTTTTTTTGAGATTGGAAATGCGTGACTCAGTCAGCTAATTGATACAAATTGGTAACAAGCTTCTAACTTGGGCTGAAATTTGATAAAGTATTATGTAGTGTATACTCGTGATGACACTTCACAATGCATACAAAGGTGAAATAAGGTTGAGTGAAATAATGATAATCTCTTTAAGATGTTCAGTCAGATGAGAGGATGGTGCCACAATGAATCAGTGCAGACTGGAGTAGCTGACCAGAAAAAAATGCGAAATGGTAAATCTTTTATCTGCACTGCAAGTGAAAATACTGAGGACTCCGATAAGGTTCAGAATGCCATGACATCTTTGCTCCAATATCAATAATTCAGCACTGCCTTTTCTAACCCTTTAATTATACATCAGTGTTAGAATAACAATAGATGGGAGGCTCACTGTGTTCCGTCTTTACAAAGGCCATGACAATGAAACCGGATGGAGAAACTTTAGCCCTTAGGTAGATGTTGGAAGAAGAAGAAAGCAAAAAGGCCTTCAGGCTGCTTTCCCCTTCTGTCGACCTGTCATTTATGATGTGTCCGCCTCACCCACTGTGTGATCAGAGATCAAAGGGTTAACTGAAACTGTGGCCTATAGCCCTTTGCCTACATTATTCAACAGCTTGTTACAACAGCCTGCTCCCTGATCTCACACACAGGGAGTCAGGGCTGAAACTCCGGGGAGGGTACACTGGGGACAAATAGGCAGATTAAGAAAAAGGGATGACAGAGGGAGCAGGGGGTTGGAGAGCAAAAAGATGGCAGAGAATGAGGGGTGGACCTGAGGGAGGTGAAAAAAGGCGTGGAGAAAAAAAATAGGGGGCTCAATGGGATGAAAAGAAGTCTTGGAAAAAAGGAAGGATGAGAAAGTGGTGAGAGACGGTGGGAGAGCACAGGTGGATGAAATAGAAGAGTAGTCTGTCCAAATGTGTCCGTTGCCTGGGGAGACTGATCAAAACGGCTGAATACAGACATTTAACCTTTGACCACATACCTAATTCGTTAGCCAAGCTCCACTGTTTCTCTGGGAGATGCAAAGGTTTTAAACAAAGTCTAAAAATGTTTTCATTTTGGGCTTTTCAGAACACCGAGGCAGAAAATGCCACAGTCCATTTACTTACATCTCAAATATAGTGAAATATAATGGTGATGGAAGGCTTTTTGTACTTTCCTGACAAAATCCATCGCTTTCTTTCAATTTCAGTCTCAATAGAAACACAGCTGAACTTCAGCTCGTGAGTGTTGTCAAACAGGTAGCACAGCAGTGTCCATCGGCTTTGAGCACTTTGGAATCAGTACTCGCACACAAACCCTAAACAACAAAGCAAAACAACATCCATCAGATGAGCGCTGAACTGACAGTGACCATGTTTTGGGAGTGCCCTGTTTATAGTCCCAGACTCGCGTCTCTGCTCAGTGAGCGGGCTCCTTTGTTCATTAATTGATTGGCCTCCCCTGCTGGGCCTCAGTAACTAGGTTACACAGATCCATGAAAAGAAGAGGATTGGCCCCCCTGGTGAAAAGCAGAGGATAGATAGAAGACTCCGGGGCTGGAATCCGAGTGTTAATATAACTAATGGAGTGAGGACGACAGTAACTTTATTGAAATCACCCTCATCTAATTAGAGCAAACAGCTGATGAGAGCAGGATGAGGGACGGGAAGGAAGGTTGGATTCCATTATGCGAGGCTGATGTCACCGGTGTATCAACTGTAAGGGCGAGGCTGCAGGAAGGTGATGTGAAGACAGACGGGGGGAGAGACAGCATGCCGTTCATTATCCAGCTGTCACTGACAGATCTCTCTCAGTCACACCGACAGGTACAACACTTTTCTCAGTGCCACCTCTTCTTCGCTCTATAAGCGGATGAGAGTTTTCACTAATACAGTGGCAGCAGTTCAAGTATGAGCGTATCAGAACATCGCTGCTGTTGTGGATATCCGTGTAATGGGCCTGTGGTGTCAAGCTCTCCTGATGAGATGAAAGGCATCACTATTCTTCAGCTCAAGTACTTTACAAATGCTCAAAAACAACATTTAAACCACCACACAAAAATGACAACATCCGTCATTTTCTGAATGTGACAACTGAACCAAGTCATCTCTCACCTCCATGTGAAAGTATGTCAGTCCATTGGTCAATCTATTGGACACCATTAAATTCAAAATTACTTTTCTAAGCTACTTCAGTCAGATCGATATTATAATTGATAAGTAAGTAGTTTCAGTGATAATGCAGTTCACTGTGATGTCAAATGGAAAATGAACAGATCATTTGACCTTATGTGCTTGTTCTACATACTTCACTCCCTGGGGACAAGAGAAAGGGCTCAACTAGTGGAAAAACAATGTTCTGCTTTGCTGAAATACAAGTAGAGGGCAGTGTCAGGTAGTTTTAAAAGAAAAAACTGTTGAATAGGTAGTTGCACCAAATATACAATTACACTTTCTTTGACTTGAAGGTCAGGTTAAAAGCATTTCAAAGTTTTGTGTTGAAGCTTTTCAAGAAGATGGCATCTACATCTGTATTTTCCAGGTCCAAGTAATAGGTCTTTCTGTCCTTGACAACCAATAGTAGACTTTGGGAGAAAAAAAAAAACATGACAATTGATCCCTCGTTCTTAGAATATCAGATAAACAAATTGAATTCATTTATAGATTCTAAGTCTTCATTACATGTTGTTTATTTGATAAACTGATGTCAGACGGTTTTATATACAGTATGGATTTGATTACTGCCCCTTCAAGGCCAAACTGCTGCTGTCTGAGAGCTCATCACTGATGATTATATCTAGTGCCTGTGTGGACAAAAATCTATGTTGTTCAATAGTGGGTTTTTTTCTTTTTAAATCATAAGGGCTGTGCAGAGCTTAAGCAGAGGGGAAAAAAAGAAATACTGGAAGTATGCCCTCGGCAGCTGTTGTGGGTTGACCTCAGACAAACTGTCATGTCAAACAAAACCATAACGACCAAAGTATTTCAAAAACTCTTTCCCAAAGGGTGAAAGGCTATGTTTTGGAGAGGAGGAGTAAAAGAGCCAACACATCCTTGATTTATTTTGTTTTAATACACAGTTAAATCAAGCGACCTCTGTAAAATATCCAGAACACCTCTTACTTCAGATTTAAAGTGTCATGAAAAGCTCCTCACAAACAGTAAATTTCTCTCCGAGCTCTTAAACTGCTCAAATATCGGAGACACAGCCAGGTTGTGTCCTCTCAGTCTGGACAGGGCACAACAGCTGAACCAACTCCGCATCTGCTCTGCATACCACAGAGGATACAAGTCTCCAATATGTAGTTTATCCCTCAGGTGACAGGACTCCGATCTGCCTGGTAACACAGATGGACAAAGAGGACTGAACACTGAAACAATCAGCCAGCCTGACCAGTATGAGTTTGCTAATAGCAGTCAATATGTGGGGTGTGGATGTCATGGCCAACAGGCTGAAACACAAAACAAAATCAAACAAGGCCCCAAGCACTGTCTGAAAAAAAAAAAATTAAAAAAAATCTGAGTATGACTCTGCAAAAGAAAAAAAAAAAAATGCTGGCGTGGTACTATTCAGTCCAAGTGGGGTGTGACTGCTCGCAACATAATCTTAATGTATTATTTGATCTTCCCTCCCCTTCAGCAATGCAGTCATAATGCATTACGAACTCCGCTGAGGCCTGAGCCCCTCAGCAGCGTAACAGTTGACCACTCCTCACAAGAGATGACTTCCAGGTCACATGAGGACAGCGCAGAGGGGCTGAGGTTAATGTTACTGTCACCGGCAGCCAGAAGGAAAAAGCAGGAGAAGGAAAAAAAATTAGAGAGAAATCCTCAGCATTTACTTGTATTCTTTTAGACTGAAAATGACTTGTTCTGTAAATTGCAAAGAAAAGAGCAGCCCACCTTTCACTGGCGGCCCCTCTTATGGCGTTGTCTGTAAAACCTTTATCACTAATTCATTACTTCTGATTTTGCAGCAGGAAGGGCTGAAGCTTTGTCTTCCACCTAATTGAGAACCAGAGGCTTCAGGCCCTAATCAGTCAAACCTCCTAACAGCCTTCCTGTAGTCAAAAACAGTGCTATTGTGTGAGTGGGCTGTTCACTATATGTGCAACATCAAATTACTTTCATTTCAGACTCTCCAACGTGGTGATTGACAGTAGGTGAAATGTCAGGCTTTAATGAGCACTAAGGTTTTCTAAAGTTGGTGCTTGTCAAACTGAATTCTGTCAACAAGTGGCAAAACATTCAAAGGCTATGCCATATATTCAGAGCTGAGTTTTGATGCAACTTTCATCCAATAGACAGACTTTTGTAAATGTGCCCCTTCTTTGCACCTCACCCCCACCTCTCTCCTCTAACATGGAAGCATACACAAGTCTAATTAGCTGTGTCGTATCCCTTGATGACTCTGCCATTTCCTCTCACTGGGAAGATTAACCACCACAACACTAATATCAGCCTCCACATCAACACAATTAGGCGAAGAGCGAAATGTGAGGCATGTCGTCACTGCTCCCCGGCTTCATTAGGGCACACAAAAGACAACTTGCTGACAGACGGGCCGCTGTTTCTGCAGGTTGGACCGGCTCTGAGCAGGTGTACTTAGCAAACCAGACTGTCGCTATGGGATGTGGTTAGACGTTGTCCTAGATAATACAATATGGCTGGGTTTATTGTTGGAAAAGAGCTCACCTCAAGTTAAAGACCACCTCCCTTAGACTTCACTGTGTTGAATAGAGTCAAACTGTATGTGTCAAGCTTTCGCTGTGCTTTTTGGGTTTTAAATAGGCTGTGCATTAGGGTTTCTTTGGGCTCATAACTCATATACATCATGTATTAAATATCAAAATGAAGATTGGAGTTGACTGTCAGGGTTGGAGCATGCCTCCCTCAGCTTGAAACTTCTGCCAATCCACCAAAGTTTTAAGGTGAGTGCAGAAAAATAAATAAATAAATAAAAGAAACAAAAAAAAATAAATCACAGAATGCCAAGTCGGTCTGTCAATGTCATCTAATTCCTTCCTGGTTGTCTCGTAGGGAAGAAATTTAAGAAAGTCAGAAAAGACAAGCTTTCATGCAGCTCGACATTAAAGCCAACTGAAGACAATCCATTGTTTCAAATTCTTTCCAGATGCTCTGTACTTTAAAACTATTACATTTTTCTGGCTATGACTTGTCATTCTTTCAGTCAATCTTGGAGCTTCCTATAAGCTCCCATCAGCCAAGTCACCACCCAATGGATTCTTATTGAGCAAGTGAACTTCTGGGACCTCTTAGTGCGACTGTCTTCTGTTCTGTTACGAGAAATATTTAAACCACTACTGGAAATTATTTTAGGTGGAGAACACAACAATCCCCACAAACACACTGAGGGGAAAAAAAAAAAAAAAAACAATTCCCCACGGTCTACACGCTGTTTATTAAACAGCTTGCTCATGCCAAGAATAAATTTCTAGAAGGAACACCGAGTATTTTTCATTTTCTGGGATTTTTGTTTTGGCTTGTTAATTATCAATATTACATAAGGCTTAGGAAGAAAAACATGGAAAAAAAAGACAAATAGGCACAATAGCCTGCATCTTGTTAGGCATATGGTTGATGTAGTAAATTATGCTGCATCATCAGTTGTAATAGGGATGTCATTAGTCAAAAGAAATATTCAGGCAGTTAAATATAAACCCTTTACCACATTAAAAACACAAATGCCATTGCTGAATTATTGGCAATGTGAACACTAACTATTCACAATTAATTCTGACAGTTCGGTTTTGATATCCAGCTTGCTTTTTCCACACGTGAATACACAATTACACTTTTCAGCTAGTTAGACTAGAAAAAAAAGTCTAAAAAAAGCTATAGCCATTATTAGCAGCACATGTCTTAAAAGGGATATATGTAGTATTTCTATTTTCAAATATTGTAAAATTCCCTAAAAAGAACAAAGAGCTATGAAATTGCCTAGGACTCTAATGTAATAGATTGTAGAGATATGAAATTAATTTAGTTTTACTGACAATTCAGAGGATTTATGTGATCACTAGAGGGAATAGTGAGTCACTCTCCCATAGTGAGGAAGACTAACTCCACAGGGCCATTGACAGAAAGTGATGAGATAGGATGAAAACCGCTAACAAACAACTTTTAGAGTAAAAGAAAATGATGAAGTGATGAAGGCTAGAAGCACTGTTGTATTCTCCACTGGACACAGCTCTAAATGAAAAGAATGGAGTTTGATGCTGAAATCAGTGTTTCTTCTACACAGGTGAGATTGATTATGAGGTCTATGAAAGTATAAAGTTACTATCTTTGCTAAGTTCACCATTTGTTGATTCACAGCTTGAACTAAACTGTGACAGTTCTGACCTAGTTTGGATGATTCCAAACAAATCTTTAGTTCAACTATTGACAACACAAACTGTATGGAAAACAGAGGTGATTTGTGGTTTTTACTGTGTGTTTTCTGTCTAGTAACAAACAGAGCTAAGCTAACAGAGCTATAATGTAAACTATCAGCTGACGCAGCACATAAAGATTATAAGACACTGTTATTTTGACCGACTGAAAATATTCAGCAACAAGCTTTTGGTTGAAGGACAAAACTTGATGACACCATAATTCACATGTATGTGAACAATGAGCTTTATACTATTCAGTGAGTGATACAGTCTGAAGATACATAGTGTTGATTCGTTGGTAATTTTGCTAAACATAAACGTGCATTGTGGTAAGTAACTTTCTCCAGCTGTAGAAAGTTTGCAACATACTTTGAATATTACATATAACCCCTTAAATTGCATAATCCATTGAATACCCAAGTATGCAAACAAAAGGTAACAGATTAAGGGATTCTGTGTGGGACTACTTCCTGTCTATGCAAGTCCAATAGGCTGTATATAAGCTTAACCATGAAGCAAGCCAAGACACAAAGCTACATCAAAACACAACCTTCTTTGGCAAATAAATAGATGCAACATGTGAATTAGTGAGCCTAAGAGATGGATTTTCTTGCCTTTTGATAAAGCAAGAACAGCTGTTATCCAAAGATTACAGTCTTTGTGCTGAACTAAGCTACCCAGCTGCTGGTGGAAGCTTGAAATGTTCAAACAAACTTTAAAAGTATTATTGATCCCTCTTGTGTTCATAACAAGTTTTTAGATACATAAAGTAGTCATATTTGTAATTGATTAGTTGTTGTGTGTGCATTGTGACTATACCTGAAAGCAAAGAAACTAAAGAGTTAAAAAAAAAACAATGTATTGCTATAAAACTGAATCTCTATATAGGTTATGTCCTATATTGTTTCCCAGTGAAATGATAAAACCAGATACCACTGAGACACCATAAAGGCTAGATTGAGCCATGGTGTCAACATATCTGGATAAGCCTTCAAAAGCTGATGTTGTAGGATTGTTGGTAGGAGATGTTTTCATTTTGGACTTCAGACCACCTAAAGGTTTCGAGGCAGGGGAAACACTTTTTTATCTCATGAAAAATAGACACAGACAGGATAACAGAGAACTGATATTCTTATGATCAGATATGCTGTCAACTGACATTAGAGTGCACAGCAGATATTTGCAGCTTTCTGGAAACATCTGTATACTCATAGAGGACTGTCAGACAGACAGGGTAAACAACATGCTTCCTACTATCCAACACCCCCATGCTAACCATGCCCGTCAATCACATGAATCAAGCTTGTGGTTGCAATTCATATGTGGATGAAAGGCTCGGAAATGGATGCTCTAACAGCCTGGAAAGCAGCTACACAGCATGAACAAACAAGGCAGAGAAAGGAAAAGAGAGAAAAACAAAAAACACAACACAAAAAATGTTCAGTTAATGGAGATGTTTTGCTCAAACAACTGCAGCAGATAATTTAGCGATAACTTGAGCAGCAAGTTCAAAAATATGTAACAGAAGGGGAAACAAAGATGAGAAATCTGCCACAGAACAGAAGCATAAAGAGCAGAGGAGAAAACAGGCAAAAGGGGAAAACAAGAGAGTTAGAACAGAGTAAATCTAACAAAAGACAACAGAACATAGTCGGAACACAGCGGAGCCGAGCACAACACACCAGAACAGGCTGTAATTGTGTTGTGCGGGACTGACCCCAGCGCATCCCAGCAGGCATTGCATGATGAATGGGCCTGGCGATGACTACATCCCACTTCCCTCCTCCTCCTCCTCACATGCTCTTTTCTCTCCCTCTCTTCTCTGTCGCCACTATTAGCCCTCCTTCTGTCCCTCCCTTTGCTCCCCTCCTTTCCCCAAAACCACACTCTATTCAGCTGCTGCCATCCCACAAGATTAATTTGCATTCAGTGCACTTAGTCCTCGTATTGTGCTCTGACACACAATGACATATTACAGTGCACAGCACACCTATTAAACATATAGTCAAGCTTGAGGGACGATGCTGCTTTTTGCAAGATGGTTATGATAGAGTACAAATGTGTATAGCAAGAGGCATGAGGGTACAGCTTGATCAGTTTCAACACACAGAAGCTCTGACACACAAGTCACAGTGGAATCATTACAGGAACAGTTAGATAACCTCAATTAATGATTCACTAGACCCCAACTAATAAACTGGGTCAGATTGTGTTTGTAGTGGTAGCAAGAGCAGGGAGACCTTCAGGTTAGGATGTCTGAGAGGAAATAGCGGCAGGAGTATGACGGGAGGTGAGCAAGAAAAAGAAAATTAAAAGTTAAAAAAATGTGAGTGAGGTGTTGGTGTTACTTCACTATAGACCCTGAGGAAAGAGACAGTAATGCATGGGAAATGGGCTTTTTCCTCCAGCTTTCTGCTCCTGTTTTCCTTCTACAGTTCCATCGTGCCTACGTCCAAGGGGAGCAAAAGAGGGAGACCAAATTTAATTTGCTACACTGTCTCTAGCCATCACCCTTGTGCCTGGGGGCAAAAGAAATGGATTCTGGAATTTAAAAAGATGAGCGAAATAAAGAAATAAAACAGGGCATTGAGGAGAAGCCATACGAGACAATAGCACAGAGGGTGGCTGGGAGAAATGAGAGCAGAGTAAGAGGAGGGGGAGCAGGAAGCTTGGAGATTGTTATGTGGGCCAGATATTAACTGTATAGTTATCATAAACCAGCTCTGAGGCCTGGCCATCTGTGGAGGCCACAGGGTTACTCAAACAATCAGATGAGGTGGGTAATGGCGGCTCCTGCTGACGGTACGACGGCCAAACACGGAGGTGGCTGAGGGGTTAACAACCCATTACCTCACCCTGCTGCGCCCCCCCTGGGAGACAGTATGGTCTGTGGTGATGTGTTTCCTCGGAGCCCAAAGCACACCTTTGGGCTGTTACTCAACAAAGGGAGTTCTGCTGAGTGACATCACCGCAGAGACAGGGTCTGTGTGTAGCAGCCAAATGGGAGACGAGGGCGTGGAGGATGGAGACTCGGGACTACGTGGGAGTCACATTACTCCCCTCCAGCTTTTCTCTACCTGTCACATAAGCACTTTGAGGACTCAACAGTAAAGCCAGAGCCTTGACAACTTCAAACGCCTGCTTTGCTGGGGGAGATCAGAGGAGCCGGAGGGATAAAGAAGAATAAAGAAAGGACGAGGAATCTAAAAAGAACCAGGTTTGCTCAATGTGTAGCCTCAACATTGTGTTGTGGGATGTCTTGAATTTTATTAAAAAAGATTTTTGCCTCAAGTTCATCCACTGCTCAGTAGAAAATGAAAAAAAAATATGTTGGGCCTCCACCCCGGCCCATTGAGAGCCAATGATCTCTGGTCAAGCTGCAGCAGAGAGTTGGGGGCCATTACGAAGAGAAAACAAACACAGACCTCTGGCCAGGCACACACAGTCCAGACCAGACACCTGTGTCCCATTCACCAAACATATCCGGCCACTTAACACTTCACAGAGGGGGTAGGGTGTTTGTGTTTGCAGGCTTGCACACCCCACTATGGTTACTTTAGTGTAGGTCTTTACCCAAACAGTCTCCAAGCCTCTCTGGAGAGACCAAAAGCTAGTAGCTGTAGAGCATCCCACTGAGAGCAGTCAGCCGTTACACCACCTGACCGTCACAACTGACCCTGTTCGAGGCTGAGCGAGCTGAATAAAACTGAAAAACCTCGAAAAAACAAAGCTCATTCATCCTGCTGTCATTTGCAGTCTCTGTCCATGCTCCTGTCTAGGTGCCCCAGCTGTGTCTGTACTGGCCTCTGGGTTGCCAACACCTGTCCAGTGCAGACATGGACTGGAACACACACACACACACACACACTCAAAAAGAAACACACATCTCTACCACCCAGGATGGATGAGAGACAGCAGGCTGGGCAGACACGGCACCACCTCGGATCACTGGAGGGGTACACTTGAAGCTGCCAGCAGCTAAACCTCGGGTCGGCACCATTACAATACTTTCCACCTCAGCAATTCAAAATGGAGAGGAGGTATGCCATCAGCTGTGGTCAGTTTGTTACGGTGCAATCTCAATGCCTCGATACAATTTAATGAATTAAAATGGAGATGACCCATAACCCTGGCAACGCACTCATAGTTTCCACCCAAAGATTAAGCTAGATCGTGTGGCTGAGCTGTTTAGATGCATTGGAGACCAATCGCATGCCACAATGCTTTGTTTGCAGTGAAGCCAAATGCATTCACAGATGGGAACCGACTGGACACCAGATGACTTGCTGTGGTGTGGTGTCGTGGTCTGCTTTGGGGGTGAGGGCAAAGAGAAGAGAGCAGGGGCACTGGGCACCAGATGCCTCACTAAAGTTAACCCAGTCCTTCTGTCCTTGCAGTATATCATGATGCTCTGCTCTTCAGGCAGCACATACAGAACATGTCACAGACCCCACCATTTTTATGTTGTGCTGTTGTCCTGGCTGATAACATTCTCCATCATCAAAATGAGGGAAAACTGAGACCTCTGTGAGATCTTGTGTAGGTGTTCGCTCTTCAGTTTCCTCACAATATCACTGCCTATCACGACAGCACTGTAAACACCAACTCAAGTTGGTAAACACGAAACACGCTCTCCCTGACAGTATGAGGTCACAGCTGTGATCTTGTTTGGGCTTTAGGAAAAGGAATGAGTTCAAATAATGATACATATTACACTATTTCTGAGTCCAGGATACGAGCTGTATGTTGTGATCAACACAGTAGTATAATATAATATGAAACCACAACATGAGTGGTGTAAAATATTTCTCATTTCATATTTTTTACACACCCAGTTTCTTGTTTATCACTACACATATATAACACATATTCACCCTAATACAGCAGAAATCCTACTATTTGTGAATCCAAAAGTTTACAATATTCTACTTCTGTTCAAGACATGCTGATTTTAACTTGTTTTTGAGATTGTGATTTGTTGTGTAGTATTTGTTTCAAATGACTTCACACAAATGACAGCAGAGACTACATATTTGAAAAATATTTTTGGCATAACACAGTAGATTTTATCAGGAAAACAACGTACAGCCACAAAAATTCCATACAATTGCAAAAAAAAAAAAAAAAAACACTCTTCAGAACACTTTAAACAAGACCGAACACTCTAATGTCTATGAAGGTTGGACTGATTGCCAGCCTGTATCAGAGTGCATTAATTTTGGTAATATGTACCTAACAAACTGGCAACTGAGTACATATTTTTAGAACTGCTGACAAGAAAATGACTTGAGAAAAAAACACATTACAACCCTGCACTTCATTCATTTGTTTATTCAATCATGACAGAACATACCAGCCTGATTACTTTACTCACATACTAGTCATATAAAGGCTAAGAGGGTAACTCATTTTATTATGCCCATAGGGGTTTCAGTCTCTGCGTTTTACCTATTATAATAATCACACAGTACCTAGCATTAGTGTTAGCATTAGTTCATAGCACACATTAGGAGCAGTGAGCTGTCATTGAAGGTGCTTGTGAACAAACTCCAGATTTTCAGCAGTAGCATGGTCAAGAATTAACCTATATCTACCAGTTTTTTATAGCGACGGAAACGGGAGGACCTGGAGGAAACCCTCATGGTGGAAAGAGAACAGGTAAACTCAACACAGAAAGACTCCAATCAGACTGAGAATCAAACCCAGGGTTTGACCTTCTAGTTGTGAGGCAGCTAAGAGCTAAGCTAAATGCTAACTGCAGATTAAAGACTAAATGTAATTTCTGGGTGACAAGGTTGCCTATCAATATTTATCATTTCTAACGCCATTTCACATAAATGACTTTATGGAAAAGTAACACTTGTGTTTCCAATTGTAATGAAACTTTCATTCTTCATTTTCATTCCCAGCCTTCCCCTTCATTTTGCAGCCTTTCCATCCAGTGCAAAACAAAGTAATTCCTCCCCTTAACCTTTTGGTTATGCGTTTTTAAAAACATTATGGTACACAGCTAATGCATGTGTGGCTGTGGGTGTATGCGTTTATTCAGCAGTAGGTGAGTGTGTGTGTGGTTTCTGTTGGGCAGTCAGATCCAGGCGAGGCCACCAAACAACTGGGTAAACACACAGCCCTGCCTTCCCCTCCACCTGTCTGCCCTCCACGCTCACATTAGTGAGCTTTTAGCAGCAAGCGATATGATGATGTTAAGGCTAACGTCCGGCAACTGAAATATTTCATAACATTTATATAGCCTGACAGGAAGATTTACGCAGACTACATACACTGGTATCACAGTGTTTACCAAAGATTTCCTGTTCTCTCCTAGTAGTGCAAAACTTTGACCTCGATACATAAATGTTCAAAGTTCCTTAAGATCAATTGAATATGCGTCAACGCAATAGCGAGGCAACACCCACTCACCTCCGTCTCTTGTGGAAAAAAAATCCTTTCTAAATGGCTAAATGGACAAAGGAGGAAAAAAAATCTAATCATATCTGAAGACTGATAGCACTTACAATGAGGACGGGGTTAGAATATCCTGCAGTGAAGTGGTGTGTTCCCATTACTGCATCTCTCCACCTCTGAAAATGGCTTCATTAACAGGCCAGTGCAGAGAGCTCCCTTGCCGAGTGTATGAACGCGCTGTACCCCGAGGGTCTGCCGGAATGGCTGAGGTGAAGTCCATTAACACCAGAGATCTTGTTTTTTGACCACTAAATAAAACAGGGCATTTTTTATACGTCTGCAGTATAAATAGCTTTTAGCTTAGGAGAGCTGGGAACACAGATTTCAAAAGCTGAAATCTCCACTTTCAGCAGAAGATTAAACCTAAAGACTGGCTTGTTTATATATACTACATTATCACATGTTCGGTTTTTAAAAACAAGAAAAGAAATCAGAGGAACATAGTTGAGGAACCTAGAATACAAGTCCGTGCCATAACTTGTCCAGAGAGTAGCTAAGCAGGCTTTAATGACTTTTGGGTTATTTGTCAGAAGTCATTTAAGTGCCAATCATTATCCAGTTTAACTGCTACTACGGGCCTAATCGGAGTACAACGGCGCATAATGTACCAAAGAAAATTGAGTGTTTTCCTACTGCGTCCATAACAAAGACTTGTTCTGGATCACAATTCCATCTAAATGCCTCAAACTAATATAAATATCTCTATCCAAGTGGTGGCGACGGGGTGGGGCTATGCTAAGCCTTTTAAAACTCACACTGCCTTCTGCTGGGGATAAATCCATATCTCACATAACCTGTACTGCTCACATGGCATACTTCCTGATCCCTCAGGCAACCAGAGCTGGCTACCTTTGAGCCTATGACATAGCTCTTACTTTCCCAGCACTTACACTCCAATCATGTGTCATCTGATGAAACGCTACACCCCAGTCACCATTATTTGTCTGGATACAGGAGCCTGTGGAATGTATCAGATTCCTGCCTCAGGGGGTACGCACCTTGGAAACATGGTCCTACCTCCACCGGCTAGCCTCTCCCGCCTTTCCTCTGCCTCTCTTTTCCATTCAGCAAAATTCCACTAGAGGCCTGCTTGATTTACTTCGCCTCATCACCCGGCTGACATGTGCTCACATTTTTTGACGGACATCTCACAACAGAGGAAGATGTGAGTGAAAGTTTAGAGCTACAGGACTGTTTTCCGTCCGTCTGCTGCCTCCCTTATGTCAAAGTCGGGGCCAAAGTATAAACGCTATAAGGAGCACTGGCCTTTGTCCAGACTATTGCTGATACTAGCTCACACTGCCATGCCACGCTTGAAAGTAAACACCAGTGCTCGACAAGAAATTGAAATTAGAAAACTATTTGGTTCTCCAGTGCAACAATAGAACAATCACTCTCAACCTATCTCTCCTCTCCAGAGAGCAACAGTTATGCCGTGCAGTACTCAGGTCTGTAGTATTGAGTATCTCTGAGTCACTGGCCTGCGTAATTCAGTCTAGGGAATTATGACAGTGGAAAATCATTTCCCTGGGCCGGGGATAGGAGGCCATGGCTAATCGTTCAGTAATCTGATCTGCCTGCATACTGTAGCATTCAGCCGCGCCGCTAACCTAGCCAGCCAGTCACACATGTGGACACCCCCAGCGCCTGCCAACTATCTGATGGAGGCTAGTACTATTCAAAAACAACTCTCCAGGTTTTCCATGGGATTACAGATGCTATCGGATCATTTGCTAATACTCAGTTGTGCTGTGCTGTTTGAAATGTATTTACCCTGCTCCTGCTCTCCAATACCACTCGGCATAGCACAGACTAAGCCAAAAAAATGCCACAGCTACATTCCAGGCAGAAAAAGACACTTCAATACAAACTACTTTTCTGGCTGCAATGATACAATCTGCCTCTTGCATTCTGGCATATTAATCCAAAAGCTTGACTTAATGAGGAAACATCTGAGTTTGTCTGTCAAACAACAGGCTATTTTGGGTTCGGCTCAATTGTAGATTCCAGTATCTGGTGTTTCCAGTGGTGTTGTAGTATTATATGAATAAGAACCATAGGGAGCACTACTGTGGCACAAAGCAGCGCTTATGTGCAGCAAAAGGAGTTGGGGGACTTGAGTTTTTGGAAAGATGCCTGGCTTCAGTCCCACTCCAAAGAGAGGTCTGCCCCCCACACACTGAGTTGGGCTACAAGGGGCACTGACATGGAAAAATACAAGAGCTGGCATGTTGTTGGGCACTGCAGTCCCCTAGAGCCTACAGTTACCTTGTGCAGCATTATGGTATGGTTACTGCAGTACAATTAAATCTCAAGTCGTCTTCATGGCGATATAAGCTGCAATAAAACAGTCGCAGCAATGACTGACAACAAAAAATGGTCCACTGCTCGGGCCTAAAATCTAAAACGATGAATCGACTGTGATCATGTTTCATTCTGATAAACTGCCAAAGGCTGCTTGATGACATAATCTGTCATATACTGTCATGCCAAGAGTATTTTATCAACTGCTATGTGTAGGCATTGTAACCTAGTCGCAGTATTTCAGAGGCATATCTAAGTGAAAAGATGGTGATATATGATCAAATGGCTGCAGCAGCAGTGGCAGCCTACATCAACTGTAAGCGCTAGATCACAGCATGTTTGGCAGCCAGTGGGAGCAGTCAGATGGAGGGTTAGAACAACCAGACAAACAGTTGGCATGGTTAAATAAAACGCAACTTAAGATTCAGCTCTCCACAAATTTGACAAACAAATGACAGCAACCACGCTCTTTTTCTTTTTTTGAAAACCTAATCTGCAAATGGAATAAGCCCTACATGTTTTAACTAATGCAGCCTGGAACATGCGATAAACACCACATGGCTTGGAAAGGCAAAAAAATGTGAGGCATTGGTCAAATAAATCTCCTGATACATAACACCAGAAGGACAGCACTTTTCACTTACAAGAATGTCTTCAGCAGCTGAGGCGAAATGCAGGGAAAGTCCTTATAAATCTGCCAAATGCATTTTGAGTGTGAGTCATTCTCCTTTAGTAATCTCTTACTCACATAGGTGCACGCTTTCACGCGCGCACCCCAAGGCAGTGGATTTCAGGCAGGTCTGGACTGCCCCTTTTGCTACAGAGCCAGTCAGGTGTTTATAGTATTTAATAAATGCAGCTATTTTGGTGGAGGCAGACATTTGCCCCATCTAACACCAAAACAGAGTAACAAAGCAGTCTCCTACAGCGGGGACCCGGATCACCTTAGACTAGAAGCTGCATCACTGGTGCACTGTCAGCTACAGATGCCACTGTGTCTGTGTGGATTTCTCACACAGTTTACCTTAACAGTCCCACTCTCACTACTCTACCTGTCCTGTGAGTCACAGCAGAGAACATCATTTTTTATGTTTCCCCCCTGAAGCAGAATTCATGATTATATTAAAAACTGTTTTATTAGTAGTAGTAGTAAAATCATTATAGTTAGACCATAATATACTTTGAAGAAACTTTTGCAATCATCTGCAGGATGAAAAACCTAATCTGCAAATCATCTGCAGGATGATTCCTACAGGTAGTCACACAATAGTCTAATGGTTCATCTGCACAACAGAGCTTCACCATCACTTGTGTAATTAACCTAAGTTCACTGAAATCGTTGAGGTAATGTGGAACCACTGTCACGGTGGTGTTTGTTGCCCATCTTTGTTACGTGCAATGCTATTAGATTAGCTGACACACAGTCGTATCGACCTTTGATTAGAATGTGCACACCAAATCGTCCGGCCTTTTCAAGTCCTTCGCCGCTAAACACAGTGGAATAATAATAGTGGAGGCAAATAGCTACATCGTAACCAAACAGTTAACTTGATCCAATCACATTAGGGTCGTTTTATACGTTAAAGCTGTTACAAAGTTACACAAACAACTAACTTGGTCGTCTGGTGCCGGGCTGCTTCAGGGGATCGGGCTGGATAAAGGAATTCCGATATTAAATCACAGACAGCAGCAGCCGGACGCGGATCTATCCACAGAACAAACTTCGACCTGACCCGCTTCAACAACCGCGTATCCGTCTCCGTCCGCCTCCACACGGACACACCGAAACCGGCACCGAGACCCCGCCGTAACACCGGGGGCTTTCTGATCCGAGCCGAATGGGGGAGAATCAGGCCGAAAAACTGGCCTCATTCTCCGTCTGCGCCAGACAGCGTTCACTAGCCTGGCCTGGGAGAGACACCGAGCGGCGGGGCTCTCGGTTCTCGTAACCAAACATGTGCGAAAACACCGCGACCAAGACTCGTGTCGATCCACTCACCTTGCCAGAGTCTAGACGGATCCGGGACCGCACAAGCCGACCGGGACGAATGCAGGATTGAAACACACCGGACGCATGTCGTCGTCGTCGTCGTCTTGCTTTGCTGTCGGCCGTGATGTGGAAGCGGCACAGCGGACTCGGCTGGGAGAAATCGGGAAATCTGAGAATGCCCCTCTCTTTCTGCAGCTCTGTGCGCCGGCAGTGGCCCATAACTGTCGACAGGAGGCGCCAACATAGCACATTTAATTGTCTCTGATATGCGCATACATGCATAGGCCTACTACACAAATCCTCAAAGAAAGCAGAGAGCGATCATGAGGTGTTCATGCAGAGGCTTTACATATGTGCATCTGTGCTCTTAGGCTGATATTAGAGTGGCCTTAATGTACTGAGTACTCCAACCTGAGGTAACTCTTATGTGCAAAGATGCTTGAAATGTGTTGAAAGTTTCTTTTAGTGATTCATTTTTGTGAAAGGATAAAGAGTTTGATGGGGGTCATAATGATATCATTAACATTATGCATCAAGGTCAAATATAGCTTTGAACTATCCATTAGAAAACAAGTAGGAACAAAGTCGCTGTGACCTTCTAATAATAAAATAAATACAATAAATACCTATGGTGATAACTGGAAAATAAACTGTTACAATTCTGGGTGACACACACACATACATACTCACAATCAACTATATGTGCTGGCCTTCATTAAACATATAGGTCTATAATAGGCTCAGATGGGATTGGATGAACAGAAATATAAATATGATGAATGACACAAACACAAGAAATATAAAACAAACATTACATCAGATTTAAACTGTTCACAATTTGATCAAAAGCACAGATGTAGCACACCTACACATCCTCTGACCTTGTGACTCATGAGGTTGGTGATTTTGATTACAGAGTGACTAAATCCAAGACAAAGCCGTCCTTCAAAACAGCTTTGGCTGTCTCATCTACATCACATGATGGAGGAGACGAGGTCACACGACTCATTAAGACAAAGAAGGCAATGCCCAGAAGGTTTACTTTAGTGTCCCACTGAAGGAAAAATCTGTGAACCCTGTTAGACGTGAGAAGGGAAGAGTTCATTTTAAAGCCTTACACAGAGCTATGGTCATAGTGGTCATAGGAGCAAAGGACCATTTAGCCTAAACAGGTCACCTAGTCAAATCCTACCAAGGAGTCAGAAATCAAATGTAACATAAGAGAATGTGTATTTTATCTAAAACTAGCTTAAAAATGCAGCAGATATTCTTTGTTTGATCTACTGAATGAAACTATGAAAGAGTTGCCAACGTTTTCGACCTGTGTGTAATCCCTGTCCCTTGACTCTACATCCAGTCCCTGACCTTAAATAAACATACATGGCTTAATGTCGACCTGTAATCACAAACATCCTTTACTCCACTAATTGGACTTTCACACAGCAAAGACACGCTGACCCACCTAATCTGGACAGGTGGGTAGCTAACCTGTAAGTGGACTGTACAATTGGCTTACACAAGCTCTTACACACCCACATGATTGTCTGCCCATGTGTCGATGTCTGTCTGTCACACCATGTAGGCCACATCGTTTAAGAAATTCCAACAGATGTAGCTGTAATAGGCTTCCAGTATTATCACATTACAATTTTGTTGAAAACATGCATTTTAAAATAAAGCCTAACCTATATCAAATAAGAAATATGTAAACATGGGCTACTGATTTCTCAATGTCTTCTCAGTGTGTGGAATGTGTGGATCTTACAGGAGCTGGTTTAATTTGTCTACTATTGGATAGGGGACCTGTCACTGTATCATGCTTTAAAGGGTGGTATATATTTTCCCTCTACATAAATCCGGAGCTTTAAAGATTAATAAATGTAGCCTACTTTAGTAAAACTCTATGCTTAGTTCTGAAACGTGGTAAATCATTATGGAAGTAGCACAACACATTATACAACTGGATCTAAATAGCATAGTAGCCTACTTACAGTTTTCACACCGACGCACACACTTTTCCCTCTTCTTTAGCCTACTTTAAAACCTAAAATGTCAGAGTAACTCACGCTACTCAGCATTTAGACCTACTTGTCCTATATTTGTTTCATCTCTTAATTAGGTTGTTGTGTATACCGGACGGTTTCTTGAAATAGAGCGACACCTTAAGGTGAGACGTGGCTGCTGGACGCGGTGCATTGTGGTCTGACACCTCTTGTGTCGTTAGTTGTTTGGCCCGGCCGCGAATTTGCGACGTGTAGGGTGATAGGGGAAGGTACCGCCTTTCTTGCCTCTGATTGGCTAGAAAGGCTCTTCTCCGATTGGCTACTTGACCTGGCAGTTAACTCAAATGCAGGGCAGGCTTCCAGCTCTCATTCAAGCAGGCGCCAGTAGATGCATCACTCATCTAACAATAACAATAATATCTATCTATCTATCTATCTATCTATCTATCTATCTATCTATCTATCTATCTATCTATCTATCTATCTAT
>JAPQRQ010000002.1:22995196-23016865 GCA_037367365.1 Apogon talboti
ATAATGCATCAATAATGTAAAGCGCTTTGGGTGACTTGAAAAGCGCTATAGAAATCTAATGCATTATTATTATTAAGACATAGAACTATTTTTGTGGCGTCTTCTAAATTAATTGTTCTCTATAATTTACCTCCCCCAAGTGCTTCATTTATCAATCATTTATTATATTATACCCTGTACTTCACATTTTCAGTCAAAGTCAGGTGTTTTTCTGCTTTTAATTCACTGGTCATGTACATAAAATCTAAGTGTAAATTCAGAGGTTATCATATCAAAACAGGGAAAACTGAAAGAAAAAGTGAGTTTTCAGCAAAATATATCATTTATTGAACATTAAACCACCGTCTACAACCACTGTTATTTGTCAAACTACATGGGTTTTACTGGTGAATTAACATTTCTAGGAAATGACGATGTGTCCATGTTCACTATGGAAACTCCAAACGTCTAAAACAGACACGTTTGATGGTGATGAAAAGCTGAGAAACTGCATTTTACTTGAATTATTTCAGTGTATTGATAGGATTAGTGGTTCAACAGTTATACAACATTTTAGATCAGTAAATGCTTTTGTGGTAGCTGTTTAAGTCTTTGTGGGTTAAAGAATTAGTTTTTGGTAAAAATAAATGAAACACCCCATAAAAGTATGTTTTATACCATAACTGCATCTAGCGTTTGTGTGTATTAATTGAGAATATAAGAATGTTGGTTATCAAAGAAAAGGCAGATTGATTTGATGTCAAACATATAAATTAAAACAACTTTAAAAAAATGCAAAAACAAAAAAAAAGTCAAGAACTTACACTCTGCCTGTTTCTGATTGGTGTCCAGATATCACCATACAACTGAGAATTTGTTGTTTTGTTTTTGTTTTGTTTTTTTTACATTTGTGCACCCTAAATCCTCCTATATATGGATGAGTAAACTGCAGCCATTATATAGTATCATACTGATACTGATACTTCAGTAACAACTGTGATTTGATTCATTGTGCAGATAGACAGTGTGCACCCTGGTGTAATTCTTCTGACATCACTGATCTTACATAAAACATCTCTAAACAGACAATGAAGAAGCACTTTGCGTTATTTCCTGCCTTCACATGCTATGGGGACTATGGTAAATACTATGCACTATGAACAGCCCCTCATGATGAAAATAACCTTTGACCTTTTTGACATGACGAAGACCAACGAGGGATTAATCGCAAAAGATAAAAAAAAAAAGGTTTCTATTGATGTTCTGCTGCTATCTGATGATTTTGCACATTCATAGCATACACAATGCGCAAAAAATAAAATTTACAAAAATAAATACATAAATGTTGTAACAGATGAATTAACACATCAAAAGCTGTTTTACCTAAGTAGCAGGTCATGCTAAATTATGTGTCAGCCATTTTTCATTTCGTTATGACAACAAAAACACGATGCAGTCGAAAGGATCATCTTCCCAACCGCATGTGAAGGCAGCCCACACCACGTATTCTGTTTGGATTTCTGCTGGGAGAACACATGGCGCTCACATCTGGATATTACATGTGTCATATGGACAAGTACCTCTCAGCGACGGAGTAATAACAACCTCCAACACAAGTACACATTACTGCCAGATAGACTCCATGCTCTGCAGTGGTTCCTAAAATGAACACACACTGTAAAAAAACCCCACATTTGGAGCAAAGTCTCCAGCTGCAAATTAGTCATCCTCTCTGTGTGTAATTTCCTGCACTGTTTGTTCTTTCGTGCCTTGAAAATTTGATAACTTCTTCCACCATGCAAATATGTAACAGTGAAATCTCCTCTCTCTCTCTCTCTCTCTCTCTCTCTCTCTCTCTCACACACACACTCTCTCTCTCACTCTTCTTTAATTAGTTTTTCTTTCATAGAAGGTAAGCACTTGTCATCTCGGTGTGAAAATAAAATGGGTTGACAGCTGAGCAGTAGCACAGCAGCCTGTTTTTGTTCCTGTTGTCGCTTAGAGAAGAAGTCAGTGTTTACTTTTGCAATTACATGTTTTCTGTCCTTAATTGACAGTCTCTGAACCTATTATTTGTCCATTAAAAGTCTCCTCTTATGTTTAGTATTGCCGTAGCGTCTTTTATTTATGCATAAATGTACAAATGTATTATGCGTCTTAGCAGCTTGCCATTGACTCAAGGGCTTTTGAAAACGAACGGCTGCATCAACGAGACAGATAACAGAAAAGATAGCAGAAACAACTAATCATTTTATTGTCAAAAATCTCCAAACACATACTTTACATTCACACTGAACCGATCTCTATGTAACATTAACTCTACCAGTTCTACATGGCTACACACTGAGCCAGAGTTTTTCTCAGTGTTTAAGAAAGCACACAGATTCACCAGACAGGGACCTCTGGGAAAACAGGATGAAAACATACCTCAGAGGAAAGAACAGGAATATTAATAAGGACCTAAATCACTTCATGTAGCTAAAATGCCTCTAAAAGTTAGTGACATTTGAAAAAAAAAATAATAACAAAAATAACACAAGTTGTAAAAACATAGTGGTGATTGGATTTCAGTGAGGGGTGTGGGATTTTTCATCTTTAACAAATTAAATATTGATTGTTAATAAAATGAGCTGTTACTGTCAGTGTTGTGAGTTTGACAGCGATGTTGGGTTTCTGTTGGGATGTTGGTTCACTTCTTCTTATTTGCTATGTTGTTGCAAATCCAGTTCATGCCATCCTGTTGGGAAATAAAACAATCTAATTAAGTTTTATTGTCATGTCGATACAGTTTGAGGATGTGAAACTGCCAAAACATCAGACTGATTGAGACAAACAGGTTGTTGTCACACAGAATCAACAGCCATATCTAAAGAACAGGAGCCCAGGAGGGTCAATCTGATCTAATGAAAAATCAATACATCAAAGTTTGGACTTGGTCTGACCTGAACTCCCTCCCCAGATACGGCAGAGCAGGCCTGGATCTGCCACTCCCGGTCCCGATACGTGTGCAGGTTGAGTCCTTCTGCGATCTCGCTGGCTGGCGATGCTGTGGCCAGATCCTGCTTATTGGCAAAGACGAGAACTGGAACACCTTTGAGGTTCTCCTCGTCAATCAGCTCGGACAGCTCCTGCACACGCACACACGTTTAGTTTTCACCCACAACTGTCCCTTTCACATAATCCTGTTACTGTGACTGTCACCGTATGATGAGTACATCCACAAATAGAAGTTTGACTCACCAGTCCTGTCTCCTCAAAACGCTTCTTGTCTGCACTGTCGATAACGTAAATCTACAAGAGTAGAAATCATATTAAGTAAACACAGTGTATCCATAAATAACATTTAGTCCAAATACAAGTAACTGCAATAATATGCAGCATCTCTTGATTGACAACAAGGAAAGAAAATAGAATAGAAAATGTGTTTTCTTTAAAAATTTGCAAGATTCAACAACATTAAAGTCTCCATCAGGATCCAAAAGGTCCTGATAGATATGCTCTCAACTTCTGATTTTAACAATGCCTTATCTTTGTTTTCATGCAACACTATATACATATTTTTGTAGGCTCTTATACCATTTTGTTGATGGTGATTGATTGCTAGATTTGTGTATGAACAGAAAACCTGAAAACCTGTAAATCCATAAACTCTATAATTATGTATTCACAAAAGAAGAGGAAGAAGAAAAATGAACAAAAGGAAGAAAAACAAAGATACCACTATTACTACTACTACTACTACTACAACTACTACTACTACTATTACTACTACTACTACAACTACTACTACTACTATTACTACTACTACTACTATTACTACTACTACTACTATTACTACTACTATTTTTACTACTATTATTACTACTACTACTACTACTATTACTACTACTACTACTATTGTTACTACTATTATTTCTACTACTACTACTATTATTATTACTACTACTACTACTATTACTACTACTATTGATACAACTATTACTACTACTACTACTACTACTACTACTACTACTAGTACTACAAATACTACTACTACTAGTACTACTAATACTACTACTATTACTACTACTACTACAACAACTACTACTACTACTACTACTATTACTACTACTATTTTTACTACTATTACTACTACTACTACTACTACTATTACTACTACTACTACTATTGTTACTACTATTATTTCTACTACTACTACTACTATTATTACTACTACTACTACTAGTACTACTAATACTACTACTACTAGTACTACTAATACTACTACTACTATTACTACTACTACTACTACTATTTTTACTACTATTACTACTACTACTACTACTACTACTATTGTTACTACTATTATTTCTACTACTATTATTGTTACTACTACTACTATTACTACTACTACTATTGATACTACTATTACTACTACTACTACTACTACTAGTACTACTACTATTATTAGTACTGCTACTGCTACTGTTACTACTACTACTATCACTACTATTAGTACTACTACTACTACTACTGATAATAATAATAATAATAATAATAATAATAATAATAATAATAATAATAATAATAATAATAATAATAACAATCAGTGTGTGCAAGTGTTTCATCTCAGTGAATTTACCACAAACTGCTACAATGACTTGACTTGAGTCCAGTTACTCACCAAAAGGTCTGTGTTTTCCAGGTACTTTTTCCAGAAGGGTCTGATCTTTCTCTGTCCACCGATGTCCCAAACATTGAGTTTCATTCCATGAGAAGCAACGCTCTTTATGTTGAAGCCCTGAAAACAGAGCACAGACCAGCAATCAGCACCTGAAGAGCTTTACAAATTGTTGTGGAGTAATTCATAAGGAGCCTGAACGCTGTAGTTTCTTCATTAAATTAATTACTGCTGTGTGTGCTGTACTCTGAGTTGTAACCTCATTACATCCCAGCAGGAGTGCAACATGCACTTTAGCTGTTTTTAAGTGAAAGGGCTGTCTGAAACCTTTTTTTTTCATAACCCAGCTTCTTCCAGTTTGTTGGTGAGGTTGTGTAACTACTTTATCCTGAGAGGAGCAGCTGAGGAGCAAATCTGAGGATAAGACTGGAAGGATCAAGTGCAGAGTGTGTGTTTATGTGTCAAGTCTGATTTAGATTTGCAGTGATTATTGCCATCTCATACTGGGGACGTATTCTCTGCTTACCGTCTGACGGCCTGTCACAATTGTGCAGGATATGTATATATATCAGTACATCTGCTGTATACATGAAAGTAATGTAAGACTATTAGATCATCATATTAGAGGTTAAATAATCACATCAGAAGAGGGTGATGAAAAGGGATGGCACCACAGAAGAGGGATGTTTTTAGGAAATGTATCGTGAGACCATAAATCATGAAATTCATGTAAGGAAATGCTTTATTAGTGAATATTTAACTTATTATATATAATCACAAGGAGTTAAACTAAACTAAACTAAAGCACATGAACTTTAAGACCAATTATTTAATTTTACAATATGTTACAAAAGCAAAGGTCATGTGAATCCTATTACTGTGAGCGAGCACGTGCACTGGCCCAGCTGGTCTCATAAGATTAGATTCAATCCCCCCCTGCCTTTTATAATGCTGGGTTACAGCACAACGTAAATGCAAGGTATAAGTGGAAGAAAGCATCATTTGAGCAAGAAATGTGGTGCTTTCTTACAAAAGCATTCAGTAGTTCAGAAATGCCATAAAAGTGATAAACAGAAGGTAATGATTTAGACCCAGTAAAGTGTCTCAGCTGCTTGGGCTGCAATCACGTTAATGTTTTACCAAGCAAAAGCGTGTATTTACTTCTCATTCCAAGTAAGTGACTGGATTCTGGTTATTGTATGTGTGTTTGTAAATTCATTTCCTTACCTGTGTTGGTGTGATTGTGTTCACATCTTCAGAGGCCAAGCTCTTTAGTAAAGTGGTCTTGCCAGCGTTGTCCAGCCCCAGGAGCACTATCCTGACCTCCTGCTCCGTGGTACCTTTCAGTTTCTCAATGACAGAGAGTAAGCCCTGCATGGACGGAGGGGGGTTGTTAAACAGTCAGAGGAGAAGGCCAGAAAAGGTAGAGTTGTCCAAACTGTACCGCCTCTAACACTCACAACAGCCCTCATTATTTATAGAGTATACTTATCTTGTGTGGAAGTCACATACTGACAGGTCATTTGTCATGGGAAATTTCAATTTTATAGTATTTCTGTGTAGAATACAAAAGCAAGTGGCTATTAGGCTGATGGAAATGAAATCAGACAAGGGATTTTCAGCAACATTACCATGAGAAAACAGCTTTTTCCTTTTCTGTAAGGTATACCGTGTTACCAGACTAAAAGGACAAGAGGTGTTTTCATGTTTCCTTTATGTTTAAAGCTGATGAAAATCCCACTGACCTCTTTATCATTTAAGGTCAAATCCACTTTCCTAGTCCTGTTAAGCACATAGGTATCCATCTACCTTGCTCCGCCCACCCACCGGTCTCCAGCCTTCCTTCTCTGCAGTTATAACTCCTTTCGGTAACAATTAATCTGCTGTGTCATTTAGAAAAGCACCGGTGCTGATTAGAGCTCCATTCACATAATGGTGCACTGTTTAATGTGATTAGTCTGAAGCAAAGTTAGTGCATCAAGAATGCCATACAGCAAATGAGTGCCTGTAGATTAAAATACACTAGGTCATTGATGCATGACTATATGTGTGATTACCTGGTATCACGCCTACAATAGGACATTAGAGGTTCAGTTTATATGTATGAGAAAAGCCATTACTTAACACACGTGTCCAGCACAATTTGGAAAAGCCTCATGAATCAACAGCAATGTAGAAAACCATTTATGACACTAACACTCTGGGCCTCAAGTCCAGCTATTTCAATTTAACAAATACAAAATCGTCACATCTGGCTTTGTAAGTCCATTGCTCCAGATCAGGTCACTTACCTTTTGAGCTTCTCCCATGGTGATGTGTTTCCTGTGGCTTGGCTGGAGAGCAGCAGCTACATTCTCCAGTGAAGCTCACACAGGTGTGTTAGCTATCCAGGTCACCCAGGTTAGCTATCCAGAACTGGGAACAGCTGACTTTGTTTCTTTTTGCTTCTCAGTAAACTCGCGTGGGTTATTCAAGCTATGAGTGCATGTGATAGTAACATCTACCTGGGCGTCAGTTGCTCCTCAGTGTCACTGGAGTTAGCAAGCAGGAAGAGGGGGAGGGTGGATGGGACCAGGATTAGGAGGACGGAATTAGCCCTGGTCATCCACACAAAGGCCACCCCACCCAACCTCCTCCCTTCTCTGCCTATACCTCCATCTCCACTTTGCAGTGGCTTTACCTGGATTATCCCTTAGCCACCTGTTATATGAGGAAACTGAATAGACAGTATTTCCTGGCACACCCACAGAGTTATTGCAACCTGAAAGAACTGAGGGGTTCATTTTTGTATATTTGTATTATAGAATACTACTGAATTAATACAGAAAAAAATGTACTGACAGTGTGCATGCAGCCAAACATGTAAAGGATCAAATTATGCAGCTAAAGCCAGGAATTTATTTCAGTGTTCAAAAATCAACTCTTAAATCCCTCATCCATCTCTCCCTTATGAATGAGAGGAAGCATTATCATCCCATGTATCCATTTCATGCCTGCCATCATAAAGCCCTTCTGTGTGCAGCGTGCATTCCTGTGAGTAGAGCATTCAGCAGGATTAGTTTTACCACGCCTGCCCTGCTTCTGGATTAAAACATTTGCAGGCTCTTTTCCTTAACTGAACAGGCTTTCTGGTCAGGGGGCGTGGTTAACGTGAGCACTGTGTTACACAATGGATCCACCCCGATGTGGAAATGGTCATGCATTAGAATTTAACCCCTCCTGATCACACATAGACTTGAACATTTATTTATATTGCTTAATAAGCACTACAAGAGCAACTTAAGAAAAAAAAAGTGTTATTTGATATTGAATGCAATAGAGGGGTATTAATTCAGGACTCCCTTGGTGTTAATGGGGCTGGACCGGCGTGCTGTGCAGCCTCTGCTCGCTGCCTCTGCCTCCTCTTGCTTTTTTCTGCAGACAGAGAGAGGGTGGGGTCACGTCTGATCAAATACACAGACACAAGTCATACCTGGAATTATAATTTATTATAATTCTATGTATGTCATATCTATGATATCAAATGTAGATGGATGCGTTATCAATAAAGGCATAAAGGCAAAAGTGCTTTATGCTTTAAGTGCTCTAATTCTATATTAGGCCCTAATGCAATTTCTAACAGGAACTAACTCCTACCATTGTCTCTTTTAAGCTTGTACTTCATTAGGAGCCCCATAATTACCACCAGAGCCAGAGCTGAAATACCACAGATCACCAGGATTATTACAGCATTGTCTGGAGAAGACCACATAGTGGAAGACAGACAGAAAATGAAAAATTCACACACAATTTCATCCCAGTAATGAATAAGTTAAAATGTACAGTCTGCTTCATAAAGACAGACATGCACTCGATCCAAGAGTCAAGATTTTTTCTTACTGTTTACAGTGACACCATGTGGTGCAGACTGAAAACTGCCACATGAGCTGTTTATGCTGCAGACGTACTGGCCAGAGTCATGGGGGAACAGTTTTTCAAGAGTTAGCTTGGTGCTGTTTCCCTCGATTTCACTCCCATCCTTCTTCCATTTGAGTTTCACAGGCCCAGGGAGGTTATGGATGCATGTCAGAATGATGCTATCACCCTCATTCACCTCAGATGCACTGCCGTTGACAGACACCTGAAAGTCTGATGAGCAGAATGAGCTAAAGGGAACACTGATAGGGTTGAGCAATCATACTGCTGACACTTTATAAGATCAGAACATTGTTACAGACTACCTTTTCTGCAGTTGGGTGGAATATCAGTATCTAGACAGTTTAGTAAACATAGAGAGAAATTAAAACAGAGTCAGGAGTTAATCCACATATATCTCATACATCTTATCACAAAAACGGAATAAAAAAGTACAAAATTTTTGTTTATGTATAAAACTATATACATAATCCTATATATTGAACATTTATTAAGCCAACTTCAATCTACTGCCACATGCACACTTTATTTGATCAACTTAAAATTGAACTAAAACACTATTAATATTCATAGAAAGAAAATACTAACCATTGTAGCACTGACTAGTATTGTATGAGCAGAGTGAGCCACAAGGATCTATATGGAAATCAAAGATAGATTAATTTACATGTGATATATATCCTTTAAACATAGTTGAAAAATCTTAGTTGATATTTTCTTTTTTACCAGCCACAGTTTTTCCATTTGAGCTACATTTTAGACAAGTTGAAGGTACACAAGCTGAGCAAACACCAACTAGAAATAATGAAAAATAGAGAGTAGATATGTATTTACAGAGGGAAAAAATCTATAACATTAAAATTCAAAGAGTTTCTTACTTTTGAGGAGGTGACCAAACAAAATATACAGCAGTATGTTTCTCATAACCATCCTCTGCTTGAAAAAAAATCATTAAACTGTGTTAGCTGTAAGTTTCCGAACTGATGCTAGTAAAAGTAAGATAAAACTAGGCAGGGTGAAGGAAAGTATTATTTATTACCTGTGGTGGTGCTGCTCACACAGGACTGAATGATGACCTGCACTGCTTTGCCTAGGAGCCAAGACAGAACTGATCATAAACACTGATAACGATGCAAATAAATTCATCCCTGGAACTTAATCGCACAAACAAGACCGCTGTTTGTGTGTTTGCAAGAGGAAATGTTGGTAACAGTGATGAGTTGATGTCAAATTAAAATGATGCACATCCATCAGATCTTAGTGGTGTAGATAATGGACACAGAATGATATATGAATTATATTTGCATCGCTATATGTTACACACACTCACATATAAAATTAATGACGCAGATGTGAAGCCTGTTATCACCTACACACCACCATCCATCAGTCTAACACACAATCATACAAAATTACATCCACTATAATGTGTAGAAAATGCACATAATTTATATGTAGTGCTCTACTTTTATTTTGTATCAATATCGAGTAAAATTGTGCTGGAGACATTTTAAGTATGTTTTTCAACACAAAGTGTGAGGCCAATGATACCAGACGATGTCTTAGTATTGCAGATGTTCACACATTTAGTGTTACCCATCCTGACGCATTCACTGTGTTAAAATTATTAAAAGAGAGAATGTGTTAAAATGAACAAAACAAATGTACCAAGAGTTGATGTCACACCCTTCCTAAGAGTGTATCTAGTCAACTATAGTATTTAGTAAAACAATAGTGTTTAGTATCGTATTTCAACTATAGTATTAAGTATTTATAGCATTTAAACACAAAAATGTATGAGGTCACAGGAGTTTTTATTTGTGTTGTGGCCAGTAGAGAGTGCTGCTGTCCATCCACGTTTATTTCTGAACACTTTGAAGTCAGAGCCTACCCATGATGCACTGTTAAGGATGCTCTGGGCATTATCACATCTAACAGGCAGTTCAGATTTCCATTTAACCATGTGTTTTTATGGTATTTGACAGCACCAGAGAAAAACCCACAAGGACAGCATGCAAACCTGTCAGGAAAATGAGTGTTTGCGGAGTCAAATTGCCTCTGTGCTACCAGGACGCCGTGTACAGTAATGGAAACAACAAGCTGTTCTGACAACACATTAACAGTGAAGAACAAGGTGGAAACCATTAGCACATTTCACATTTCACCATGACAAAATATATTCCTTTAATTAATTGTCCTGCCGCACCTGGGCGGCTGCCTACTGCGCATGTCAGGGCTCACTGATGGCCGTCAGGTGCAGCTGTTCATTAGACGCGTGCTGTACGTGCTCCAGTACATCAGGTGTCTCACGTCGGCTCGCCCCGTGTTTACCTGATGATGGTGGCTTTCAGAGGACTTCATCACAGACTGATACGTCTGTCAAAAGTTGCGCTGCGAGAGCAATTCAGAAAAAATGTCAAATGGTGCACAGTCTCCAGTGGGATCATGGCTCAGATTAAGGTATGACAATCATTCCTCTGGAACAGAGGTGTTGTTTTCACTCATTTCAGTGTGCGTGTGTGGGCATGTTTTTGCCTGTATTTGGAGGACTTTAAAGGTCTGACAGCTTTGTGAGGACCAGAGCTGCACCCTGTAACGCAAATCAGTCCATTTGAGAGTAAATACTTGGATTAGGTTGAGGATAATGGTAATGGAAACCAGGGTGTGTTGATTTTCTCTTTTTTGCAGGGTTTAGAGTACATTTTACCTGAAACACTTTACAGTTATTGGAGGGCATTAACCAGGTTCCTCTAAATATTTAGATAAGCCTACTCATCATAGGTTAGTCTGTGGTTCTCAGCTGGTCTTGCTTTGTCACTAGGGTGCAAGGACCTGCACTGAAACAATGCAGAAGTATCTTGAAGTTGTAAACACAGCAGCTAACACTGACCTTCTCTCTAAAAACCCTAAGTCAGGATTCTGTTTAAGCAGTTTTTTTTAGTTATTTAGGAGATTATTTAGAAGGTGTAATAATAGATCTAGTGTTCCAACTGTAAATTCATTCCATTAATTCTCCTCCATTAATTAAATCTTTAGGTCCAATAGAAAGCTGTAACAGTTTGCTAACCTGCTAAGCTGACCTTTCACAGTTCTGGTTTATTCAGTAAAACAAACACTTTTTTTCTTTGCAGCTTGACTATAGTTGTGGTTAATAGATGCCACTAATAAGACTCTAAAATTCCCTCATTAGGCAGTGCTTGACAAAGTTGAGCTATTTTTATTTTTTTATAGCGCTAGTGAGCTAGTGTTTAATATTAGCTCACCCCTGACCCTTTGGGCTCTGCCCCTTTTCACCAAATATGGTTACTTCTGGATCCACAAAAGCCAACATGGCGACGGACACATAGTTCACAAGTACTGGCTTCAAAACGGCATTGAGAAACCGATGTCCAGAAATTACGAACATATTATATTATATATATTATATCATTAAGTCGTGATCCACTTTCATAAAATCAGACCAAATAAATTATCAATTATAAGCTGTATTTTGGTTCAAAGTGACATTCAAAGTTTGAGATTTTACTTGACACATCATACACTTTTCTTTGTCAATGTTTGTAAGTCTATATTTAACTCGCTTTGGGGTCATATACTGTATGTTCCCCATGAATGACAGTGTAACTTTTGTCATTTTTAGTCATTTTACAACAGTTGTTTTCTACTAAGGTAACCACCAGCTACTACAAGACTTTGACACGTCTAAGTCTGAGATAGACTGAGATTAGACAGCATTTAAAGTGATAAAAAGCACTTAAATTTAATTATTTTTTTTAAACAATACATTTTGTGACCCACTCAGAACCAGTCTGCTCAGTATTGGGTCATAACCCATCAGATAAGAAACCTGGCTCTAGATGCTTATATGAAGTGTGGGTTTCTTTCCTGTACATGGTGAAGCGATAGGTATTTTTTAGTTAAGAAGTAAAGTTTAAATGAGTCATCTTGAATAAAGTGCCTCTCACAGTAACATCAGGTGGGCCCACAGGAGTGTGTAGGATTGAATGAATCTCAATGATGTCTGAGTTTTAAAAGTTCACAAATAAAATTGTAAACGGCAACAAGGATGAGCGCTTAAGTTGAACAAAACAAGCAGGGCTGTAGGCGCAAATTGCTGTCTTGTTTATGAGCTCAGATAACAGACAGAATGACTGTACATCAAACACAGTGTGCGTCTGACTTGTCTGTGTTCCCACATCATAGTGTTTCTCAAGACATAGGCTGCGAACAGTTTGATCATAGTAACCATACTTCCTCTTTTGTGGCTAGTTGCTATGGTAAGACTTCCCTTCCAGGCAGGAAGTGACAGGAAGTCCAAAGTGATGAGTTTTTGAGTGTGTTTGTGTGTGTGTGACAGAGTATGCATCATATTTAGGGTGGAGCACTTCACTGTGTCCCTTAACAGTGTTCACATCGCATAAGACTTCAGCTTTTAGTCTGGTGAGTGGGCCACCATGGCGAAGAACTGCAACTCTCTAGGGATTCCTGTTGGTCACATGGTGAGTTTGCAAAGCTTTTCTCAGGTTTTTGGATCTGTTTTGGGGTCCATTTGGTTATTTATTTATTTAGTAGAAATGAGAAAACAGTGACGCTGCTCCTGCTGTTGAGTATTATACATTTGACAATCTGTGAACTTGGGTTGCATAAGCAACGGATGAGTGTTTGTGCTTGAATATTTATCCTTTCTAATTTTGTAATTTGGTGAATGAACTTATATTTTTTCACTTTATATTTTCATTTTAAACTTACAGTCATGCTCACCATGCTCCAGGTTAAAAGTTTGTTTATCAGAGCAGTTTTCTGGTCGGCTTGTGTTGCCTCTGCCTGCGCCTCAGCAGGGCCTGAACTGATCAGGCTGTGGCCACAGTTGGTTGATACTGAAAACAGACTGGTCCTGCCTAAGTCAGAAGCGGAAACCTTATAATGCCCGTTTGCCAATCTGTTATGTGTAGGCTGAGTCAGTCTATGACTGCAACAGTCTTTGTATTTGTCTGATTCTTCTGAAGATGTAAGTGTACCTAAAGGTGTCCCCCTCATCAAGGGTTGGAATTTTGATGTTTCTATCCTTTTAAAAAAGGGAACTCTATGTCCTGAGTTGCAGTTTGAGTGTAAATTTCTCATGTGTGTTTGCAAATCCTCATTTTGCACAAATTATTTGTAGTGAATCTCCCTTTGGTTATGTTGTCAGTGTTTAAAACAATAAGCAAATCATTTGTTTTCATCAAAACTAAAAACTGTATGTCAAATAGAGAGTGTCATGTCCTCACCTACTGGAAATCCACTAGTCCCCAGATAGAACAGGAGGAGGACTAATCCGTCATGCCTGCTTTGCATTGATATTGCTGCTTCATTTGTTTGGCTCTATCCTCAATATCAGTAAAAACAATATACAAGCAAACAAAGTAGATGACAAAGCAGTGAACCACCATGTGACATCATCAACACACCCCCTAGCTTGCTTTGACTTCTGGACAATGACCTACTGTTTTCACACACTGGTTGAACTGAATATTACATGAACATTGATAAACACAAACTGTTTGCTGATGAGCATTCACACATACAGCTCCTCCATGTGCTTTACGGTGCATGTGTCAAAGGAGATTCACTTTCTGTTGTTCTGATTCCACCGTGTTGTATTTGACATGATGTTTTTTTGGAGACAAAGTTTCAGAAGTGAAGTAAGAGGTTCAGTTCAGTTGACACCTCCAGATGCAGCCAACCCATGAACCTTATTTGGTCAGTTTATCAAGTGCCAATATGTGTTACAGATTTCTGATTACAGGGAAGCTTCCTGTTTCGAAGCAATAAAACATTCATAAATATCTTCTTAATAGCATTAAAAAATAAAGCACCTGGAATGGAGGTTTCTAGATTATAAAACTCTCTTTATGACACTATTATATACCCTGAATCTTTGTATATAGCCTTTTGTGTCACTGTAAACGTTTTACACGCCAACACACCACATACTGACATGGTTAAGAATCCAGGTGTGTGAATTTAGTGTCAGTCTTTCTACATATCAAAGTGTTGTGAGTCAGACAGAACAATGAGATGTGACTTTATTCAGCTCTAAAAGCTGAATGAGAACTGTCGCTGCAAGTGTCACAAACCACTTCCCGTGAAAACAGCACTGCTTGATTGTACTGTTACAAAGACAAGGGATAGAAAAAAAGTATGTTGCAGCTGGTGTTCACATTTTACTTCCTATATTTACCCGTGTGCTTCTGAATGCTGAAGTCTAATATCTGTGAAGAAGTTGATGTACGGCGTGTTCAAACATCATGGATTGAATAATACAGTTTTACTACAACTGATTATTATTGACTGTATCAATTTAATGATTTGTTTGCATTCATCTCTCACTGAGTTTGGTGACTAAGGTTATGGGTTTTTTTTATATTGCTGTAATAGTGTTCTAAACTGTGTGTCTGTCTTCGCAGAGTCAGGCAGTGTCGGACGGAGGTGAGCACGAGCAGCCCATGTGAACGCTGACGATCCCTTTGGCCTTATTTGTACAGAACTCAACATGTCCATGCACGACAAGGCAAACTATCTGATTCACTCTCGCTCTTGGTCATGCTTCTCTGTGCCGATAAAGGGGTGTGTTTGTGTCTGGATGTGTTGTAGAGTTGAACATGTCCGTGCGGGGCTGTGGAGGCAGCAGCTCCAGCCTTCCTGGGACTCCGGGCGGAGAGGCCGACCCGGCCAACAGTGTGCTGTCCTGGGCCGTCTCATTTGAAAAGCTGTTGGAGGATCCCTGCGGTGTCCGCTACTTTACGGTAAGACACAGGCTAACTGTTGGTACCGTAGTTTACTGTCAGTGAGTGTGTCACATATGTTCATACAATGTGGAAACCATGTCCATGTTTCTCCACAGGCCTTTTTAAAGTCTGAGGTGAGTGCGGAGAACATTTTATTTTGGCAAGCCTGTGAAAAGTTCAGGAAGATTCCAGCCACATCCTTGGATGAGGTAAGTTTATATTTCCTCTTATACAAGATTATAAACAGGACACTTTTTAAAATATAATCACCTTTTAGACTTATTTGGACCTTTTATATAGAAATATTATTCTATTAACAATGTCCAGTTGTTAAAAAATATAGGAAGACCATAAACTAATATGAAGGTTGAATTCTTACACATCAACCATATGGGTCTGTGGCTGCTCAACTCTGAAGACAAAGAGCCTTTTAGTGACTTATTGATTGTATTTCCTGCAGTGCAGATGCTTGGAAAAGATTGATTGGGATTCTTGGTCTAGGCAGTGCCAGACATACAAAGAAACTGTTTAATTCATGTATAGATTGAACTTTATATAGCCTCAGATAAATGTGTAAAATCCATGTGGACGCTCGTCATCTCTTGAGTGTATCTCATGTTGGTTGTCTTGTATTTTCAGCTGAAGATGGTAGCTCAGTCCATCTATAACACGTACCTGTCTGACAGTGCACCCTACTGCGTTAACATTGACGACACAGCCAAGACAGAGGAGAAAGACCTTGAACAACCCACACCGGACATGTTTAATAAGGCTCAGTCACAGGTCGGTCTGGACTCTGATGAAATACCTTCGTGGTTTTGGTGTATTAGCTGACTGGGGTCCACTGTCCCTGCTTTTAATCAGATATTTAAATTGATGAAGATGGACAGCTACCGGCGCTTTGTGCGCTCTCCGCTCTACCAGAGTTGCACTTTGGCAAGTGTAGGAGGCAAAGTTCTACCTCAACTCTCGTCAGAGCCGGTCTTCATGGGATCCTGGGACAACGTGACCAGAAGTTCCTCCATAGGTGACACAAAGGTAAAGAGATGGAGGAGGACAGAAAAATAAAGTGGAAGATTAAAAAGAACAAATAATAAATCCACTGCCAACAAGTGTTTAATAAATACAGCTTGCTGACACTGTTAAATTATTATGTGTCATCACTGCCTCAAACAGAACAAGAAGTCAGACTCTAACAGCTTGCTGGGTGAAAAGAGTGCAGAGAAACAATGGCAGAAAAGAGGATCCTGGGGAGGTAGTATCTGTTCCAGATTTTATGTTAAATGCACATCCTCAAACACTTTCTCACAATATCTCTCTGTGTCTCATGTCTCTCTTTTTGACTTTCAATAGATGCCTCTACAGCCAATGTCTTGGTATCCCGGAAAGAGTCCCACATATCAATCAAGTCAACCAGCAGTGTGGAGCTGGGCTCCCTCTACAGGCAGATGGAGGTCAGAGCATTAGGGAAGGGGTTTTGTACTGTAACTGCTGCCAGTTTAACAAATGCCAGAACTGTGCTTCTGAGTTTTTCCTTAATTTTCTATTCAGAATGGGCGATCCTCAGACGGTGGACGGGGGCGATTGGATGTAGAGGGGGGCTACTGCTGTGTCTACCTGCCTGATGGGAGCGCTTCCCTGGCCCCCACACGCCCAGGTTTGCCCATCACAGACATGCTGGCTGGTCTGTGTGAGAAAAGAGGCTTCCCACTGAAAGATGTCATTATTTACCTGCACGGCAAGGACAAGGTGAGACCTCAGTAGCTTCACCTTCAGCACCAGTCACAGTCCTTGAAAACATGAAGGAGAAACAAGCGTTGAATTAAGAGGATGCCCCCAGTCAGGTTATTCTTAATACACTTTGACATAATGTCTCCCCTTTCTAACATGTCCTCTTCATCACTGAAACTAGTGCATGTAAACTTATTCCCAGGTGATGCTGATAATATCTGTAAAATCCACTTTCTCTCATTCATGGATTCTCTCCCCACAGCAGCCCTTGTCACTGGACCAGGACTGCTCCGTACTCAGAGATCAGCAGGTCTCTCTTGAGCTCAGGGTGACGTTTGCGTGAGTCAACCATAACAATTCCTTTGTTTCCTTTTTTCTGCCTTATCACCCTACCAGCATTTCACACCCTCATCTCCTCTGCAGCATGACACTTCTCTCCATATCAGAGGGAAATCCTTGAGTTAACACTAAACACAGAGCCTGAGTAAATGATTTAGTCATCATTATTATCAAATATGTAATCGGATGATCTGCCAAAATGTGGATTTCCTGCTCAACATTGGAAGATAGTTGTTTTTTTTTTTTTTTGTTTTTTTTTACAACAGACTTTGTGCTACGTCTTATTGGTATGTGAAGAGATGTGTGTATGTTTCAGGCTGGAGATTGCTTTCACTGGTAAGACAGTTGGGATTATGGTGAAGTCGAGTAAGACGCTGCAGGAAGCCCTCTCTGCAGTCCTACAAAAACACCATCTTAAGCCACAAGAAGTTGTACTCACCATGGTGAGTATCCAGTGTAAAATGACAACACAATAAGCTTTATCTCAACTATAGTGGGTGTTACTTTACCTATTACTGTCAGATAATGAGTTACATACTCTTTGTTTATTGTCACAGATGGAAAACAAATGACATGATATTGTGTCTAAATACGTGTTGAATCACATTATTCATGTTATACCCTTCATCTTTGAGTTGTAATTGAAAGCAGTGTTCTTTTTTTTTTTTAATTATTTATTTTCCCTCCTGTTGGCACCCGTCTTTCCCACCTACAGCTGCTATTGCTAGGCAACAGTTTACATGTGAATATGCATGTAGATATTTATCTCAGATCTGTAATTTTAATTTGATGGCTGAAAATTGAATGTTACTCTCTAATATAATTGCATTTATTTGATAATTGATTAAATTACCATTTTTCTGGTTGTAGGTTGGAAGTGACGAGCCAGTGAACATGAACGCCACTGTGTTCAGACTGGCCAATAAGACGCTACGTCTCGACAAACCCAAAGGTGAGTATGTGACGTTGTAAAACCTAATATCTTACTATTATATGAACCAGAAGGAAGAATTTTGTCGCGTACAGTCTCAAGCATAAGCAGCCACACAGTGAAAGGAAACCTTTTGGCCTTTGCATAAATGAAATGATTTCAAATCCATTGTATCCTTTGTTGATGCTGCAGTGATACGTCAGTAATGTTGCATTCATTCCCTCTGACCTACTGTGCCCTCTCATTCAAGTAATTGTTCCCATCAAGCGTCTTCATTTCTCGGCTCCATCTTGTTCTCCGCCGGAGGAGAAGAGTCTTTTCACTGTCCACTTTAGTGCCCTGGTTTTTCTGTGTGGCTGTCTGCCTGCTCCTCATTCCCAACTCTGCTTTCATTGTGTCTTTCTCTCACTTTGCCCATTCTCTGTGTGGATACTATGTCTGAG
Organism: Apogon talboti; assembly: GCA_037367365.1. Classification (NCBI taxonomy): domain Eukaryota; kingdom Metazoa; phylum Chordata; class Actinopteri; order Kurtiformes; family Apogonidae; genus Apogon; species Apogon talboti. The sequence goes on from JAPQRQ010000002.1 coordinate 23,013,962, forward strand.
TCCATTTGGGTTGTTGAGTGCTGTGTCACTTTGAGTTCACTCACCTCATTTCCCAACTGCTGAGAAACCAGAACCAACTTCAGCTTCAATCAGAGCTCCCTCCCTCAGCTCCACTCTCCACATTTAACAAGAGAGAAAAGGTTCAGTTAAAGTGGGTGAAGCACAAGAGGACTAGTTTAATAGTTGTCAGGAATATTTTATCTGGCTGATGTCACCCCTTAACGCAGTGGGAGAGTTCAGTAGCTTCAGCAGAAGCCCTCTGACTACTTTTCAACCACAACAGAAACTATTGTCACAAACTGAATTGTACCCATTTGCGTTTTGTGCAGGAAAAGAACAAACCATAACTTCCAAAAGCAGTGGGACTACTGCAAGCACACAGGTGAGGAAATGTTCATAAACGGCTGAAAATTACACAGAAATCTTGTTTCCAAATGTGGTATTATGCAAAGAGGTCCACTGGTAATATAGTGGTAATTATTTCTAACAGGAAATAGTTGATAATCAGTTAATCAATTCATATTGATGACAATATCATTGTTATTGTTGGTAATTTATTTTTATTAGAGACTAGAGAACTTACTATGTCAGTAATGAATAAATAAATAAATCTGGAATAAAATATTAAGCTAATCATCAAAATTCTAAGTGTAACTAAAAAATTTGTACCTCTTTTTAATTCCAGTCTGATGTTATATAAGCTCTTGTCCACTAACTGAGCCAGTTTTCAATACCAATAATGTGTAATGTATCTATTGCCAAGAAATTGACCAAACTGTAATCTGTGCACTACACAAAACAAAGCAGTTTTGCTTCCTCAACAAGTGGGAACCTTTTTATTTATTTTTAAGATATTTGTAGTATTGTGTGGAGGCAGCAATAAAATTATTAGATTTTTCTTCTTTTTTTTTTCATTTAAATCTTTTTTCCCCTTTATAATGTGGGTTTCTATTATGCCTTTATCTGTAGTGAAACCTGCATGTGGAAAGTGTTAATATTCACTCAGTGTACACTATACGGGCAAAAATATTGTAACACATCCCACATACAACTTCACATTTCCAGTGATTTTCAATATTATGATAATGATGTTCATGTCAGTTGTTAACACAATAAATGTCAAATCTGCAAAATTTTGTTAGCGCTTCAGATGACATTGTAAATAATAAAAAGATCCTAAATATCAAATAAAAGGTGTATTGCCGTGGTATTTATCACAATATAAATTATGTAATTTGTCATTATTGTTTTGCAGCCCAGCCTTAATTCAGACTTTTATCCAAATAATAAACCTACCAGATTTCATCATGTCGTGTGCTATTTAATTGTTAATTTTCTAATGTTTGGATTTCAGATCCTTTGAATCAGTTGTTAATGCATCAGTTAGATTGGAGTTGATGTTTCTTGTCAATCTTTGTTTCAGGTTGGAGCAGCGAGTGCAGGTGTTGTGGAGACCATACCATCCTCACAGACAGACAGACCCAAGACTCAGCCCAAGCCCAGTAAGAACCGCGACATGGATGGTAGGACACCCCAGCAGTATCTTGTGGGGTGGGGTAAATAACACATGCTAATGATGATGATAAATAATAGATATATGTCAAACATTAGATTTAGATTTGTGTGTGTTTCCAAGGAGGCCGACTGTCTATTGTGCGTTAATAAGTAAGGAGTGAATGTAAACAAGTCAGCATGCCGACTTTTTTGGCAATATTTAATTTGATATGTTATTTTATCAGTATGATGAAATATTGTCTGTTCCTACATCACCACTGCAAACATGTGTTTGACTTTAATAGGATAGAATACTTTAGTCTTTGTGTGTGCAGAAAGAAATTTGAAGGTAGAACAAACTATACTGGTGGATTTGTGGTTTAACTGTGGCTGTTTTCTGTCTGTAAACAGAGCTAAGCTAACAAAGCTATAATGTAAACTATCAGCTGACAAAGCACACAAAGGTTATAAGACACAATTATTTAGTTATAAAACCTATAAGCATGAGTTTTTGTTTGAAGCACAAAACAGCGTCATGATTCCATAGTATAGATGAGTTTTCCACTTTATTCAGTGGGTGTTAGTCTGTGGATACATAGCATTGATTTGTTGGGGGTTTTGGTAAGTGACGTCCCCCTGCTGTTGAGAGGTTGGAATATCAATACCTCATATAACCCTTTTAAAGTCTACTTCCTTGCAATCCAAATGTATTCACAAGGCACATTTAATACAACATTTGGTATTAACAGCCCAGCTGGTCATGAAATCTCTCATCCAGGTGCAGAGGTATTGGTTGGTCCTGGAGCTTGGACACCAGTTTTTTGGGGAACTTTGTATTGAATCCTGTGCTGGAATCAATGAAACAGTATCTCCACATGGATGTGGGTGATGTGCATATTGATGGGGATCAACGGCTGCTGGTGGCTTTTTGTGTCAGCACCAAACACTGTGACTATTGAAGTGAACACGACCAGAAGGAAGTCGTTGAGGCTTTTCGTGACAGATCTCTTTAGAACTGGAAAAGTGCTGTCGGTGTTGAGGCTTTTGGGGACAGCAGCCTGTGACAGTGACATGTTGGCTGTTCTCTGGTTGTTGTTTTTTTTTTTTTTTTTTTTAATCCATGTTGTTCATGTCAAAGTGAACAAAGAATCTACTGAGTTCTTTTGCTGGTAAGACATCACCTGTTTGGGAGGGGGTGTATGGTTGCTTCTGGTAAAATGAATAAGGTACTTTATGACTTTATATCACATTATTGTTTCTTGTTAAGTGTCCTCAGTCTTCTGTTTATCAGCAATTTGACACTCCTTATGCCCTGTCAAAATTGTGTGTTGCAGCATCACTGTTGATAGCTTTTATTTATTACCCACACATAATTAGTTATTTGTGGTATCTTAGTGAAATTGAACTGTT
>JAPQRQ010000002.1:23022089-23053772 GCA_037367365.1 Apogon talboti
TATCTATCTATCTATCTATCTATCTATCTATCTATCTATCTATCTATCTATCTATCTATCTATCTATCTATCTAGGTTATTTTTCATCTAAAGAAACCAAATGATCACTTGGGATTTACAAATGAATATTCATGGTCAGAATGTGACAAATATTTCAGAAATACAGAGGTAGAACATTTTAAAAAATAACATTGAATAAAATTAAGGAAAAGCAAACACAGTCTGAGACATTTTGTATGTATAGATGCCAATCTACACAATGTTAAATCTAAAGATGAAATAAAGACACTGATTGCAGTGGTATTTAATGAAATCTGAAGTTATTTTATGATAATTTGTCATTGTTTTGCCACCCTGTTAATTGGATGTCCCAATACTTTTTTCCATATAGTGAACCAGGATATGCTGTCAAATACACACAAGCTACATAAATGAAAGCAGAACCGTTCATCTGATTAATAAGATGTTTTCATTGTGTGAATTGTTAAATGTTGTTAGTTTCATAAAGTCAGGATTTCAAAACCTTTGAAATGGTTCTTTATCAGTAAGGCTGATGTTTATTGTATTGTAAAAAAAATTGTGTTTTTTCTTCCTTCCTGAGCTCACATGATGACTGATAATAACAATAGAGCAGCACTTTGGTCTAGGATGTGATAAATGCACAAATATACGCCAAGGCCCCCAGTTCTGTAAAACAAATGCTCTTGCAATGTGCACAGCAAAAATACCAACCAAACAAAAATCCAACCATTCTAACTGATCTGTTTTATATTTACCCATGCCCTACTCTTCCACTAAGTTTCATGAAAACACAAAACATTTTCTTAATAATTCGACTGACAGGCAAAAAAATAATCAAAGGAAAAAACAAATAATATTGTCAGGATAACGTCTTGGCAGAGGTAATAATGAGCGCCAGTCACTAGATCTCTCAGTAAAAAGCCTACATAGTGGAGGCCGTCCCAATTTGTAGTTGTAATAAGACACACACACACACACACACACACACACACACACAATTTAGCTCATGAAGTTCTTGTCATTTCCTGTTTCTCACATTGGGAGTTAAGTGTAACATCTGAGCAGGGCTAACCACGGTCATTACTAACGGTACACACTCAAATCCCTTGAACAGACTTAGTTCTGCAGATGAAGTGCAGGTGTTGACATCTGCGTTTCATTAAAGACGGTCTGTTATTAACTTCTGTGCCTCAGATTTATCCTCCGTTCTTGCTGTGTCTCAGTCAAAGTGATGATGGCAGGAGCAAAACGGATAAAAAGACTGCGAGGCTAAATATTCTGTTTGCGCATCCTTGCAGAAAGAGTCGAGTGCCTCTCAGAGTCAAAGTTTCTGTTCTACTTTTGTGTGTATGCGGTCACATGCACGTAATAATCTACGAGCATTTTGCGCATTTGTGCATGTATGCATTTCTGTGTGCATACCACTAAGAGATGTAATGTTTTTTGTGGAAGTGTCACCTTGGCTGTTGTTGACTTGCTCATGTGGATTAATCGATAGAGAAATGTTTCTCAAAGCCACAGGGCTTTTCCACTTCAGCTATAAGGAGATGCATGTCCACCCACCTCGGACTAGCCTCTAAAGTATTTTGCCTCAGCTACAATGGAAGGATTCCTCATCTACAGTGATGGAGGAATACAGGGTGAAAATACAGGGTGAAGCAGACGAATCATTCTTATGTAGGTCATTTCCCTCCATGAGCTGGTCAGAGAGACCACTCAGGGCTCAGGGAATGGCTGTCCTCCATCAAGGCTGAGATTATTTTCCTCTGTCCCTCAAAGGCTTGTAAAGCACATGTTCGAGTAAATGCATGTTGTGACCTTTGATACCCTGGGTTTTGCAACTGCACCAGCATGTTTGTGTGTAATAGACATAGGTTTAGTTTTTTATATTTGGAGAATGAATTACACAAGGGTCAGGAAATGCATTCTGGGAATTTTCACTCTCTGATATTAGTCTTTTCTGTATCAGTTTATGGTTGAAATGCTTTTATGGGGAAGGAAATCACAAGATTCAGGCAGAAAAGGTCAACTTAACATGATTGCATCTTAATGTTAGTCTTCCTGTAGATCAACCTTTCTAGTTTAATATGATCTATGCAGTCCATGTGTGTTCTTTGATCCTGTTTGGGAAAGAATCCTCTTTAACAGTATGTGCAGCACCTACTCATGTTACTGATCATTAATTACTATCAAACTCCTTGACTCATGTGAGTTTCAGCAGGATTTCTGCTCCTGTTTAAACTGTCTGCACAGTCAGAGAATATCACAAATGACTAAACACAAGATAATTAAACCTTCTGACCATCTTAATTGAGCAAACCACTGATCAAATCAAATAGAGGATGAGATCTTGTTGAAGCCTCTGTGGAGGTGATAATGATTTAAGCCAACAAAAGATTCAGTGGGTTTGTAATACATTGTTAGTGATATTATTTTAGATTTTGGAAATATAAAGGATCCAAATGCAAAGCCTAGACATTGTTACATGAATAAATAATCTCAAGTCATGGTGATTTGTTAAATCTTCATATCTTCAAGTGTATTCAAAGTGGTATGTCCCTCAAGGCCAGTGAGCCCCTGAAGTTACCTATAGTAATAGACATGACACTTGAAAGAAGCCTGAGGACCCTCCGTCAGTCCCTCTGCTATAGATTATTCTGTTTTGTTGCCAGGTGAGATATGTTCAAGGGGTTTGAATATCACATCATTTCCTTTCCTGCTGGGACTTCATATTAGAGTTCACCGTGCTTCATGGCAGTTGACTTTAGCTGTCACAGTGGGTGAGTGAGCTCCTGTTGATCAGCTCCCATTCATTCTTAATGAACCCTGGGCTGAAAGCTTCCTGTTCAGCAGAAGGTTGAACCGGAGATCAGGGTAGCAGACAATTCATTGTCAGTTCAGACAAGTACATTTGTACGTTTTGTTTTGGCTGTGTTAGCATCAGGCCAGACCTCAAGAGATTCACCAGATGTAAAAGTACATCTACAGGTCTATTTCATGATGGCCTTCTCAACAGACATCTTTATAAGACAAGCAAGATCATTCAATCACATATCCATCACCCTTCGCTTACCATCCCATAATAGTGCCCTTCATTTAAAGCTTTTGAGAACAGTCACCCTCACATGCATTTCAAGGGCTGGTAAGTGTTTCAATCTGATGTTGTGGGTCAGGTTTCACATAGAAGCACACATCAGCAGGTGGTGCTGAGATCACTGGAGAATAAAATTCTCTCTGGCAAGTTGAACCAGACCCAGAGGGCTCCTGTGGGTCAGACTTTGTTCACTGAAGTCCACTGAGGCCTTTCAGTCCAGCTTTAGCCCTGCAGTCATGTATAAAAATGTTTGTATCTTACACCTCCTCCCCCATTAAAGATGTTTTCATCCTCTGTACACAGAATTTTAATCTACATACCCACCTGTTATTAAACGTACCATCAAAGTCCATGCATATTGAGGGACACTTGCCCAGAGCCACTAAATAAATCAGTTTGTGTCTCTTTAGTTGGATTAAACCAAAACCTCATCATTTTAAATCATTAAATAAAAATGAGAGGTAATAATAATAAAGCATGTATATAGTGTAATGTAATGATTAATATCAGCTCTAAACCCCTGAACACAAAAACCCAGCAAATCACACACATCATACAGTTAGTAGTAAAAAAGTCACTGTGTCACCATCTACTGAAATAAAGCTGCAACTGCAGATAAATCTGTTTAGTGGTTATCTCTAATTTGCCTCCTTGTTTACAAGAGATAAGATTTTTTTTTGACAATTAACTGTAAATAAACAGTGAATATGCGCCGAAACTTCATAAATCTAGTCACAATGAGAGCGACATCTTCAAACCAAACAAAACATTGCTGTGTCTCTGCATAATCTCCCATTTCTCTCATGTCTTTTTAGCCACTTTTCCAAAATACATCATCCGCCCTATCAAGCCATCAGCACTGCATTTCTCCTGAGATTCAAGTCAACCATGGAGCAGAAGACAAATGAGGTGTGTAACTGTCTGACGTGCAGAACATTTGAACCATCGCGGCCCTGTTTAATGTGATCATTCCTCCCTCACTCTCTAACTCTGTAGTCTCCCACCACCACGTCTCCTCAGAAGCACATGAAGAACAGGTCTAAATCTATAGAGGAGACGCAACAGTCAAAAAAGGTGAGCAGCAGCAGAGGGTGCATGAATGCATCTTTTGTACAGTATATGATCCCTTTGTCCCTCGACTTACAGGCCTTTTCCTCACAAAAGTCCCTCCCATGCAGAAAGGAGCCGGACAGAGTGAAGGTGAGTCATGTGTTTGTGCATGTTCATATCTATAATGTAATACTGTATGAGTAATTTGATGATTGTTTTTTTCTGTGTCTCTCTGTGTTGCAGGAGATTCCTGATGGCTCTGACACGCCTTCGTCCTCCACCGAGCAATTAAAATGATGAATGAATTTTAAATAGCTCAGTAGGGCTACAATGATGTTACATCATAAAAATCATACATCATAAAAAACAACCTTCATAAAGACGTTAATGTGTATACAGGGAGACACACAACACATAAACATAAAATTAAACTAGATAAGAATGCATTCCCGTGGTTCATGTATCATCAGAGGAATTGCATAAACATGACAGGACCTGATTTGGACACAGACACCGAGACAATCGCATGAAAACAAAACAACACCCATGATGAGTTTTACTGTACTGTGTATTTGTGTGTACATACTAACTTGAATGTGTATTAACATTAAAATGATGCTATTCAGTGAACTGACACATCTGATGCTCAGTGTGTATCTGCAAAACGCCGCTTTCTCTGTGAAGATCCAACTGTAAAAGGAAGTGAAAAGAAATGTGTTTTTACCAAACTGGATGTGCACATGTTGTATGATGTGGTTAAACGCAACATGTTGATATGACATGGGAACAGATCTGTGGAGCCATTTGGACTTCCCACTGTGGAGCTCATTTTTAAATTACAGCAGATCAAACACATACAATCAGCTGGAGACAAATGATAAGGTGCAAAAACAAGCATTATTTCATTCAAAGCTAAGATTCTTTGTTTACTCATTTCTTGCATTACTAATGTATGATTAAGATAAGATTGGATTAATTGTATGTAAGTATGAAAACATGTCATTTTCATGAGAATTTGTCTCTTAGTGGCCATGTCATTCAGAGCTGCAGCGAACACTATTGTCATTGTTGAGAATATTCTTTAGAGTGGTCTAAAAACTATTCCGCTAAGCTAAAAATGATGTCATTAAATGTCTTGCTTGGTCCACAACTGGAAGATACTCACTTCACTGTCACTGAGAAAGAAAGAAACCAGAGAATTATCACATATAAGAGGCTGGAATCAGATCATTTCAAGTCTATGATTATCATTGCTAATCAGAATAGTTATTCTTCCCTCTACTTCTACCTCCTGATCCTGCAACTGAGCTGAACGAACCACGACATTGAGTTTTTAGTCCAGAATTATGCAGGGATGCTTAAAATATTCAACAAAAATCATCTGAACAACTGTGACCACATCATTAAAAGTTTCGTTAATAATTGTGTTATCATACACTTCTGCCTTCATCAACAACTCACAGTGCATCAGTTTGCATACCACCTGCCACACAGGAGATAATTAGCTGAAATGTTTTAGAATCCTATTTGCTCCAATGACAGTCTGACTGCGGAGTGGCTGCATCATATGGCATTCCTCTGTGTAAGATTAGCACAGGATAACACAGCTCTGTGCAGGGGCAGAGCAGTACCATTACACGTCGCCTCCAGCACACAGCAGGTGTTTTGATTGACAAGAAGGTCTACGGTGACCCGGCGGCCTCTGTTTGGTTTATCCCCAGGCTGAGCGATGGCAGCAACCTCCCCAGACTTTGCACATCTGGAGAGGGGATTATCAGCATGGATGGGGTTTTACTAGCAAGCTCTGGGACCACACCAGAGATTTAGCCATGTGTATGTATTAGTGATTATATACATGTCCATATGTGCATGTGTGGTTCTGTTACTCTTCTGCTTAATGCTGCACCAGATCTCAAGGATTTCTCCCCTCTCCACCACTGACAGCAGCAGCAGCAGCAGACTGGGCTGTGGTCCAACTGCCTGCACAAAAACAGAGCTGTTATCTCTCCCTGGCTTCCAGCTCTCATAACTATTTAGAAACTAACTGCGTAGTCAAGAGGGTTATTAAGTTTGTGATGTAAGTCTGGGTCAGCAGGTTTTGGAGATTTGGTCGAGGGCACTGCTGATACGACAGAACAGTAGATGGACTAATTATTAACAATTAGCCTCAGTAACTCAGGCCATCACAGCTGTCTCTTATGAGGACATTGCTTGTGGGTAGTGGGGTGTGTAGAAAATGTGTGTACATATTTGTTAAGAAGATCATCTTTATAGTTCATATCCAATTACAACATGCTTCATCTTGACTCCTGGAAAAGTACCTAAGAATCTGAACATCCTGCAAAAGTCAAGGAGATTACACGGTTTGAAATACTTCTTCTTACTTTACTTATCTCATGCTGGAAATGATTGTTTAATACCCAGTATTTAGTGCTTGGCCTGGACTACACATGTGATGGAAACAGACAGAATGAAAGGACCTGAGGAGCCAAATGCTAAGCTGATGCGTTTCTTCTAATATTTACCACTAGATGTCAGATTTCTCCCGCACTTACACGTGAATCTGAGAGGACCGCAAACACAGGGACTAGTAATCACATCAAATAACACTGTTCATCTCAGGATTTGAAAAACTGCTGGTAGAGCAAACAGCATAACCTTAACCCTAACACAAAACGTGCAGTCCTGACTTTCCCTCCACATGCATCATTAAGTTGAGGCTTTATGTTATTGATTAACAATGAGGCATCTGACACAGACCACGTAAACTGACAAGAATGGAGGTGTATCTTTGACACCTTCAGCCCTGATCGTTTATTTAAAGACGATGTACACCTCAGTTGTTGTTCCTTCCAGAGGTCACACACACACACACAACACCTAAGGCTGCTCCAGACAAGGTAAGACACAATGCAGCACACGTCAAACTCAAATGCATAGGACACATAACATCTTCACACTGATACCGTGTGTTGAAAGACACTGTGAAGCGTTCTGACACCATTTATTAATAATTTATTTCAAAGCTAAATCATCCTTTAAAAGTGTTGACAAGTCGGCTGTGGTTCACTGACAGCAGCCACTAAATGATGCATTTATACTTTTATTTTCATTCTTCACGTAAAACTTAATTTGCAGCGATTTTGTGGTGGATAAACAGCAAAAAAATTTTATCTGTGAGTCACAGCACCAGACTTGAAGGCAAAGTCACAAACAGTGAGACAGAAACAGAGTGTAGCAGACTGGCAAGCAGATGAGTGTGGGGCAGGTAGACAACATTTGGAAAAGACGCACAAGTACACACACGGAATGTGCTCAAGTACATTCAAATTGTCTTCAGCTGCAGTCTATTGAGCTTGCTTCACACGTATATACGCCACATACGCTCACACAGACATATGCTAATAGGGCCTCTACCCACATCACAACCTGGAGGAGGATGCCACGCTATCAGAACGATGCAGCGACTGTAATTACTGTAATTTTAACTGCTGTAATTACTGAACTCACTTCCATCCTCTTTGCTTTTAAGAAAGACATTAGCACTCCCTCCTCCCGTGGAGTCCCCAAAATATAGCAGAGTGGCTGACATGAAAGGGGGAAAAACGGTTTCTTTAAAAAACCGAGAGCATGAAAACCTTGGAGGGGAACTGCTGCTCTATAGACGGTGGAGAGTCCCTTCAGGAGGCAACTCACAGCTGCAGGAAATGGAAGAGAAGACAAGTTACATAAATGCTGATGTTTCCTTATTGATTCTGACACTGTTCATTTGTAGAGATGCTTGATGATGCCTGGAGGTGTGAGTGGTTTAAATGTGTGATTTGACCTCTCACTGAGGCCAGCTGCCGGTAACATACAATGTGGGCCATCTTTGTTCTCTTCTAATTGCTTGTCTGTTGATTTCAGTTCTGTAGTGAAAGACAGGATTATAAAAAGACATTTTGGTCTCCTTTGGCTCCTTTTTACTGCTGCAGGCATCTGATAAACATATTCACACTCACACAGTGGTGTCATCCTGTGATTTTAATTACCTCCATTTCGCCACACAGCATTCAAAGCAACATGTCCTCTCGACCCATAACCATTGTGTCCTCTGGAAGGAGCACCCATGACAGTGGTAACTTATGAGTTTCCATTTCTATCATGTCGTTTTTGAAATTATAGCTGAAATGCTTCAAGGCTGCTCTTCACAGCTTCAGTCAGTAGTGTTCTTGGTTGTTGTCAGGGTTAAGGATGTCGGAGGAGGAGGACAGGGAGTCTGGGATCGGTTCCACCCTTGACCTCACCAGCAGCTCTGAGGGCTACAGCCGACATACCAATCACCTGTCCAGCAAACCTTCAATCTGGGAGGTAGACAGACTCCCTAAAGAGAAAGGTACAAGGACAGCATGAGGACAAGCATCACAAATCTGCTTCCTGGGTTGGCACTGGGTCTGATCTCTGTGAAAAGGCAAATGAAAGCAGAAGCCGGACCACATGCTCATTAGATAAGGACATGCGTGGAACCAGCAGGAGCATGGAGTCTGGGCAACAAAGGCAAAGTCCTGCTAATTCCCAGCAGCATTTGGCTAAATGCGGGCACTGTAGCATGACCGATAACTTTGCTCTTTATATGTTTCCATCCAGATAGAAAAATCATGATAATGAGATCAACATATGACATGCTATCCAGAAACGGATCAGATGTTTTGGTTGTCTGCAGTACATGTTCTGTTTAAACAGGTCAACTTTGGTTGCTTTTCCAGGTCATACTGTGAGGTTAAACATCCCCCTTGTTGTTGTTTTTGAACAGAAAGCTCTCCGCAGGTCTCAGTGAGTACAAACAACATCAAGCAGCTCTTTATCAGTCTCTCCAAGATCCCTCTCCTCCTCCTCCTCCTCTTCCTCTTTGTTTGCTCCTTGGACACGCTGAGCTCTGCCTTCCAGTTAGCGGGGGGTGAGTACTATAACCCTCAGTGCCCCCTTGGTAGGTTGATGGTGACTCAGTCAGTTGATGTTTGAACAAATAAGTGAAGTGAGTCACAGTGGAATAGTTCATACTGTCCTACCGGGGCTCCGCTGTATAAATTAACTGCAGAGCTTCTTCTGGTGACCTTTTTAGATTTAGGGAAACAAGCGATCTGATCTTGTTTAACACTGCTCTTGGACACCGACCTTGTCCTCTGAGGAGACAAACACTGTGCATGTGTGTGTATACGTGTATGTGTGTCTGTGTATGTGGGCGGCATATTTAACCAGGTAAAGTGGCCGGGGACATTTTCCAGGACAATGCGATGCTGTCCAACCCTGTGGCGGGGCTGGTGGTGGGGATTTTGGTGACTGTGCTGGTCCAAAGCTCATCCACTTCCACCTCCATCATTGTCAGTCTGGTGGCATCTGGATGTGAGTAAAGGCATGAAGTGTGTGCAAATGTGTCACTGACAATTGTAGCATGAATTCTTATATATTTGAATAAAACCCAGGAAGAGAAAGACATACAGGCTGGCCTAATTCAGCCACAGATATATGTGTATTTGTGTATTCTATTCAATACATACCTACCTGTTTCTGCAGGCTATTGTTTTACATCCAATGAAAGATATCACAGTGAATCTCAAAACAGAAAGTGAAAAAAACTCCCATAATGCATGTGTGGCACTGACAAATAAGTCTAATTAATGTGCCATTAATGTATGATCTTAGTTTTGTGGCTTCGAGCCAAATCCCACGATATGTTCCCTGTGGAGGATTTGACAAATTTGCATCTTGATGTGCTAGTTAGCACTGAAGACCAAATTAGTAACTATAGCTTGCAACAACAGATGAGTAATTATTAAGACAGAGGAGGATTAAGCCCTGTGTATACACATTGTATTAATGCAGTGTAAATTGGCCAATGCAGTTGCAGGAAGTGTAATCATACTGCATAATTTATCACAAATTCAAGTGTTTAGGTGTCTCATCTTAATAATTTAGACTGACGGACTTTCCTGAAAGTGTCATTCAAGCGTACGCAGGTGTGATGGGTGTAAAAACTATGTGAGAATTATTGTAATCCTGCGGTGTGGACCACAAGGATCAAAGGGCTAATCACATCAAACTATTTGACACCCTGTAATCCTCCACCATCTCAGTCAACAGTTTAGACCAAATGTGCCAAGGCTTCTACCTTAACCAACCTATCTCTAATGAGTGCATGCTCCGAGATCTCTTCACTTTCTCTGTGGTGAGAGTTGGTGATGTCAGTATGCCACCGCAATCTCTCTGCTCAAAAGCCTGTGTGCAAGAGAGCAAAGAGCAAGATTATAGTTAATTATAAAGAGTAAAAGAAATGCAGAGGCATGGATGATAGAGAATGTGTCTCTATTAGAGTGCGTGTCCTGTAGGTCATTACTATTAGAGGTGCCCTCCACCATAAACCTCACTGCAGAGTGTAAAGCTGAATCACTCACTGGATAATTACAATCATCCTTAATTTCCATTACAAGTCATGTTGCATTCACATTATGCATTAATATTCACAATGAAGAAGGCATTAAGCTATTTACATTTTCTTATTATCTCTTATTATGTACATTTTCCTCTCAAAATAGTTTTACTTTCATAATGAATGTCATCCTGAAAAAGACAAATAATTATTCATCTCGGAAAGTTACAGATAATTTGCATATCGGGTGAAATGAAGCTTATTTGTGTCTGCTGTATCTGTATCAGTCTCCCTCAAAATGAATCATAGACAAAATTATATATATGTCATGTGTGAAGGAATTTACATGTATTAATTGCTTTTTTCTCATGTGTGAATACAATTGCATATTTATGCGAATATCCAAAGTGTGACAATTACACTCACGTCCAAGTTCCTCAGTGTTCCTGCTCTGCTCATCTACAGTAGCATCAGTGTCAGAAATGGAGTCCATTAACAAGCAGCTCACAGTCACAAACTTCAAGTAAACAGAAAAGCATGTGCAAATGTAACATGCAAATAGGTCCACAGTGATATCTTTTTTCAACAGGCAAAAGAAACAGAAGCAGAAAACAATCATGTGTAGGAGTCATACATGGAATGATGGAATGAAGTACTTGCAAAACACAGCAAAAGATACACTTCTGGGGTGGGATTAAGGTGAATAACACTCCACACAATATAAAAGCCTTTTTTGTGTTATCTCACTTCACAGTGCTGGAAGTGAGGCTGGCTGTTCCCGTCATCATGGGAACCAATATTGGGACTTCAGTCACGAACACCATTGTCGCCATGATGCAAGCAGCAGAGAGGACAGAGTTTCAGCGGTAAGTGCCGATGGTAAGGAGGGGGTAGATGAAGAGCAAAGAAGATATTGAAATGGAAAAGTGAAGAGGACAAGTGTGGTCAAGGAGGAAACAAAAGTATAATGGGAAAAGTGCAGAGGAGAATGTCGAGGATGATAAAGGGAAACATCAGAGCCCTCAGTGTGTGTGTGTGTGTGTGCACATTTGCATAACAGTCATAATAATGGCACCGATCCACTTTGATCCCTCACCAGTAACCCTTTGGCATTAAAAGTAAGGCACTGAACAGATGGCGTGTGATTTAATCTGTGTCTGCAAAAATAAATATCATTTATTAACTTTTCATGATATACTCACACACTCAGTCAAACCGTAAAATGCTCATCATGTCAGTCATCTGAGAAACCCGAGCCATGAAAAGCAGATTAACAAGCAATCATTCTGAGTAGTTGAACATACTGATGGTTGACCCTAGTTAACCCTGAAAATGACTGTGACCCACTACAGTGCCTTTGCTGGGGCAACAATCCATGACTGCTTCAACTGGCTTTCGGTTCTGGTTCTGCTTCCGCTGGAGGTGGTAAGTGGCCTCATGACCCGCCTGTCCCACCTGATGGTCGCCGGCTTCAGTCTGCAGCCGGGGAAGGAAGCCCCCGAGCTGCTTAAGGTCATCACTGAACCAGTCACAAAGCTCATCATACAGGTAAAACCGCCAGAGCGCCACTATTCTTATGATCGATACGGTGAAGTGTCAGTGAAGTGAAGTGGGTCCGCCCTGTCATGGTACGCAGAGTGAAAGTCTCTTAGTCCTTTAACCTTTGTTTCCATTAACTTTCTGATCTTGAAAGATAAAAAATAAATGTTCCTTCCACCCTCAGCTGGACAAATGTGTGATCACGGGAATCGCCATGGGAAATGAAGACATGAGGAACAGGAGCCTGGTGAAAGAATGGTGCCAGACTGACCTTGTTATGGTAATGGGTCGTCTCTGCGCTGCTGTCTCCTGCACATGCAGACATGTTGTATCACACACTGGCGCCAAATACAGCCTGTCACTGCTGCCAGGGAAAACTGTGATGCTAGTTTGTGTTTTCATCACACAAGTTCAGTTTTTGTTTCTTTTTTTGTGTGTTTCTTTTTCTCTCTGCAGTTCACTATGAATGTAAGCACAAACCATGAAAACTGTAACCCTGGTCATCACCATTCACAGGATGGAAATGAGCTCAACACTCACAAGTGTGAGTTGTAACTCAGTAATATCTCTTACCCACACACTTTTGTGAATTGAGTGAATCTGCCAAATAGAACTTTTACTACACATTTTTTTCAGATTATTACTGTTAACCCTTTATAGGGTACTCATACAAATATTTACAAAATAATTACAACCTTAGTGTATTATTGCAGGACGTAACAAGACTTTATTACTTTTGTGATTTTTTTTTTCATGTAGAAAATCTAGGTAAATGAAGTTACCATATTTGGTTCCTTATCCATAAGTAGCAAAAAAAAATTCCTAGAAGTACATAAAAAATACAAAAAAAACATATGTAAGATGAAAGGAACATATATTTTATAATATTAGAACATCACTTTTAGAACATTAGACCAACATAAGTGCCTATCCAGACACCTGTACATTATCCCTTTGAACATCATTACTTACATTAGTACTGCACTGTTCATGCAGAGGTGGACCTTACAGACCCTGTAGACCACATGGACCTGAGATTGTTGACTCACTGTCTTCACTGTAACTGTTGCTTTCACTTTCTTGTAATCCATGCAGAAATAACCAAAAATAGTCATTTTCCTGATAAAGGGTTAATACAATATGTTGACCATTGTTGGTTGGTGCTTCTTCTCGGCAGGCGGGCATTTGTTTGTGTCTACTGAGCTGTCGGACCTGACTGTGGGCCTGATCCTCCTGGTGGGCTCCCTGGCTGTCCTCTGCACCTGTCTGCTGATTTTGGTTAAGTTACTCAACTCTATTCTTAAAGGCCAAGTGGCAAAGATCATCCATCAAGTCATCAACACAGGTGAGAACGCCTCCAAGGTACAGGAGGACTTAGTCAGTGTATTTGATAGCTCAGTATACAAAGACCTAAAATCTGCTTTGGATACTAATCTCATTACAAAGGATTACTTACTGTGCATACATTTCTGTTTCTTTTTGCATCATAACAGACCTGGCGTATCCGTTTGGGTGGTTGGCGGGATATGTGGCCATGTTTGTGGGTGCAGGGGTGACGTTTTTGGTCCAGAGTAGCTCTGTCTTTACATCAGCCATGACTCCTCTGGTAGGTAAGTGAAATGTGTCCTGTCATCATTACAAATTAGTATTCATAGAGTTTCAGAGATTATGTGAATTGGAAAAAATAACAGATGTTTTTGATAAAAATGCCCATATGACACAGAGTCAACCATTAATTGTAGGAAAAATGGAAAACAATTATAAGATGAAAAGCTATGGCGTCATTAAGCATCGGAGATTTATAATTTGATTTATTAGGCTTATGTAAAATATGATATCCAAAAACAGTTTACCAAATCGTTATGTAATATCCACATCTGTTATGAGTGATATGGCAGATGCTGCTTTGAAGCCAAAGAATTAACAGATTGATGTAGTATTATACATACTAATCCACTGAAGCAGGTTTAATGACTTATCAACACCTCATCCGTTTCTAGTAAACCGTGTGATTTTATTAACTTTGAAATTAAAATGTAGTGAATGTACAGACTGCAAAGCTAGAGGAAATGTGTAAAATCAAATAATCCACTCTTTCTACCTGTGTTTTTGACAAGAGACAAGAAATCAAGCTCACATACAATCTACATAGAGACATGGTTAACTTGTAGATAAATGAATGGAAAATTGATTGAATTTATGCAGTAGCTACATGACACATATTAAAGAAACATTGTTTGTTGGATGGTTTTCACTATTATATTGACTGTAATTCTTGTAATAATAAAATCTGCTTAATTTACACATTTCAAAGTGACCGTCAGCAGAAATGTTCAATAACTAATCTATATGTTATGAATGACTTTGCTTTTGGTTGTGTTTATACTTGTGGTCTGGGGACTCTGCAGACCATTAAAGAAAAGCGTGACTTTCAATAATTTTTAATCTTTAAGCAGAAAAAATGAATATTTAAACTCTGTCCCTGCTCTGCAACGACCCTATTACAGCTGAGTGTTCAAGGGGAAAGAAGATACAGATACATTATTGTATGAATGCCAATGGCCCAAAACAGATAGCTTCAGAGACAAATTACAACCCCAAGAACTAAATGCAAAGAAGCACTTCTGTATTTTGATGCTTCATAGCCTCAACTGACTGTTATTTCCAAGGTAATAATAACTTTAGGTTTTAAGACGTTGTTTTTGACAGTAAAATTAAGAAAGAATAGCATTTTTACTGACCTGGATTAAGTTTAAGTCGAATCCCCACTTTCACCCATTCGTCACAGTCTTAGTCGACTGCTGAGTTTAGTGAGTTTTCTGTAGTTTGAGATGAGTCTACCTGGATAATATTGTCTGGAGGCGTTTCCAGCGTCTGTCTGAAGGTTGATGCGATGTGGAGTTTCTTCTCATCTTGAGCTGTGGTTTTGGCTCTGATTCATTTGGTGGATGCCTTCGGGGGAGGCTGTGTCTTGTAATATCTTATTAAACTCGCCTCTAACTCTGCTGAGCATTAGATGTTATCCTTGAGTGGGCCAGTACCATGCACAGACCATGCAGAGATGGGTTACTTGCCTATACTCTGCTTCTGGCATTTCAAACTTGGTATCTGTACTGATCACCTCATACCATTATTTATAGATAGACTAGAAGTTTAGACATGGTTTTTGGCACATATCTTCTGATAACATCATTACTAAACCATCAACATTAGAGGTTTAAGAGTCAAGCAACTCCAGCTCCATAATGTAATGTCTTTCTATTGTCTAATCTGTGCTCAATCCTCAATTGCATCTTCAGTTCATTTGGGTGAAATTACCACTGTAAACTATTTTAACACCTAATAAACTGGTCTGCTTTTTCAAGGCTACTGGTTTCTGCACCAGATTATAAATTTGTAACCCCAGCATCTAAGAAGGCATGTAATAGTATCTATATTATAAAAGGGAAATGGACTCTGTCTATGTGTCTCGGGCATCACACAAAATCTGGAAAGAGCTGACTGCTGCAGTTTGGCATACTTATGTATTTTTGGTCAAGGAAGAAACAAGTGAAAACGGCAAGTTGATAGGACTAATATTTTGGGAGATATTAGTAATTTTGGAATACAATAGTCTTACAATCACGTTGCTATGGCCAGAATCATAGAATCAAATATAATTGAATTGGGTTACCTAGCAACAGATAAACAATAGGACCACATTGGCATGATGTCAAATTTCCTGTGCAGAAACAGACATGCCAGCTGAGAGGTTATTCAACTGAAAATGCCAGTAGAATTTACTAATAAAGTATGGATTAACTAAATATAGACTCACATCTTTTCCCTAAAGTCAGCTCTCCCCAGCACAAAAATGACCATGTCTAGAACCACGGGTTCCCCACGGGTCAACGCACTAGTTAAATCATTAACAGCAGTGACCAAAGATTTACTCCGTTGCTTTAGTCTTGCATGTTACATTTTTGTTCTTTCACATGGAAACAGGGATAAACCTCAAATACCCACGTTTAAAAATAACAATTTTTCCACCAAGATAAGTCCAAACAAGGCAACACACCTGCTTATTTGTCCTTGATTGAGTTTTGTGAAGTTTTTTACATAGTACATGTTGCATAACCAGCACTGTATGCCACTGGGTAAATGAAGCATGTAAAATCAGTGAAGAGTGAGTCATCAGCCTGCTCCACAGTGATAAATATGTGATGGGAATGTTTTTTTGTTTTTTTTATTTAGAGCAGGAAAATTACCTCCCCAAAAGGATAAAAAAGACAAGGCACTATGCACATAAAGGATGTTTTCCAATCCATGTTTTCCTAATAAATTATTTCTGTTGATCCTCTCATCATTCCCCACTTAAGGTTAACCATTTTTACATCAGTTTTCAAAACCCTTTACATACAATGCCAATTGGTTTCAGTGCTTTTAGTCAGATAAGTTCTCCAGCACTCTTGCCCTACTTTGCTTGTCAGTTGCATTTGAGCATTCAGTCAGTTGACTGTCATTAGTCATCTCTTCTGGCAAAGCAATATTTCAGCCTCCCCGCTTTGCTCTTAAAATGTTGGCTTTTGTTCATCTTCCTAAAAAGCAAGGAAATAAGAGCAAAGAAAGATGGTGGTGATATGCAGCAAATGACACCTAGGACATACAGTGCACCTCTGTGTATTTTGGCTCATGGTCAGTAAAAAACATACTAAGGCTTTTACACATCTGAGGTGTGGGTTGAAAACACCACTCTCAGAATTGCCTCTATACACTGTGTTCAGTCACAAACTGGCATAGTTGGCAAGTTAAAAACCTCATTCGTGCATGCAAATGAGCTCTCGCAAAGAGGGAGTCTGGCATCAACTCTGGAAAAAGGGAAAATATGGCAAAAGTTATTAAACTTGCAAAAATAACCCTTCCACATCCGCATGTTAGCTTATGTTACCTCTCTTGGGTTGACTGGCTCAAAGCGGTGGAAGAAGTCTAAGTCTTCTAACAGACTGCCATGCAGTCAAATCCATAAGTATTTGCAGAGTGATTTGCAGAGCAATTCCACCTCTGTACACCACAGCAGATGTGAAATGAAGCAGATAGAAGGTCTGGACTTGATTCCAATTGTTAAAATTACATTTGGTAGCCGTTCACACAAATTCTCAATATGAGGTCCCAAGAGGTGTCGATGCAAGTGAAGGAGACCGTCATTCAACGGAACAAATACAATAAATCTAACAGCAAGATAGTGAAAAGTTTAAAAGAGGCAAAATCAACAAGTTGATGCATTCTTAAAAAGGAGGAATCCACTGGTGAGCTCAGCCAAACCAAAAGGCCTGGAAGACCACGGAGGACAGCTGAAGTAGATAACTGCAGATGATATTGTTGATGAAGAAAAACCCTTTTACAACATACAGACAAGACAAGAATGCAGGTGAGGAGGGCGTGTCAGTGTTATGGCTTGGACATGTATGAGTTCTGGTGGAAGTGGGTCACAAGTGTTTGAATTTTGAAGTACACACACACACACACACACACACACACACACACACACACACACACACACAGCTATCCACCGAGATCAGATGATGATTCACATTGCAGATGGATAATGACCCAACCCATACAGCAAAAGAAACCCAAGAGCCTGAAAGAAACAGGGTGGTTTTCAGTAGTAAAGCTGTAGTAAAGACCAGATAAAGCAGGGGTGTCAAACTCATTTCAGTTCAGGGGCCACATCCTCCCAATATGATCTGGAGTGGGCCGAACCAGTAAATGAATAACATAATAATATATAAATAACGCCAACTCCAAACTTTTCAATGTGTGTTGTAGTGAAAAAATTTAATTACATTATGGAAACATTTACATCTATAAACTATCCTTTAAAAAATGTGAATAACCTGAACAACCATAAAAAAACTGGAATTTATTAAGAAAAATAAGTGCAATTTGAACAATATTATGCCTCAATTTATCATTTAAACATGTGAATTACAACTTACAGACCACAGTTTATCTACAAATACACAAAACACTTAGTAACAGAAAGAATATTGGTACAATCACACTTAATTCTCTTAGGACATGTCAGGTTGTTCATATTTTTTTGTGAAAATTACATTTTCATGTAATTTCACTTTTTTTACACTAAAACAAAGAGGAAAATTTTGGACTTGTCATTATTTGTAAGTTATTATGATAGTATTTTACTGATCTGACCCACTTGAGCCCAAAACAGGGCTTTACAGGCCCCTAATGTAAAATGATTGACTGTTAATATCTTGAAGGTAATTTAATTTTTGCATTTCACAAATTCATCTCACGGGCCGAACTGGACCCTTTGGCTGGCCGGTTTTGGCCCCTGGGCAGTATGTTTGACACCCCTGAGATAAAGCATCTTCAGGAAGCTCCGTCAGTTCCAGACTTCAGGCAGACAAATGATTTTATCCAAGAATTACAAACAATCTCCAGTTTTATAACAACCTTGGTTACATCTTGATTGCTTCATTTCAGATCGACTGTGTTGGTACAAAGAGACAAAATGATCAAATGTGTGTCACTGTCCAAATACTTATGGACTGTATCAGTATTTGAGCCATCCTACTTTCATCTCTGGCCTTGAACAGTTCATGGTAGGTCATTTTATGTAGTTATGTGCACACTTTGCCTTGGTCTTTGCTTTCTATTTGGATCTGATCTGTCCAAGGTTTACAGACATAATTGTCCCTAAAGTTTGTCCTTCCATTCTCCTACTGGAATGCGCATACGAGTATCAGCTGATATGTTGGTTTACTGTAAATAAGATTGGTGAAACAGTAAGTGCATTCAGGACTGGACTCTTAAATCTCTTGTATTGAGCAATCTCGTCGCACACACTTGTTCCAATAAATAAATCCTGTGTGATACAATCAGGTTTATCTGGAGATTTTACCTCCTCAGTAAAAGGCTGCAAAACTTACAATCTGGACTATTGGAACAGAGCCATAACTCTTTAAATAATAATGATTTAACTCTATAAATGATCTTTACCTGCACAACCAAAACGTGTCTGCAGGGAGCCCTAACCCTAACCCGCAAAAGCCCTTACATTAGAACACTTACCATCAGTTCATATTCTCTGTATTCATTTGAAGTGCAGCTTAATATAGAAGCCAGTATGTTTACTTTATGCACCTCCTTTCATAAAATAAATTAATCCTTCCATATCATCTTCCTGAGTGATTATAGAATAGATCAGATGTCAAGAATATGATTTTTAAAATAAAAACCTTTTCACCAAGGAACAGAAACGCTGAACAAAACCAGGATAGTTTTAAGACACTTATTGAAGGATACAGTTATGGGAGTGGGAGGCTAAGTTCAAAGAGTCTGGCAAAGATAGCTCATGAGGTCCTTTCCCTCCAGCTTTGTTCAGGGGTTTCTTCACTTGGCACAAAGTGGTGTCAAATGCATTGCAACTAGTTTCTCAGAAAGTTGTAAATCCTCTGCAAATCTTCCTTCAGAGGGGTGATAAAAGCAGTTTAAAAATATTTATTTGATGCCCTCAGTTCTTCCTTCTCGTCCTTTTCTCTGCTGTCTTTTTGCAGGCGTTGGTGTGATCAGTCTGGAACGGGCATATCCTCTCACTCTTGGCTCCAATATCGGCACCACGGCCACAGCCCTGCTGGCCGCTCTGGCCAGTCCTGGGGACAAACTGGCTGCAGCCATACAAGTAAATGTTGTCATACAGCAAATAATGAAATATTGTAGTGAAAGCACCATCAGTGCCTCCGCCTTAAGGGGAAGAGTATATTCATGAATATATTTTCTACTGATTAGGCTCTAAGTGATGTATATGAGTGCAGATGGTGAGACAACAACAGGGAAATCAACACATATCTCTCAGAGATACACACAAATACACACAGTATGTATGTCAATGTGAAACAAATCTGTAGAGATTTGTAGACAGATTGCACATAATTATTATTATTTTTTTATTTTTACTTTTGAATTGTATTGCTCTGTCTGTCTGAAGATGCTTGAACTTGAATCTCATTGTGTTCTTTTGTACAATGACAATAAAGTATTGAATTGAATAATAATGTTTATATCTCTATCTCAAATCATGGATTTATGCATAAGTTAGTCAGCAAGAGATTTTAATGAATGGTGCAGAGAGTGTGCTGTTGATTCTTCCTCTGTGGTTTGTGACAGTGAATTACTTTGTCTTAAATGTCTCTCTTAGATCGCTCTGTGCCACCTCTTTTTCAATGTTTTTGGCATCGTCCTGTGGTATCCTGTTCCCTTCATGCGGCTGCCCATAAAGATGGCTCATGTTCTGGGTGAGCGCACAGCCAAGTACCGCTGGTTTGCAGTCCTCTACCTTCTCCTCTGCTTCCTGCTCTTGCCTTCGCTGGTACTGGGCCTGTCACTGGCCGGATGGCAGGTGATGGCTGGTGTCGGGGCTCCTTTCCTGGGCATAACCATCTTCATCACTATGATAAATGTGATGCAGACCCAGAGCCCTCATCATCTGCCCGCCAAGCTTCAGAACTGGAACTTCCTGCCACAGTGGATGCACTCTCTCAAACCGCTCGACCGCCTGATTACCAAAGCAACTGTCTGCTGCAGCTCGGCATGCCAGGACAGGCAGGAAGAGGAAGAAGAGGATCACATCTGTACACAGACATCCACCGTCAGCCCCGGGACGGAGTCAGCCCTGAGGAAGGCAGAGCTGGCGTATGACAACCCGGTCCTGGACTACCTGGATGAAACCAGACCAGGTGTGCGAGTTCTCAGACTGAAAGGGTTAGAGAGGTGCAACAGCACTCCATTGTAGGAGGACCTCAATTCTATATATTGTGAGAAAAGTAGGATTAAGAAAAGCCGTTTTGCAAAGATGTGGAAATTTGCCTGTTTCTGACTGCTCGAGATAACCTTTTAAAACGGACTCAGCTTGAAAACCGTAAGCCTTATTATCAGCCATCTCTGTGGTCGATATGGTCACATGACTATATCAAGTCCCAATATGTGAGCATTAGCAGGCAAAGTTTGTACAGCTCATATCAAGGCATATGTAGTGAATACTTGTGTTTGTCTTAGTTTGACTGGGTTATTCTTATCTTCTTACAAAGATTTTTGCAGCAGTAAAAGTGAAGAACAACTAGTTAAATGATTCTCTGTAACCTGCTGTTTCAAAGCTAAGAATAAGGTCATTAGCTGACCTTCACTACCTACATTTTCTTTTTACTACATTATTAAAATCACAAACAAACCAATTGTGTCCAGTGATTTCTTCCTTTTTGTCCTGTATGTCTTCATGCAAAAACAACAGCATATTTTCACTCCCACAAAATAACACTGCAAGTATTAAACAAAAAATGGTGTTTAACTGTTACATTTAGGTTGTGACTGTCATGCATGAAGTTGGGGTCAGTTTAGACACAAAATCCACTTGGGCGAAGAGTTAAAGAAATGACTAAGACTTATTGACACTAGTTGCTCTGTATCCTGTTTTATGTTTCATTTGCATTGACACAACTCTGTCATGTCCAATGTTGTACACATTATTTGATATGTCATTAGCCACTATAACTATTACATTCCATCAGAAACTGCATTTTACAAGTAGTTTTGTCTTACTACGACATTTATGATTTTTATAAATGTGCATATAGCTATATCATTTAAATGTTGGTGTGACACATTGTGGGACAGGACAGCTGTCAAATTTGATCTATTAGCCCACCCATTACCACTATGACGAACAGTAATTAGTGGAACAGGGAGCTGGAAAACATCTTTGTACACGGTGGCACACCATCTCTGTTTGTCACAGGTGTTTGCTAATTGGCCTTGTGAAGGTAATAGACTCCGCCGTTGACAGTACTCACATGCATTCAACACACCTGTAATGAGTGATTTTAGTTTTCCTGGTTTGTAGATTGTCAGACCAAGCCTTTGTGTTAAAATCCAACCTTGGCTGTTAAAAGCACTTCATCGTCAGTCAGAGGAGCTGCTGTCAGAGGAGTTTGTTATAGTTCTTATGTCCATATTTGCAGCCAAAACATAAGCCAATTCTGATTGGTTGGATTGGTTTGGTTTGATTCCTCTCCTTTACAGTTTTCTTTATACTGGTGTAGAGCTCAGTGCTATAGCCAAAAAATAAATAAATAAATAAAGTTTTTTGGGGTTTTTTCAGTGTTATGGATAATGAATTTAATCAAATATCTTCTGGGACCATGAAGTGAAGACAAAAAAATGATTCGAAATACTCTTTTATTGTTAAAACTATATGCCATATGTGACTTCAGAAATGGAAAACAAATAAAATATAACAACAAGCAAACAGGTTTCATAAATTTTTGTTGACCAAGAAAAGCCTCCGGAGGAATAATCTCAGTTTTGGAATTTAGACATTTTTTCATGGTTTTCAGAAAGTAAAACCTCAATTAAACAAATTAATTTGATACATTGATGTATACCTCACAGACTTCTCTATGCTCAGACACAGTTAATGGTCAGAGTAGAACTGTTTCATGCCTGAATCCAACCAGATCCATGTCCAAAAGTAGCTTTTAGAGTTCGCCCTTGCACAGCATTGGACATCAAACTGCTTCCACTACTAACACACTGGACACACACTAAAGAGGTATGGTACATGAAAACAAGGGCCTAGGTTTGGTCTCAGCATTGGTAGAGACACTAACAACCCCCCAAGCATACATTACTCATAGATGGACAGAAAAGAGAGATATTAAGGGTTACATCTATTTCCATGTCTGCTTATCAAGTGGCGTAGTGGGTTAAGCATACACTTGGCAATTTGGCACCCCCAGTTTGTGACCACAACGTGCTAGATTTTTAAAAATTTTTTTATTGGTGGATCAAATTAATCAATTCGTAACAGATGAACGAACCAAAAGAATTGAGTTAGTGAAAAGAATCACACTTCCCATCACTACTTTCAACAGGTCTGGGGCAGGCAATTTAATGTGATTGTATGTGCATGTGCGTGACAATCGTAGCATAACTGTCAGACTTACCGTTGTCATAGGGACTCATGATGTCCTTCTCGCAAGCGTGGGTTCAAGGGAAAGGCACGTTGAAAGATATAGTCACTCTCTTCAGGCGAGGAAATGCGTCCCAGTGTGTTGAGCAAAATTATTCTCTCCAACGGAAAATGAAAATAATCAATATATTGGTCGTGACAGCTTACACCTTGTCCAAACTGACAAGTCACTACTGTCAATATACAAACCTACGCCCATGCATGAAAACTGTTATGGTTACAGGGGCAATCAGGCAGTCATGGAGAGATTTAGGCTCAAAAACAATGATCGAGGTTTGGGAAAAAGGGTCAGGAACAGGCTAATATAGGAAGAGGTCAGAGAAAAAGAAATAAAAATTAACTACTTTCCAGCCATTTCACAGACTGACCTTTTTTTTCCCCCTTCTATTTATATTCAGCTAATCCAGTTAACCGTTGACTCTCCATTATTATAGAAAGTGATAAACGATGCCAACCTCCATCTCTTTTCTATGAATCTACTCCAACCAATGGGTTTTTCCACTCCACCATGTATCATGAAAGTCCTGCTGACTGTCACATGGGAAAGATCATCTCCTCAGCAGATGTAATGAAAAACTCTCATCAGCAAGTGCATAAATATTTGATCAGTATGTTAAAATGCTCATTTATTACATAAGCATGAGCGGGGGACTGAATACACACATGATCTACAAAGGACGCAAAGAACAATCCCATTACGTTAGTTTGTTGATGTTATTTGCAAAGGGCTGTATGCACGTGTGTACCTTGAGTGTGTTTGGTAGTGTTTGGTGCTGGTTTAAGTGGGTGAGCATGCACCCACCATTGGAGGTGTTGTTCAGTGTGTGAATATGTGTTGTTTTCTGTGTTGTATTGTTAGAACTGATCATGCATTTAAGGAAGGGTGATTGTCTGAAGTCCGCTGATTAAACAAGCGAACACATCCACGCTTTCACTTTTAAGACAGCAAACAAAGGAAGGATACTTTGAAGAACATGAAAGTGCATGTAAAATAGAACACTAGGGATTTTTTTTTTTTTTTTTGTCGATAAAGAACTTCAGAACTGTCAAAACGCTAGCCTTCACACAGTCTGTGTTGTACATGAGAGCACTTTTCAGTTGGAGGATGGATGCGTCATCTTAACTGGTTGTGTAAAGATGCTGCCGCTTACTCTGCAGACACTTTTTATTTCAACGGAAGCAGTTTTGTCTCATCATTCTCCTCTGATCCTGTCATGCTCAAATTTTGGTATTTTAAATTGGAAACAACAGTTTCTACCAGACGTGCGAGTCTGGATTGCACTTGCATCACACAATGAATCCTGCAGGCACTGGAGAGTGAGTGTGAGAGTAAAGGGGAGGGGAGTCCACTGCACTCACAGAAAACACACAAACATCCATAACCCCTGGTTGGCACACCTCGTCTCTAAGTGGAGGTGATGTGAGTGCTAATTATCTGTGGTGTGGGATTTGGAACAGAGCTCGGTCTAGCAGGGTTGGGTTATGAGTTTGCCAAAGCCTTGTGTGTCTGATGATTTGCAACATGGAGTAGAAGCTGCCAGAGCTCTATTTATTCAGTCTCTTGAATATCATTACTAGATAAGAAGTAACATTTTTTATTCACATCAGGTCACCTACTCCTAAATTCCCTTTTTTCTTTAGCTATAAAGGATTTGCAAGGTATTTCAGCATCTTCTCATGTCTGTTATTTCCCACTAAAATATAACTCACATCCATTTGCTGTATGTCATTCAGGTGGTATGAAGTTGTGCATATTTGTAGAAAATTCTCTATTTACCTCAGAGCCTGAACAGCAGCTCCTTTCGGCACAACTGGCTTTATATCCATATAGGGTATTGTCACAGAACATTCTTCAGTAACTAATTGTATGAACCCATTCAACCCTCAAATTCCTGCTTCCGAAGCATTTCTGCCACACTAAGATGCTGATGCAGTGATATCTTGTTGTGTTAGATCTTATTAGAATATTTCCCAAAGGCTTTACAATGTATTCAATCAATATAATCATCCAGAGACATCATTACTGTTGAAATGGAGCATACTGTGGCAAATCGTGTCAGCACTGCTATCCCCCAAAATATCTTTCATTCTGCATAACCTGAAGCTAAACTTTTTTTTGCTATAGACAGCTTTAGCCAAGGGGAAAACTTTAAAAGCTTTACTTTTTTTTACACTTTTTTGTCTCAGTAATAATATAGTAAACTCAGAAAGCATCAGTTGTCTTGTTAAACTATCCTTCATACAACGAAAATTAACGGTAATGGCTTCAAGTTTAAATGAAAAGAAGACAGCGATCACTAAAAATGAAAGCAGTTTGCAAAGATAATAACAGCTTAAGAAGGCGTAGAAGTTAAAGACTCAGGTTCCATTCAGAAGATGCCTCTCTTGCAAAGAAGACGGTCAAATTTGTAAGACTCTCACTTTATAGCCACAATGAAAAGAACATTTTCTAAATCATTTACTAATAAACATCACAACAAAATCACATGCAGTGATAAAAAGAGCAAACAGAATATGATTTACATAATGTCCCCACAAACCTCAACAAGATGTACAGTAAATAACATTTTATTAAAGGGGGGAACAAATCGATTAGTGCTAAATACTCATAGATGATTTAACTATAGATTGTTGGATGGGATTATACTTATCTCTGAAATGTTTTTGTCAGAAACACAAGTGAAAGTGATTCATTATTATTCAGCCTCTTGTGTGAAATCATACTGTTCTTTCATGGCCGATGGCTGTTCTGAGGTCTTTCAGGGCTACTTGTTTACCAAAAACCTGCAGAAGCTGCTGTGCTCATATTTCACTTTACATCCTATTTAGTCTCAGTTTGCTCTTATTTATTTGCCTTGAGTCCAATAATAACCATGTAATGCTTTTACCAAATGAGGTAGGACTATACCTAATGATATTCTGAGGATGGGTTTAAATGAGATTCTCTGTTTTCAGCCAGTGACCCTCATAGAATAAAAGACCTTCATGCATGTACATACTGACCCAGGATCAGACGTATGTGCTTTAATCTGGTACCAATCATTAGAAGAGCTTAGATTCTCCACATATTTTCTATATGGGGATTTTTATGGAAATCATGACCAATAAAGAACAGTTTACCATAAAGTCAAGACATTTGTGGAAAATGATTCATGTCCATGTCATGTCAAATGTGATTTAAAGAGATGCGAAGAGAGAAAAATTACCGTGGCATCATTGTGTTTGAATTGCACTATTATTTAATTACATGTTAATTAATTACATATATACTGAAGTAGCATTGCCATTGTATCAACCTCTGCCATGTGTGAAGTCAATGACGCAAATCAAATGAAGCAGGCTATAATTAAATTTATTTTTAGTGCAACTCTGGCCTCTGGGGGGTTAAACATTAAAGAGGAGAATAAGATTTGGACTCGAATCTCCTTATGTTCGTGACATAATTGTCTCAGCAGGAATAAAGTTAATATCAGGTTGTGTGGGTAATTTGATCTGAAACATACACACATCTGAGTATATCACTATTTCATTTCAATTCAATAAATAACCTCTCCGTTTTACATAATGCAGTGTGTTTTCTAGCTACAAATCTTGCCTGCATAGACAGAAAAAGTTAACCTGGGGTGAAAGCTGTGGTCTTGTGTAGTCAGAAAGTTTGACTGCTGTCAGAATGCTTACAAATGCATTTTCAAAAGATTTATCTGAATCAACGTGATGCCCTTTAGAGGTTTTTTCTGGTTTCTTTCAGCAGCTTTTTATCTGTGGCCTCACATAATTACCACATCAGCAATATGAATATACATCCAATGCTACAGGAATAGAGAGGGCAGACAAAGAGAGAGGAACAAAACAGATGTTTTTGAGGCATAAAACATCACCCACCTTGCCTTTCTCCCTGCGAGGCAAAGTGGGTGGTTGATTTAAAATATGAATGTTAATGTTTTCAGTATTGTTGCTGTTATTGCAAGGAGCCTGGCTGTGGTGGTCATTTTTCTGCACATTAAACTGGTTGTACTGACTGTTAGTTCAGGCAATCATGTTTCATTTGCATTACTAAGAGTCCACAGAAAATGTGGCTTATTTCAGTTTAAACAGGAAGTTAGCATAAAAATAGCATTATTATCCTCACTTAGAACTATTTGTGACCATTATTTCAGAACATGGAGCTCCATACTGATGCCCACAATCTCTGAAATGTTTCGATAAACAGGTTTGTGATTAGAATGGATCCTGAAATTGCATATGCATCAAGAAAATGATGCAATAACAACTGCGTCTGTATGTGTGTGTGTGTGTGTGTGTGTGTGTGTGCGCGCAATGAGAATTGTTCTAACCTCTGGGCCATACATAGTTTAGCGCTTGGTTGAGAAACAATTCCAGCTTTGTCTCCAAAATTAAGCTTGCGTAATATGTTGGTACGTTCCAATAATTCCAATATTTGCTGGGTCAAAGGCTTGATAACCACCGTTTACACATGCCAACATTGTGTAACCGTGATGTTTCAAATGGAGCATGGACAAAAAAGTGTGACATTTTGGAACATACTGAGAAGCAGCACAGCCTTAAGTGTAAGGCCCCACATTTTATGAAGTTGTTGTCTTGAAAGTGATATGAGTGTTGACTAAAACGCACAAAAATAAGACAAATAAAGTAAACATGTTGCCGATAAAGAGCTGCATGAAATGTCACAGTGTCGGATTGTTATTGTAAGCTGCCAGTTGTGTTTCGGTCATGACAAATCATAACTGGAGGGAGAAATAGAAGTAGAAAATATGATTAGACAAGCAGGATAGTTTCCAGATATTGGGACAGACTGAAAAAAAACACACAAAAAACACAAAGCCTAAACATCATGGATTAATGAAGTCTACAAGTCCACAAGGATTCTGTGTGTCTGGATATATTTCCTGTATTTGAAGTGTCCTGCAGACACACACAACATGCTTTTTGTTCTAAAATTCTTTAGAAAATATATGTATGTACATATTGAAATTGTTTTTGTTTTAGACTTTTTTTCTTCATCTGCATTTTGTGCAGTTACTTTGTAGGTCTAAGAGACTTTTGCTCTTTTAGAGTTTTTCATCTTAAATATTACAACCATAAATGTTGATAAGCACACAAACAAACAGTCAAATTGAATAGACATAAGTCAGATGAAACACAACATTTTGTATCTAATGAATACACTACACAAAGGGTGAAAAGTCATGTTTTAGTTTCATAAATGTACCGTGAACTCATCGACCCTGTGTTGTTGTGATGCTTGAGTGGTGATGAGAATGAAAGTGATTAACCCTCCGACAAAAAACGCCAGAGAACTTGTGAGGGCTTGTGCCAAAGCTTGAGCATCTATTAAATAACTCCTCTTTGTATTTAAACCATAAAGACCCAAACATCCACTGGTGACCAAAACCACCCTGTTGAACCACAAATCGTATTAATATATCCAAATAATTGGTGTAAAATGCAGTTTGTCACCTTTTCATGGTCATCAGATATGAGCCATTTGGTTGTTTGGAGGCTCCATAGTTACCGTGGAAACACCATCATCCTCTACAACGTTGATTCACCAGTAAAACCCATGGAGTTGGATCAATGACACTGGATGGAGGCACTGGTTTTATGTTCAGTTAATGATATCTTTGCTGAAAAAGTCCCTTTTTCTTCACTTTTCTCTGTTTTCATGTAACAACCTTTGAATTTAATGAGTTTTCATGAACATCTAAATTAAATCTAGGAAATTAAATCTAGGAAAATACATGATATACAATAAAAACTGCAAAATACAGAGGATAATATTATAATAAATGGTAATAAGTCATTTAAGAAAGGTTAAATAGAGAGAAAAAATCATTTTTAAACTGCCACAAAAGTAGCACTGGGTCTTTATAGGTTAATAACGGAATTCAATCTGAAAATCCTGCTTTTCCCAGCCTCTTCTGGTTTAATTTCTCACCTGGCTTCACATATTTGAGGATGCTGTAACGAAGTCAGATGTGACAAAGTACAAATATGTCCATATCTGTCCCCTCCCCACCCATCACTCATCATGGTAAATAAATCACACGATATAGGATGGGAATGTGGTCTGGCATCATGAGCAGGACAAACCACAGTATCCCCCACTCTACACCTGAGAGGACCTGACAGTAAAACCAAAATACAGACATCAGTATTCAGACACACTGACGCCTGCTCGAACTCTTGCAGTAAACAATGTAAAGTGGGTGGGTTTGAGAGTCATTTAGAGTTTTTAATTATAAACATGATGCCAAAGTACTTTTTTGGGTGACCCTGTGTTTGCTTTAGAGACTCTAGTGATGAAAAATAAGTAGACTTCATTCCTTGAAATGCACAAAAGGCCATTAGCTATGTTTTCATCATGCTATTTTGTTAACTTTTAAGCTACAGGCACCTAAACTATCATTTGCTTGGAGCAGCCCATTCATTTACACCATAGACTGTATAACAGTGATGGATGAAAGGACTCTGATTCCAACCATTGATTTCTGAACGTTGTTTTGAAGAATTTGCACTTTGGCATCATCATGTTGGTTCTTTGGGACCAGAAATGACCATATGTGGCAAAAGGGGGCGGAGTTACAGGTGCTAATGGTTTGTAGGTGTAACCTTAACCACTAAAACTAAAGTCGAGTTGTCTATCACCAAAAAAAATTGGACTACTAGATTATTTATTAGATGGTGCAAATTAAATGAATAACTCCAGAATGACCCCTGAAAAAACAAACTAAAAACTAACAAAAACCCCCAGTATTTTCAGAGAAATGATCAACATAAGTCAAAGATAGTCATGGCTTTTGGACCCCACATAGTGGCTGTCTGTGTGTACACCTAAAACAGGTTCATATAGGCTACTTTTCCTGTCGGTGCCCCTGACCCCAGTGCTGATGAGGGTCTAGAGCTGGTCACCAAGTGCCTGCAATGGCAGCTCACTGATCCTAATATGTGGGTTGTATGTGCTAATGCTAAGTATTGTGTGTGCATTATGGGTAAAATGCAGACCAAATTTACCTCCAGGGATAATAAAGCAAGTTAACCTTTTAATCTGAGCACTAGCTTCATTTTGAAGCTGACGTCCTTGCCTCTTCCCCAGTGTTTCCCAAAGAATTAGATTATACTATCATACAGGGTTTCCCCTATATACTGCTGCTGCAGAAATCTCAGCGTCGCTGGAAAAAAACCCCCAAAAAACCAAAAAACAACTCATTTTATTCTGTGGCTGGGCTGCCAATAAGCAGGAATCCATATAGAATGGAAAAGAAAAATTGTAGAACCAAGCGTATACTGTAGCCCTCTAGGGTCTTTGGTTACAAAGTGTATATGATTGGTGCTACTTGCTGTGTTGCTATTTGGTTGCTACGTTGTTGTGATGCGGTTCTCTCCTCTGATTTGATACCGTCAACTCTACGTAGAAACACCATCATTCTCTGCAACATTGACTCACTGATAAATACCATGTGGTTTGACAAAGGACAGTGATTGTAGGCACTTGTTCCTGTCTTCAGTTAATTATAGATGGTGCTAAGAAAGTCACCATAATGACCTTTGAATTTACTCTGAGCTTTTATGAACATCTACTGTATGTCAGGGATGTCAAACTCATTTTAGTTCAGGGGCCACAGTCAGCCCAATATGACCTGAAGTGGGCCAGACCAGTAAAATAATAACAGCAGAAAAAAGTAAAATTACATTATAATAATGTTTACGTTTACAAAGTTTCATTAAAAATGTGAATAACATGAACAACCTGAAATGTCTTAAGAAATACATGTGCAATTTTAACAATATTATGCCTTTGTTTATCATATACACATGTAAATTACAACTTACAGATCACAGTGGATTTACAAATACACAAAACATTTAGTAACAGGCAGAATATTGATAAAACTGCACTGACTTCTCTTAAGACATTTCAGGTTATTCATATTTGTTCAGATTATTCATATTTTTTGTGAAAGGATAGTTTTTAAATGTAAACATTTTCATATAATTGTACTTTTTTATGCTAAAACAATGAGAAAAATTTGGAATTGTCATTATTGATAGGTAATTATGATAGTATTTTACCGGTCTGACCCACTTTAGATCATATTGGTCTGTATGTGGAACCTGAACTCAAATGATTTTGACATCTTTGATTGTTAATATCTTCAGTGTAATTTTTGCATTGCACAAATTCATCCCATGAGCCGGATTAGATCATTTGTATGTTTAACACCTGTGATCTATGTGATCAGTAAATTAGGAAAACATCTGATTTTCATAAAAAAATGCAGAGAATAATATATGAGAAATGGTGATAAATCACTTAGTACAAGTTAAATGTAGAGAAGATTTCATTTGTAAGTTGCCACAAATTCTTTTTTCACCATTTAATTCTAAGCCATATGCAGCTACAGTAAATTGCTTCCTAATATTCACTCAGTCAATATACATGCAAAGTTAATAATGGATTAGATTTATATAGCGCTTTTCTATTAACGCATACTCAAAGCGCGTACAATGGATCCATTATTCGTT
>JAPQRQ010000002.1:23059415-23073367 GCA_037367365.1 Apogon talboti
TATCTATCTATCTATCTATCTATCTATCTATCTATCTATCTATCTATCTATCTATCTATCTATCTATTTCTTCACACTGATGTGAGAATCAAGGAAAATGAGCCATCTTTCCATCTTTACCTGTTTAAATGTTAGAAGCCAGGCATCAAACATCTTATTATATCATTGCTATGAATGTTCTTTACATGAGATAATTAAAAGCACACATGTACATACATTCTGCTTGACTTTTGCCCTGTTTTCAATTTTCAACTGTCAGTTTATTCCTAACCATGGATCGACAGGTGGAGAACTCAGCAAATGTGACAACGCTGCATAGTAACTAAAAGAAGAGTAACACTGTGATTTCAGCATCAAACTTCATTCTCTTTCTTTAGAGCTGTGTCAAGTGGTGAAAACGTGACAATATGGGAGTGGTTCTATTGTTTTTTAATCAGTCTGGCTCTGAAAGTTGTTTCCTACAGCAGCAGGTGATGGTTTGATCAAGGACGTTTTCTGAAAAGCTTCAGTCATTGTTTTGTTCACTGTTTACTGCTGAGTTTATAGTTGACCACCTGTCTTTCCACATGATTAAAAAGTGGATAGAATTGGCCAGGTGAGCTCTTGTTTGTCAACGGACTAAATGGAGTGAAGCTGTGGGGATGGAGAGGTCAGCTGGTTTGCACCTCACCTTGTCACATTCTGCTGCTCTGGTCAAAGACCCCCTGGCATTAGATCTAAATACATGGACAGACCGGCAGACGCTCACCTAGTGTGGGCAGACTCAAGGCCACAGGGAGTTAATGCCCACACTAGGGGTCACAGTGAAAGGCAGTGCATGTCTAAACATCGATATTAATACATCAACTCTTTAAAAAAAATAGGATATAGGTGAGACTTGAATGTTTAAAGCAAAAACACATATATTCTTTTTCACTGCAGAAAAGGCCTGTACAAAAATAAGACAATTAAACTCATTATTGGGTTAAAATGTCTTATTTTAAGTCCAATTATATGTCACTGCAGTTAGAAAATTGCACTTCAAGTTTTCATAAATAAGAAAATATTTAAAGGATTTTAGAATACTATAATTCTTAATTTAAGCAGAATATACTTGGTTTAAGTCTTCATAGTAAGATTTTTTATCTATGGTACACACATGCATACGCACATGCACACACACACACACACACACACACACACATATATATATATATATATATATATACATATATATATTCTTGGAACAATTCAAATAATTTTAACAAGATTAAGTCTCAATGAGTAAATACATCTAAAAAAAAAGATCTTTCAAGATAAATATTCCAAATTCAAGTCAGATATTCCTTTTTTGCAGTGTTAAGAGCCCAAGTTATAAAACCTTATTGGTCCCATTTTATCCAGTACCTCAAATTACCTGATTTCACCATAGTGAAAGGTATGTTCC
This sequence comes from Apogon talboti, assembly GCA_037367365.1. Taxonomy (NCBI): domain Eukaryota; kingdom Metazoa; phylum Chordata; class Actinopteri; order Kurtiformes; family Apogonidae; genus Apogon; species Apogon talboti. The sequence continues at coordinate 23,060,842 of JAPQRQ010000002.1, forward strand.
TGATGATAATGTCATAACATCAACAGGAAAATACACATCAATAAAGTCTTGGCTATGGTGTTGCGTTTACTTAATTACAAATGACAAAAGACAGACTGCAGACAAATCGCTTCTGCCTTTGTCTGTGATTCCCATACAGATATGCAAACCGACAGATGGAGAGAGGGATGTGAGTTCTTTTCAGTCCAACCATGTTGCTTTTTTTGGGTCTCTCTCCCTGTTGTTGACAGTTTGTTGGCGGCTCTGGTTGGACAATTAATTTAGCCAAAAATGAGCGACCCAGATGTCTCAGGAGGACGTTTTCTACAGGGCTCAGGTCGTGTAATTGTATGTAGAAATTGAAATGCTCATGTGCTGATGAAATAATCATCCTATTTTCACCTAGAAAGAATAAAAAGATAAAATCACAACTGTGCAGATTTCTGGGGTTTCTGTTTCTGGGGAATAGTTATAATTCATTAGATGATAATTTATTATATGTGCTGTGAATCTTTATTGATGAAAACATTTTACAGTTGGCTCAACCCTGACCGAAAGTAAAAATATGCTTACTTAATATGCAACATGTACTGAAAAACTGTGGAATTAGCTTTTTCATTAAACGTGTTTTACTTTTAAAATTGAGCCTCTTAAATTATAAGGAAGGTTTAACAAACTTAGTTTTTTGCCCAGCACAACAATTAGTGTTATCGGTTCACTCAAGCCAGTGGTTCATTTGAGGGGAGCAGAGCAGTGTTGCATGAATTTATTTTCTCTACCTCAAGAACATCAAGCCCTGCACAATGAAGCCTGCTGTCTTTGTGTGCCTTTTTCCCTCTTGCCTGTGTGGGGAGAGGAAGAGAAACTGCACAATTTGAGTACACTGTTCTAAGGCATGTGGATTGTTTGCTTTTGTCTCCTGGACTAGTGGGAATTTGTTTGATCAGCTCCTACCTTTCCTCCACCCTTCCTGCCACCTGACCTGCTCCTATATGACTGCCTACTGCCTTTTTTAAATGTCATATTTGCAGAACAGTATTATTTCAGAGTCAGAAATGAATCGTGTGCCTCATGTAACCCACTGTGTATTCTTGTTCTATTTCCTGCAGTGAGTAACCTGTATGTAAGAGGGTGACAGAGCAGTGACGTCATCTGTTGGTGTTTCAACTGTTTTGAAGCTTCGCCATTCTGTTTTAGTCATTGCACTTGTGGGTTTTTGGAGAAGATGCCATACTAGGACAAGTGGGTGGGGCTGAGAAGAGACAGGAAGTGAAAGGCTGCTGATGCTAATGTACTGTCATGGTAAAGCAGTAAACTTCATGAAACATTTGTAAGTAAATCACTTGACAGTCTTTGTCAGTGTAACCTATGAAACTACAGTTGAGCTGTCTGTCAATGGAAAAAAAAGGTTATTCAATAAATAGAAGCTCTGAAAATCCAACTCAACAGGCGTGTGAGCTGTCGATCACAGCTGTCAATCAAAGCCCATGGCTAACATCAAACGCCATGAGTGGCACTAAAATATTGAATTATTATTATTATTATTATTATTATTATTATTATTATTAAAAATGCAAAAATTCACCAACAGAACAGAGATCGGGTCCAAATAAAACAAATTAGATCAAAAAGATTCGTAGTAAAATATTTACCTCTATTTCTAGGGAGAAGTTTGATAAAAGTCAATGAAATCAAAATAAAAAAATCAATTACATGAAAATAGGAGCCTGTTTTGTTTTTTGTTTTTTTTTAGCCTAGTGGCCATCATTGGTATTACACATTAAGGTAATTCCACATCAGCTTCAATTTAATCCTCCACAAATTCTCTACACTCTGTTACAGCATTGTCATGGAATCCCTGTATTTCTGCCAAATAGGGATTGAGCTGATTGTCTCGACAAGCAGGTAATAGTTTCTAAGAAATAAATGTGGCTGGATGAGCAAACACTGGCTAAAAAAGCAGAGATTCAGAGCTCCGAAAAGCAGGGTTTTAATCATTCCCAGTGCAGTGGGTTTATAAAGGCAGGATCATTAATATCCTCCAAACACACTTACAAACTTACTTTTATTTTCTGTTCCCCTAACCCACTCATTTCCCAGGAAATTGGTCTTTCTGTGACTCCATATAGTATGTGTGTGGATGAATTTCACTGTAGGTTCACCAAATGCCCCTGTAAATTTCTTATTTTTTTGCTTCATATCTTTTTGACAGTGCATACATTCAATTTGTTCTGTATATTTATTGCTGTATATTTGTGTACATTTTCTGCATACAATATATGTGCAAATTTCTGTATATACCCTTCACGCTGTCTGTTCATCCTGGAGGAGGGATCCATCCTCTGCTGCTTTTCTCGAGCTTCCTTCCATTTTTTTAAATTATTATTTTACTTAAAACAAAGGTTGCTGGGTGTCATACAGGTTATAAAGCTCAATGATATTGTTCCACTGATGTCATGGCTGGTACTAATATAACCTGTGTCCTCTAATCATCTTCATGACAACACGCACCAACTATAAAATGCTGGTTTATGCAGCTTTCATTGAAGTTAATGGATGAGCACCTGGCCGAATTCATCCTTGGTGCTGGACGCGGATGAGGGTCAGAGGTTGCCATGACGACACCATCAGGCGTCTTTTCCACTTTGCAGTCTGCGCTGAACAGTAATTGTGTGAAACTCCACTACAGACACAGATCGGTCCTGTTGGCCCATCTGTCGGTGAATATCAGAGACCATTTCTTACACGTTCTTATGGTGACATTTTATGAAAAGGCCCTCCACTGCCTTCCTCTCCTCTTATGTGCTCATCACCCTCACTCTCATCTGCTAACCTCCCCTTTCCTTCCTTGCCTCTTCTCTCTGAAGTAGGTGCACAATGAGCAGAATGAATCCATTTTAATTGACAGCTTCCTGTTGCACTATGGCCTGGCTATGTGCAGTGGGTAATGCATGAGGAACCTACCTGGTTTGGTTTCAAATGAGGAATGACACTGTCCGACACTAATGGTGAGAGTGTGTCGGTGTGTGCGTACACTGTGTGTGTGTGTGTGTGTTTGTGAGCACATGCATATGCTCACCTAACTGGGCTTCAAATGAGCACTGACAAAGCCAAATAATAATAATGGATTAGATTTATATTGCGCTTTTCTATTAACGCATACTCAAAGCGCGTACAATGGATCCATTATTCATTCACTCTCACAGTCACCCTCTGGTGGTGGTAAACTACGTTTGTAGTCACAGCTGCCCTGGGGCAGACTGACAGAAGCGTGGCTGCCAATTCGCGCCTAACGGCCCCTCCGACCACCACTGAACATTCACTCGCATTCATACACCGGTGTGAGTGGCACTGGAGGCAAGGTGGGTGAAATGTCTTGCCCAAGGACACAACAACTCATGATTCGGACAGAGCGGGATTCGAACCGCCAACCCTTCGGTTATTGGACGCTTTACCATCTGAGCCACGGCCGCCCGTGTCCATCAGATGTCCATCAGAGACAGCTTGCATGTCAGGGCCTGTGTATGGACTCATTTGGCTTTGGTTATGTGCTCCAGTGAGCAGGAGTCGTGAACAATGTCACAGTGTCTCATGTTTCTGGAAAAGGTCAGTTTCCAATTGTGCTATGAATTATTTGAGAATAAAACATGGGACAGATAAGAACACATTTAACTAACACATTTAAATAGTCAGACAAATCAGAATTCAACTGACAAAATGGAAAAGCAAATGAGAAGAAAGTATATTAAGATAAAACTAAGAAGCAGAATGGACAAAAAAACTGGGAAAGGGAACAATACAGTAATAAATGTGTATTGCTGATGTCACATCATATGAAAGAAGCAGCATAAAAGATTCATGCAGGAGAACACCAGCCTGACAGGAATAATTTCTCCTGCCATTTTCTTGTTTGCAGTTATTGATTTTGTATTAATGCGCAGGTTTGATGATAAACAGGCTTTAGGTTTCACGAGTCATAATGAAACAAACAGTAGTGGTGCTTCACAGCTCTTTAGGTACCTGTATTCCCCATAATGTTGCTCAGCTCCTCAGAGTGATTATACCAGTGTGTCATCTAACCTGCCGAATGCACCGGTCACTCCGGCTGCTGATATTACAACAACAGACGCTGTGTTCCTCATACATTATAAACAGACTGTTGTTTGAAAAATAAGCTGCATTATGTGACTGGAGTTCTCTGAGTTGTGAGCTTTGGCTGCTGATAGAGATGTAAGATAATGCCAGACTGGGGACAGGACAGAGGAAAAGCACAGAGGCTGACGGCGGGGAGATTTTAATTATACACAAAACACAATTATTTTCCCCCAAATGAGTTTTCTTCCAGAGGTTAGAGCATTGATTGCAGTGGCATTTTCTTCACAATGATTTTCTTTTCTTTTCTTTTCTTTTCTTTATGTCAGCGGATTATTTCGGATGGTTTCGTGTATTCATCACTAGAGACACATTCAAAACAAGCATGAATGCTCCAATAAGGAAAGAAATTAATTTCATTTCCTTTCATTCCCCAATCTTTGTATTTTATCGCCTCGATTTTTCAAGCAATAAGTGTCATGAATGTTTCACATCAAATTTCAAGTGAGATATAAGGTAATAGATCTACTTATTCAAGTTGAAGCTTCAGTTACGTAAACGTAAACACATACCCGTGAATATCTGCCATAAAGTGCATAATTTACATGGATATATTTAGGCATAATTTATAACTATATAAATGTTCAGCACAAAAGTTCCAAAATGCTAATTAGGCAGTGGTGAGCCGTCATAAAAAATGAAATTAAGTGTGTGTAAAGTGTCTTCATTGAGCATTTGTTAAGTATTGAGTATTAGTTACTTAGTAGTTAATTTTGTTGAGGTTGGACTGAAATATCCTACATTCAAACAGTCACTCTACCACCTCACAGTGTTTTCTTCTTGGCCTTTTGTTGAAAGACCATACATGTTATGTACAATAAGTGTTAGTGACAGAATCATTAGCCAATCAGATTTTAATGTTAAATGACAGGACGACCCGTAATACCACCAACTTTTATCATAAATTTCCTATGTTTGAATGTGAGCTTAAGCGAAAAAAAAATGTCATTCCCTGTCAACACCAGATCCGGTTGCTGATCCGCTAGCACCGAGCATGGCAAGCTATTTTACGGACCGTGTTGACTTTTTAATAATACTAAAGGGACATGGAAGGATTCTGGCTCTCACATCTTAAACACCAAGACACCGAGCATCAGTTTATATTGATATGAGTTTATTCATTTTTAGAAAGGGACAAAGATTACGTTTGATTTGTGTGTCACTGTTATGATATAGACAGTGTTTAATTCTGATATGGGTATTACTGTATGAAATGGACAGAGTATTTTTTTTGATATGTTTATTATTGTTAGGAAATGGACAGAGTTTATTTTGTTAATTATGGGTTCTGCCATGGGAATGTACAGTATGTTAGGTAAAAGGATTGGGTAAAGAGGTGGGAATATATATAAGTTAAACTTCATCCTGCTCCTTTTTGAGTAAGTTTTCTTTTCTTTCATATAAATTTTTCTTGTTGTTTTTGTTTTAATATATTTGAAATAAATAAACAATCAACAAGTCAATTAATGTCAGTAGTGCATCTGAAAGTATTTAGAGAATGTTAGGTGGATTTGCACATGAAGGGACAGAGGAAACTTGAGATCAACATCCCCAGTGAGAGAATCAGAAGTACCCGGGACATCCTGAAGCGCCTTAATGACTTCATGCTCTTTTTCAAACAACCAGAACTATTTATATGGGACATGATGAATCCAGAGGATCAGTGAATAGAGGCCACTACTTACTCCATTAATACTGTTAGCTGAGCGTGATGCTGACTCAAAGCATCTTTTTGCCACAGCCACAGTTTTTACAGGGATGTCAGGTAAAAAATTCAGGATGATCTAATAAATGCAGTGACCACGGTCATGAATGATCAAATCAGAGGAGATTAAACAAAGTTCATGGCGGTTGTGGTCAATGAGAATCCTGACTTAAGAAACAAAGTGTAGCTCTCAGATTGGAATAAAGGAGAGAATTTGAGGATGTTACAGATAAAATCCCAGAATTTAGCAGAGTTCTGGATCTGCTGCAGAGCTACAACTGTAAATCTAAGTTAGAGCCCCAGTGTTACGATGGGGCAGCTATAATGGCACTGGGGCTAAATGGAGTACAGGCTTGTGTAATAAAGTCCCTTCTGTACTGTTATGGATATACTTTGAACCTAGTGATGTCCCATTAACCCATAAAGACCCAGTGCTACTTTTGTGGCAGTTCCCGAATGACTTTTTCTCTCTGTTTAACCTTTCTCAAGTGATTTATCACCATCTATATTATATTATCCTCTGTCTTTTCCGTTTCTTCAATAAAAATCAGGAATTTTCCCATATTTAATTTACTAATCATGTAGATGTTCATAAAAGCTCAGATTATGGTTAATCTTCATAATATCAGAAACAGAGGACAATGAAGAAAACGTGACTTTTTCAACAAAATTTATCATTAACTGAACATAAATCCAGTGTGTCCATCCACTGTCACTGATCCAACTCCATGGGTTGGTCATCATCTTCATCATCTTCAATGTTGTAGAAGATGACGGTGTTTCCACGTTCACTACGAAGCCTCTGAATATCCAAATGGGTCATATTCAATGACCATGAAAGGATGACAAACTGCATTTTACACCAATTATTTACGTGGATTGATAGATTTAATGAATCAGAAATGATTAAACATTTTATACTGGTAGATGATTTTGGTCGCCAGTGGTTGTTTGGGTCTTTATGGGTTAATGTTCCACAAATCTCAATGGATTATCAGCATTTTTTTTACACATTCTCCCAAATTAAAACTATTACAGAATGGGTGAGATGGGATTTTAATATCAGGATAGTTTTCTATTGTCCATGGCTAGTTTTGGTGGTTGAGCTTTTCCAGCACATACTTGCCGATGGTGAAGATCTTGACCAGGAAACTGCACTGTGCATCTGGACACCTGCACAGTTATAAAGTGTATCTGTTTTTTCTCTTTTTCTGTACTGTCATTTTCAATATTGTTGATGTGCTCTAAGGGAGTCTACAAAGTAACACCGTAGACTTGCAGTTTTGTCTGACCAGAATTGCTGATTTTTGTCAGAGCGTTGAAAGGAAGCGAGTTAAATTCAGTGATATTTCGACAATACTGTGTAGACGATGGGGCAGCTGACAAAGCCTGACAAATGCACCCACTACAGGGAGCTTCGCATGGTTGTGATCTACAACATGCTCACATAAATTAGGAACAGATTTTAAGATCAAAGAGGACGGATGTCTGTTGGATCACTGGATTCTGAGGGGCTTGAAAAAATTTCAAACAGACCTCATCAGAGTCCAGAGCTCCAGAGTCTGACCAGGACAGACTCTGACTTGCGTTAAAAGTCATGTATCCTCATCCACGCAATGGTCTGTGTCTGAAAATGTGCATTATTTGTACATGGCTGCATCGCCTGTAGCAGCGATAACCAAGACTCAGGCCCTGGCTGAAACCCCACTGTACATAACTGTAATTAGGTGGTGATATACTGCACCTTGTCTGTGTGGATTTCACAGTCAAACCATGAACATGTCAGAATGATGCACAGTCATGATTCAAAACTTTGCATGTGTTGGAGGAAGTGAAGGTGACACAGATGTGAGATGTGCTGCAAACAGTAAACTGTGAAGGCTTGGTGCGATATTTTTGACTTTAAGAGAAAGTCTCTTTTTTATGCGGTGTGGAATTTTGCTTCGTGTAGCTGATGTAACCCTGTTTCTGTTATGTTGTTTGCAGACCTGCTGAAATGCAAAGTAAAGAAGATTATGTGTAAACTGCAAAATAATGAATTCATTCACCCTTTAATCGTGTGTTTCATTAGTGGAGTTAATACTTATTTCAGAAGTTTACAAGGAGACTTTTTTAAACTATTCTTCTCTTCTGTTCTGAAGACTGAGGGATGCACCGGTGAAAGTAAATAAGTATTACTTATCAAGATAAAGGAATTTCTTAAAAGGTCTGATCAGGAAACCTGTTTTGTTCACATAATCATTTTGATATTTTGCTACTAAATAATAATAATAATAATAATGGATTAGATTTCTATATTGCTTTTCAACCCAAAGCACTTTACATTATTGATCCATTATTCATTCACTCTCACATTGACACACTGGTGGTGTAAAGGTCAAGTTCTTAAAGTTTCCCTCTGCTGTTAATACTAAATGTGTGTAAGATAATAAATAAATAAACATTGAAATAGCCTCAAGAGGTGAGGAGAGGTATTATTGTGAAGCAGGACTCGCATATGACGCTCGTATGACGTAAAGAGCAGTTGAAGACGTCAGTGAGGATGTATCATTGTACATGTCATGGCTTTATTTGGAGGAATAAACTAGTTTAATGGGACAGTGGACAGCTTATTCCTTAAGACAGGGTTTGCTGAATCTGCATCATATTGCATCAGTCTATATGGTTTTAAATGTAAAATACTGAATTGGGTTGTATAGTATAAAACTGTATTTACTGCTGCAAAAGCATCATCAGTGGCTTCTATCTGACTGCAAAATGCTAGTGAGTACACACTACTGCCAGTGGGCGACTCGTGTGTGTGTGTTCCTGTTAAAAGAATTAGCGCAGAGGAGTATTGTGTGTACAGCGAAATGGCAAGCTGAGAAATGGCACAGTGATAAGGAGCGGATTGTTAATGTTTCTGACAATTTATATAACAACTGACATCCATTATGATTTATTTATGCAGTATTAAATCATCTAAACGTCATATAGTAGCTGTTGCATAAGAAATTATGCTTGAGTGTAAGCGACACCCAAATCCTCTGCTACAAATAAAATGAAATTAGTTTTTTCTTCTTGACACTGTCATATGGAGCACAAAGAAACTGTATCCCATAAGGAAAAAGACCAGCAGAGACCAAACACCTGACTCAGTCTGTCACTGAATATGACACACATATACACAGATACAAACACACACACACACACACACACACACACACACACACACACACACACACACGTACCCTCACACACACACACACACACACACACACACACACACACACACACACCTTGTTTTGTTTCCCTTTACTTTGCTACCACCTCCTCTCTGTCAGCTCGATCTCCCTGGAGCAGCAGTCATCAGTGTTTCGGTGCGTCTGCCTGTAGGACAAGCACAGCTGCCTCCACTTCATCGTGATGTGATCATTTTGACCTTTTCTGCCTAAGGGACTGAGCTGTGGTTACCAGACCTCCTCCTTCAGTAGATAAAGATTATAAGGATGTGACTAAATCACACCTCTCAGATACACACCGCTGCACCATGTTTCAGCACTAGAAGTTTAAACCACAGCTTTCAAACAATATATATATATAAATTTTATAATGCTTTTAAAATGGTTAATACACCAGTATGTGAAGCTCTTTAAATAATATATTAAAAATATATTTTAGCATTAAAAATTATATTTTTAATGCTAAAATATAATTATTATTGTTATCCATGAAGATCATAAGACATTATTATTTCTAGATGTCAAATTATTGTTATTTGAGTTATTTGCTTGCATTTCTGAACAGAAACATAACATCTCACTGAAAATGAAAGGCTCCACATTAAAGCACTTCATGATGCTGGATAGTCTCTGAAACAAATAGGGAAAGTTAGGCTCATACATTTGTTCTGTATTAAAGAAATGTAAAAATGTGTTTAAAGGAAAAATATCTAAAATTGTCATTTCATTCCCTGTAGACTTATGTAATGATAATGATAATGATACTTTTGACCACCCACAACTTCCTAAACTCAGGGTCAGGGCAAAAATGGGGTCATGGACATGTTTTTGTTGGCAGACTATGAGGCTAAACAATCCTATAAAACATCAATTCATTTTCCTAAATTAAAACAGAAGAAGAGCTTTGTGATTTCACCACACTAATCTGTTCAACACAGTACATGATCAAACGAAAATGTGAGATGTGAGGCTTTATGAAATCCTTCTGAAAACGGTGGAGAGCACTGTGATTTATATGGAAAGGTGAAGAACACTTAAAACCTGAAACAAATAGGACAGTATCTCAAAACTGAAAACATGTCTAAACCTTTTCCTCATCAAAGACAGTTTTGACATGTTGTTTCTATCTTAGCATTTCATTCACGGACAGTTTCAGCTGCAATCGTAGACTGTATTTAATTAGTAGATGGATGATTGTGACATTGCCTGTTGTTTTGCTGTTTTGCAGTCAGAAGTTTGCATTTTGGCATCGCCATTTTGGCGTTTGGGAGCTGGAAGTGACCATATTTGGACAAAAGGGGCTGAGCTATTTCAGCCAGAGGGGTCATGGGTAAAATAGATTAGATTAGATTAGATTACACAGAACTTTTTTGATCTTTGGGCAGAGCCTTCAGAAAATTGAGCTTCCAAAAGCAGCACACCACCAAATATATACCAACAGCTAATGCTAAATGCTAGCTTGCTGACTTAGTAGGAGTGTAAATTTAATAAATGTTTAGATAGAAAAGTGATTTGATGCTCACATTAGTGGAATCTATAAACCACATCTGCAGTGGATCAGGGAAAATATGCATTTATCAAATATACGGTGCACTGGCGTAGTGGTTAACATGTAAGTTATGCCTCACAGCAAGAGTGTTCAACTCTCAGTCGGATCAGAATATTTCTGTGATGAGTTCATGTCGTGCTGGTTTCCTCCAGGTACTCCAGTTTCTCCTACCACTAAAAACAGGCACATATGGGTTAATTTTCCTTTCAGTGCACTTGACCACAGTGCTGATGAAGATCTGGAGATGGTCCCTAAGCACCTTCAGTGGAAATTTGCTCCTCCTAATGAGCTCCAGTACGTGCTAGTGCTAGATGCTGTGTGTACTGGGATGGGTAAAATGCAAATGCTGAATTTCCCTATGAGCACCTTTAACCTTTAAACTCTGAATGTTTGTTTTCTCGGCAGATGAGCAACCTGTCATATAGACCTGTCAATCAAAGCCTGACAGCAAACATCAACCTGAGATTAAATAAACAGAGCAAGAATTTAAAGACGGACCACCCGATCCCTTATTAGACCTTAAATTTATATAAAATGAATATCAATGGACTTATTATTTTTAGAGAGATGTTCAATGGTGCTGTTTAACGCTCAGTATGTCAGATTTCTACCTGCTTGTGTGCTTAGAAGTAGTTTGTGCTTTGGGTTAGTCATTTATTAATGCTAGCTAGCTTCATTTCTAAGCTAATGACTGTCATGGATGGCCTTTTTATGAAAATCCTTATTGCTCCCAAGTTCCGCATTTTCTCTATTGTGCTCCTCAACAGGGACAACAGAGTACAACACTTGCTCCAAACACCACACAGACTCTGACACAAATGTCTCATAAGCATCTTAAGCACACATTTAACTCATTAACACAGTAAGCTTTCAGGGGAAATCATTTTTTTGTCACTGCAAGCCAAGAAGATGTTATGTATATTTTATGTATATTTTTCCCTTGACAAACATTACAAACAGCAATGATACTCGTTCCTAACCTCTGAAGTGCATGGATCGTACACCGGATGCTGACTGGACAGTCCGGTCCAGAGGTTGCAGCAGCTTTAGTATGTCCATGTGGGAGTTGTCCTACTCTAAGCCCTCTCCCCTCTCCTCCGCCAGCTGCTGTATGTCTCTGCTCACTTCCATTTCAGTCACAAACAAATCGAATGAGAGCTGATGCCGTCGTCTGGCTCTGAGATGTAAACAGAGTCTAAGTTAAATATACAGAGCATTTATTTGTGCTACTGTTTGTGCACAGTGGATTGTTTTATTTTTTATCAGTGTACATACAGCGTTTATCATGGTCACATAACTCACAGTTCGTGAACCGTATTCATTTTAATCCTCCTAACGCTCTTTATTTCTGTGCAGATTGATTAGTTTGTGTCTGCTCTATCCAGCTGTGCCATTTCTCTGCAAGTAAAAGTTGATCCAATCAACCTCAGTAACAACCTAGAAGCATTAGAATAATGTTTTCTGATATACCAATCTATATGTGGAAAGATTATTAGGGGAAAAATATTATTTATAGTCTAATTATCTTTATTAGTGTCCATTATGTGTTTGCCTCAGTGTTTTTGTGCAAAACTTTGCTGGGAGACAAATTAATGAAAGGTTTAGCGTCAAAGAGTAGTTTGTGCTTGTCTACTTAGGTTATGTGTATGCCATTTATGGACATTAGCCATCTCTTTTGACTACATTTTTGCTAATTTAACAGTCACAATACACTGATTTCTGTGTAGACGACTGATGTTGTTTTCTTCTTTATGTTACTTCCTTAGATCTTCATCATCTCTCTTCCTCTACAGATGCAATAATATGCAACATCAGCTACTGTTCAGTCAGAAATGGACTTAGCCAGGGGTTCTCAACCTTTTTGACCTCGGGGCCCAATTTTCCAATTACAAAGTGGCCCGGGGCCCATTTAAATACACT
>JAPQRQ010000002.1:23084084-23096169 GCA_037367365.1 Apogon talboti
ATTTATGGGAATCGTCAGCCAGATCTACCATCATGATGTTTTTAAAGCGTGCAGTGCAGGTTATCTGTTACCTGTCATATTCAGAGTCATGTTGTTCAACTGAATCTATGACATATGATGAACATTACTGCTATTCTGCATGATTAAAATGCCTCATACTGTGTTACAGTCTCCTGTGCCTCACACAGGGATGTTCACAAAGACTTAAGGGCCTGGGGCAAAGAAAAGCATGGGGCCCCTTTAATTACACCCTCAACAGTTACCCCCCATCTGGTAAAAGTGGGTCAGAGATGTTAGTTATGTCAAACAAACAAAAACAAACAAAAACATACCTGTATCTTGTTTTCAAATGGTTAACTCTTAATTTTTACCTCATTTTTGTCTTTTGTAAAAATCCATCTTCCCTTCACTCTGAATATTGGGGCATATTTGTTATTTTCTGCTGCTGATATAATAGAGCAATTTTGGCTTGGATGATTTTATAGAAAAACACAAAACTCTTGTGATAAAACATGCCTTGTTTTTCATTTGTTTGTATTTCTGTGCTGTTGATGGAACAGAAAAAAACATGTGGCATCCTTCATATACTGAAAGAAAAAGGGCTGAAATGATTTTAATTATATCACCAGGTTCAAATGCAGGCCTGGTCATAAAGGAACATTACATTGTGTCTTGCTTTGTTTTTTTGAGTTGGCAGTGACCTCATTTTGTGTAATGGTGAGATCTGTATGGTCTTGTTTCTATCAGACAAATAATAAACTATATAATGTCACAGGTCATCCTTTTAATGGTGTAAATGTGTGAAATAGGTAGTGATGGGATGTATGTATGTGTGTTGGTTATTGATGGAAGGGACGGAAAATAAAAGGAAACAGAGAGCCAACATGACACTAGATCCAGCAGAATGTAGTGTCATATTGGCCTCGACCCAGAAAACCCAGGAAAGAGAGAGAATATTCTAGGAACAGCTCTTACCGACAGGGATCGTTAGAGGTACATAATGTAAAAATGTTCCTAGGAAATAAATCTCAGTGTGGATGTTTTGTTTGGGTTTAAATATTGCCTGTGAATGCCTGCTGGAAACAAAGGAAGATTTAATCTCAGACACTGCTGAGGAAGCATGTTCACTTTATGAAATGTGTGTGGACGAATACAATATCACCCTCTGATTTGTCAAGACAAACATTCTGGCCAGTTTTAAGGAATGACATTGAAGAACCTCACATTGTTCAACTTCTACCGTATATGTCCATCTGTGCATCTGCATACACCACTATTTCTAATGGTAAATTATACATAGAACTGTAGACAATGCTTGATTATTCAGTTGTGTGTTTGCTGAATAAGGTGAAACTGCAAAGATCTGAATATAAAGTGTAAAGATGTGAATAGTCTTTTCACGCTATTTTTGTAACAAACAAAGGAAAAGAAATTACTTAACAGCGAACCAGAGAGAGTGAGAGCAACAGAGAGGTGATTTTTCTTTGAGATTTTTAGAATCAACATTTGTTGGATTAAATAAATTGCCACTGCATAAATATTCAGATATTCAGCACTGTGTTCAGTCATGCAATGCATTAAAAAACAGCACATAAATACCCAGACGGCAGATTATACCTGAGCACAAACAGCAGCTTCTTTTCAGTAAAAGTGTTACAGCTACTGATCATGATATAAATTTACATCTCAAAGATGAGATTCCAGTCCAATAAACTAGTCAGATGAATAATATGTAATATTTGTTCTGCTTTTTTTTTAATCTATAAGGTGAAGGAGTTTTAAGCGTTCCACGGGGGATATGTTTTTGTTTGTGTGCAAAGATACCCAGGCACACATACACATACACAGCGTAGTTATCTGTCAGTTTTAAGTTAGCACCGCTATGGTCTGATTTGCTATGACACTCATGTCGTACAATGGTCATCTGTGCTAAATAGTGCAATATATTAGAATAGCCTGGAGACAGTGAGCTCACTCCCACCCTCACTAGACATGTGACACTGTCTGATTTACACTAATGACAAACCGACTCCTTTTCTCCAGACCCACGGTTTCCTAGGATTGACGCGAATTTTGGCCTTGCTTTGCTCCAACCCTCATCTTGTTAGAGACAATTGAAAAAAGCAATTACCTGCTGTTGCCGCAATGTGTCTGACAAACAAGGTAATGTAGCAGAGGACAATAAGCAACTGCTCTCTTCATCTTGTCCTAAGAGGCTCTTCTTTCTGCGCTGCCACCCATCTTGAAACATTTATAACCACATTGCCGCTGCCTGTTGTGACTGGAAATAGCCTTGCCTCTGAACGGCCCTGGCAGCAGGCTCTGACCCACCACTCCTCCTCCACTTTAAAGCTTGCCCTTTAGCATCCTACAGCAGGAAATGTTTTGGCTTTGTCCAGCTGTTCTGCTGCTCTCATTAAGTCTTTTCTGCAGGATTCAGGAATTTAAGGGTCACTGCCTGAACTAGTCCCCAACTTTGTTTACAGTTATTGACTAACGAATGGCTTGGTAGATGGACAGGTACACTGTAGAGGCCCATAAATCAGCAATGTATGACGAATTCTAATTTAGTCCAGAATAAAATGCAAATAGGAGATCATTTATCAAATACTCTAAAGCATCCGTTTCTCCTTTGTCTTCATATTATGAGGAGAAAAGTAAGATAACATTCAACTTTTTCCACTACTTTTGACACGTAAACAAACAAATCACTCTAACTCAAAATCTGTCTGACTTATATTACTCAATTACTCAATATTTACTCAATTCAGTCAGTTCCAGGTCTCATAAAACTCAGTTTGTGAGTTATGCTGGTGTCACACATAGACTTGAGCAAAGACGACACCCTGTTTCACTTGCATGTGGGGTTCAGAGGTAAACCACATGCCTTGAAAAATTACATATGACTCAGAGTAACCGAAAATCCGCCAGCTAATTGAAAGCATTGGGGTCCTGCAATGGAGCAGTTGATTGGAAAGATAATTGAATTGGGAAGTAAGATCTGCCAAGGGAGTTGCATGTCTTATCAGATACTAATCAGTGAATAGACTGTACTATTAGGGAGAAAATTACATGTGAATATTAATGTAAATACTTCAGCTATGGGTGACATAGGTATTCAGTGTGATCCTCCAGAGGAATTAAATTTCATGAATAAAGTGCATGAGAAGAAACCATTAAGAGACTAATTTTTCTTGCTATTCACCGAGTGTGAAACATTTCATTTGTGTGAAGAGTCTGTGAATCCCTTTGAGATAACATCTCATTCCTCACTCCAACCCCACTTCTCTCTGACGATCTATTATTCTGTTCATGAATAAAATGGTAGCACACGTCTGGAGAAAGGGAAATATGCAACCACCTTCATTCAGCTTCCCTTGATGATATTTTAACATCTCACTCATAAATATTAGCGGACTTCATAAAAATCACGTCATTAAACTTTTCTTCAAAAATTCTTTTTAAGGATGACAGCTCTCAAACAGGGTGGTTATCTTTGGCAAGTTGTCAGTGAGCAGTAGGAGTGCTTTGAAGACATTCCAAAGAGGATATAAATAGTGTATTTATCCCCAGCAATCCCATGCAGACAATAGGCTGATGTGGAGATGGTCAGCTTTTTTTCCTCACTAACCACACTTTCCCAGAGATGCACAAACCCTCATCATCATGCACAAATGCATTATCAACCAACCATAGCCTGAGGCAGTAGAACTGTTTATACATCATACTTTTGGCCATTTCCTTTGCATATATGTGACTTGTGTCTCTGTGAATGCTATTAGTTTTTATGCATATTGATGATTTTTTTTCTTCCACAAATCATCTCTAAATGTTTTCATTTAATGGGCTATTCTTATAGTAGATGCTACAATTCATAAGATGATAATTCTGCCTCAAATAACAGAGGATTATAGCCTGAAGGTTGGCTCGTGGATATTAAGCTCTTATTGAACCAGAGAGCCTTGCAAGATACAAGTCCACATCTACCTGCAGTAAGGGTGTTGAGAGATGCTATTTTTAAGATGGTGGAAGCAGGACTGTATTTAGTTTGTCACATCTGATCAGCCTCCTGACATCTGCAGGAATGCAGCAGCCATCTTAGTCCACTTGACTTTTTTGTAACCTAAAAAAGTGTGTCAGAGTTGAAAATGAACTTGACATTAGAATGAAAGCGATATCAGCGGGACAACACAACCCAGATATGATCCCCTCATGCGTGACGTACAAAATATGCTGTATAATAGAGTCGTGACACAAGGAGTTTTATATTTAATTCTAGAGAACTGCAATATTGTGAGATATACTCACTGCAATCATATAAACTCTTATCAAATAGATTTTGCACATGCAGGCCTGAGCTTGGCCATTGTTCATATGAGGTGGTGCAATAGTGTGGTGGGGGAGTGAGATTATGGTGTTACGTAAGTTTTGGGGGTTCACTGATAAGAAAGCTGTCTCAAGCTTATTGCTGCTTTTGGAGAAAAATTTATGTTTCTGAAATACCAGTAATGGTAAATGTCTTCTCCATGCAAAACTCTACTCTTAGTGATAAACTTGTAAATTGTTTAATCCATAAATTCCTTTTTTCTTGGCACACACACTCAGCATTTCTTGCTTTTCTGTTCGTACCTTGTTCGTATCTCTCAGATAGTGCGGATAAATCTTCTATTAATCTGAACACAGCACACCCACTGTGAAGCAGCTGCCAGGAATCCCACTACACGACTTCAATTTTACTCTGAAGTAGCTCTTTCATCCTGCCTGCTGCAGCATGAGAGATTGACCCAGAACAGGACTTTCTTGTTCAAAGGCAGGTGCAGGTTTGCAGAACATATTCTACAGCGACCTATATAAAAATAATTTCTCAAGTGGCATTAGTGTATCTACTGATTAAATGCTGGTCTGGTTTGATGCTGGCATCAGGTTTGCATTGACAGAGTAAAAATATCATTGCTCTTGTTTTACTCACCTACACATTTATTCATAGACATTAAGATTTGTACACAACACTGGACCATTAATATATTAGATACATTGAAATCATTCTGGGGAGGACAAATAATCAGGGGGTATCACTTAGAATTATATGTTTCATCCCAGCACTGTTGGATAGGAGACAGACACAGCAGACTTGTCTCAGGAGCTACTTGAGCGTCACTGGTTTATGTGCGTTTAGTTCTGCATACAATTTTCTTGAAGGCTTTTCTGAAATCCCTGTTGAAAATGGTGTATATTATAGGATTCACTGAACTGTTGCAGTAACCAATCCAAAAGAAAAGGTTGAAAAGTGCGTCAGGAATGTAGCAGCTGTCTCTGCAGATAGCATGCAGGCTGTAAGTGAAGAAAAAGGGGAACCAGCAGAGCACAAAAACTCCCATCACCACCGCCAGTACGAAAGTAAAACGTTTCTCCCGCATCTGGGCCACTTTGGTCTTGTTGACCACGGCGAGCTGCTGTCGTCCAACTGGGTTCTTCTGATCCGGGTAGAGCTGTGACGCACGGGCCGAAGCCCAGGACAGACGGCAGTTCTGAGGAGGGCAGCAGTCCGAGCCCTCCACCTTCCTCCTCTTTGTAAAACGATTATTGCGTGGTTTAGTATCCGACGGGCAGCAGCTCTCCTCCAGGTCTATGTCGTCCAGCTCCCCCTGCCTCTGCTGGTGGCTCCCGGAGCTTTGGCTACTTGGGCTCTCCATCTCGAACCGGTCCTTCCTGACAAAACAGGTCTCCGACTGGGAGGGCTGCCTCTCCAGCCCGTTCTTGGCCACAAATACGGTGGAGGAGCGCTGCTTGGCTACTTTATAAATTTTGCAATAAACCAATATCATAATGAGACCCGGAGCGAAGAAGGACACCAGGCAGGAGGAGAGTATGTACCAGGTTTCGTCGTTCAAGAGGCACACCCGCTCACCATGTTTGGTCATGAGAAGAGGAGGGAAAGAGATGACAGCAGATATTACCCAAACAACTGCGATCATGGACTTGATGCGTTTAGGTGTTCTCTTCAGGTTGTAGCTGACCGCCTTTGTGACCGACCAGTAGCGGTCCAGGCTGATGGCGCACAGGTGCACGATGGACGACGTACAAAACAACACGTCCAGTGCCAGGTAAAATGCGCACCAAGTACTGCCAAAGTACCAGTAGCCCATAACTTCATTGGCGAGTGAGAACGGGATGACCAGTGTCGCCACCAGGATGTCTGCTGATGCCAGCGAGACCAGAAAAAGGTTCTGGGGTGCACGCAATGCCCGGCTGGTCAGCACCGCAACTATCACCAACACATTCCCGACAATGGTCACCAGAATGATCACCGTAACCACCAGGATGATGAGCGCAGCGGCTGCCTCCGTGTGTGGTAAGGCGAGCGGTGCGTCCGTGGTGTTCTCATCGTTGGAGACGTTTTCTATCAACGGATTTAACTGGGTTAAATCCATTCTGTCTTGAATTTGTCCGTTTGTATCATTTTGTTATTTTTGCACCCTCTTCCTTCCGAAACAGCCGAGATGGGGTGCGCTGAGCAGAGTTAGTTTGCGCGTAACTCCCTTGGCCACATAACATATAGTTTGTACACACATTTATGTCCTCTGATAGCACCCCTTTTAACACGGGTCCTCCAAATAGTTTCGACACCGTATCCAAAATAAGTCACACATGAATTCACAATCCAAGGGTCCCTTAGTCGTTTGTCTACAGTCACATCGTCGTGCGTAAAGATGCATTGCTTAGGAGACGCACGGGAGATGCACGCTGGTGAAATGAAAATGCTCACACAGGAGTGAGATGACATCACTCTAAGGACCAGCCCATATCCAAAGTTAAGGGAAGAGAGAGAGAGACAGAGAGAGAGGGAGGGAGAGAGAGAGAGAGAGAGAGGTTCGACAGATTAGAAGTTTTTGTCTTCAGGCGAGCCCTCAGGTTTGTTGTGTTTAATTTCATATACTCACATTTTTGTTCCCTTAACTTTTTTCATCACTACATATAGAGGATGCAGAAAAATACCAGCAGTCATATAATACTAAATATAAGTATTTCATCTTAATAGAAATAATAAAATAAGTTTTAGTGCCGATTGCAAGTGCTGTGACATATTTAGGCCTTTTTACTTTGACATTGTCCTCAAGAGACACTAATGGATGTGGACATGCAACGGCACAGCAGGAGGCTCCTCTGAACTTAAGTGGCCCTGCAGGGTGATCAATTAGGAGGTAACCCTGTACGAAGAGAAAGGGCTTTCATGCAGCTGTAATTGACTGATAAGCACTAAATTTTTCATGGGATATTTTCTTAAGTCCATTTTTCTAGTGAAAACCTAGAATAGTTTTTATTTATTTATTTGCATTGCAGTGGGTCAGTTTTCCATAATTCATAACTCAAATACAAAATGGTCCCATGCTGATTGATATGGAAGTGACCAGTGTACCTGCTGTTGATACATCTGTTTGCACTCAAGGTTTGGTTATATAACATACATGCAATAGGGTAAGCAGCCAGCGTTCTAACCAGGGGATGTTTACCAGTCAAGAGAAATACAACACAAGAGGAAGGCGCACACACACACACACACACACACACACACACACACACACACACACATAGCCACACAGTCGTCATGAAATAAAAGTATAAATACTGATGAACAGACTGCAGCTCCATTTGGAAGATGCACTTTTTTTCTTATTTCGAAAACATCTATTTATAAAGTAAATGACATCTGCTGGAATTCTGTCAGTATGGGAATTGCAGCCCAACTAGAACCGTTTGGTGGATGCCAACATGACTGTAGGTATATGTGCATGTCTGCCATGAAAGTGAGTACTCTTGGGGCTCAGGAGGAAGAAGAACCATAGAAGGAGCTACAGTAGATTTGGAGGAGGAGGCGGAGGAGGATGCAGACAGCCTATCTCTCTTTCCCCTCACATTCTACTCACTGTTCACTTAGTATCATCTCCCTCTGAAGAAATGAGCATTAAAAAAAAACAGCGAAGATCATCTAAAGGGTGACTGTCACCATATATCACTGGCCAGTAGGCATTCTCCTATGAGTGTACCTGCAGCATAAAATAACACTGACCTCAGACACCAGAACCTGCAGCACAAACATGCCCTTTACAAGCAGAACATAGAGAGTTTTATTCTGTCTGACTGTATAACCTGAAGGGGTCAAAGAAACCACACGTAATTATAATTATAATAAATGAGCTGGTGTTATTACGCAATTTTTTAAATGGAAGATATAATTAGTCATGCTTCTATTTTTCTTGTTTTTCAGTTGTTACAGGCTTTAACCCATAAAGACCCAAACCAAAAGCATCAACTCAACTAAAATTTTTAACACCTGTTGATCCACTAATCCTATCAATACATGTAAACAACTGGTGTAAAATGCAGTTTGTCATCTTTTCATGGTCATCAGATATAACCCATTTGGATGTTCAGAGACTCTATAGTGAACGTGGAAACACTGTCATCTTCTACAACATTGATTCACCAGTAAAACCCATGGAGTTGGATCAATGACACTGGATGACGGCACTTGTTTTATGTTCAGTTAATGATATCTTTGCTGAAAAAGTCCATTTTTTGTCAGTTTTCTCTGTTTTGATATGATTTTGATATGACTATGAATTTTCACGAACATTTAAATGAAATATAGTCAATTGAATATAGGAAAATACATGATTTACAGTGAAAAATGTAAAATATAGAGGATAATATTGCAATAAATGGTGATAAATCACTTATGAAAAGTTGACCAGAGAGAAAAATTCATTTGAAAACTGCCACAAAAGTAGTACTGGGTCTTTATGGGTTAAAAGAATAGTTTAAATGATTTATATACAATACTTTATTATGAATTTGCACTAAATTTCATAAAATCCTTTCAGTTTAGTAGACTGAAAGCAGCACTTTTTCAACAGTTCTTTTTTTTTTCTAGTCTCAGGTGTTGTCAAAATCCAGTCAAAACAAAAAGAAAATCCTTTTCATTGCACACAAGCCAGTGCAGTCAATTGTTCAAGACAGAAAGAACAAAACTCTCTCAACAGTGTGTGTTTGTCTCCGCTAATCAATAATTTGATAGGTGCAGAGTTTATGGTTACATAATACTACACGTGTCTTTTCACTGAGGCCAGTGTGCAAACTTTTCAGCTATGTTTTGTTTTATGAAGTACTTTGTATTATGCACCAACACTCTCACCATCATATTTCTTACATGTTGCCCAATTAGAATAACTAAATATGTTATAGCACATATATAGACTATGGAAACAACTGTTATATCAAATGCTCATTAATATTTTAATGTCAAACTGAGTTATTAAACAGTCAAAAAAAACAGTCAGTAAATACAAACTTGTGTGAGAAGTAAATATGACAATTAATCATGTACATTTTCCTTGTTAGACTTCCCACATTCTATTTCAGGTACTTCAACAATACAGCATCCTGTAACTATGGGTTCAGCTTCCTGTTATGTTGAAGTGATCACACCTAATGAGGGGTGGAGCTGAATTATCCGCCTGTCTCTGAAACCTCTGCCCATGTGTCACCAGAGCTGTTCCCACAAATCAGAGCAATTAAGAAATGACCCACAGCAAACAATGCACAAGCTATTATTTCATCTGCATTCAATGTGTAAAACTAGTGAGATATTTAGGTGACATAATCATATTTTGTGATGGTGTGATCCTTAAAAATACCATCCTTCCTAAAATAATTGCTTATGTCACTTTTGGACAAAACCTAAACTGTCACATACTCAATTCTGGTTAAGTTTTTTGTTTCCTGAAAAATCTGGAGAAAAAAAGCAATGATTTTAGAAAGGTGATAATAGCTCATTGGTGAAGTGTTGAGAGTTGTACAGACATTCACAAAGTCACTCCACCACTTTCATCAGTCATTATAGATGCACAGTGATCTGACAAGTTGTCTGACTGCCAGCAGGTAATGTTCAGACTAATGTGGTTTTAGTGATAATTATTGCTGCCAGAAATGATTCACTCTCTTAACAGGTATTATTTATACCCCCGGTAACTTTGTGAACAACTGGAGTGTGTTGCAGATCTATGTCGAGAAACACTCAGGAGAGATGAGACAGAGGAGGTATCTTTATGAGTCATGGTACAGTAAAAATATGTCATGGTCACATCGTTGGGATGGTGCAGAAAATGGTGTTTACCGGCTGTACAAGAATGTGTGGGTAAAAAGAAAAGCACCTTGAAGGTGCTCGCACATAGAGGAACGACTGATGGCTGCGTTTCCCCTGGCTGCATGAATCCTCTTACCTTCCTGTTTTCTTCTGAGGAGGCAGTTTAGGACGGATATGAGCAGAACCCACTGCTGCGTTATGTAATGTTCCAGGAATAAATGGCCTGAGGTGGTGTGTGAAAACCTGATTTCAGGTCGCAGGTGATTGGCTATAGTAAACACTTCCATCAAGGAGTTCAGCCTGAAGAAAACCATTATTTAACCGGTGTGGATGGATAATTACGAGCGTGAGGGTGATGCATGTGTTTGTTGATACGTATACAAGGGGAGATAACGTACAAAGGAGTGGGAGAGGACTGTGTGTGTGTGTGTGTGTGTGTGTCACAGCCACACTGTGATTCACATGTTCTTTTTTCAGAGTTCACACATCTTTCCACATCTCCCACTTTCTTCGTGTGTTGCTATTGCTGTCAATAAGTTTGGCAGGTCTGGATAAATACACGACTGCTGACCTTTGTGGTCCCAAACAAATAACAAGATTTCCCTTGAATTTTTTTCCACAGCTTTGGACAAACCCACGCTGGAATTTGAAAGCGTGACCAGGTTAATGAAGGCTTGAAGGTCACATGTGTCAGCGCAGTCCCTGAAAGAAGTTTCCGCTCAGTTTAAAGGAGATTTCAGCAGAAGTTTTGGGGTGGCTTTCGGTGAGGATAGATGCTCAATAAACACATTTTTAAAAGCTGTCTCCTTTCAGTAAATTCAAGTGCTTGAATAAAATGTCATTATGGATCATATTTACAGAAAATGTCAGCTCTTTTCAGTCAATTACCAAAAATCATTACGGATCATTGAAACAGCTATAAACAGATTCAAAGGGAACTCATCAACTTGTTTTATCAGTGGTAAATTGGAGTTAGGTAAAGGGCGTCATATGTAATGAAAAAGCTGTGATTTTCGGTGCATATTCGGCTTTTAAAATTCACTTCTAAGACCTAAGAGAATAAGCTTCCTGCAAAAACACTTCAGTAAATGAAATCCTCTATCTTTATTTAAGGAAAAGCATACTTTAGCTGGTTGAAAATGGCTCATGTTCAGATGGTTTGGTGTGATTTGTTTAACTGCCTTGTGGGCTGGTGGCTCCTACTTAAAATGAAGAAAAAAGCATGAGGAATGAGAGGCAATAATTAAGTAGGAGGGCTGCAAGTAAATCAAGCTTTGTTGTTCTAGAGCATTTAGGGATCATTACACACCATTGTAAGGTATACCAAAGGCTTTGTATGCTGTATCTTTTTTCCACCAAACTTTAAAATCTTTTTCAGCTGGAATCAGATACAGAACAGTGTTTCAGATCTCAGTGATGACGCACAGGACATTATCATTTGGTCATTGTCGTAACATACTAATCAGATGAAGTACGTTGGCGAAAGCGTGGGTCAAAGCATGAATGCTCTACTAATGTGATTTTATTTTTTATATCTTGTTTTTAACTTGGTTGGTGTCTTAGGAAATGGATCATTATAGTTTTTTAAGGTATCCAGTGATGCATTTAAACCATAAAGACCCAGTGCTACTTTTGTGGCAGTTCCCAAATGAATTTTTCTCTCTATTTTAACCTTTTTAGGTGATTTATCACAATTTATTATAATATTATCCTCTGTATTTTCATTTTTTTTTTAGTTAAAATCATGTATTTTCCAGTATTTAATTCACTGATCATGTAGATGGTCATAAAAACTCAGAGTAAACTAAAAGGTTATTGTATCAAAACAACAAAAACTGAAGAATAAAGTGACTTTTTCAGCAAAAGATATCATTACCTGAACATAAACAAGCATCTCCGTCCACTGTCATTGATCCAACTCCATGGGTTTTACTGGTGAAT
>JAPQRQ010000002.1:23098211-23108791 GCA_037367365.1 Apogon talboti
CTATCTATCTATCTATCTATCTATCTATCTATCTATCTATCTATCTATCTATCTATCTATCTATCTATCTATCACCAGATCGTAACACTGCCCCCACAGGATTATATTGAAGGCACTAGGCATGGTGGGTAATCACATCACCCCTACTCAAATATATTAATCTCTACTTTAATTATGTTTAAATGAGTGACTATATCTTTAACTCTGATAGACTGAGTAATGTCTCATTTCTTAAACAACCATCAGTTTGATAGAGAGAATAAAGACTTGACTGTGTTTCAATTGAAAAAAGGTCATGTGGTCTGATGAGTCCAGATTGACCCTGTTCCAGAGTGATGGGTGCGTCAGAGTGAGAAGAGAAGTGAATGAAGTGATTACCCATCATGCTTAGTGCCTACAGTACAAGCCTGTTGGAGCAGCGTTATGATCTGGTGTTGACTCAGTTGGTCAGGGCTAGGTTCAACAACATTATAGCATATCAGGCATATCCCAAGATGATAATACCAGGATTCATCAGGTTCAAATTGTAAAAGAGGGACTCAGGGACATAAGCTTCCAACATCTTGTTGAAAAATAAATGCAACTCTGGACAGAAATTAATGTTGTGTCATTTTCAGCATTGTGTGACATGAATGATACTATAGCAAATGCATCCTATAATCAAAGCTGCTCCAATTAAATATTATATGATTCATTTTTTGCATATTCAAAATTAGAAATTAGTTTACAGTTTTTTGTTTTTTTTTTTGTGGATTCAAATATTTTTTTTCCTGTTCTATCTCAGAAAAATGTATTTCTATAAAAGAGTCTTCACACTTTTGACAGTGGACGGTGAACATTATCCAATCTACCCACATTAAGATGCTGTAAATGAGTCTATTGTCTTCGTAGGCCATGTCTTCCAGTGTCAGCTGTGAAAATGAAGTAATTACTGTGAAACCGTTTTTGTTAAATCTTCAATTTGCCACTTTTCTGACTCAGCTGTGTACTTATCCCGGCTCTGGAGACTCAACTTTTAGTGTTCATGGTAACTCTCTGCATCCTGCCGCCAAGCCGAGCGCTCATTAGAGCATTCAGTTGAATTTAACATTGGCCCCTTGCCATGTTATTTCTGCATCAGCCTGCAAAATGTAATTGTGCTTTTTTATTATCAAGGAAAGCATCTCTGGTTATTAACAGTGAGCGTTTTTGTTGGCTCACAGTGCCGCTCTCTGAGATATTGCACATTCTTTAAAGGAACAAAAAAGGAGAGAGATATATTTTTACTGGTAAATCATGATTAATTTACCAGTGTTAATCTGATCATTCACATTCTCAAATTATTCTCAAACAGTTACAAATTCAAGTCATATTTATCAGATGTATACAAATATCCACAATAAGAACAGCAGCAATAATAACATGATAACATATTAAAATGACCTATCTGCCTAAAATATTCACTAAATTAATCATCATGTGGCACCGTATCAATATTCTTTGAGAGTGCTCCAATGAGTGATGGCAGACTCTGCTAAGTGAGAGACTGCATTAGAGAAAAGAAGACATGTTTGACATATTTAATGTGTTTTTAATGAAATACCAGATAAGAAAAAAAGAAAAGTAAATATCCATTCTGTCTTTTGGCATTACATTGAGTACTACGAGGCTACAGTATCCATCCAGTGAAGGATCCTGGGACACCTGTCATCCTCTGGGGGTCACAGGCTGCAGAGTGAGTCATTGGGCTCTGATCCATCATGAGCCTCCTCAGTGTCTGGACCTGGCATTCGCTCCTATTCAAATGAACCTTGTTATCAGCCGCTGAGCTGTTCCACAGCCGCGAGGGAAAAACAGGTAACTGACAGACTCTTCAATTTGGTGCCAATGTGCACCAGAGTCTGAGGGCTTGACATGGACACAGTGAAAAGTGAAGAGGTGACTGTTGGACACATTCCAGACATCACCCTTGTGTTACCTGTTCATGTCTAACCTTGCCAGGTGTATTTTTCTTGCTGTCTCTTTCATGCTCTTATGTTGACAGCTGACACATGTTGATTCTGCAAGCTGTAGTTTCACTTTTAGCGCTCTATCTTCCTCCAGGTATATGTTGAGTTCGTTCTCTTGTTGTCACATTGCATTTCTATGAGACAGGAGACTCTGCCCTGACCATCTGGTGGAGCTTTTGGGATGCTCAGCCCTCTCCTTTGCCATCCGGTTCCATGGAAACGACCCTCCAGCTCTCCTGCTCTATCCCTCCTTTGTAAACACACAGGACCACAGGAACACTCTGCTGACCAGAATCTATGCCCAAAAACTACTGTGATCCTGGCAAAACAAACTTAATCAGAGGAGGAAGGAAGTCTATGTGTATGTGATTATTTTATATTTAATATACTCCCACTCCATTTATCACTGGAGTGAGAGAAGCTTTGGTCCTGTCAGAGATACTACGACCTT
Organism: Apogon talboti; assembly: GCA_037367365.1. Classification (NCBI taxonomy): domain Eukaryota; kingdom Metazoa; phylum Chordata; class Actinopteri; order Kurtiformes; family Apogonidae; genus Apogon; species Apogon talboti. The sequence goes on from JAPQRQ010000002.1 coordinate 23,100,651, forward strand.
TAGTTCAAATAAACAAGAAAATTACTCATTAAATTCCCATTTCCCAGTAGTAGTCCCCGATTAGCTGGCAGCTGCCAGTGAAATATTGCATAATAGGAATGAGCAGATGAAATGCCAGTTAGCTTCAAATTAAATGCACATTTAAAAAAAAGAGACTATGAGCTTCCATCAGTGGACAATTACTCTCCTACTTGCCTATTTAAATGATATTCTCTTTCTACTCAGCAGGTGTGAACTCTAACCTACTGGAGCTGAAAGTGATGGCTAACTCTTCTATCAGAGTCAAAATGAGCAGAGACTGTCTGGCTGGGTTGAGAACAGACAAACACAGTTGTCTCTTCTGAGTGTCATCTCTCCAGTAAACACAGACACATCCTTTGTTTTATCAGTTACCTGAGACACAAACTGCTTGTCCTCACACACCAGTTAAATATATTACTGTTATCGACCTTTTCTTCTCAGGCACATTGCTGAATAAAGATGTTTTTGTGCTTGGTGTCCAAGGAGAGTCTGTTTATCAAATATTATTCATAAAATTGACTATACTGCTCTTTGGATTAGTTAAGTTTTATGTCTAGAGGGAGAAACTCTCTCATCTCTCTGAGTCTCTTCTTTCAAAGCGCCTCCAACCTAAGCATAAGACTTCTTTTCAAATTATATGGACTTCAGATATTTTCATTGCAGCAGTCATGATAGATGACAATTGCTGCCACTTTCAGATGACTGTCTTCATGAGCTTCCCTGTCCCTTGAGGCTAATACAGCCCAAAGCAAAGCAAAATAGAAAAATATTTTTTTATATATATAATTTATTGTGCCCAAAAGAAAGTGCTGCGTTATTATTGCTTTATACTTATTTTCAGATTAAGTGGATTTAAACTGAGAATTACCAGTTGAAACCCTACATTGCATATAATAAAAATTCATGAGCCTTTTATGTTATGAAACCAATATGAGTACAACAGGCTTTGAACTATAATTTGGTCTTGTGTACATCGTAGTAAACATTTAAGTTAAGTCAATCCAAATTACAAATAGAGTTTCATAAAATTTCAGATTTTGGAGCTGAGTTGGGTGTCAGCAGACTGGAGATTCATTCCGTAAGTAATTCTGCAAACCAAACATAACAAAGACCAAAACACCATTGTTTTACACACATTGACTAGCTACCATTTACTTATTAGCTATTAGCGAATTATCTGTCTGTCCACTAAAGCAATGTTATGCTATATGTTATATGTAACTGACTTATTAAAATTCTATTACCTTATATAAAAGATAGTAGGATCTTAGTTTGTACATTTTTATCATATTTAAGGTTATAAAACTAGTTACCATATTTTGCTAACACATTTAGCTCGGGTAATTGAGTAGCTGTTAGCTTATATTACTAACTATTGAAATACTAGCTAAAATGAGACATTTAGAAATGGTCTAATGAGACAAAATGGTCTGGTTTTGGTCATGCTATGAATGTTTATTTTCTTTCAGATTTTTGTGGAGTCTTTAAGAGACACTTTCAGATTCCATATGCATTTTTATTATTTAAAGTCAAATTTCCAGAGAACTTCACCTAACGCGGTCATTATTTAAAAAGGCTCAGACAACAACATGACATATAAGCATTTGTAAATATTATTTTTCATCAAGTTTGATCAACAAAAATAACATAGCTAAAGCATTTCAAAATGTCTTGAGAGAAGTAAGTGCAATTTTAATAATATTATAACTGCTACTAAATGTTTTGTGCCTTTGTAGATCCACTGTGATCTGTAAGTTGTAATGCATGAGAAGCTGAGGCATAATTATACATACATTGCATAAATTCATTATGGAATTTTACTTTTCCCAATCTAATACATAGAGAATAGTTATGTATTTATTATTTTACTGGTCTGACCCATTTAAGATCAAATATGTGGCCCATTAACTAAAATGGGTTTGTCACCCTTGCTGTAAGCTTTAGTGTATAGAAAAACGAACAGCAAGCCTTCACAAGATTTAGGTGAATTCCAGGTTATCAATTTTAATTTCACAGCCTGCCATGAAAAGGAGCTGCTCTCTATTTTCAGTCCAGGTCTCCTCTAACGTTTGTTTTTTAAGACATTTGGCCTCGTATCAGACCTCTTTACTGATTCCCAATAAGGCTAACTGCTAATGAGTACAGACATGCTTTAGTTCACCTTAAAAACAGGAAACTGCATGCTCTGTTGCTGACTGCTCCATTTCAGTCTTTATCTGTGTCCATGTATGGGCAGCAGAACCGTGTTTCTGTTCATCTGGGGTTTCAGACATCTCCACAGCTCTGCCTCGCTGTCTAATTGAACATGGATCACCTTCTTCTTTTGAATTAGCTTTGACACTGTTAGTAATGTTTGTGTTCTCACAACTTGTCATGTGAGCACAAAAATAGGCCCTGACTGACATCAGTGACTATTTTTTACCATCTGTTTATATTGTACCACTTGTTACCTTTAACTGAAATGGTAACACATAGTTCCCAAGAAAACATTAAAATTTGTGCTCCGGAATCCTCTGAGAATACAGTGTCATAATAATAATCGTAATTCTGCACAATAAGACACACATCATTTAATTCCTTTGTTTCCATAATTACCCCGATAATGTCGTCACATTTCAGAATATAGTTTCAGGAGGTTGTGTATGTCTGACCACGATGACTCATCCTGACTAGTTTCCCTCACAGTGAATAAGGACTGCAGACATCTAAGGTTAGCAGATCCTTTCAACCCATTACGTGAATTCACCATAAAAATGCAAGCATGAGTCATAGAAAATATGTTATGGGCTTGCATTTTTGTTATTGTACTATACTGTGCTTTGCAAAATGCCATGACATTATAACCAATGTTCTATCAAATTACAGTAAAAGTAAATACATATACAAATGCTCTGTGATGTGCACTGTGCAAAGTATATGACCAACACATAAAAGCAACATCTGATCTTAGGGCAGGTTTTACTTTGAGTTGTATAACATATTTAACTTTCAGTCTTTGTCAGATTTTTTAAAGTCTTGTTCATAGTATTTTTTTAAATCAATGTATTAAATCTCTGTTGCAACATGAGTGCACTCCAGTGGTAATAAGTGGGACTACACAGTTTCAGAGTGGATTGTTGGGGTATAGTGTTAGGTCTTTGTTCAGTTATCGGATAGAAAAGCATCTGGCATCTCATTTCATACACTAAGTGATTGACTTGACATTAAATAGGGAGTGCCCCCTCCTCTGACGCCAAAAACTTACCAGGTGACTACACTGAAGTATATCTATTATCTATCTATCTATGCAGTGTTGACGTTATATCAAGGCGATCCTATGTTCTTAATGTTTAGTCACTGACGCATTGTACTGTGACTTTACCAAATGACATTAGTGTATGAGTTTCTTATAGTCTCTGCCCCCTCCTTTCCCTTTTCTCTTATTATGAAATGTTGAAAATGTCCACTACAAAAATGCTCTATAGAGGTTGTTGATAATGCATGGGAAGTTTCCTGTAGGTTTAGCTCAAGACAAGAAAATGAAACAAAAGGCAACAAATTACATCGATTTCTGGCAAAGTTTTGTCTCTTTATTACCTCCTCCAAAGGTGCTTATGTGGTTACTCTATTTCTATTGTCTGGCACCAGGATTAAACTAAAACTGCTGTACCAAACTTCATGAACTTTGGTGTAAAAATGAGACATGGGGTAATGGAAGAATCTCTTCAATTTTGGAGCATATTCATTAAAAGTGGTTGAGGCTGGGAAGTTTTTCTCTTTCACTACATCCCCAAGGCAAACTTGAACAAAGACTGTAACAGTTAAATTAAAAGTAAATCATTAAATAATAAACCATACTGGCACCAAATGACAAATTAGAATTTGAAGACAATAATAGTCAGAAAACCACCTGACAAAAAGATGGAAAAGATAGTTAATTTGACAGTTGGAGGCTCATTAATGTTGTGGACGGAGAAGAAGGGTTGACCGTGGACCTTTCTCTGTGCTCTTTTGGAACTAGTCTATTCCTCTGATGCAAATAATCATGCCAAACAGAACTAAGAACAGCATGGTATATCCCAGGGGTGTTAATCACACAGCCTGTGGGCCAATATCAAACCAAAGCCCACCAAATGGTCAAATGCAAAATGCAAAAATTGCACTAAAGATATAACAATCAAAGATGTCAACATCATTTTAGATCAGGGGCCACATACAAACCAATATGATTACGAGTGGGTTGGAACAGTAAAAGGAGAAGTAAGTGCAATTCTAACAATATTATGCCTGTTAGTAAATGCTTTGTGTCTTTGGAGACCCACTGTGATGCACAAGTTGTAATGCACAAGTGTAAACACATGTGTATGATAATCTGAGGCATGATATTGTTGAAACTGCACTTATTTTTCTTAAAAGATTTCAGGTTGTCTTCATGTTATTTGTTTTTTTAAAGGATACTTTGTAAATGTCAACATTTTTCTAATGTAATTTTAGTTTTTCATTGTTATCAATTACTGGCCCGACCACTAGACATCATACTGGTCTGTATGTGACCCCTGAACTAAAAAAATGACTTTGACACCCCTGGCATATCGCCACATCCACTCCAATCCATTATGGGGCAGTAATGCACCACCAGACTCAAAGAATGGCCTTTCCAGTAGGTGGCGGTAGACACTGCAGCACCAGCTGGTTTCTACAGAGAAGAAGAACGAAAAGCAATAACAAGGAATGCGTGAGTTGGACGGTTTTTACACGTAATGCAATGAGGTGGACGGCAAATTATGTTCTTCTCTTCTCTTTCCGTTTGTCGCTAATTTTTAATGGACAAAACTGCCTAAACGGTATAATGACATTCACAGCAACTGGCAGCGTCACGCGCCTGTAGTTGACGATTGTGACCAGGAAATGTAATTCGTCCACGGGATAATTGCCACACTGATGCGGGTATTGCTTATTTTCTCATAATGGATGATGTGATCACACTTAGCTCCGACAGTGACAAAGATGAAGACTCGGATGTAGAAATCATCGGCTCCTTCTATAGGTTCAAAGATGACCCGCTGCGGGTAGACGTTGATACCTTCAATATCAACATACCATCGGTAGGAAAACAAAGAAACATTAGCCACCTAGCTTCTCCTCTAAAAAGCAACCAGATAGCTTACCAAAGACACCAGAAGTTGTAGAAGACGTAGAATTAACTTCACCGGCTATGTAAATCAAACACAATTTTAGCTACACTATAACGTAAATTTACCAGTGCCATTCTCAGACAAGAACACGGAACATTTTAGATCAGTAGATGATTTTGGTCGGTGGTGGATGCTTTGGTCGTTATGGGTTGACAGTACTTTTTTTAGTCACCTACTATATACAGTATGTATTTAGAACACACAAAAATACTACATGAAAGGTGCAACTTCTTAATTTGTTAGCCTTTATGTCTATAGTTGGGTTATGAATAACCATGACCACTATATTTTGTATACATGTGCATGAGTTGACGAGATTCAGTATTGTATTTTAATGGCCGCGGGTCTGGATAAGGAACCGTCTGATTGACTTATTAGTGTCACGTGTCCCGTAAATTCTGTATGAATAAGAACGATTTGTACTCTTTACGGCACAAATTCCGTACAGATTACACGTTTTCAAAAAATACGGAATTGCCCTAACCCTATTACTAAACCATAACCCAATTAGACTCCTCATAGCTGCGGATAGCTGTTTATCACTTCCACCGTAGTCTTGTTTTTCGTACTCCTAGCCTTTGAGTATTTGCGTATGGTTCCGTATCCAAAACCATTTCGTATTTGAATTCTCCATTACACAATGAAATGTTGGCGTAACCGATATGTTTTGTGTTCATTTTTTTCCATACTAGAGATTCATTGACCTCACAGATGCAAGAAGGGTTGTTCCAGAGCTAAACACGTACAAAAAAAGAAATTCTACAGTCTCAACAGTGGAAGACTTGACTAAGAGTGACTTGACGAATGGATCAGAGCAGGAGAATTTACCACCAAATGACTGTCAAATAAAAGAAGAAAACATAAATGGATTGCTGACTTCAATAAGACAAGATTCTTCTCTACAGAAAATCTCTGGAAAAGACTTAGCCATTGTTGCACCAGTGCAGGATTCTGGTGTCAAAAAACCAAAGCAGAGATGTTTGGACTCTCAAACACAGCTTCAAAAACTGACCAAAGACGCACTATCCCATCATCATACACCAGTTGTTAAGTTAAGACTGCTGCCTTTTCCAGAAGCATATGTCCGAAAACTGAAGAAAAGGTGTTCTGTCTGTTTGTCCAAAGAATTAAAGCCAACATCACTTTCCCTCAAACAGCTGGAAAACCAAGGTACAGTAGAATGTATGTGTGCTTTGCGGATAACTACTGAATCAAACGGTCTTAAGTATGAACCTACAGTAGAGTCTCCTGTGTTGAATGGACCTCTTATAGAAAAAGACGAGAACAGTATTAATTTTCTAGACACACGGTTGCATGATAAAGTACCTCAGAACCAACAAATCCCGTCTTCCGGCTTAGATAATAGAGGCTCTGGAGCAGCCTCAAAGGAACACAGCACAGAACACAAAGACATGATGGATTGTTCATCAACACTCATTCCCTCTCCAGCACCGTCTGCTTTAGCTCACAGTAAAGCACAGTGTTTACCACAGATAGATGGACGTTCCACCAACACTTCCCCCACCTCAATGACTGAACAACTTGAATGGGACAAAACAGAGTTAAGACAGAGCTGCCTCTCTGGTCACTCATCAATCCATGAACACAACCCACCTCTATCTATTGACCTCGGCTCTCTGTCCCACACATACCCCATATCTCAAAATGAAACAGGCTCACCCACAACCTCTGAGAATTTTGTTAAATTGAATAAGTTAAAGCCCGATGGGGCTTCAGACCATGGCCCCATTTCAGAGATTAAAACTGAGGACATGGATGAAGGATCTGGAAAAGGATCATGGAATGGATCATGTAGAGGGGATATCAGAATGGAAAGTCCATTTTCTATCGATTGGGGAGAAGGTATTGGTGAAGAAGATGTCTACCTAGACAGTAAACTGGAGTGGGACTTCAGAGGGGCAACTAGAGAGGACAGGCATTATGTCTGCCCTGATGCAGTCAAGAGAATAAGGATCGGACGACCTCAATCCCAGGTCAGAGATAACTTGTCAGATGTTAATATTTTTATGTTTTCTCTATCTCATTAGATTTGTCCTGCATATGTGATAATACAATGTTCATTTTTTATAGATCAATGAGGAAGAAGGATCTCCAGTGGTGTTATGCCGACAGAGCCTCAGCTTGGTTTACTGCGCCATTGATGAAAAATACCCAGAGGGCACTTTACAAATTCTGTCAGATTTACTCCAGCCTGGTTACTATCCCCCCAAAGATATCACCTCCCACCTGCTACATGATATTCTGCTCAACACAAAGTGCCCCCATCACCTCTGTGTGCAGGCCTTCAATCTTCTAATGAGAACACAGAGGTGAGACACTAACTAATGTAAAATACACACATGGGATGAAATTCCATCTGTAATTAGTGTTATCGTCCCAAAGGCGCATGGCCACAAATACATACTGTCAGTTGTCCCAGTTGGTTTGGCAGACTTTTCCACCAAACACAGAGGTAAAATCTGAGGCTGCTCTGTATGGGACAAGACCGTGGAAATAGTGACAAAAACAAAGATGCAAGTTCTGCAGCTTATTCGCTGAAATACACTGAGAAACTGAATCCTGATCTTAAACTGAAATTCAAGAGTAAAGGCTGCCTATACATCAGACCTAAATGTCATTAAAATCATCCGTATTTCCAGAAGATATTCAACAAGTTAACTAACAAGGTAAAACATCTACAGTTATTAACAAAGTTGGTGTGTTTGACAAAGCAACAATATTCCACATGGTCCTGCAGTATGTTTCACAATGAAAGCTTTGTCAACAAGTGCAGTAAGTCTTTTATTTAGGAACAGTTTAAGAAGTTACAAGACATCATGATGGCATTAAGACCACAGCTTTACAGGGAAAACTCTCTCTCTCTCTCTCTCTCTCTCTATGTGTATCTCCCTCATGAATAAAAATCTCTTACATTCACTCAGTGCT
>JAPQRQ010000002.1:23109624-23132130 GCA_037367365.1 Apogon talboti
ATGTATACGCACACATACATAACCAAGTTTCACACAGACTGAAGTGTTTTATCTATTGGTGAGTTTTTCTCCTTTTTACACACAAGGACATGAGTGAAACAATACACTGTTCATCTTCAGCACAGGTTAAAAATAAAAACTGCTTTGTGTAGGCCTGTATATGTCAAACACTAATCCATCACTTACTGTGTTCCTCCATCTGTTCCCTGTATTTTCACCTCTGAATTCATATATTAAAGCTGTTCTCTCCTTGCAGACACCACTTTGCTGATAAAAGCATGATTCCATGGGACTGGGAGCTGTTGACCTCAGTTATGGCCAGTCAGGTACTTTACAACTTAGACCACATGTAGATCTTACTATGATACAGTAAGATTAGGTAATATTATACATATTTATACCATAATACACTAAAAGGACTGTTAAACAAAACAATAATGTATGGAATTTTGGTTGTAATATTATGACATGTTTATTTCATCTCAGAGGCTGAATTACAAGATAAGTATTGTATAGAATGAATGTCTGTAGCTAATTGGCTGTTGTGTACACATTGAACTTTAGCTTAGAAGTTCAAGTCTGTTAGTTATCAAGGTATTTTATGGAATTAATTTTATCTTTTTTTTTTATCTTCAGCCTCTAAAAACCAGGTATGTTTGCACCAGTAAAATGTCATGCCCCTCATGTTTCATCAGGACCATACAAAGACATATCGATGGGAGGTTGTACGCATGCTCCTGGAGTACGTACTGCAGACTTTGGAGGATGACTTCAAGGCCAAACGTGCTTCCTTTGCGCTTTGCCACTCTATTGCAAAGAGCACGCTGTCTTGTGATCAGCAGTTTCCTCAAGTTAGGTGAGCCTGGGATGACAGGACAACCTATATAGTACAACAAGAAAAGAGCTTTATCTTGCCTGTTTAAATGCGAACATGCATCCCCCATGAAGTTGATAGTAAACACTTAGCATATAAAATATAACAGTAAAATAATTATACTATTATCAAAATGCTACAAATCTCAGTCAGGGGGTAATCATATTACAGTTTATGCCAAAGAAAAAGAGCAGATTATGAAAATGTATTTTTAACCATCAATGTTGATGAAACTCTTGGTTTGCTTGTTTGTTTGTTGTTGTTTTTTAGGGACATCATTAAATGGCTGTTTTCGGCTATTGTGAAATCAACAGAAAAAAGTAAAACTGCACCTGAAGAGAGAGATGAACAAATCAAGTAAAGTGTTTTTTTTTTGTAAAATATTGTTTCTTGAGTAGGAAGTACAATAGTCCTGTCATTACCTGACTTGACAAATCCTAATTGTGCGTCTTTCCTCTGCAGGATGGTGTGTATCTTCCAGAGGATGCTGTCTGTGGCTCTGGAGGTGGACTGCTCTCCAGCTCTTAACTCTGTCAAGCTTTCCCAGGAGCTCTTCTATATGCTCATCAGTGATGTACCGTTACGAGCACACAGGTGAGAAGGAGAAATGAAATCAGTGGAGAAAGCAGTCCAGGAGCCTTTGTGTTCACCACTAAGGAAATTATATAAAAAGTTTACAAAGGGTAAACAGATGACTAAGACTCCAGTTGTTACTGTATTTGTGATTTGAAGACTATGAAACATTTCCACAACCTTTCACACTTGGCTCCTCCTCTCACTCAGCAAACATGGAAGAGAGAGCATGAAACTGCATTAAGAAAGCGACAGCTGATAGTTAGACAAAAAGCTGTGAAATAGAAAAGCAAAATGTTGTTTCTTGATTCTGTTACAGTGGTTCTATTGTAAAAACATAAATAAACACATACTGTCACAAAACTTTCATGGAATGTTGTACAACCAAAATACAACTAAAATACAACCAAAAGAGGCGAGTCGTTTCATATTTATGTTGTTCCAACCAAACATGCTGTGTGATGCTGTTATTCGCTGGAGGTGAACACACACACTGGCAAAGTTCCACGCCCATGTGGACGTCCAGCACACAACAAAACAAGAGGAAAATAGAAAATATAGTCAGAGGACAGATAAATGCACCACACACACTGACAGAGGGTCAGAGGTGATGATTAAGAAGGATTATTATTGGATAAGTCTGTTTTTAGACAATTTTTAATAAAATATATATTTTGCACTCAAATATGATGAAATTCGCTTAAGTTTACCATATATTTAATTTAAATCTTTTAACAAATAATAGTGTTGCACTGCTGAAATGGAAATGTATAAAATAATATTTATATTTCAGCTACTGTAAACTTAGGTCAGTCATAATTAAAAACTGATAAAACAACATTCCAATGACACATGTTCTTTTCCCCAATTTCCAATCTGTCTCTGACACCCAGGATGTTGTTGCTGGAGAGCCTGCAGAGCAAACTGCTGAGATGTAAGCTGTTGGAACATCTGTTGGACTACGCCTGCCCAGTGAAAACCCCTCTGCCCATGTCACTCAGTCTGCTGCTTCACTTCCTGAAGAACTGCACTCTCACACCAGACCCTACAGTGAATATCAGACTTTTTCATCTATTGTTTCACCATAATCCTCAACCGTTTTAGTTCTACTTTTGAAAATATATGATGCACATATTTGTCTGAAAAGATTTTAGCATGGTGAATAAAATTTAAGAGATAAGTAGTTTTTTTTATTATTATATTTTTTTTTACCTTTAGGCATGAGGAATTCACTGCACCATTCACACACACACACAACTTGGTTTTAGAAAATCAGTGCATATGTATTTTCCAGGATGGTGATGAAAGATGGCAAAGGTGGGAAGAACTGGTCCATCTGCTCTGGATGCTGTTGCTCAGCTACAACAATGCAATGAAAGGTGAGATCTTAGTAATATTAGTCCTACCTCTCTCTGGTTTTCCTCTCCTCTCTTCCAGAAAAAACTCTCAACAATGACAACCTGCAGTCTGCAGAGTCTCTTCAGACTGATGAAATTAATTATTGTCATGTACAATTTGTTCAGCTCCTTTGTTATTCAGCTTATTTAGAACTATAGTGAATTTCATTGAAGATCAAATCCAACATCCTTACTAACTGGACCAACGTGCCAATGTCCTGCTGTCAGGAAGCAGGTAGTGTTCAAAGCCTGTGGGAAACCGTAGACTCCAGAGTGTGTGCAATGTGCAGTACAATACTGTGTTAAAATTGTATTAATACAAACCTTATTCTTACAGTAAAGAAAGGAAAAGAGCAGCATTACAGCATAGTAACTTGACCTAGTGCTTTGAGGTCTCCCTCTACTTTTGCAGTTTTTTTACCTCTGGTAACTATTAAAGGTGCATGTTGAAGTTGAGAACTGGTCATTTGCTGACAGTAGCTCTGTTACTCCCCTAACAGCAGTCTCCATCCATGGTAACAGCCACAATATACTAATGTCTATGTAGACAGTTCAGATTTTCCACAAAAATCCTCCTGCTACCAATCTGGGGCTGTTCACAACCTGTTTGTGCTCCTCTATTATGTACTGAGGAACTCTAGATGATGGTAGCGTAGAAATGCAGTTAACTGATGTCAACAGATGTCCAGCACAACATAGACAACCCGACAGACACATTAGAAACTTCGCATAGTGTTTGCATGTTCTCCCCTTGTCTGAGTGGGTTCTCTCACCGTCCAAACACACACACCTGAATAGGATAACTGGTCAACTTAAATCACCCGTAGGTGTGAATGTGTGAGTGAATGGTTGTTCATTTGTTTATATCAGCCCTGTGATGAACTGGTGACACACCATTGGGTGGACCCCACCTTCACCCGTTGATAGTTGGGATAGACTCCGATGCCCTCCTTGACCCTCTGGAGGATGAAGCAGTTCAGAAAATGAATGAATGAACTGCACATAGAAGCATGTTCAGATCATACAAGAAAATGTTTAAGGATGTTCATTTTGATTGATTTGATTTGAGTTACAACTAATATTTGCAAACTTTATACATTGTTCACTCTTCATCACTGTGTATTTTACTTTAATCAGTCCCCTTTGCATCTGTGATACAGGGTAAGAATTAACAAACAGCATCTGGAAGACTTTAGCCCATTATAAGATAGATATTTTTCATGCACAGGATTTGCATCCACTCTTGGATGCATGTTATTTTTTAACTGAAGATACTACCATTTTATTACGCTGCAGTCACAATCAAAATAAACTCTTTCTTACCACTGATGTTTATTTCTTTGACATCTACTGTTAGAATAAACAGGTTGTCTAAATACTAAATATGAATAAAATTGTCTTTGGTTGACTTGTAACATCTGTTGTCTGTAATCCCCAGGCTACTTGAGTAGCTCCATCACTGGACAAAGAAACAGAGAGGGAACACTGGTCTATAAGCCTGATGACAAGGTGTCCAGGTCTGCTGTCTGTGAGGCTGTGGAGACGTTCCTGTCCAGGTCTCAGGACGACCTCGGCAAAGCATTACCTCCACATGTAGAGGAGTCACTCACTTATCTACAGGATCACCTGCTAAATGTTTGCCAGTGTTGAATTAAACAAATCTTTGTGTATTTTTAAATACTGTTTTTACTGTTTGCTTGTAATTAAGTTCATATTTATATATTTTCAATCTCTTTTGTATTTAAATAAATTAATTTCCATGTTTGCACATATGAAACCATTTCAATAAACTTGTGCCTTACTGTTTTCAATGATGATGCGTATTTGTACGGTTTTCATGTAGCATCATTTTCTACTATTTATATACATATGAACAACAGAGTATAACTGAACAGATTAGAATGATCTGACAATATATAATTTAAAAAAAAAAAAAAAAGCGTTAACCTCCTGTGACCCAGGAAGGTAAAAGTTGTGGGGGTTTTTTACATTAAATAATTGTCATGATCGGAAACAGCATGATGCAGTGGACAGCGTTTTTTTTTTTTTTTCAAGTAAAGCTGTGAAACTCTGGTCTACTAAAGAAGACAAAAATGCATGGCTGGGTCTCAGGAGGTTAAAGCCATGTTGAATTGATTTGTGGTATTCTATCCATCCTTCCATTACCCATCCCTGATAAGGATTGTATTTACTCAGGTTCAACAGCTGGTTGGACCGTCACTGCTCTGACCAATAGGATCAGCCGCTGTTATCGGCAGAGGAAAAAAAAATCCTGACAGTCGCCATGATACAGCAGCGGAAACGGGTGAGAAGTAGCTAGAAAACAAAAGAGAACACGCAGTCGTCCTCGCGATTTGGTATGCTCTTGCAGGTAAAAACAAAATCCTTCTGAGTAGAGTTGAACTGTTTTCACCCATTCCACTACATTCTTAATTAAATGTCAAACGCGCGGTAATCGTTTTAGAAATATGAGCTATTTCAACAGGAAGTCTGCAGCTTCGAATAATTAGGATCAGTTAGCTTTTAGCTAGCTAGCAGAAGCTAAGCTAATAGCTCGCAGATGGTTGCAAATCCAGCATTGTGTAGCTTTGCGAGCTCGCTTGTTCTCTGTTTATCTGAATCTTACTAATTCTTGCTATCGGAGGCTAGCTAACGTTAGCTAACTAATGCGATGTTTCGTGGCCTACTGTTAATGCGCAGGCTAGTGCTCTGATATTATGTAAACAACAGTTGTACAGAATCCGTAAATATCATTGTAAATTAAACGCTAAGCCTTTCTGGTCTGGCCGTGAGGTGCAGCTAATTGCTCGAAATTACTAACTTGGTGCTTTTCAATTCTGACAGTTAGCAGGTGAGTTAGCTTTAGCTATTTAGCGTTTGTTATGTATAACGTTAGTTTGGTAGCTACCTATTTAGGTTAAGCTAGGCTAATCAGCTAGCAACAATGAGAAGAAAATGGGCTAACATTAACAGGCTATTTTAATCAGCTTAAACTCCAAGTCATGCTACAGTTTTGTGACAAAGTGTAGCGTTGCACAGTTGTCAAAAGTCTAGCTTAGCAAGTTGAGCATGAAGCCAATCATTTTACGTTAGTGATTTTTATGTTGCCCATTAGTGTTATGTAACTTAAGTGGAATCACAGCTCTTATAGGAAGCTGTTTTAGTGTTAACAACGTGCTGCATTTTGTAGAATGCAATAGCAGCGGGTCACTACAGCTACATTATGATCAAAACTGAATTGTAAGAGTTACATTAATAACTAGTCTTATATGTTTGTTCCAACATGTGTTCATAATAACCTGATAAATCCTGGCCTCTATTAGCTATGGCTTAAATGTAAAACAGTGTTTTGTATTTACACGTACATCAGGATAATGTGCACAGTGTTAATAATTGGTATTGATCAAGAATTTTCGTGTTTAGTGTTATAGGAATGCCCAAGGAAAAATATGACCCGCCGGATCCCAGGCGGATGTACACAATTATGTCCAGCGAGGAGGCAGCCAACGGGAAGAAGTCATACTGGGCTGAGCTGGAAATTAGCGGTGAGTTTTATCAGACAGTTTGTAGCTGTGTAGGTGAAGTACTTTTTAATTTGCATAGGTAGCAGGTATTTTAAGGGCTAAGCCATTTCACCCGTGGAATCTCCTGCCATCGGTCACAGGTAATTCAAGGACCTATGATGTGTAAACTGAACCACATTACACCTCTTTTTCTGCAGGAGTAGGTGCCAAAAATTTGAAAAGGGACAACTGAAGTGTTGATTTTTGACCCTGGAGAAGCACTATTTGACACAGAGAGTCAATAATGCTACATAATATTGTTTTTCACCTTGTGAACAGTTGTAGGAAAAGGAAAATGCTACAATTAGGCTGGAAATGTTTTCATGACTAGGAAAAAGCAGACTGACATGTAGAAGTAATAGTCAAATGATACAGTTATGTTTGGTTGCATTACCAATGCAGTTTTATAGTAATTCTATACTTGTGGAAGTAGCCCATGTTAAATGGGACATATTGTGCCATTTTATAAGAGGATGTAGACTTCACATGTCCTTAAAATGTGATATTTAAGTTTGAGCTCAAAATACAGATTGCTTATTGTACCATGTATATTGCTGTTTTTCAGTGCTTCCCCAAATAAGGTGTTTCAGTGTTGAATCCAAATGGGCTTCTGCTGCCCACAACCCTTTTCTGTCAGTGCTGTGGACAGCCTTGTGTAGACATCTTGGTAAATTGTGCCAGTATGGTTTTAGTCCTTTGCGTGGGTCTGTTAGCCTGTGGTTTAATTGGCTGAGAGGTCACATAGTTTTGAGTTCACAGATGTACAGAACTCCAAAAGGTTTGTTACAGGCCAGTTATCTGAACCGGGGCTGTATGTATTTCTCTACAGAGTAACCATATCAATAGTTTAATGTTATTTTTAGGATCCCCAATCCTGTTTTTATGACGCAAAAATAAGATAAAACCTTATTTTGTACACTATGCCCTTGTATCCTATTCATCTAAGTTTAAGCAGTGTAGGTGAACCAGTATTTTCAGACCAATGTCCATTGTGGAACATTTTATTAGGGCTTCATTTTGGGCCAGAGAGCTGAGTGTGGGATTCAAACTAATTCACCCATCTGCTTTTATCCACTGCAGGTCGAGTAAGGAGTCTCAGCACAGCTCTGTGGTCTCTTACCCACCTCACTGCCCTGCACCTCAGTGACAATTCACTGTCACGCATCCCGCCAGACATTGCCAAACTACACAACCTGGTGTACCTGGATCTCTCATCCAATAAGATCAGGAGCCTGCCGGCAGAGCTCGGCAACATGGTGTCTCTCAGGTGAGTTTTATTTTGACACTCTTACATGACACAAGCGATTGTCGTAGCTTCAAAAAAAATTCTTATTCACACATCCATCTAATACCTGCCAAGTTAATTTGTCTTGATTTCAACAGTATTTTATGTCTGTAATCTGGCAGTTTAATTTCAATATTAAATTTACATAAAATATTATTTTCCAGTGTTGGAAGAAGAAATTTAAAAGATATTTTTAAGACAGTAATCAGTTAGTAAATGCCTATTTTTATGAAACGTCACAATTGCTGGTTTTCAGGAGGACAGTTTTTTAATGATCCAATTCCCATATGTCCTCTGCAGGGAACTGCTTTTAAATAACAACCAGTTGCGGGTTCTGCCATTCGAATTGGGGAAACTGTTTCAGTTACAAACACTGGGGTTGAAAGGTGAGTGGCTGATCAATATTTTTGTAGCCATTTTAGCCTTGAAATCCCCTTGTTCAAGTAGCAGTGATTCAACCCACTTTCCTTTCCCAGGAAACCCACTTGCACAAGAAATTATGAGCCTCTACCAGGAACCTGACGGCACGCGGAGACTGCTCAACTACTTGTTAGACAATCTGGCAGGGGCTATCAAACGCAGTAAGTACCTCTGTCTGGAAGTGGAGACACTGCATCAAGAAATTCAGACATTTGTAGTATTAACAACCAGTTTAACCACTAAAATATAGTGTTAATATGCAATACATCTGTTTATACAATCAAATACAACTTACAGTTTCTTTTAAGCTCAAAAACCACTGTTTGGTTTTACCTGTATTGAAACCCTCTCTCCCTCTTTTCAGTACCAACAGAGCAGCCCCCAGCCCGGTCATGGATCTCACTGCAGGAACCCGACCGAACACGGCCCTCAGGTAAAAAAATCATTGAAATTTGCGACTTTGAGCACGAACACAAACTCATTCTTTTTTTTCATTCTATTTTGTTTTTTTGTCAATACATCTGTTTATTTATGCTGGTGAAGAAAACCTAAACAAAACCAAATTGCTATTTAATCTGTATACTTTTTAAATCTGTAGGGCTTCAGTCAAAGGCAAATCCTTTTTCCCTATGAGTATAGTAAATTCACAGTACCCTATACAGTAAGTGTTACAGTTACATGAAGGGGTGTGATGTGTGATACTGTTGAGACCAAATCAGGGAGTAAATGCTGATGTCTGCATCATTGTTTCTAAACTGTTTTTTTTTTTTCTCCAAGAACCTCAGTTTTGGGGAGGTTAAAATACTGAAGTAGCGCTGAAGTGCTGTGGATGCAAGGTGTAGATGTAGCCACATACAGAAACGTATTGATTATATATAATAAATTAATTGGTAACTATAATTATGTGGGTAGAATCCAGAGGGGGAAGGGTGTAAAGACACAAACTCAAAGCTGATTGAAAATTACATCAGTGCATCAGTGTATATCAGAGTGTTAACCCTGGTGGTTTTTATTCATTTTTTTACTGGCACTAGATTTGGGTAGTGGACATATCTAAGGAAGCTTAGACTTTTACTTGTAATTAGGAAATCCATCATATTACCTTACATTTAATTGATTTTAATACAGGCAAAATGAATACTTCAGATCTAAATTTCTTTGTTTGAATAATTAAAGGCAGCAGTGAACTAAGTAAAAAATATCACTTGTTTACCTAAATGGTATTTTTTCTGACATATGTCCTGTATGTTTCCTCAGCACTGTTCTCTGTGATGTGCTACAATGTCCTATGTGATAAATACGCCACACGACAGCTATATGGCTACTGCCCGTCTTGGGCTCTAAACTGGGAATACAGGAAGAAATCCATCATGCAGGAGATCCTCGGCTGCAATGCAGACATCATCAGTTTACAGGTGAAAAACTGGGAAAAGTTTTGGCTGTTTCACAATTTCAAGACAAACTCAAAGTGAACATGAATAATAATGGACTTGTGAAGCAATGTGGAAACCTGCTTTTTAAGTTAAACTGAAGTTCTACCACAGTCAACACTGAACACTAGTATCTGGTAATATTTTATAGTACTCATATTTGGCCAAATAGTTTCTTTTAAAAATGATTTTTTTTTCTATTTTAGCCCATATAAATTAGTTTGTGTTTGACAATGTGGCCGATCTGGTCGGTTATTTTGTAAGTCATTTTTATCCCTCGGCCGACTTCAGGCTGAAGGGGTATAGGAATCGTTTTGTCGTCTGTCCATTCTGACCAAGGGGTATTAGTGCATAGCACGTAATGTTATTTCATTTGAATCATTTAGATGATCGTTCTCTAAAAGAAATGTTAAAACCTCACTTTGCAACAATAACTACAAAGATTGAAACGGCACAAATTTGTAGTGATACAAATGGCTTAATCTATGCAGAGGTAGAATTATACTGAATCTCTTTATTGCCATTTGTTTTCTTGCTTTAACTTGGAAACTATGTGTGTCTTCTAATCACAGGAAGTTGAGACCGAGCAGTACTACAATTTCTTTTTGCCTGAGCTGAAGGAGCAGGGATATGATGGGTTCTTCAGTCCAAAGTCTCGAGCTAGGACAATGTCAGAGTCTGACCGTAAACATGTGGACGGTTGTGCAATTTTCTACAAGACCGAAAAGTATGTATTTCAGTTTTACAGTAGTTTTCAACTGGCCTTAACTCTGACTTAATGTTTTACCTGTTGTGTTGAATATTTGTGTTTAATTATGGGCTCCCCATAGATTTGTGGAAGGCTTAGATGCCATGAAAGACTTTCATTTTACTTCAAGCAATGCATTTCTATGTCAAATACTTTAGGTTGGACTTCAAATAATATAGTATTTAAAAAATACCTCAAAGAAACACTACACATTGGTGAAGTCAACACACAATTCAAATTCTGCAAATAATAGATGATCCACTTTAAAAAACAGAATTAAAAAACAGCACTCATTTCAGTCTAATATGGAATCTTTTCTCTACAGCAGAGATTTACTGTCCTGCTCTAAGACATAAATGGTGCACCAAGGTTTATAATGTTCATGGTCATTACTCTGTTTTGATCTTATCCCTTTCAGAGCCCCAAACTAAATTTTATCACAAGTAGCACTGGTGCTCCTAACTGAAATTTTTAGGGGCACCAGCACAAAGTTTAGGAGCACCGTTTAAATTGACACACAACACATTCATATTTTTTCCCTCTTAAGTGTATTACTGATAAATGCTTTGGTAATAATAGGAACAATTTACAGTAAAACAATATGCTGTTTTATTTTGTTGTCAATTAAAAATTCACAGCATCACATATTGTTGGAAGAGGAAAAAATCTAACTTATGTTGTTAAGTACAGCTTTTTCAAATATAAACGCCAAAAGACCTCTGTGTGTCCTCTTATTAGAGAAAATCACCCTGTGGGCCACAGGGAGGCATTTCTGTTGGCCAACCCTTGTAGTTGGGCAGCCTCACCTCCAAATCCATCTTATATCATGTATATTTGAATTTGCAATTAACAATTACTGACTGTGTAACTGTAAGAGTAACACAGCATGCAAACTAATAATCATACATCTATTCACATTTATTTGACAAAAACAATGTCAACAAGAAAAATAAAGTTAACACATGGTTGAATGTTATAGTGATCCGAATAATATGGATATCAACTGACTTAATTTTTAGTATTTTCTTCAGAAATCCATAAAGGGGTACGATTCAGTACGACAGGGTTCACTACTGGATGTTTACATTGAAAAGAATGTGGTTGCGCAACGGTTTGGAGCATGCGCATAATTCTTGTGGCAGGGATATTCAACAATATTTTCCCATGGGCCAAATTGTCGCAATGCTATGGACTGTGGGCCCGGACCCCTTTAGTATTACTCTGGGTACATAGATGTACAATTGACACATAGGCTATTTTTATTAAGAAAATCAAAAGTAGAAAAAAAAACAAATACAAGCATTTGCATGCTGTATTCCTAAATATTTTAACAGTATTTAAAAAATTATGAAATGGAACAATCCTGCATATTGGTGTATATAGTTAATTACATAAAAAACAAATAATACACAACTGTATGGGCATTTTTAATACTTCAAAATTGTGAAAAGGAATGTACTCACACACTCAAAAAAACTTCACCAGCATGTACATGTTGCATTTCTGAATAATTTGACATTTTCTAAATTCACATATGCTGTCAAAACATATTAATTAAAAATAGAATAACTTGGTGCACATAAATCCAGCATCCCCCTATCACTTTTACAGAGTCATCACACTGGAGTGAAACCCAGAGGCGCCTGTTCAGGTCCGAGTCCAGCTGTCTGAGTGCATGCGCAGATAGCACACACACCACTGGACATCAGCAGTAGCAGACAGAATCTCCGTCTTCTGTTTATGGTCCCGGTCAGAATACTGATTCCACCACCGCGGTCATAGCCTCTTTAATTCTACCTCCATCAGTGAAGGGCTGTGTGTGCTTGTCCAGGATGTGAACCACATTAATGATGCCTCAGTTTAAACGCTGGCTTCTTAGTGGATTTAGTGAACATAGACTGTTGTTTTCAGCTGATTCCCACCAGAAAATCACGGGAAAAGTTGCTGCAAACTTTGGTGAAATATTGCTCTGCGTTGCATCTTTTACCGATGCCAGGCTTGCACCATAGATCAGACACACACACTTGTGTAACATGTTTGTCAAACAGAAGTCCGTGTGTCATTGTTCATGAAAATAATAAGTTTTTGCCTCTTACTGGCATGACTGGACTCTGCTGACATCGTTGTGGGGCTAACCCACTACCTGCCTGGCACCTGGCTCATCCTCCCCTCACCGGCTCCACCCCTCTCTCGCGTTACATACATGCACACAGACACACACACACCAATTACTGCTCCCTCATGGTTTTAAGGTGTTTCATATGATTTAGGCTGATGAATTTTGGGGGGGGGGCATGTTTTTGCAAGTCGTGCTGATGCGTCTACTTTAAAATTTAAGTTGCTCTGTCTCGAAAAACAGTTGCAAATGCAACCAAATTGGTAGCAGTCTGGAGCCCTGCCTTTTCAGAAGTTTTATTTTAATTTGGAAGCCAGTTAATAGGCATAGCTAAAAATACTAAAAATTAAAGAATTCGATGTTGGCCTTTTCTGGTTTTGTGAAAACATAACAGCTGATGAGTTTAAGCTTTGGTGGCGTCTCTCCCTGTGAGCCAATGATATCAGAACTCTGACTTTGCCAAATGATCTCATAATGTTTATGACATTTGTACATCAGAATGTAATTCTTGGGCGTGATGGAAGAAATTAGTGATATGTTTATTTCTAATTTTGGTTTGATCGTATAAAGAAGAGCGACGACTTAAATGTTGTTTGGCTGTTTGACACTGGAGCCATAAATCCGCCCCACCTGTTGAAGCACCTCAAGCTGTCTCTTGTCTCATGAAACAATCGTTTGTTAATTTTAGATATTGTTGTGTGGAATCATGTCAGTGCAGTTCTGTGGATTAGTTCATCATCACATAGAACATCTGATTATGACACCAGCAGAATTCACAAAACAGTTGTTTGTGCAGGGAACTGAACCACTTCTCCCATAGTACTCCAGTCAGACAGAACAGACCCTTCGAAGACCCCAAGGTCACAACATGTTTACGCCAAGAGATTGAAAACTGGAATTCTTGATTTTTAGTCAGAATACCATTTGATATAGCACACAAGGTAACAGTTTATCAGTTGAAGGCTAAATCATGTTTTTATTAGAATAACAGGGTGCTTGCGCAGGTGTTGAAAGTCTTAAAAAGTATGGAATTTTGATACGCTGTTTTCCAGACCTTGAAAAGTCTGGAGGTTTGTGTGAAATCTTAAAGTATGGAAAAAAGTTTCTCTCAGTCAAATTTTAGAGTATGCTCAAAGGCAAAGATAAGAACTACATGAGTAAAGCAATAAAAAAACTTGATATTTCACTAACCAGTCGGTACTGGAATGATTAGAGTAAAACTTGTTTGTGTGATATCCATGCACTTTTGTGATTTTCATATGTTTTGAAAACGTTTCCGCCGGTAAAATATAATTTAATGCAAATTATGCATTCTAGTACACACAACTGGTACAATCTCAACCAAAACAGTAGGCGTGGAAGTATAAAAGTAAATAAGGTCAAAGTCTTTGGGAGGAAAAAATTGCAGTTTTGAAAAAGTCTGGAGTTTTTGTTTGGATAAAAAGCAAGCACCCTGAATAATGAAAACAGCCCCTTGTACTTTAGATAAGTGTTCATTAACCCCCACAACTAAAATAAATGTCAGAAGTATATACATGATGAAATTACATGACCTTTACATTGTTATGAAGTGGCTGTGAAGTCTAATCCTTTACACTAGGAAGCTGTAAGATTTTTGTAATGTAATATATCTATTTTTGTCTTGCTGAATGTTGAGTAGGGGGTTTGAAGTGGTAATATTGCTCTTTTTGCCACCAAACCAATTTACTAACACCAGCTAATAATTTACGGTGGCGCCCTGACAAAGGGTGGCGCCCTGATATTTTTATCTTGGGAACGAATCTTAGGTGTTTTCCTTGCTTTAGTTTTCAATACAGTATCTGAAACTTGAAACCACATGCTGCCGTTTTCATAGCTGAACAAAAAGATAGACCAGTAGTGCAGGTTGGTGTATAAATTTACTTTGTACTGCTACCCAACAAAGGGTGATACTTACACCAGTGTTAGGTTAGGTCATTACAAATGATCACCTAGTTACCTTGTGAAAGAGATTTCAGAGATGAGCAAAATGCATTGATCATGTAAAGATCCTGGAGCTGATGTTATGACATTTTGCATTTATGCTATCTTAATTTGAAAGATCCAGTCTGTGGAGATATCTTTTTTTTTTTTTAAAAGAATATTAAGAATTCTTCAATATCCTAGTCATTTTATATCTTCTGTTTTGTGTGTCAATGATTATTCAGTCAAAAAGGAGGGCCTTCAAAATATGAAACAATTGTATAACATTTAGTTTGTCACAGCTAGAGGTTTGCCCAGTTTTACAGTAGGTTTTACACGTGTGCTTCTCTGAGTTTAGCTCCACACTGAGTCATGGTGGATGCCAATGAAAAGCAGTGAGACATTGGGTTGGGCTCAACACAGGTGGACATTGAAACACTTCATTTTGTTCCAGGTTCAGCGCAGTGCAGAAGCACACAGTGGAGTTCAACCAGCTGGCCATGGCTAACTCCGAGGGCTCAGAGGCTATGCTGAACAGGGTGATGACCAAGGACAACATCGGGGTAGCTGTGCTGCTTGAGGTCCGCAAAGAGATGATGGAGGTCTCCTGTAAGTACTGAGTATGGACACACTGAGGACAAACATCATTCTACTACTACTTGCATCCTTTTATTTGTTAGTTTTGCTCTTTTTGTCTTGACTCTACAACACAGAAGAGTTGGAGTGAAAATACAATAAGATGTATGACTTGAACACTGTTACATATGACACGGTTCTTTGCTTCCTCCTGTGTATTTCACTGGTCACCAACATAGTTCTCCATAGGGGTGTGCGATATGACGATATTAGATCGTGAAGGATCAGAACATATCGACGATCCGACAAAGCAGAGAGATTGTGGAATCATTTATAATATGATGTAGTCGGAGCTATAGAGTATTCAACGGTTCTGAATGTACACTCGTGGCCAAAAGTTTTGGGAATGACACAAATGGATTGTTTGCTTAAATGCAATTTATTTGTCACTAAATTTATCTGAAACCTATATAATGGTCCTAATTGTTCTTCAGTGTACCCCAGAAACGCGGGGGGGGGGGTTGGCAGCAGATTTTGCAAAACAAAACTTATGTCATTCCCAAAACTTTTGGACATGAGTGTAGTTATATGCTGACACATACACACGTATCTAGGGTGACCAGATGTCCCTCTTTGTGCGGGACAGTCCCACATTTTTATAATTTTTTTACACGAACCGCGAATTGAAATGCTGTCCCACATTGTTATTAACAGTCGGCATGAATGCTTCCTGCCACTGTGTTGAATGAAATATATGAAGTATGTCCCTCATCTAGTGAGTCAGGATCTGGTCACCCTACACGCATCACACTGGTCCACATCATGTGGATTTCATGTTGTGTAGCAGGCAAATAAGTTGCTTCCTATAAAGAACTCCACTTCTATCGTATGGAATTGATTTGGTATTTCCCCTTACCACAAAGCGCAAACAGTAATTTGCAAAATTTACACAAACACGGTTCACACATCAGATAACAACACTACAAACCTGTTCAATCACCTGACAATGTGATATCATGACTCACATAGATATACACGTTACTTTTAATTGCCGTGTGATTTATCTGTACGTATTATAAGCTTTCCGCGTGTATGTTCACGTCAAAAAGTTTAAAGGAGCCGTATGTAAGTTTGTGGCCAAAACTGGTACTGCAATCACATTCAAAATACTGTTGAGCGTGGTATCCCCCGCCCCTCAGACTAGAGGTTTCCAGCTAGGTTGCCAGATCCAGCAAGAGCATCTACTACAAGGAGCTACCATGGCAAGCAACGAGTCCTACTCTGTTAAGTTTATCGTCTGTTAATTATGTTTATGCTTCATGCGTGATGGTTTGTGAAATAATTATGTATAGCAAAAATTGACTAATGGCAATGAGCCAATTAATTTTTAAGCCGTGTCCACGTTTCAGTATCACAAATAATTGGCTGTTGCAGGGTAGTAACTTAATCAGTTCTATCAGAAAAGATTGAGACTACTGACAAAAAACTAACCTTAGCAATGGTCATATTGGTCATCTTGCTCTTCACTCCTCCGTGTAAATAGTCCTCCAAATTACACAGGCTACTATACTATGTGTAAAGACTCAAAGTGGACTCATTTGACCAATGTAATGTCTCAATTGCGTTTCATATTGCCATGCTGTGCTATTGGCGTCTCAGCATAATGCATTCCTAATGTTGGCAATAACGAGTCACTGTTTTTTGTTTTGTTTTTTTTTTTCAAACAACGTATTACCTGGTCAATTCAATGACCCACCTGCATACGGGCTAACGTACTATGAACGAACATGCATAGCGTTACTTGACTGTAGAGAATATTTGAAATGTCTGTGCCTATAATAAGTGGAATTAAGTTAGCCAAACTTAGCTGAATCTTACCTGTCCAGGAGAAAATGAGCAACTTTGGCATCAGTCTTCAAAGTCTTCTCCGCTTTCAGCCGTCTCCATCTTTCAAAAGCATCTCCTATACATATCCTTGTTTTGTTTCTCATTTTGTCACAATGTATTTGGGAATCATAACGAGGCCTTTTTAGGTTTAGTAACGTCAAACATTTGTGATCAGAAATGTTCCTAGCTGCAGCTCAGTGGAAACTGGCAACCTGGATGCTGAAATGCTACTGACTTCGTGATTGGGAGATAGGTGATGGGTAACGCATCAGGCCAAAACACAAAATGACAACATAAATATTACTTGTGGGCTGCCACTGAGCTTTTCAAATGCTGATATTCTGGCTGGACTACTACTGCCAGTGATGTCAGTATTTGAAATGAACATGATTCCTTAATGTCTAGTGACATATCAGGGCCATTTTATGATTACTTGGAATACATTTCTTACATACGGCTCCTTTTATGCAAGCATTTAGTAAAGGTATTCTTTATGAAAAGAGAAGCAAAATGATGGAAAGAGATAACGGAAGCAGTGACTTTTTACCTGGCAAAAGATATGCAAATTAGTCTCAAAGATCAATGTAAAGAATCGTGATTTTATTTTGAGAAAATCATGATAAGATATTTTTGCCATATCGCCCACCTCTAGTTCTCCACCTCTCCCTGCTTACCTTGTTCATCCTCTTATTTTCAGCCGGAAAGTCGCTCCACGGCATGGAGAAGCAGCTGCTCCTGGTAGCCAATGCCCACATGCACTGGGACCCAGAGTATTCTGACGTTAAACTGGTTCAGACCATGATGTTCCTGTCGGAGGTGAAGAACATAGTGGATAAGGCCACTCGCAGCCTCAAGTTGTCCTCTGTCTCTGGTGAGACCAATGCCATTCCACTGGTGCTGTGCGCTGACCTCAACTCCCTGCCAGACTCTGGTAATTTAGCAAGACCACTTGAGCAGTGTTGTATGCTACTTTGTAACACATTAAATGATACATTTTGTTCATTGGAACATTATGCAGTGTATATCTGATTGATTTTCGCACTAAAACATGTTGAAGTGATAATTTTCATGTTGAGGTGTCGTCAATGTACTGTGAACAAGTCTCCAAATTAGCTAATGGGTTTTGGCATTGTTTTTTTTTTTTTTTTAATTAATGTTGCAAGTGGAATTAAGTGTAAACATATTGCTGACATAGATGTACTCAAAAGTCCACCAGATTCTGCAAATGATCAGTGTTCTAGATGAAGTCTGACGAAAACCTGAACCTTAAAGTGCCACTTTATTGTACTTGAATGTGAAGATGACTCCCTTCTCTTCTCTGTTCAGGTGTAGTGGAGTACCTGAGTACTGGTGGAGTGGACTGCACCCACAAGGATTTCAAGGAGCTCCGTTATAGTGACAGCCTGACCAAATTCAACTGTAATGGCAAGAACAGCACGTCCAATGGCAGGATCACCCATGGGTTCAAGCTGAAGAGCGCCTATGAGAATGGCCTGATGCCTTACACCAACTACACCTTTGACTTCAAGGTGATTTTACACACCTGCACAGACGCACAAAAAGTCTTTGAGCTTTTGATTAGGTCGGTATTGTCCAAGTGAAAAGGTGGCTGATGGTACAGACTCTTCAAGTGGCATATTTAGCTTCTGAGTGGTGTGTTCTTGCAGGTTTTTGGAATGTTGCTGCTTTTTTCCTGGCTTGTGATGATTGAATCATATTTCAGAGCCTTTTACTACTTCTCATTGTTTTGAATGTGACGTTACTGTGTGTTTGTTTACATTCTGAGAACAAGTGGTACCATTCCGTTTCTCTGATGTTTGAACATAGATGCAGACACATTACTTTAAAGGTGTTAAAATTAAGTATAAACAAGACGGGTAGCATTTTTTGTGGCTGGAAGGGAGATATTAAAAAAATGGGTGTGCCTTTCCTGTTGTGTGAAGTTGATTTTGATGCACACACTTCAGCAAAGATCTTTGTGTTTATTAGATCTTCAGTAGAGTGTATAATTTTGAAAGGTATATTTTGTATGTTAAGAAACTAATTACTTTCCATTGAGTGAACAGATATTTTTTGTTGCTGACACATGGTGATAATCTGTGTACTTATGTGTATGTAGTGATTGCAGTTGGATTTGATGTTTGCTCATTTGACAGTGTGCAACACAAGCCTCCATTAGTTTAGAAATGCGGACAATACAAACTACTTAAGTACACATGCAGCCAACACAATCCCTGTGAATAAGTAAGTGAACTATATCTGTGTGGTGTTTCGATGATCATTTGGTGACGTTCATGGACTCCATTTCTAAGCTATTGAAAGCTAGTGTTGTACGCTAACCAGAAGAGAAACGACCTTCACACAAATTGTTGTAGATGCCATTGTCATGGAAGTCGGCAACTAAGAGAGTGTTATGTGTCCTCACATAAGTTACATACTGCATTTTAAATTGCTATTAATAGCCAGGGATTTAAAAATGTAAATTTAAAAAAAAAATGCCCCTGAACAGTAATAGTGATTATGGATTTGGTAGTTGTTTTTTTTTTTTTTGGTAGATTTTACCTTTAATCCAGCAGCCATAGTTACTACCCTTACTACCTCCATGTAGGGGTATTTGATACTTGAAATTTTGGGGACAGTGGGAGCCAAATGAAAAAGCTTGTTAAAAAATGACTTGGAAGAAATTATCTTGGAATTACCTGCATGACCAACATGCATTGCTACTTCACTCATCATCATACTCATTTTATTATTAGTATTATGAAAATACTAAGCTGTCTAAACGGACGCCTCAGCCTACTCCAGATGAAATATGAGTATATTATGTGAGTCTTTCCTGGTTAAATATATAAACAGTACTTTATGAGATGATGTTAAAAGTTACAGAATATGACCTTAGTTGTAGAAATGCAGCACATTGACGCTCCACATTACAGGATACATGGTTTGTAGGGGTACTGAGGTGTTTGTCAGAATCTATCTTGGATATGCAACTTTAGCCAACGGACCTTAAGTTTAAGAGGTTGGTGCTGCTTATATACACAAAATGAGTTCTATAAAATACTTCTGGGTAAGTACTGACGTTGCATACAGTTTTTCTGTACATGAACATTTATGGACATTTGTACTGATTTAAGATATTAGATTTGATAGTTTTTGTTTTTGTTTTGTTCCTTTAACATGTCCACAGTGCTGTATGTCAAAACCTGTTATCTGCCATTTCTGAAGAGATGACAGTCCTTCCTCTTCCCTCCTCAGGGTGTCATCGACTATATTTTCTACTCCAAGCCTCACCTGAACGTGCTGGGTATCTTGGGCCCCCTGGACCCCCACTGGCTCGTTGAGAACAATGTCAGCGGCTGCCCACATCCCCACATCCCCTCCGACCACTTCTCCCTCTTTGCCCAGCTGGAGCTGCTCCTGCCCAACGCGCCCCCCCAGGTCAATGGGCTCCATCTGCCTGCACGCAGGTAGTGAGTCCCTGCCACACCACCAGGGGGAGCTGCAACCACAGCCTCTCCCTTTTAGTCTCCTCCCTCCCACTACCAGCTCTTCCCTCCACCACACTGGAGGAGGAAGACAGAAACACAACCTGTAAAATATTCGTACAGTGAGGTCTGGCCGACAGGGATTTCGTATAATGTTATAGATATTCTATATTTTTCTTTTTTTCTTTCTTTGTTTTTCTTTTTGTTCTTTTTTTAACTGCTCAATTCAGTCCTGTTTGTGCATCATAATTTGTGTTTCAGACCCCCTTTCTCCTCAAACTCCACCCACCTACTCACTTTGCTTCTGTCTTTAAAACTAGAGGGGATGGTAGCGCATTCAGATTCATCACACGGGGGCGCCATTAGGTCTAAGAGCAAGGGGAAACTAAAATGTGGCTGAGGGGTCGACGTGCACCTGAAAGGCTCCACAGCTGATGGTCTGCCTGTCTGTCTGTCCTGTATAAATCTGAAACCAGCAAAGACAGCAGACTTGTCAGTCTCAGACCTCCGTCTCTGGCTTGTGCATGTTTTTTTTTTTCCCCCCCGTACTCTGGGCAGCCAGCGTACTTTCTCATTCTCTTCAGCCTCCACGCATTTGTTGACTCAAATGTGGTTGGTTTAGAGCAGCTCTTGACCGGTAGATATGTACCCCTGGAGGTGGATGTAGCGCAGCTCGTACCAGGTGAGATTTTCCTGCTGTCATTCTGTGGTGCTGAGGCCTTCTGTGTGGAACGGCCTCTCGTGGTGCTACAAGATAGTCTACACCTCTGACCCCGGTCCTGGTGCATTAGCTACCAAACCTACGTCCAAGAACCTACGTGTGACTGATTTCACATAGGCAGCATGTAGTGTTAATCTGTGAAAGAAAGATGTTGTGAGAAACTGAGAGTAGCTACCATCCTGTGTGCAGACTGTTTCACCCCAGCTTGTATAGTTCCAAGGCTAGTCTAGTGCTTCGAGCTCATATGGCCCATGTACCACCTTTTAGGCGAGGAATCTTGGCTGATGGGGAAAGCGACGGGGGGGGGGCTTTCACAAATCTTTTCTTTATATCGATTGCTTTTGGGCAGAGAGTAATGGCTGATACACAGGAGTAAAACCAGCATTCCTCTCACTGTCTGGAGTTGCCATCCAGCTCCATACATGCAAGCTTACACATACACACACACCCATACACACACAGCTAATTTGCAGGCAGATCTGTAGCACTGTCTCCAAGGCCAGTAGTGACTTTCCCCAGCCATAAATTCCATACACAAAAGCAGTGGTTTTTTCACAAGTGTTTGTACAGAATAGAAATCTCGACTCAGTCTTTACATGATTGTATATGAACCACAAAAGACCTGTTTTCTGGCGTTTTTTGTACTAAGAGTAAATTATGATCAGATTTGAAAAAAGATTGTATTGTAAACTATGGCTAAATTTTTATCCAGTTAATGTTAAGATTAATTGATATTACCAGCTTGTACAAAAGACGTAAGAAGAGGTTGTTCAAGGCGTTCGCTGTCACTACTTTGCACTCCCTAGAGATCAACTGTAATTAATGTGTCAGTATTTTTGATTTTTTTTTTTTTCCCTTTTCTCTCTCTGCTGTTGATTTAATTTGCCGGCATATTGCTGCGATTTGTAAATAGACACTGAGTAAACTCTGCCTGTTGCTTCTTGCCCATTAACAAAGCCATTGATCCACACTGCTGCCATCAGTTCAGACAAACGGACACACAAGAATAAGTCGCAGCCCACCAGTGACTTCACATCTGTTCATCTATAGAACACACACACACATGTGCTGTGCTTTGCAGATACTCCGATAAATCCCACATGTACAAACGAACATCGTGCCTCACTGTAGCAGTTGTCGTTGTCTTGCACTATTTACATTTGACGAACGCCTGAACAACCTTTTCTCCTTTTATTTTTAAATACTGTTGACACATTTGTGAAGATTTTATGTCCTTTTTGGTTTTTGTTAATGTTGATTTCCTTTTTTATGAGCTGTGACAATGTTATGATGATGATGTGTATATCCTTCTTATTCATTGAGCTCTCTTGTAATCAGGTATGCTTTCTCCTCCGACCCTTTCTCCACTCCTAAAGGAACATGAGTAAGGATGTCTTATCTCTCAAAATCCACTGTCTCGCATCATTTTGCACCCTCTTTGTATCCTAGCACAGCTCCATGTCCTGAGGGGGGGGGGGGGGGGGGGG
>JAPQRQ010000002.1:23139532-23154664 GCA_037367365.1 Apogon talboti
CTGTTCATGCAGAGGTGGACCTTACAGACCCTGTAGACCACACTGGACCTGAGATTGTTGACTCACTGTCCTCACTGTAACCGTTGCTGTCACTGTCTTGTAATATGTGTGGAAATGGCCAAAAATAGTCACTCACCCGATAAAGAGTTAAGTGTGCAGAGCCTTGTCTGGGTAATGATTATTTCAGGGATTCATATGTTAGTCAACACAAGCTGTAAAGTTTTGATGGTTGTGTGATTATATTTTAGTCACTTTTAATTTTCATGTCTCCATTGAACTTCCATTTTTGATTGCTTGGCTTCTTCTGTTTTATTTAAGAGGGTTTTGGAGGTGGTAGATCTGCATTTAATCAGGAGGATAAAGCCACATTGAAGTTACACAGTTCAGAGGGAACTTCTGCACAATAGCTTTTTGATCAATGAGTTATTCAGTGTTATTAAGTCTAACCATTTGTTGGCTGACCGATCAATGCCTTTCACCTATTAGACTGAACAGAGCACAGTGAACTTCAGTGAGGTTCTGCAGCTGCATCTGTGAAGGTTTGAGCAGTCGACAGACCTGCAGGGATGTGAACCAGCATCTTTCAGCACGTAATGGTGATGAAAACCAGAGACCTTATGCACATGTCAAGAAACGCTACTTGTGTGTTTTGCACTAAATCATAATTATCAGTCGAGTAAAGCCTGTCAAAGCAGCAGACGCACTATTATTATTATTACTATTACACTGAGACAACCTACGACTGTGAGCGCATCCTTGTACCTGACTCCAGTCATATGGTAACCAGCAGCTTTACACACACACTGCCTTCATTTATTAAACTTAATCTGTTCAAAATGAGACTTAGGAAGTTGGACGACAGTATCGAAGTCTATCCAAGAGGTGATTTTCCCTTTTGTGAGGTCACGAACTATTTCTTGCGTTTAATGGAATGTTTTGCGAGAACAGCTATCCTAACGTGTGTTTGTGTGTGTGTGAGGGGACATCACAGAGAACAGGGGAGTTTGTTAGTGCAGCCTCACCGACAAAAAAAACAAATGTGGAGTGAGAGGAGACGGATTCCTCTTTGCTTCACCCCAGTGTTGGCAAACTGTCTGTCTTGTGTTGACGTGGCAGCCTGATATGTAAAGTCCTTCACAGATGTAGACTCCCTCTATCTCTTCTTTCTTGTTACTGCTTGTTTTCTTCTTTCTCCATACACTCCTTTATTCCTCCACCCCACTCAACCATCCTTTTTTTTAATCCTTTCCCTCTGAAATTCCCACTAGTGTGTGCGTGTGTGTGTGTGTGTGTGTGTGTGTGTGTGTGTGTGTGTGTGTGCGCATGACTACTAGGCCAGTTGCCTGTGTGATGTTCAGCCAACTCCTCCTAACACGCTCTCAGAATACTTCTTTGGGTTGTGGATTCAAGTTGTAAAGATCCAGAAATGAGCACATGAAATATAGCCGTGTGTGTGTGTCTAACGGAGAGACAGGAGCTGCCAGACGGAACTCAAAGCCAACACAGCAGGCCGCACTCAGACCTGAAATTTTCTGAGAGTTTTCAGTGAGTGGAAATCACCTCAGAGCGATTCTGACCTTCAGTGAGCGGTGACACAAATAGTGGAAATGTTTGGAGCAAATTTGACCAAAATGATGATGGCTCAGGGAAAGCATTTACTGTGACACCTGAGTATTTGCTGCTCAGTAAAACAGCACATGCTTGGGTCAATGTGTGTGTGTGTGTGTGTGTGTGTCTGGGTGTTTTATTGCTCTTGTTAAACCAAAGGGGTGTGGTTGTGTCATATTAGAGAGGAAGGTGAGACCCGGGGGTTATGTGTGTTGGACAGCAGACACGCTGGACATAGAGGTTGTGTATCTGTGTGTGTGTGTGTGTGTGTGTGTGTGTGTGTGTGTGTGTGTGTTCCTTTAGGAGCAGGATGGTCAGGTGGCATCCCAGACAGATGTGAAATGTATTAACTGGAGTCACCTATTGTCAGTGTGTAATGAGGTCACTCACATCAAACAAGAGAACTGAAAAACACCCAGAATGTATTTTGACCTGTTGAACAGGGTTAAATTCATATAAAAGATACTGAAGAAGAAGAAGATCAAAAAAAGCAGTAAATATAAATGTGTATAAAGGAATCAGGTGATCATCGGTAACAGGGGCAGAATGCATCAAAAATAAAGGGGTGAAAAAAGAAATGTAAAAAAATAGATCTTAATGGTTTTGTAAAGTAACAAGTGCAAATATAGAACCACTAAAACTAACTTTGAGGAGATTCTGACAGTGGAATCCCTGTCAGGACAGTAATAGTAAAAGTAAATAGTAAAGTGCAGTAGTGGAAAAAATCTTTTAGAAACCCTCAAAATTTGACACAATCTCAAATATTATCATGAGATATTTGTGGAAAAATCTTTTTTGTGTTTCTAAAAGTGTGGCTGCATCACACAAACAAACATGCAAATGATTATTTTTGTTTATTGTTTATTAAGACCAAATAAAACTAAATTTGTGACAGTTTCAACATGTCAGGTCTTGGGTGTGTTTCATTATCTTACTGAAACATCCAGTTTTGTCCTCGATTGAACAGAGCATGTGCAGAAGGAAGCATGTGGGTTTGAGAATGGACCAGTACTTCAATGAGTTCAATGAGCCTGATCTCATGAAATCTCTTTGTATGTCACGCCAGTTCGGCGTGTTATATGTACACATTTGCGAGTTTTGGTGTGTTATTGGATGCCGTGCGATTGCTTGTCAATGTTTGTCCCATTTTGCGATCCCCCTAACCCCAAGCACTAAACCTAAACCAAAACCTAAACCTGAGCCTAAACCTTACTGGAAATGACACCCTAACCCTAAGGCCTTGGTGCGTGTCAAATAACGTGGTGTTCACATACACACTGAAAGCTGAAAATGCGTACATATAACACGCCAGTTTTATTGGCGTGTTATATGTACGCTTATTCATGAGATCATGTTGGTTCAATGAGTTCAGGCTGATTCCTAATGCAATATATCACAAATACATGGGATGTCCAAAAAGTTTTCTCCACCACTGTAGTAAAAGTAAAAGAAAAGACTTGCCTCAGACCTGTTTTTTCCTGTTGTGTTTTTTCACTTCTTTCTTTTAGAACATTGATGATCTTTTTTTTTTTTTTAATGTTCCGTCCATTTCCCCTCATTCTGATCCATCCAAAGCCTGTTTCCTGTTCCTCAGCTTTATTACTTTGATTTGAGACAATCCAACTCCCCCCTTTAACATATTTTATGTCATGGTGCTGTTTATGTCATGTGTCATAAAAAACATCATAAAATGTCTGCACAAAAACAGACAGACGCTAGACCTCAGTGTGTTTCCTGCACAGTTGTTTCAGCGCAGACTATCTGTGAAATTAATGTGTTCAGCAGCCGGCTCCGACATGAAAAATACAGCCCTGTCCCGAAAGCGCAGATTTCTGAAATATTGAGGCTTTATCATTTGAGGGGTATGTGGTAGAACCTTTACAAGAAAAACAACACAACTGTGATTTCAGCAATAAATAAAACAAAACAAAAAAAGCTTGAAGTTAATGAGAGGTGAATGAATGAAATTAGATTTGGGGGTTGATCACATAACAGTTGTCGAATCATGCTAGATGGTGAGCATGAGTATTGGCGTTTTCTTTCAAGAATACATGACTTTAGGTGGAGCTCGTCTACCCTCTGAGCATGTCGGGCAGATAATAGAAGTGGTGCAGCAGCCTTACAGACCTCATTGAGATGGAGGATGCACCGTCCAACAAGCACACCTGATTGCAAATGCACACATGAACGATCCTTTCACCAGCAGCACCCCTGCCACCGCCAACATATATTATCCACAAAGAGTGCAGAAAAACAAGGCGGTTTGCCTGTGAAGTCATGCCAAGAATTCACAGCACGTATTTTGTGAAAAAGGAAAAAAGAAAAAAAAATCCCCTGACTTTTTTTTTTTTCTTAGAACAATGAAACGTACTGCGTATCCTGAGTTTATTTGTAGTCGAGGTGTCTGAGGTCAAAGTTGCAGTGCTGTCGGTGCCGTGATGGATTGTGTATTATTGTTGCAAGCTGCAATTATTCAAGGAGAATTCTTGTACTTTTGGCAAATGTCTAAATTGTTAATGACTTTGCTGTATTTATGGGGTGTTTTTGTAAGTGTATACAATGTGAAGTTTGTAATCATCCAAAACGACTGCCTGGAATGTGGTTCACCATGTGTGCAGGGGAGTTCTCTCCAAAGATGCCATAACTGTAGAAGTGTGAACTATAATTATTTTTTTCTCTGTCTGTTTCTTTCTGTTTTTGCCATCAAAGGCATGTGATGGATTGGAGCCTGTGATGAGTGAGCACAGTGTGTTGGAGCTCTGTGACGTTAGGATTGGTCAGTTTGATTCACGCGAAGACAGAAAAGAAAAAAAAATAGAAGCAAATCAGAAATTAAATTGCAAAAGTAATCAGACTGATCTCAGTAAATAGCGTTGACTGTCGCGCCAGTTCTTATGGCATTTGGTGTGCCATACCTACGCATTTTCAACCTGTCATGTGTTATTCAATGCTATTTGATTGCGTGTAAATTGACGCCAAGGTCTCCGGTTCACATAACCATAACCCTCAGTACATGGTATTTGATGCATCGATTCAGGTTGGACAGGGGGCTAATAACAGCATGACCATGCACGTGGAAAGATTATAATGCATAACACAGCAATTAAAAGTGGCATGTATATTTACGCAAGTCATGATATCACGTTGAAGTAATCCTTAACCCTTTATAGGGCACTCAGAAATACTCTGAAATTCAAATTTTCAACTTTAGTGCGTTATTGGAGGACATGACAAGACTTTATTGCTTTTATGAAATAATTTTTTTTTATTGTTATATAGAAAATCAAGACCGATTAAGTTACCATATTTGGTTCCTTAACTGTAAGTGGCAAAAAAAATCCAATTAGTAAATATAAAATAGAAAACACAAATGCTTGTAATGTGAAAGGAACATGTATTTTAGAACATTAAAACATCACTTTTTGAGCATTACAACATAAGTGCTGATCCAGACACCTGTCAACATCCACATTATCCCTTTGAACATCATTACTTACATTAGTACCATTACTTCATGGTACCTACCAAAGCAGGTACACTCACTGTTCATGCAGAGGTGGACCTTATAGACCCTGTAGACCACACTGGACCTGAGATTGGTGACTCACTGTCTTCACTGTAACTGTTGCTGCCACTGTCATGTAATGTATTCGGAAATTACCAAAAATAGTCACTTGCACGAGAAAGGGTTGAGTGTCCTTGGAATGGTGTCCTTTTGAGAATTGTAGGCTCATCTATGAACAGTAGAAAGGATGTCCTTCCATCTGTCCAGCTTACTGAAATAAAGAACAAACCTCAACCCATGCCCATAGAAAAACATTCGACATCAATTATAAACCCAAAAAAGTTACTGGTCATAATTTCAATTCATTTTTAATTTCTTTAAAAAGTTTCCAGAAACCAGAAATGTACAGATACAATTTAACCCTTTAACCCCTGAGACATTATTCCAGGTCAACGTGCTGCTGTGAATTGACGTCTGTTTCAGTGTCATAGAAGCTGCTGTGAGTATGTAATTATGTTCCTTTTCTTTAGTGTTTTTTTACTGTGTGTTTTAGGGTGAAAACAGGGTGGAATAACAGAAAAAGACAAAGAGAGGAATTGAACTTTGACAGGTTTTTACTAAATAAAGCACTCAGAATGTACATCACTAACAGATTTAGGATGTTGAACATGAACTGTGAACTGGAACACACTGAACAACAAGTATTTGAATTTGGGCCCAGTAGTTTTTGTTTGGGGCTCTTTTTTTTCTAAATCAGTCCAGCTGCCTTTTGACACCTGGTTGAACTTCAAAAAGCAGTTACACGGTCAAAACTCAGTAAAAACACAGTAAAAAAAATTAAAAAATAAAGGAAAATCACCGCAACACTGTAAACAACAGCAAAAACAAAACAAAAAAAACCGACAAGGAAAACGGTGTAAAAACAAAACCCAAACCATCTTTTTTTTATTGTGAATCAGTCTCACTCACTGCTCTGTGTTTTATCCCCCCATTCCATATGTGGCGGGGGATGCACTGAGCATGCTCAGATGTCTATGGAAAGAACAAGGTCAATTCTATCAGCAGGTTTTGAATTTTTTTCTATTGAGCTATTGGTTTTTATTATTATTTAATTTTTTTTATTTTTTATTGGTCTATTGGTTGAATTTTGATGAATATTTCAATTAAATCATACATACAGAACGCTCACCACAGACACTTCAGGGGTTAAAGGGTTAACACTGCGAAAACAGAAATGTAGCTTTGGGTGGTGATGTAGCAAAGAACGATGACCTCAACAAAGCAGCCATTTCTCAGTAGCTGTGTGTAATAAATTGAGGGAGGTTTAATTGTGAGCATCTGATGGCTGAGTTATGCTGCTACTGCTGTCGCTGCCGCCTCAGTTATTGTTGATGCTGCTGTCAGAGCTTGTGGGAAGGCACTGAAGTCTAATGTGAGAGGGTGCTGACTGCGGTTGTCCCTTTGTTTACTGTTGTTTAGTCTCTGGTATTTATAGGTACAATGCTGCCTGTTTCAGCTAATTATACTGTGGACGCCATAGGGTGATTACAGTAATGACTAGTTGGCTTCGCTAAAGCATTCAGCTATTTTCCTCTCTGTGCATTCACATTCAGTTAAATTTTGTTTGCGTGTGTATGTTTTCATGCGTATACATCTCCCGGCTTGCACGTACATGTGTATTTTCCAAATACATGCGTGTGTGTGTGTGTGTGTCATGACTTTGAGATGGTGCCTCGTGGCGTTTCACATAAAGAAGGAACATATTTCAATCTCATTTGCGAAATTACCCATTTGATCGAGGCCCGGGTCTTCTGTAAACTCCACAGCTCACTTAACATGCAGAAACAGACCCCAGGAATGTTCTTTAATCAACCTTAATTATAGTTTCCCAGACTTGGCTGCTCCCAGGTCAGTTGTTAATCCATGCTTCTGGTTCAAAAGTTCAGGGTGTCATTTGCTCAAACAGTGAGGGCCTCTGAACACCTCCTACCAAATACTAACCAACTCCAACAACGACGCAACTTCAAGTCATCGCAAGGTTCTTATCTGTGCGCCCACATTTCAATGCCCCGCTAACACGCCGCTGTTAATGAGGCATGGTGTTGAACTGAAATGCCCTGTCTGTGTGTTTATGTATAAGTGTCAGAATACAACTAATAAAAGCCTTATTATTCTTGGCATTTCAGTTTTGGTTTTGGCGGTCGAGCTGGTTTGCAGCTGAGAATGCAGATAAATGACAGGTACCGTCGCAGTTACAGAGCGACTGCTGTCTGCCTGCACTTGCATGTAAACAACAAGCATTTCTTATCCAGTCTTGCTGGAATATGGAGAGTTCATTCAGTAAAAGCCTGAAAGATAATTCAGCCCAGATCCAGACAAATACACACACGCACACACACCCACACACACACCCACACACACACACATGTGGAGTGCGGATGTTATCGGCATACTTTGGATCTTCGGCTGACACGTTTTCAAAACACTGCGTGCTGAGTTGAGAGTGTGTTGGATGGGTCAGTGAAGTTTAACAGGAGAAAAACAATCTAGTGTTAACAGAAGACGCACATCACATCTTGTCTGAATGTCCACAAATTCACAACCTCAAAAGGCTTCGTGGGTAGCTACATATCAAAACTTTGGTCTGACTTGTGTGTGAAGCCATTTAGTGAAAGGAAATGAAACACAGAAAAACTTGTGGAGAATCTGAAATAAACCACCACAGTTTAAGAATATCAACGATCAAGTAAATATGTGGTGTGACCAAAATTGTAGAAATGTTGCCATGTATTTGTGTGAATGAGTATATGTATGTGTTACTTGTGATACTTGACTTGACCACTACTAATACTGATATTTAAGAGGTGAAAATACTGGCTAATCTACAGTATTAATATAAATGAATGGACATGGGCAATAAAAGTGCACCATTAACAGGGGATTTCCAAGAATTCCTTAAAATAGCAAAACCCCAAACTAGCAAATCTGGAGAAGATAAGTCTCACAATATTCATTTTTTATATTTTTTGAATAAAATACCACACACAGCAAAAGTCATTAACCCATAAAGAACCAAACATCCACCATCGGCCAAACCCACTGATCTAAATGTTTAATACCTGTTGATCCATTAATCCTATCAATACATGTAAATAATTCAGATAAAATAGAGTTTGTCATCTTTTCATGGTCATCAGATATGATCCATTTGCACATTCAGAGGCTCCGTAGTTACCATGGAAACACCGTCATCCTCTACTACATTGATTCACCAGTAAAACCCATGGAGTTGGATCAATGACAGTGGATGGACACACTGGGTTTATGGTCAGTTCCTGATATCTTTGTTGAAAAAGTCACTTGTTATTCTATTAAAACAGTTTTCACTATTTTGATAGAATAACAACTTTAATCAACTTTAGTCTACATGATCAGTAAATTAAATATAGGAAAATACCTGATTTTCATTGGAAAGAAATGCTTAATACAGAGGATAAAATTATAATCAATGGTGATAAATCACTTAGGAGAGGTTAAATAAAAAAATAATTTGGGAACTGCCACAGAAGTAGCGCTGAGTCTTTATGGGTTAACATATACTGTATATATGATACATACAGCTACAATGTGAGGAGAGTTTTATATCATCATTTTATGGTCCCCAATTTACCTGAAGAAGAATGTCACACAAGGGTCGAAAAAACTAAGAAACACTATTTTGAAAACTTTGAGCATATTGACTTTGTTTTCTGTATTTGCCAAAAAGTATTAATAGTGAGTATAACTTAAGCATTTATTATTAATCTTTTGTTCAAATAAAAATCCTCTTATTCTCTCATGTGTCTACTGGGGGGCATGCGCTATAAATATCCTCAGTGAAATCTACGCATAGGTGTGTACGGTCTGCGTGTGTGTGTCTGAAAGTGTTTATTTCAGAATATTAATGACAAGGACCAACATCTGAGAGCAGACTCACTGATGTTGTATCAGACTTTGTTGCTTTGTTGTGTATTAAGTACGTCTTGGTGAGTATTTGAGTGAGTGTCCTGTACGTACAGGAACGCTTGTGTTTACACTGCACCAAGCACTTAAAACTTGATACAACATCT
This sequence comes from Apogon talboti, assembly GCA_037367365.1. NCBI lineage: Eukaryota > Metazoa > Chordata > Actinopteri > Kurtiformes > Apogonidae > Apogon > Apogon talboti. Next base: position 23,148,755 of record JAPQRQ010000002.1, read on the forward strand.
TCCTCGCTCTTTGTTTGAAGACAGAACAGGATGATCATTAAATTAGATCACTGTTTTACTTGTTATTCTGTCCATCATTCCTAGTCAAATAAAACAAGTCTTTGGCAAAGCGTTGTCGTCTGCATTACTGGTGTTAGTTGACAAGCACTGAGTACCAACCTGGATAGTGCTGCTGGTGTTATGACTGATTAGACATGTATAGTTGCAAAAAAAAAAAAAAACTGCTGCCAAGTAATGTTCCCACATTACCTCCGGGCACTGCCAATCACTCTGATGCTGTTTTGGTAAATTTGAGCACAGCCAAGCTCAACTCCCTAGCATTAAAAAGATGAGCACACAGGATACAGACGTGAAAAACACACACACACACACACACACACACACACACACGCACGGTAAGAGAAGACATGCAGGCTATGTTTGGATCCTCACCACCACAGGTCTGTTGCTGAAGAAAAGCTTGGTGACAGATTAGTTGGCTGATGCTAGTCTGTAATTTACATCACTGGAGGTGAAGGGAGGACATTATCAATGCATTAAACCAACTTTGTCAAGTAGGGATTGACATATAATCTGCTGAGAGAGGCAGCTATTGTGAGACAGGGGAGAGGAAAGAGCTGAGGTGAGAAGAGATAATGATGCAGCTGGTGTGTGAGCCCCGGAGTATTCTGGGAAAAGCGCCTTTGTGTGCCATGGCAGAGATCATATGACGGCTCTATTGTCATGAGACCAGGTAAAGGGCTCCGACTGCAGAAATCTGCACGTATCGATGAGTGATTCTGACTTTGTTCTGCTTTGATTTCTATCTGAGATTGTCTCGATCGAGCTTTTGGCCTCATCCATCAACCTGTTTGTGTTGTGTGTTGGTTGCATTCGCGGTGAGTGTAACGCAGCTGTTTGTGTACACATCTGCGCGTGTTAGAGAGCACATGTCTGGAATTCTTTGAGACCCTGCAGACACACAGATGGACACTTTATGGCTGTATTAACTTCCTAGGGAACTGATGCCAGTCCTCTTAATTCCCCACTACACTTCCCCTGTGTCAGATGTTACTTTCACTGCTAATGAACAGCTTGGAGTGGCTGTGTAGAATAAATCTAAAACATTCCCTTCAGGTGAATCTTCCACCTTTGCAGATGCTAAACAGGACAACATAGTAAGTACAAGATGTCAAGATAATTCATTTCATTACAGTTTGCTTTACTGGCATGGATATCATAGTGACAGAGCCAAAGCATCGAGAACAGCATCATTCAATAAGATAAGGAGATAACAGTAACAGTACTAATACTCCTACTTCTACTAGAAAAGTCCTTATCAAAGTAATAATACAAAATCAGTAGGTAAATTGATAAAAGAACAAACAAACAAACAAAAAAAACAGATAAAAAAGAAAAAGGGCCTGGATTTTACTCTTCACAGAGGAGTTAGAGCTGTAAATTTGGATGATTACTCCAATGATTAATATGTTTCAGATGCAACAAGTTCTTTAATCCTTTAACTCAGGGGTGTTAGACTCATTTTAGTTCAGGGGCCACATTCAGCCTAATATGAGCTCTAGTAGGCTGGACCAATAAAATAATATCAGTGAAAAAAGTCAAATTACATTATGTTAAATTATTTACAAAGTTTCCTTAAAAATCTGAATAACATGAACAATCTTAAATGTCTTGAGAAAAATAAGTGCAATTTTAACAGTGTTCTGCCTCAGTTTATCATTTACACATGTGCATTGCATTTTTTACTGGTCTGACCCACTTTAGGTTGAATTGGTCTGTATGTGGAGCCTGGATCAAAACTATTTGGACTCCATTGATTTTCAATATCTACCATGTAATTTTTACATCCTTTGGCAGGCCGGTTTTGGCCCATGGGCCGCATGTTTGACACCAGTGCTTTGACTGATGCTGTGAGCAGCTTCTCATTTGATAGAGAGCATAAAGACTGGACTGTGTTTCAATGGAAAAAAAGTCATGTGGCCTGATGAGTCCAGACTGACCCTGTTCCAGAGTGATGGGTGCATCAGGGTGAGAAGAGAGGCAGATGAAGTGATTACCCATCATGCCTTGTGCCTACAGTACAAACCTGTGGGGTCAGTGTTATGATCTGGGGTTGGGCAGGTCTAGAATCAGCAACATTATGTGTCCAGTAAATGACAGAAATAAATGTTAGTAAATGAGCTTATGGATATGATGCCACAGTTAATGTTTAGTGAGTTATTTCCTCAATATATTAGGAAAAAATGCTGTAATTCAGCAAATTCTAGTGTCAGTATCTTGAAATAAGGCAATACATTTGGGAAATATAAGGTTATAATAAAGTATTTTTGTTGTGTACTTTATTTTTTATTATATAGAAACAGATGACTGTTATAACTGACTCCAGTTATTTTATTTTCTTATGATTAGATGAGAGATAGCTTCACAGTTGTAACATCTCAATGATAAGGTCATTGGGCCAAATATAAAGATACTTAAATTATAACTGAAACAGTTTGAAACACTTGTAAAGCTCTAACAAAAAAATTAATTAAGAAGAAATAGGCTCTTACTAGACAACAACATACATATATATTTTGTAGTTATGATATTTCATCCTGATTAGATTTCATCTTCACAGTGAAAACTTCAGGAATGTTGTTCTTGTCCGACAGTGTGCGACACGTGGTCCCTTATCGTGCAGCTCTGTACTGTATGCTGTGTTTTCCACTGTAGAGTCCTCAGATTGTCTACATTTTCTTGGCGTGCTGTAAAGTGTGTGTAACACAATGACAGACAGCAGACAGGTAGTAAATGTCGGTTGTTTAAGCAGCGGGAGCCTTTGAACTCCCTCCTTCTGTTACACAACCACTGGGGGCACCTGTACTCGCCGCGCAACCATCTCTTTAACCTGCACCCGGTGACACCTGAGTGTTTGTTGTCAGAAACCAGTCTATTAGTTTGACCCCGTGCCTGTTCTCGCAGAAATGGCAGGCTTTTCCTTCCTGTTGTCTCTCGGTGGCGTGGCTCCCCGCTGCCTGCTTGAAGCAGAAATGCCAGCGAACACTCTCCCTGTTAATCTGACCTCCAAAAAGTTGAAAGATAGACGGTACCGAGTGTGGAGTCAGAGTGGAGGATGATAGATGGCTCTAAGCAGTCTAATAGTGTCGCCCTCCGCTACAGAAAGAGAACAAATATCTGCCCAGGCTGAATGATGTGTGTGGCCTCTGCTCTCATCATGCACTGCACCAGGTTCTCTCATGTGGCTTTCCTTTGGATGTGCTGAGAAAAAGAAGGAGCCGTGTGGACAAATAGCACGACTAAGAGAGCTGCAGTGACTAAGAGGGGAAGGGAAGAAATAAGATGACACAAAAAGCAAAAGGAAATCCACCGGGGATGGGCGAGGTCGAGTGACATTGAGATACAGAGGAGAGAGAGTCTTCCTACGGTGCAGATAGACGGTCCGTGACTGTTCCCTGCTCTAATGATCACTCCATAGGCTTGAGATCCTTTTCATGTTGACATGTTGACGGTGGTAATCTTCCAAATGTCATACTTCCATGACACCGTTGTTGTGCCAGAAGCAGCTGTTGTGAAGAAAAAACGTCCTGTTCAGGAAACCAGATGAATGAATCTGTATCCATACACACATTCTCTTAATCTATACCCACAATCTTTGATCTATATTTTAGACAGTCAGAGTCCGTGTCCAGAATAGATAAAGGTATCGCAAACTTGGCACTCCTGTCTCGTAAAGCCCAGCAACTTTGTTCATAAATTATTGCGCACCGTGGTGAGCCGTGGCCCTGAGGGTTGTGGAGGAGACCTTTAGCTGAGCAGAGACTGCTTTACACCTGTAATATAAATTAAGTGTGGGCATGGGGAGGGGAAGGGATGGACACCTGAACCTCTTCCACTGAGCAATAGCAGCACCTGACTTTCCCACCTCCTGATTTATTACAGCTGGATGGACCAAGGCTAAGTTTTGAATTGTAAGACCCTCTTTTGGTGACCCCCAGAGGCCAGCTTTAAATACACCGACTGGTGGTTTACAAAGTAAAACAGGATGATGGAATCCAACATCGCCTCATCTGAACCTCATCTGTGACTCCTGGAGATAATCTGACATTACTGTTGGAGATTGACTATTTACAGAGAGGCTCAAATATTTAAATAAGGTGATGAGACTGCAGGAGGAGGATCTTCATGGATTATAGTCAAATTATATTTTCTACACAACACTTCTCTCTTGTCCTGTTTTGACAAAAAGTAAAATACACTTGAAGTTTAGCTGGTAATAATATTTATGGCCTTTGATACTTTAGCTGTTATTGATTTTCATTCCACATTAATTAAATCTGAATTTTCCACCAGAACAAAGACAGCAACTAGACGACAGCAGGAATTGTCTATTATAGGACATAAAGCAGAAGGACTTGTTGTGAAACTTTCCTTCTGCTCACTAGAATGCTCGTCCTGGACACACAGACTGTTGCCCTGGCTGGTGAGCAAGAAGTTTACCCTTCACTTCAGCACAAACAAGAACTGTCACAGTCTCTAAATAGATATCTACATCATGTACGGCACGATTTCAACTTAAAGGAGAAATATGCCACAGTTATACTTCAAAATATTCAAATATGACCTAAAAACTAAAAAGATATTGAAATTATGCAAAAGATGCCAGTGTTTTGAATTGCAGAAATATGAACTGAATATATTTATGTGGCCACTAGAGGGAGTAGTGAGTTACTCTACCAGTCTCCCATGGTGAAGAAACTAACATCATGGGGCCTTTGACCAAAGTGTCAGAAGGTGATTATATGGGATGAGAACCAATAAGAAACAACTTTTAGAGTCTACAGCCCCTTTAACACAGCTCTTCTGTTCTGGGAATATTTCACCTTTTTTCCGGATCGACGTCTGTGTAAACAAAATACTGGGATCATTTGGTCCCACTTCTGTCACAGCTCTGTAACGCCTCTGGAGTTGGTAACAGAATCGTGATAAAGGTGGGATCATGATTACAGACACCCTATGTAAAAGGAACACCTCTCATTCCACAACCAAGGTGTGATGTTTTGATGACATATTGTGTGTGTGACCCCCATGCCAGGGAGATTTAAAAATGAGCGTGGGCTGTGTACAGTAAATGAACATATCAATGTGACCAGAAGGATGTCGAACTGGGGAGACTCAGAGATCCACAGCTTTGTCACTTCGGACGGAGGACTCTATCCATGCTAACATTTGTGGTCCTCCGTTGTTGTTTTGAGAGTCAACACCTCTGTGCTCGGGGTATTTACAACACGCAAGTTACACATCACACTATGGACACGTTACATGCTATTGTTTATGTCCGGTAATCCCGCACATGTGCAGTACACTGCAGGGCAAAAGCACCGCTCCAGCTAATAACAAAACATAGCTAAACAACCACTGCCGCCGTCGTTTTACAAATATCTGCTGAAAAAGGAAAATCAAAGAGATATGTATGACTAGTTTAGATCACCTTTGTGCTGATGATCGCAAAAGGTACAACGCAAAGCTAACAGTATTTAGCGGAAAGCTTCCAGACCCGTTTCAAATAGCTGATGAACTGTGGGTTGACAGTCTGCAGAATAGAAGACTGCAACCTGAACCGAGCCCGACGGGACATGACGGGTTCGAACCAAAATTTAGGAGTGCTGTTTGGGTTTGGGTCAGGTTCAGTCGCATCATCTTTATGTGTGTGTTGCACAAGTTTTTTTAATAAAGGTAATGTTCACATACCACAAATTTGTAAATGAGTGAATTTAATGACAATCTACATCTGAGAACAACTGGATTTAACTGGTCGGGCTCGGACGGAAACATGCGGCTCGTGCAGGGCTCTACCGCAGAAATGTCCTCCAGTTCAGTATGGACATCTATAACTACCTCATCAACACA
>JAPQRQ010000002.1:23164736-23180449 GCA_037367365.1 Apogon talboti
CACGGGGAGAACATGCAAACTCCACACAGAAAGGCCCCACCGACCAGTGTTGGGATTGAACCCAGGACCTTCTTGCTATGAGGCACGAGTGCTACCCACTGCACCACCGTGCCGCCCATAATAGAAAACAGTTTCTCTGTAATAATAAGAATGTACTTGAAGTAATAAACACAGTATGTGCACTAAAAACAAATATATGGTATGTATTTCTAAAAGACTGAAACAGTATAAGTATCCTACCAGAGCATAAATAAAGAAAACTAAATGACTAAGTGATTTAAAAGGGCGATAATTCCAAAGCTATGAGACAGTAATGACACATCATCATCACTCCTCAGCCTTGGTATCACCACCTTATAATAGTTCCTGCAGCTGCAAATCAGGTAAAAAAAAATACATTGAAAACAAACGTTGCAATCCATATTCATTAACTAAATCACTGAAGATGAGTGTAAGTGTCTTTTACCTGCAGGCAGTACAGCTAGTGCATTTAAAAGTTACAAGTGTGTGTAGCCTTTATCCTAAATGCAGAATAGAAATCATTTAAAAAAAGTCTAAAAGAATGGGATAAGTGTGATAATTAAAGGTTATTAGCAGTATTTTACCTGAGTCACTGTTTTAACAAGCTGCCGAGGCTTAAAAATTACTGGAACAAAATGCTTTACAATGCTCTGAACAAACTGAACAAATTGGTACAACACCATTTAATCAAATTTTTTAATAGAATGAGTCTAAATGCCATCATCATCCTCCAAAATGATATAAATGCCAAAAAGTTGTGAACACAAAACAGCACTAATGAGATTAAGAAAAATACTGTTTAACTATTGCATTTAGGCTGTTCTGACGTCATGGTTAAGGTTTGTTTACGACTTTGGAAAGAGCTGAAATGAGAAAGATTTATGACGACTGTTGTCATGGTTACGATACCAAACACAGGGCAAATAACTTCTATTGACAACAGTTAAACCCCACTTTAAGAACTCTATGTTAACCTAGCTTATATCAACAGTGTTCTTCACTCCTGCTCATGACAGGGGTCGTTTCAACGCCCTTCACCTATCAACCCGTGTTGTTGTTTCGTGGCAGGATCGTGCTGGTGTGAATTTAGCTGTAATTTGAGTTATCTTAAAATATTAAATGCTTGTGATCTTTTAAGTGGCCTAAGCAGTGGAAAAAAGAGACAATCACGAGTATTAAATGCAGCGCAGAGTTCAAGGTGAACGGCTGATGAATGACTAACATCAGATATTAAAAGCAAGCCATTCATCATCTTAAGTAGCACAGTTTGTATGCGCTGATGAGCCTTGGAAACCATCTTAAAGATAACTGCATAAAGGCCGAGCTGTTTCTCATACCATATGCACATATGGTGAAATTAGCGTTGTCTTGTCAATATTTATAATGCATTCAATAATTGAGTCTTATCCCTCACATATTATTATGAGACATATACAGACAGAACTAGACCCTGTGGCTTATCCTGATAACCCTCTTTATGTCAGACACTCCCCCTGTGTCATTTTGTGCGTCCTGTCGTTCACTCTCAGCTCATGGACATTGACCATGTGAATTAGCAAATGTTCACATGAGGCAAATGTGTGGATTGAAATGGTCTGAATGAGGAAGAATGAGAAAAAATAATGTTGGAAGAATAATAGAGACAGCTAGCCCCTCTCTGGCTGTGTAGAACACAGTGTATCTCCTGAGCAGAGCAGATTAGAGTTGTATTTGAGGAAGGCGTCCCAGAGAGCAATGTCTCCAGATTGCTCCCGACACCCTCTATTACAGGGTTATGTGGTTGTCAACAGTGGTTTGAAAAAAGGGGTCAATGTGTGAATGGAAGTGCTATCAGAGGGTGTTAAAAAACCAAGACTATTTCACACACAACATGAAGTTGAGAGACTCTCCATTTACACCAAACTGATCTCCTTCTTTCTCTCACCCAAACCCCAAACGAAGCAGCTCTGCTCTCCAGCTGTTGCAGAAAATGTTCCAGTGTGTGACAAAATCTTCTACATCCACACTTCATTTTATGGTGATAGACATAAAACTAATCACAGGATGATGTACTGTTTATTGCACTTTTGGCTTCATGTAGATCAGCTCATCTTTGTTTCCAAGGCGCCTGCGGCACATCGGCTGTGTGGCGGGGCCTGTTTTACCATGGCGACCCTGTTCATTTGGTGCTGAGCCTGAGGGGAGGCAAAGAGGAGTGAGGTCAAGAGGAATTGGAAATCTGATCCCCCTCCAAAAACAGTGAAATGACATTCCAATAACCCAACACCCTTGCTTGGACCTGTCTCAGATAATGGCCTGAGGACACAGTGTGTGTTTTTGCACTTTATTCATCCATGTTCATGCATAGATGTGCGTGCTTCTGTCTGCAGCCGTATGTGTATGACATCATTTGAATGCATGAGGCTGAAGCATAGAGGCAGCCACTAATCACTATTCCAGCATGAAGAGCAACAAGTGTTTTTTTTTTTTTTTTCTCTTGGAAAGACATTTAAGTATATAGAATACTTTATGGGTTCTTGTAAAATCAGAGACAGTGAAGAAAGACAAGGCTGCATTTTTGTGGTTGCAGCACTTAAATGAAAATAAAAATACACTTACAAATCATGCAAAATAAAAACAGCAAGTTGAAAAAAATCTAAAAGACCAAGTGTCAGACAGCGTTATGCGGATGGACAAAGCCTCTGTTACTCTGATACCACTTAACACAGCTGCTTGTGATGCTTGACGTCACCAGGACGTATGTTTATGTTGTGTTGACTGTTTCAGGAATGTACTTTGTCTCAAAAACTTGGCTGAACAATGTAATGAACGTCATGGCATTGTTAATCAAACTAGTCATCAGCAACTGTATCCATGTTTTTCCTTTGTTATGGGGATATAAACCTGATTAGACACACACTATGGAGAAATGAGGCTGCGCTTATTTAATGGAAATCATTACATTTGTGGAGGAAGACCAAGGGACAAAGACCTCAACTTCAAACTGAGGATAATACTGAAGTAGATTAAAGTTGTAATACCACTTACAACCACTGGGAGTGTCTTCAAACAGCCCTGGCTCCCATAGACTTCTATTGAGCTTCTCACTAAAAATACAGTACTATGTCAATAATTTTTTTCCAGGGCTCATTTTTCCTCTGATATGTGATGAGTCATCCATCTTTAAATTATTGCTCCGTCACTATGATCTCAGGTCAAATAGAAGAGTTTGTTGTCTGGAATATCAGGGTTTCAGTCATAGGTCTGCACGTTCCTGTGACTTTCTATTCATTCTTTTCCTGAGAAACAGCTCCTCTGTAGTTGTGGTTAATTGATTCTACTAACAGGACTCTAAAATTATGTTTTTAGGCTACACTTGATTATATTTACTACCCACTGAGTAAGCTATAGTTTAGTACTTGCTCAACTCTGATCCCTTGCAACCCCACAGCTCCGCCCCCTTTGTCCAAATATGGTCAATTCCAGTTCCAAAAAGCCAAATCCCAAAACTAATTTGCTTGGGAGTCAATAAACCAGTGGCTGACATCACAGTTCCTCTGCCCACTCATAATATACACACTATGGGTAAGACTTCACCTTGTTTTAGAATTAGTTTAAGGTTAGGACTGGGGTTACATTTAGGCACATTGTGGTTATACTTAATTTTAGGGAGAGACTCTTCAAAATGAGTGGAAGTCAATCTAAAAGGTCCGTAAATGCATAAAAACCTCCTGTGGTTGTGTGACATCTGTGGTGTTGTTATATGTACAGTATGTAAAACTCATCTGTGACCTTGCATACAGTATTTTTCCATCTTAATCTTGCGTGTGTTGACTTCAGCATGTCCAGCTGGCAGCAGGCTCTGGAGATTCTGGGAAGTTACAGGTTGAGGGTTGAGTAGGCGTTCATTTTATGCTTGAAGGTGAAATTGATTCATACTAATGTGTGTGTGTGTGTGTGTGTGTGTGTGTGTGTGTGTGTGTGTGTGTGTGTGTGTGTGTGTGTGTGTGTGTGTGTGTGATGTGTCTTAACCCCGGGGGTGGATTCCCCATCTTCTCAGGAGCAGCATCTATTGTGCTCCAGTGTTTGCATGTTTACTCCCACAAACAATGTGTTTAGACTGTTATCCTCTGCACCACACAGTACAAGCACTAAAGAAGAAAGAGGAAATGATGAAGAAAAAAGAAGCCACCCTCTACCCTGAAATTAATCACAGTAAGCATAATATGTAAAACATCTCGGGCTTTATAATTTCCTCAGCGCTGACTTAATATTGCGTAATCGTGACATTCCTGTGTTAGGATGTAAGCATCGCTTTTTCCCAGACTAGGTCAAGTTTCTGGTTGTTAGACGTGCCTGTGGACCACTCCAATTTTCCACTGTGGTAAAGCCAGCAGTGCTTTCCTTTTAATGTTTTGTGAGCTTCTTCCATGACACACATTTTATGGCTCATTCAAGTGTCAACTCAATGTCTGTAAATGCCTTTCAGATCTTACATAAATAATTAGTCACACTTCCGAATATATTACTCCACATACTGGCTCATGTAAAGTGGATGACCCACCGCATCTGGCTTAAAGTAGACCTGATACTATTTTACTGCAGCGGTATTTCACCCCGAGCGGTCCTTTCATATGTGGAAAGGCCACGTTATGTTGCAGGACCTCCTGGAACATATGCTGGAGGTTTTGACATTTGAAGTGAAATGAATGAGGCTGTTAATAAAAGGGATGGTACCTTTACTGCAGTCATTGTGAGGCAGATGCATCAGGCAGGAGCTGGGCTCAACTGTGTAAACCCACTCCAGCATGGATCATTTACTCTTTAAATCATAGGGGTGTCTGGAGGAGAGACAGGGTTCCCCAGACAGGAACAGCAAGAACAAGACAGAACACAAACTTCAGGCAGAGTAAGTGGCTTCTGCTGTATGTTTACACACCTCAATCGATGAGTGTTGCGTAACTTTCAGTCGGGTGCTTACCTAACTCCATCCCCTTTTATTCCTCTCTCTCTCTCTCTCTCTCTCTCTCTCTCTTCCCATCCTCATCTGAAACTGCCTCTTCATCTGCGAGAGATCAACCAATCACACGGCCTGCGGCGCTCTGACCACGCCACGCTGTTCTATCATTCATGCATGAGCTGTTTGCTAACTGGCAGCTGAGGCAACATGTGGTTCGCGGTGGTATCTAATTAACAGCTGTGACTGAATAACAAAAATGAGGAAAGAAAAGAGGTGTTAAATAATACAGAGTCTCCAGATTAATGTCTCTAAAAATGCTCCTGCCTCACCACCTCTTTAATAACACTGAAGTGGTAATTATCATCAAAAATGTTTTCACAAGCACTAACCATTACTTTCAAGTTATTTAGATTTAATTATCACTTACTTATCGTCTTACCGGATAAGCCAGTGAAAAAAAAGTTCAATATCAGCTTTCTTATCTTGCACCTGTTCTTTTACTCATCCTGTTTTTTACTCTTCTATGTCGGGACTGTGATGTATGCAACGATATTTCCACAGATGACATGTTGTGGTGTTTATTCTGCTCTCCAGCTTGTGCATTAAGAGTTTATAGTTTATTCATGGTTAGCATTACACTGGGTCCAGCTGGTCATCTCCAGAGACATTTTGAGGTGTTTTCACCTTTAAGGAGATGCCAGACATGGTGAGCTTGGTAAATACTGGAGGTGTGCAGCCGAATATATTACTGCATGGCCAACACAGACAGGCAGAGATTTCATTTACTCTGTGTGTGCGTTTGTGTGTGAGAGACAATCTGCTTGAGAGAGACGATAGATTAAAGAAGACAGGAAGAGGAAGGGAGATATACATATATCTGCGTGTTTATGTGAGAATCTCAAAAAATGATCAATAGGGGACATGTTGTTGGCGTCGCCCTGAGTGTTAGTGGAAATTAGGTCTGTGGTGGGATGTAAGCTGGAGCTTTGGATTGGGTTTATTGATGTCAGACTCCATAGCCATCCCTCCAAATCCCCTCCCAATGTGCATATGTGTATATACAATATGTGTGTGTGTATTCCTCACCTATCCCTTGCCTACAGAAAGAGCTTTAAGGATTTTATTTGAATGCCACGTGTAGGTGCAAAGTGTATTCCTCCATAGAGAGTTGCAGCCCTCTTTAATGTTGCCTGTATTCTTCTTAAATGTACTGATATCAAACCAGAAGAGAGCTCCTCTGTCTCGACTTTTATTGGCAGGTGTTTAACTACACAGACGAACACTGGGGAAATGTGAGATCCATGCCATTAATGCTCTCAGATTCTGTTAATTGGTTGTTTACTTCAGTAATGTCCCTAAATAAAGCATTGAAACTGGGCTTTTTACTTGATATTTGTTTGATTTGATCGCAATAAAGCCTTGATTGATAAATTAATCCTCCTCTCTTTCTGTCAGAAGTGCAGTTAAGTGTTAAATTATCAATCCAACATCTTCTAAACATGTGAAAAATATGCCTCATGTTTATGACCAATTAAATAACTGTGATTATTTTCAACCAAGTGTAAATCTTATGTAAAATAATTGGGTATGTTTGCTGTCTGTGTAGTCAAAAAAGTATGAAAAATAATTTGTCACGACCAAGGACTTAACAGTAGTAGGTCCGTACAAACACATGCAGATAAGTGTTGTGTTTGGGCCTCTCCTCTGTGTACCTTGGCAGCAGCGAGACCACGACGAACGAAAATCAGGATTGATCCGGTGTTTTTACAGCTGGATAGTATTGTATTTAGGAATGAGGAGTGTTTACAAAAACATCCAACCCGAGTTAGTCTTCATTATACAGATAACGCTGATACCCTAGACTGTAGGTGTCAAACATACGGCCCGCTAGCCAAAACCGGCCCACCAAATGGGTCTAATCCGCCCCACGGGATGAATTTATAAAGTACAAAAATTACACTGAAGATATTAAGAATCAGTTTAGTTCAGGGGCCACATACAGACCAATAGGATCTCAAGTGGGTCAGTTCAGTAAAATACTATCTTAATAACCTAAAAATAATAACTACAAATTTTTCTCTTTGTTTTAGTGTAAAAAAGTAAGTTTCCATAAAAACGTTTACATTTACAAACTATCCTTTCACAAAAAATTTAAATAACCTGAACAAAATATGAACATGAAATGTCTTAAGAGAAGTATGCATAATTGTAACAATGTTCTGCCTGTTACTAAATGTTTTGTGTATTTTTAGATCCACTGTGATCTGTAAGTTATGCACATGTGTAAATGATAAACATATGCAGTTATTTCAGGTTGTTCATGTTATTTGCATTTTTTTAAAAAACTTTGTAGGTGTAAACATTTTCATAATGAAATTATACTTTTTTTACTGTTAGTATTTTACTGGTCCGGCCCACTTCAGATCATATTGGGTTGAATGTGGCCCCTGAACTAAAATGAGTTTGACACCCCTGCCCTAGACAGTAAGTTAGTGTGAAATTACATACTGTATGACCAAAATGAAACCTGTGGCCGAACCATTATGAGCTATCTGCTATAGTTAGTGTAAGAGAATCCTACAATGGTCACTTCTTCTCTTGTATTTCTAAGCATGTTTCTTGTGTTTGCTCTGCAGTAAGTGATACAAAAGGCCCAGAGGTCATTTGGCAGCAGATTGAGGTGTGTCTGGCAGACGGCCTGCTCCTCCCTGGGACAAACGCTGTCTCTAATTCAGGCCCAGTCCGTTATTGGCATATGGATACAGGCCAGTAACAATAATGTAATACTTACCTTCTCACATCCAAGATATTACAACAACTGACACAACAGTATGAGCTGTGATCTAGTAGCTTTTATTACCCATTTTTCATTTTTCATAATATTTGGCTATGGCAGGGCAGCGGTAGATGAGGTGAGCGGCTAATGTCTGACTCGGTCCCACAACATTAGGAGTGGAAGTAGTTCCTTATCGCTCCGACTATCTGCCATTAATAACAACTTGAAAATGTTAGAATGTGAGGACATGTTTTCTTGGATCAGCAAATTCCTGAACAAATTAAACGTGCTGTACAAGATCCCCAGTGATATTCACATCTGTTTTGTTTACTCTTGGATCCAAAAGATGGACTGTGTGATGCCTAATCTACATGAAGACCCACCTTACTGTCATGATTACAACTGGAGGAGTTTTCCAAACACAAAGTACTTGTCTTCAGTTCATGTCTGACAGAGGACCTCTGCCTCAGGTCATTCACAGTCTGTCATTTTCCCTTTTCCTTTACTGCTGACTGTAAATAATCCATCTTGTCATCATGATAGCTTTAATGTTGATCCACAGAGTAATGTTTCTGCCATGAACTGATTTGTTGCGCTGGTGTTAAACCAAAGACCAGTAGACTGTCTTACTACACACTTGCACGTGTCAACATCTAGGAGGTTTTTTCATCTAATATTCCAGGGATGGGTGCCGGAGCCATTGCAAGTGAGTGGGTTAAGACCCACCCACTTTTTAGGCCCAATAATATCAGACTCACCCACTTTTAACATCTGGAAACAATGACATTTTCAGCCCTCTGTCAATAAAATCCATTCCGCGACCCTTGATCTTTGAGAGAATGGTTAAACAAAATCCATACCACGTTTTGGCTCCTACCTTGTCTTCTGCCCCGCGCCGACTCAAATGATCGACAATAAAAGACCGTATGGCACGTTTTCTCTACTCTGTGACTCTGTCGGTCCCGTGTAGGCTAACATTGTATGAATATATTCATGGCACCTTTTGTCTTTGCAATAACGTTTTCATGATGTAAAAAAAAAAAGAATATATTCATGGGAGTCAATGCCTTTTTTGCTGTTGCCGCCATCAATGAAGAGCCTGGATGAGTTTTGCAGATTTAATTCTCTCCATGAACGATGGTGAAAACTGTGACAAACTATACAAATGCTCTTAATACATTGAGCCATTTCACGTTGAAAACAAAGTGCAAAAGTTTATACAAACAATATATTTTTAGCGAAATAATGACTAATATCTTATGTTATACACATTTACAGACATAATAACGAATTTACGGCATTCCCTGCCTGATGATTCACCCTGGATACCATACTTAACTTTGGCCATGACGGACTCTATTTACATGTCGAAACCGGAAATTGGAAACCGGAAGTACTACGGCCGGAACCGGAAGTACAATTTAGCAATAACATTTTCTTAACAAAAAGCTTAATACACATGAATTATTTATCTAAACAATTTACAATTACTTTTAGCTATGTAGAAAACATTTTAATATTATTATTTAAACCCATGAATTTATTTATTAGACAAATTGCCTTAAGGACAACACACCGCCATCTTTAGGACCTAGTGCACAGAGGGGAACGGCTAGTCAGACAGCAGCGGTGTAAGGTGGGTGTGACCATTTATGTGTCCCTCCTACCAGTAACCCCTGGGACGTATTAGATTGGCCAAGTCAGGTGTCAATCAAGAAAAAGTAGATTACAGAGGATATCTTTGAGGTGAAACAAGCTGCCATAAAACATCAAAGAAGAAGAAGAAGATATTGTTGAGGAAAATGGAAAATATCACCAACATCGATCTTAGGTTGGACAAATATTCCTGCTGTTTCTGTGCCTTTGTGGATCTTTCGTGTGTTTTGGACCTAAATACTTTACTGGATTATATTCACTGGACTGTTAGGAGGAAAACCAGACCATATTTGTTGAGATCGATGGATGTTTGATCTGCAGACAGCCTTCAAAAGTAAGAAAAGACACATTTCTCATACATCAATTTTGCTTTTCTGGAAACAACCTTTTGTGTATATGGTCATGCTGTTTCACTTCGGAAAGACATGTTTGTTAGCTTTCATTTGATGTACAAGTGGAGGTGCATTAATGAGGGAGCTGTGTACATGGGTGTTTAAAATAATAACATCTATGTCCTGGGACCAGGACATAAGATTGTTAATGGGTTGGTGATGAAATAGCTGTGATTGATCTTTGCAACATGATATCATGTCTGGCATAAATACACGCCACTTTTAACTGGCGTGTCATCTTTCGGCATTATAAGCTTTCCACGTGTATGTTCACGCCATTAGTAGCCCCCGTCCAACCTGAATCAATGTCAAATACCACGCGCTGAGGGTTAGGGTTATGTGAGCCGGAGATCTTGGCGTCAATTTGCATGTTATCAAATAGCGTTGAATAATACGCCAAAGGATGAAAATGCATAGGTATAGCATGCCAAATGCCGTAAGAACTGGCATGACGTACAACGGCAGTTATTGAGATCAGTGTGTCATTGCTCAGTCTGGAGTGTTCTGTTGATGTCCAGTGGTCTCTTCTGATGGCAGACAGACACTTCTCTCTTCTGATGGTTTTTGGGGATGTTGTAAAATTTGTGGCCCAGTAGAAGGCACGTTGTGTACCTTCTCTATGGTCCTAAAGATGGGATTGCTCTGTGATGTCACATGACAGCTGTCACTACAAGCTAAATTTTGTCTGCCTGTTGCTTTTAAAAGCATTATGTGATTTTTGCAGTATTGAATTACAGGTCACTAGTAGACAGTATGTTGTTTTAAAAGATATCTAGCATGCTAACTACTGAGTGTGTGTGCATGCACATATGTGTGTGTGTGTGTGACCAGCAATCACATCATGACAACAAAGAGAAAATGTTTGGACGTCCAAACATTTTTTAGTGCCCCAAAACACAAAGTAAGAGCCCCATAGCCTATCACTTTAAAAGACAGACGGTTAAAAAATGTTAACAAGCAACAAGTTAATTATGCAATAATGTGGAAATGTTAAATATGTTATTAGGCAGCAGAGAGACAGACAGACAGGGAGAGTGAGGTAAGTTTAAATTGTTGTCTACCAACATTATGAAAGGTTCTCATCTCTCTTTGCCAAATTAAAATTCTTTGTCCGTTCTTATCTATATTGTGTTTTTGTTCATTATTTCAGCTCTAAACCTGCTAGATATATGAATTATTTTTGGGTTTGGGGTAATTGTGTCATAATCATTTCAATATTTTAGCAGGTTTTTAGGTTCTATGTGTTTGATTTAAAGTCGCCTATGTTTATTTACATGCAGACATAAAGAGACATGTAGAGATCCTCTAAATGAGTCATTGGATTATGTTCTGTCCTTTTCATATTTTCATATACGTGATCTGACTGGGGCCTTCCTTGGAGGGAAAGTACCAAATGGACCCAGATTTATTCTCCTGTTATAACTAGATAAAAGCATCAAACCACCTATTAAAATGCACCAGAATATAGGAAATAGCATCTACTCATTACAACATCTCTGGGGGAGGACCCCCAGACCCCCCCTTTAAGTTGACCCCACCACATTTTTTTTGCTTTGATGCCCATGCTTCCAAATATATGCAGTTTTTTCAAAACCAAAACACAAAACTGTGTCCCGGTTGCTCTAATTGTTGCCGTCACCATGTTTACATTCCTGCCATAGCTGTCATTGATCCACAATTGGAATGAGATGTCTAGATATTACAGTGAAGTTGTTATTACACTCTACAAGTAGAATGCTTTCAGAATACAAAGAGAAACTTTACTTTATGTTTGAGTCACTAATAAAAAAAAAAAAAAAAAAAAAAGTTAAAAATGCTGGTGGGCTTTAGTTTCCAAGATTTCCAAGAAGCCAAAATGTGACATTTTGAGAAGGAATGTTTGTGTCAAAGCTACCAGATGTACTTCAAAACACTGTCTGCATATTATAGCACATTCACTTTACAGGTTCTATCTAGTGGAAGATTTTTACATTTATTGTATAAATGTACATAAACCAATATATGTGTGTAATAACACTTTATCATATACATTAAAAACATCAGCTAACCAGCATTTTTGTCATTTATTCTCCAATTCACCTTATTAAAGTATATAAGATTTAACACATTTATTCTCTAAAGCAGGTAATTTCTAAAAAAAATTGTAGATCATCACTCTGAATACTCCAACTGGAGTACCCAGACTGGGATAAGGTCTCATTGGAGATGCTGAAATCTGGATGTGATGTTTACACGTGCAAACACATACTTGAAAAATCCCACAATAACGAGGATACTGATGTGCATGTAAACGCAGTCTGTGGCCATGTACAGTGATTGACAAATGTATTTGACAATCTTTCCCTATTGGTCTCAGAGACCATCCACCATCATGAAAAGTTTTAATGCAAACTCAATTTTGAACAGGAATGAAGAATTTGACGCTGAATTCACTCTTTTATTCCCAAAGTTGAGGTGGCTCATTGGACTTCTCTGAGACGTCAGAAATGAATCAACCACAACATTCAACCACTAAAACAAATTTTTTCTGTTTAGGAAGGCAAGTAATCAACTATAATTTGACATCTTAATCAAGAAATGATACAGTGCTTTGGTATTTTTTCTGTTTATTTGTAAAACAGTAAATGTGAAAATTCACAGAAAATAATAAAAGTTATAAATTAGCATTAAAAATATCATTTCAGTTAAAGGAACAGAACCTAAATATGATTTTAGTAATGATAAATGCTGTATTTTAGTGCAGCTGTGTCATACACTGCATATTGGGTAGGGGTTTGATACATTTGTTAAGCACTGTATAGTTTTAACAAACATTTATCTATATAAATCTAAACCAAGTGCTTTCATTGTCTGAGCTTAAGCCAAAAAAGTTGCATAATGCTGCTGTCAGAACCAGCTGATAATCTACACTGTGCTGTGGATGTGAATGAAATATGTACATTTACACATTTTTGCCACTATAAAATTACATTATTTAACAATATTTAAATATGGTGTATCAGAATGTAATGCAAGCAACGATATGTATTTTGTGGCTACAGTTTTTGTTGCATCTGAAGTCATGTTAAGTTTTAGTTAAACGCATACTATCATGTCTAAATATTTAATTTTTTTTCTGGAATACAAGCATTTTTCACAGTTTCAAACATCAGCAGAAACAGATGGAAGTGTTAATTCATTAGACTGATGTTTTATTGGCCTAAAATTTGTTTGTACCATAGACTTTTCATCAGTGTAATTGATTTAATTAGATTTTTTTAGTGGGTGGTGTGTGCCTGAGTCAAAATAAAGCCTGAACCACATCCGGCTGAGACTCAGTGAAGGGTTAAAATGAATATCTGCCTTTGAGGTAACATATCTAGACATTTGTCTCATGCAGTAAAATCTGTGGTATTCCTGTCTGGCACTAAAACTTATGATTTAGAGCCAGGCTGCTGTTCTGCTCTAACATAAGATTATTGTTTCTGCTCTCCTTCAGCTTTGATTCATGTTCACATGTCATTCCATATTCCTGCATTTCTGAGAAAATGCTGTTTTATTGTGACAACCAAAAGTTATAAATCCAAGTGTGTGGTATTTAACCCTATTGAAAATGTGGCTCTATTTTTTACATTCTTTTTTTTTTTAACCCATAAAGATCCAGAGCTATTTTTGTGGCAGTGCCTAAATAAATCTTTCTCTTGATTTAACCTTTTTTAAATGATTTATCAGATTCATTATAATATTGTGCTCTGTATTTTGCACGCTTCAGTGGAAAATCATATATTTTCCCCTATATTTAATTCACTATTTGTCTATTTAATTCTTGTTTTATTTTCATTTACACTGCTGTAAATGCTGCTTTCCATTGTGAATATGAGGATCTTTAGGCTAAAGCACATTTCAATTACATTTCTTGACAGTTTTCACACTGAATTGATTTTTTTTTTTATTTCTACCTTTCTTAACTGATTTATCACCAATTTTTAAAATAAGGTTATCCTTTGTATTTTGCAGTTTTTTTGGGTGTAAATCCTGCATTTTCTTATATTTAATTTACAGATCCTGTATATGTGCATTAAAATTCAGAGTAAATTTAAAGGTTATTATTCAACAACAGAGAAAACTGAAGAAAAAGTGGCTCTTACAGCAAATATATCCATAACTGAACATGAAAATAAGCATCTCCAGCCACTGTTATTGATCCAACTCCATGGGCTTTACCATTTAATCAATGTTGTAGAAGATGACAGTGTTTCCACGGTAACTACAGAGCCTCTGAACATCCAAATGGGTCATATCTGATGACCATGAAAAGATTACAAACTGTATTTTACACCTATTATTGACATGTATTGATAGGATTAGTGGATCAACAGGTATTAAACATTAGAGTTGAGTAAATGCTTTTGGTCACCAGTGGGTGTTTGGGTCTTTTATGGGTTATACATGACAATGATCTCAGGATAAAACCAAAGCCTATTCTTTCTTCATGTGGTATGAGTTCAGAGCTGTGATGACTTACTGGATACTTCAACACACAAGGTTAAACTAGTTTACACTGATAAGATTATAGCAAACTGATCCAATAAAAAAAATGTGACATTGACTCATGCCACATAGATTCAGGGTTAAAATAATGCACATGTAATCAACTAAATAGTCAGTGAGTAAGAGGAGGATGAAGCTGACCTTCATAAATCATTTCTTTCCTCCATAGTGTGTTTTAGACACATTGAAGGCACTGACATCCTGCAGCTGTCTACACTATGCACCGGTGCTACTGTAAGGCAAGAGAAATATTTAAGTGTACAGTGTGTCTGTGTTGTATTGTGTAAAGGTTAGTCTGTGAACTAACATGAACTCTGGATCTGACCCAGCTTTCATGGCCATGGAAACTGAATGGCATAAATATTGGAGGACTTAGAAGTTCATGTGTTTACCTCGAAGGTTCCTCCCGTCGTCTGTGTTTCATTCGCTCCATTTCACTTTTACTTTACAATTTCTCAAGTCTGGAGTTGCTTAAGGATGCCAATGGTCTCACCTGTCAAGTGTCTCACTGTTGATGCATGCAGCGTTTAAGAGAGTGAGCTGAAATCAGTTTTTTTTTTCCAGAGAAACGGATGTGGAATTAAGGGTTTAGAGATAGAGAAAGAGGAGAGACTTGTATGTGAGTCTGTTTTAAATGGGGAGTAGTTAGTGAACTCTTACTGAACTCATAGATCATGTGTGTGTGTGTCATCTGCTGATTTTCTCTTCTTTCCAGGTTGTCTTCACTGCATTCTGCCCAAACTTGCCATTTTGCATTTGGGCCAACGTATTTCATGAGTCTTGTATTCAACACGTCCTTCGTTGTTGTTTTGCCAGGATGTTAATATTTACAGCACATCACTGGGATTTACCAACCATGGTTCTATGACAGAGTGTTTTGATTAATATCTTCACCGTTCTCATTCAAACCAGGATGTTCTCAAAGGACAACTGGAGGATGATTTCTCAGACCCTGGCTTCATAAAAACGTATTCATTCATGCGAGACTGGATTATCAACCAGAAATCAGGCAAAGAAAAGAAAGTAAAAGGAATCCAATTATGATAACAATTCACACCTTCTAGTGCTCTCTCCTCTCTGTCCATATGAATGGAATGTCAACGGAAAAGTTAAACCAAGATGTGAAGATTACTGGAACTGCAGGTGATGAGGGTTTTTTTTTTTTTTTTTTACAGCACAACGACTATGTTTAATTTTGATACAGTATGAGGGAGAGTCAAAAAGTTCTCAGACAAATGTAATAAGAAGTTTATTTATCAAAATAACAAAACTAATTTTCTACATAAGGTCCACTGGAGTCAAAACACGTTGGCAATCTGTTTCCATTGGTAGATTCCTTCTTTGCAGAATTGCTGGGGCTGTGCACTGCACATTCTGAAATTCTAACATTTGTCTGAGG
>JAPQRQ010000002.1:23184780-23200249 GCA_037367365.1 Apogon talboti
ATTTGATAATTTCCGAATGTTTTCACTTTTCTGATTAACACACACATATGTGTTACTGGGGACCCTTCATTGGCATATTTCAGAGCCTAAAGGCCATGAGTGGGCCTCTCGGTTTTGGACATAACAAATATAGACAAACATAGACACACACATGCACATTTAAACACGTATCCAGAGACTTTGCAACATATGCGTTGACAGCGACACACTCACAGCACACAAACACTTGTTTTTCTCTCTTTTTTTAATTAGAGCAAAAGATCAGAGAAATACCAAGTGTCAATACTGCCGAGACTGAGAATATGGCAACGGCGACCTTTTAGAGCTCCCTGATCTTTTATAATGTCAGCGATGGAGCATCTTGTTCTTTTCTGCCGCAACTTTGTGCCCCCTGGCCGCCCCCACATGGAAATACAGAGAACTGCAGATTAATAATGGCTATATTTAGCATTCCTCATTGGCAGAAATTCCACTGGCTTCTGACATGTGGCTGATCTGAACAGGCCTTGAACTCACTCATTAGACTATGTCATCGCATGTTTTCATAGTTGTCAACAGTGTGGAGATACAGCAGGAAGATGAAATAATAAATTATTATTTAATGTTTGCTATGATGTGCAGCTGTAAACATAACAGTGATTTTACGTTCTTGTAAAATGGCCACCGAGTGAGTTTATTTGTAAACATAAGCCAGCATAAAGCTGCTAAAGTACTGTGGAAAACGACTTATTCACTTGTTTTTCTTTTCCTTAATTGGATCCAGTTTGAGATCAACAGTGATGCTGCGAGGCACTACTGCTTTCTCTCAGCCCCGGTGGCCACATGCTCCTTTCCCAGATTCCCAAAGCAGCAGGCAGCAGATGAGACAAATCACCCAGCCTAGAGGCCCAGTGACTGGGATCATGTCTATCTATGTAGCCCTTCCCTCTGCCTCCTCTAGGTGAAGGCGTTAGTGGTTAGCACCAGTATTACCCTCAGGCTGGGGGACAGGAGAGGATTTCTGTGTGCTACTGATGCCCCGGTCAAGTGGAAAGGAGCCTTATCTCCTAATCCTGTTAAATAAATTGCCTGCGTTTATGTTGTCAAAAGACTGGAATAAAAGAGACATAGTAACAAGATATAGAACAGACTGTGAGATAAATGTGCTCTTTGCCCTTCTCTGGTAGAAATGGTGGAGGTGGTGAAATGATAACAAGAGAAGTCTATGACCCACCACCAGTCTGTTTGTTCATTCTGTAATCGACTCATGACTTAAAGCGATATGTTCACAAAAGGACTCCACAGGCTCCAGAGATACTGTAGATTTCCTTGCTAACGTGAGAAATGCAGCAGCAGCAGAGTAAATCAGTTGAAAAGATACAGATAACTACAGTAAAAGGGCAGATTTATCAAAAGCTGCATCAAAAAGATTGAGAGTGAAAGAAAAACACTGCTTGAGTAAACGCACACACACACACACATGGACGTTGAAGCCTATGTGTAGGTGCATGTGCTGCTCCATGCACAGCCTCATACAGTGTGTGTGCATGCTCATGTGCATATATGAGTTGGTGTGATCTCATGTCCATGCATGGTTGCCAGTAGAGTGGGTTGGCCTGGCTGGTGGCCTACGTTTGTTTAGCTGTGAATTCTTCCTCCTGATCCAGTGACTCACAGCCTGTGGCTTAGGCTGAGTTTGTGTGCCCAGAAAACACTAATCTGGAGCACACAGACCCGAGACCACGGCATCACTCTAACTTCATCACTCAATGGGCGCTCAGTTTCAGGGAATACAACGAAGAGGTGGTTAAAGTCTGACATTCATCTGTGAAATTTGTAAGTATTACATATTATGACACATTGTAATGGAGCTGAATTGTTCCTTAATTGCTCTATTTTCATTTCCCACTCAATACTTGAGCAGACTTTTCAGTTTTTGGTTTTTTTTCTTCCTGATGCCATAAGTCTTATAAGTCCACCAATTTCCTATTGACTACAAAAGTGGAAACAAAGCCAGTCTGAAAATCTGCTCTGAGTGAGTCACTACAGCGCAATCAGAAGAGTTGTACTGCACATGTGACTTCTACAGGAGCAACAACTTTACAGCACTGGATGGGTATCATTACCATCATCATCACCATCATCAGAAATGTTTTATTATTTGGGAATTGCGTGAGAGTCACATGTGGAGTACAGGGAGAGAGAGAGAGAGAGTGAGCAGCACAGAGTGAAAACAAGAAAAGCTCATTTATAAATAGTGTGGTCGTGTGAGAAACAGACTTTGCAAGGCCAAAGGGACATGAAGGGTGTGTGAGGAGCAGTACTGGCAGTACACTCTGTTATTGTGTGTGTATGTGTGTGTGTGTGGGACCCAGATGGACTGTACCGAGGTTACTTGGATAGAAGAAAAGAGTCGCGTTGCTTGGGAAATGGACGTGCAAAAAAAAAAAAAAAAAACCTGTTGAGCTCTCTGCATCATTGTCGTACTGGATTTAAGCGGTTTATTCATTTGCGTTGAATCTAAGGAAGAGAGGGAGGGAAAGTTAGCAAAAAAGAGAAGAGGAACTCATAGGATGCAGTGGAAGGCAAACTTATAGCCCCATAGATGTTCATGTTCAAGCAAAAAGTAAAACTTAACCTAGTTCTGTGTGTGCACTCTGCATGGATGGGTTGACCACAGGCACACACACACACACACACACACACACACACACACACACACACACACACACACACACAAGGCTGGTTCTGTGTTATACAAGTGGCCGGCTGGGTAGAAATCAATCAGGTAAACTAGGTCAGGGGAGGAGAGGAGAGGGAGATGTGGGAGGTCTCGGAGGAGCAGGCCTTTGTTCCACATAGGAGGTGGATACAGAATGATGCATCAACAAAATGCCTCTGGTCTTTCCCTAAGGGGCAGAAAACACATCAGGTACACAGTACGTGTCTGCATGTGATGCATGAACACATGTAGACACATCATTTCTCCCATGTGTTTGGCAGTGTCCACGGCGCTACACATGTGCATCTGATCCACACATCTAGGCTCAGTTGATCTCTTTCCGTCTCTGAGGCAATGCCTTTAGACCCTGAGCCTGGTATTACTGAGGCATTACTGTCCTGACCACTCCTTTTCCATGGAAACTCCAATAAGAATTCATAGCACAGAGCCCCATCCAGATAGATGCATGACCATGTTATGTCCTGAATAACCTAATAAAAACACCTCATAATGCTCAGAAGCTATGAACAGAAAGGAAAGGCTTTGGATAAAATCTATTCAGAACCAATTTCTATGTATCACTCCTAATAACTGCTGTTATTGCGTCCACAGTGTTTTCCTGTATACATAGTGAAATAATGAAGCGTACAATCAAATCAATGAAATACACCCACTTTCATGTAATAGAAAAGAAGCATTATAGCTTTACATGCTTATTCATGCCGTTCTTTCAATTATGCACTGCCGTGTTCTCAGGATTTATCAATATTTATTTTTAGGTGTTGAATTTTAAATCATAAGTTATATAATGATTTGATTATGCATCGACACAAATTATTTTGCATCCTCAGTCTTTGTGTGTCTGTGTGTGTGTGTGTGTGAGTGTATGTGTTGTGAGACAATCTGCTTCTCCGCATGAGCTGCAGGGCAGTTCCATAAAGTTTAATTATATGTTGCATTCCCAGTGGAAGGGCTGAGATTAAACTAAATTAAATTGTGTTGGGGTGCATAAAATGTTTCTGTGCTGCAGAGGATACACACACACATCTACACATACAATTGTGCACACACACACAACAGAGGCACGCCGTGTTACAAAAGGGGTAGAAGCCACGGTACCGCTGTGTTTCATCTGAAGTGGAAGCGGTTCTGCATGGGATTGCACTTGTCACATCAGTCTCTGGCTGCTGTCTGCCTTGTTTGCTATTTCAAAATGACCAAGTAAAGTCTTTTTTCTGTGTGCAAAAAGTTTAGTCTCTTCACGTGGGAGATGTTAGAACAATATGATGGCAGATAAGTTGACATTTCTGACAACTTATCCACCATTATAATGTACTTTTTCTGCAAACCCTAGTTGCTGTCACTGTATTTCTGAGGGAATTGTAGGGCTTAATTAAAGCAACTAAAGTCCTACAACTGAAAAGCTAAAAGGTAGGTGCATATTTCTTTCCGAAGGGATCCACATGTACATGGAAAGTACATTTTTATTGGATTCAATAGATGGGTCAAATCTTGAAAAGTTAGAGTCTTGAACTTTGAAGACAGCTGAGTCTTACAATAAAGTCAGATAAACTTTGCGTGAACATGATTTGTTATTGTGGACTGAAAATAGGGATCTATTCACAGCCATGGCCAACAGAAAAAATATGAAACAAGCACAGATAAGCACTCAACTATTATGTAAAATAGGAAGTTATGAACCTACCCTTTGAGAACACAAAATCATAAATCATTCACTGACTACTATTTTACATATGATGTGTGTTTCAGTGGAAAAAGGTCATGTGGTCTGGTGAGTCCAGACTGACCCTGTTCCAGAGGGATGGGCAGTCACTGGGTGAGAGGCAGATGAAGTGATTATCCATCATGCCTAGTGCTTTCAGTACAAGTCTTTGGGGGCAGTGTTATGATCTGGGGTTGCTTCAGTTGGTTAGGTATAGGATCAGTAACATTATCTGTCCAAAACATTAGGTCAGCTGAATATATGGTACATTACAAGAGGAATATCCCATAATTAAACAGGATTAAAGTGACAGAGTGGTTTAGGGAGCATGAGACATCACGTTTACACATGGATTGGCCACCACAGAGTCCAGACCTGAACCCTATTGAGATCTTTGGTATGCAATTTAGAAGACTTTACACAGTGGTCCAACTTTCCTATCATCATTGCAAGATCTTGCAAATAATGAATGTAAATATGGACAGAAATAAACGCTATGACGTTTATTATGGCATTGTGTGACCATTGCATTGCATGAACGATGCCACAGTGAGTGAATCCTGTAATCGAAACTAAAGGTGGTGCAATAAAAATATTGTGCATGACTTTTTTTGGGCGAGGCAGTGTGTATGTATTCCTGTGTTAACGTCTAAAGAATCCATGTTTATATTTTGGTGTCATACATGAATATCAAACAAATTGGTTTGGAAGATGTATGATTTGAGCATGATTTGTTTTTTGTTCTCTCTCCATCAGTCTCATTTATCCATTTATCCATAACTGTAACTGTAACCGACTCATTGGATTTTACTTACGCATTGGCATCTCACTAAAGTGGGTTTTTTTTCTTCATCCCAAAAACTCATAATTCAAATTGGATCGGTATTTAGTAAACACCAGGATCTTAATGTTTGGCTGTCCTACAGAAAATGTCATTTTATTGTTATTACCATTATTATTATTATTATTTTTTTTTTTTTTGCTGGATTTTCTTGTAGATTTACTTCCATTCGTTCTGGTATTCATAAGATGACTCATTGCACAGCATAAGTGTCCCTCTATTTTGAAATGGAATCAAAACACACCCTGAGCTTAGTTAGGATTAGAGCTGTGATTATGTTTTATTATCATAGCAATAATAGTTTGACACATTTTACATTTAGCTATGTTAATCCGAGGATAAGTATTTATAATACTGAGACAAATATGGATTGGAACACTCTGTTTTTCATTGCACTCTGATAGCTTACTGTCCTCCCATTTTTTAAATTGTTGCTTCATTCATTGGCTGGAGTTCACTCATGTGGTTTGAGGATCACGTCGCTCTTAAAATGACGTAACAATGGAGAAGGCTTGTTACACCAAACCATAGAGCTGGTATTATAAGATACAGATCCACTCTGGAGACCAATAGTGGATTAAAAAAAAAGAAAGAAACTCCACTCTTGTTTAATATTCATACTGTTCTGCCTTATTTGTAATACTTTTCATTATTTGGACACACACAAATTACTGTATCTGCTCTGTTTGGTCACATTCATCTTTTTCTGTCCTTTCTGTCAGTTGCCTCCTGACAGTCTCACTTCTTTATCCTTTGACCCCTGACCCTGCTCAAAGTGCAAAGACCACCCTTCACGCTCAGTCAAATGTTTAATGCAGGTTGTGGTGGTTTAGAATTATATAGTATTTTATTAACTGATCAAAAAGAGAACACATCGTCATTCCTCTTACAGCACCATCATTTTTCATGATTTTTTTTTATACAGATACAGATACAGATCAACTTTTTTCAGCATATGTGGACTTGGTTGGAAATAAGTGTTTATAATTTAACACGTTCTTTTCTGTTACACGTCTGTGTTTGATTCATAAACACAATATTCATTCAGTCAACATTTGTAATAAATCCCAGGGGGCAAGTTCACATGTCCATCAGCTTAAGGAAAGCAAAGAAGGAAAAATAAGATTTAAACAGGTATTCAGTGAATTATTTACAGAATATTCAGTTTATCTTCATTTAAAGCAGTGGAATGTGGTTGAGGGGACACAGCGGGCACCAACCCCTTCGAATGACTTGGAGAAGAATAACTGTTCATTCACTTTAGCAGAAAAGTCTCAAAATCTAAATAAATATGCTGAAATGATTATGATATAATACTCATCCTGTGTCCTATAGTTCATGTCATCATTTATTGAAGCTGTTTTTAACTGTAGGTGCCAGGGTGGCAAACAAAAGAGTGTATATGGTGCATAAAACCTTTGCCGAGCATGTGATATGAGGAGGTGAGAATTAAAGATTCAACCCAGGACGCTCTTTTATATTCTTATCCTTATGTAAATAGTTATTTTTCACTGGGTTGTCAAGTCACCGAAAGATACTGATATTTTCAGGACTCCAGAATGAAGGCAAATCTGACAATTAACTTGCTCCAAATATTACCAAATAGGTAATGAAGTTCTGTCCTGTTTATTAGATCAATGTTTAATCTCCTCCACTTCTGTGTTTTACACAAAGACTTTAGTTTAACGGAGTATTAGGCAAATACCACTTGTTTATTTGGCTAAGTGTCAAAATGGCAGCAAGAGCTAGTGGTCAAGTGGACAGGACAGGGGTTAGCATGTGACGTTTGCAAGTTCAAATCATGTGGGTTCGGAAAATGTGGATTTCTCTCTCCAAAAAAATGCCCAAAAATGCCAAACATGATCAACTGACAGCAACATCAACAATTTGGCACCAGTGATTTAAAGGTGTAATGCAGTCTGATGGCAATGAGGAAAAACATAAACTAGTAAGGTTCATTTTGTTTATTTACATTTTGAGTCATGACTTTTCAGATGGACCACAGGAATTTCGTGTCATTTTGTGTTAAGTTACATATTTTTTTGCATTTAAATAGACTCAATACACCATTGCATTACAACACAACTCCAATCATACTTTCACTGTGCCTCATTACCAGGTCTTCACAACCACATTCTGTTTCCATACAGTGATTAACATTGCATGTTGATATCAACCCTGCCTTTGATTGAACATCCACACTGGATTCACATTCACAGCATCAGCACGAGCCCCCTTCTTTGTGTGTGTCGCTTCAATGCCAATGCCACACCAATCTCTTCAGAAGCGAGCGTTCACATGTGACTGCGCCAGATTCGACCCTGAGCCCACACTATGGAAGAGAGAAGAAGAAAGCTTCCCATTCAGTTACCAGGCCCTCTTGCCCCCATGCATTTATCACATCTGATAATGTACCTCCAGTTGATACGTATGTGTGGGAGTGTGCACACGTGTGAGCATACTATACCTCTCGTTCTTCTGAAAGCTGGACATGCCTCTGAGGGATTAGCCCGCCTCGTGAGCAGCTTTGTTACTAAAAGTCCCTTTGTCCAGTTTCTACAAATGTTAACCACATGTCCATTCCCACCTGCTGTCAGGAGCTGAAACAGGTAATAAAATGCAAACCATGTCAGCACAGTCATAGAGCTACAACACACAGAAACCTGATGTATTAACATTGGCTTTGATTATTTGTATTGCTAGTTATAGTTTTGATGCAGTTCCCTCTTATTTTCAAGAATGAATGAATTTTCAAGACACCAGCAGACTCGACCACCTCAGACATTCAATATATGCCGCTTCTACTGGACATAACACACCATTTAATGTAAAAACCAGACGTTAGAATGCAGTGTTATCCTAATATCATATAGACACTTATGGGGAAAAAGGAATGAGAGACAGTGAGTGATTGAAATACACACACACACACACACACACACACAGAAGTAGTTTACAGACAATCAGGTGGGTGTTCTGGAGAGGTTATACATAAGGCGATAAAGAGGTAACATGGAGCATATACTGTATATGTAAATAAAATAGAAAACATTTTAATTAAATTTAATTAAATTAACCCTCTAACCCTCTTCCACTACAAGTAAAAGTTTTGCTTGTTATAAATTATAATCATTGTTTCTGAAATGTAGTGGAGTAGAAGAATCAAACACTTAAAATCATTTATGGTCAGTTTATTGTTTGTTTCAATGCTTTGAGAAGCTTGCAGACATAGTGGTGGTTTGGTTTAACAAGAAAGTTTTAAGAAGGCAGACGAAGGGGTGGATTCACACATGCATCCACTTAAAATTACAGCAGTTACTTCAAATGACATTGATTTTAGTGAATTACAATGTACAGACCATAATATAACATGCATCCATTCTTGCTTGAAGACAAAACCTTTCTTACCGTGAGACTAAAAAACAGACCCAAAACTCACATTCACTGAAATGCTTTCTGATTTGCCTTGATTTGCCCTCTCTCTTGCTTTCTTTAGCTCACAGACACAGTCACATACTTTCCCACCAATAATTATAGTATAGCAATAGTACACATTCCTGGGCAGGACCTTGGGCTTCCTGTGGTCAGGTTAAATCAGTGGTCACTGTGCCAGAGAGATCAGGGAGCAGAATCTGTCCCAGCTGGCATGAGTGCCTCTGTCAGATGAGCTACTGTTAGAATTAAAGCCCACACTTCCCTCCATCATCCCAGCCCATTTCCACAGGAGTCAAGCTTGGGAAAATCCACTTGTCCAGTGCCTGGTCACCGGCAAGAGAAGGTCCAGTTGAAGATTAACATTACTGAGATAAAAAACTGAATCCTAATCTTCTTACAAGAATGGCAGATTAGGAAATATTAATTCAGTTTTGGACAAAAGGGGAAGTTAGAAAGAAATACACACAAGATACTGTGATCATCTCAGCAGCTGTTTAAAAACTTTGTGAGTTTTTGTGTAGGGTGATTTATAGTGTGTTAAACACTTGAGCTAGTTTAACACACCTCCATGCTCCACATTCATGGTGATCACTTATCAGAAAGGGCACACAGGCCAATCAGATCAGGTAAGGGCGTAAAGGGAAATAGGCCACCGGCACCCACTGAGAGCTTAGATAACATATGGTGCATACACAGTCAATAGCACACACAGTGTGTGTGGTTATGTGTATGTGTCACCAGCTAAACAGACACACACCTGAGGGTGGTCCTGCTGTGAAGAGCAGCGTATTGGCATTGGCAGTAAATAAGTAAAGGTGCTATTGACCTGAGGGTCAAACTCCATGGGCTTGCACAGTACTCCATCCAATGAAAAGTGAAAAGTATTGACGGAATCACTCACTGAACTTCTGAGTAGAAAGATAAAACAAAGAGGATCTGAGGGTAAACCAAACAGAGATGTCTATATCATCAGGAAAACTCAATTTTACAAATTAATAAGACATGTATCCTTGTATATTGTCAACATTTTAAAATATTCAACAGAAACTGATAAAATGTCAGTATATGTTCCCACTTGATTAAAGTTGTACCATGTTCTCAAAAACAGTCACTGTTTCCACTTGGTGTTGATGACTGATCATCATTACAGACTCAACTAGGTTGGAAGTTCTTTTTTCAGTCTGGGCCCACTGCTCCTGATAGTCATGGGTTGAAATACTGTAGAGTTTGGATTCTGTCAGGACTTAACTTTTAGTTGATGTTATTCATAATAAAAATAGTTTGTTGTTTTTAGGTTATTTTTCGAGGGATGGCAACTCTAAATACTAATTAAGACACAGTTTAAAATTGCTGTGAGGAGTAGAGGTTATCAGTGTTTGAAGGTGGAGTTAAACAGGTGAGTCTTGAGTCAGTTTTTTAATGTGGAGAGTGGAGTTAAGATTTCTGAGTGAGTTCCAGAGGATGGGAAAAGGTCCAGTTGCCCCAGGATTTGTTTGGTCCGAATGGGAGGAGACGGGAGGACGGCATCAACAGAACAGAGTGTGCAAGGGTGATGATGTTGAAAGTTTCATTACTTTTTCACATAGTACCTTGTACTGCCATTAATCTAACGTGCTCAGGTTTTGCTTCAGAACCCAAAATTAGATTTTCAGGTTTTTGTGAGTTAACTGGACATCTTAGATCATAGTGTTTAGTGATTCAGAGTGATCATCTTAGAGTCTACATATTATTCCACACAGTGTAAACTGTACTGCGGGCATACATAGTTGTATAAATATATACACAAATAAGAACACTTCAACACACTCTGTCAATTATCCTCCATGTGGAGTTGTGTGAACTGACTTTCAGCAGCCTCCTGTGTTGGAGTTCATGGCTTTTCCTGATGTGCTGTCATGGAGCTTTGATGCCTCATCATGTAACCTCTTGAAGACACTGGGAACACCTGTCCTTGCACTCATAAGGCATGCTAATACATGCAGACACATGGTGGCCTGCTGCCTGACCTTGCTAGGACAGAAGGAGTCATTGGAGAGACGGACCACGGCGGCCCTGCAGGACACAATATGGCATATGCTCACTCCAGATAGCCCTTAACACATGCAGCATAATCACCATGCCAGAGAGGAAGAGTGCATAATGTTTCGTTATATTGTACCAACAACAGTTACGGCACTTAGTCAAACCAGAAACACAAATGTGATTGAACAAAAATCAGACTGTCAATGATTTTATAAATACTTTGAGTAGTGTACATCCCATAGCTGCTACATTCATTTACTGTTTAGTAACTGGGGTAAATTAGAATTAACAGTAATATCAGTGTGGCTTTATTTTTGCTCTGTGTTGTTGTTGCACTAGTTTGTACAAACAGTACTTTAAGAATTTTCCTCTTTAGTGGTGACTAATTCACAGAGCTGGATGATAAACACTTATCGGCGGTCAACTAACACAACAACTTGTAATTAAAAACTATATTACCACACAACAGATTTTCTCCACTCGTCTCATCTGACCATGTAGATCTATTTCTTCACTCACAATCTGTTTGCACGCGCACAAGCAACAGACATCTCAACACTAACCTTCCAGACAAACACACAAACATGTGCTCGCACACGCACACACAAACCCCCTCCCTGCCAAACTTCACTATAATAACCTCCACAAATACAAGTGTGTGTCTGTTTGTCTGGGAGGAGGGATATTATTGTCTGTCTCTCCCCTGCTCCTTCCAAGTGCACTTTTCAAGGTGCAGGGCTTGGTATCTCCATGGCAACAGCAACGCGACCAGGAGCAGTGGGATGGAGGGAGGGAGGAGGTGGGCGGCAGGGATGGGCGGGGGCTAGTGGCGATGGTGTTAGCTAGGAGAGGGAGGAGAAGGAGGAGGAGTGAGTGGTGTTGGTGGTGGTGATGTTGGTGAGGGGGATGGGGGTCTTCTGGTCAGATATAGGCATGCAGGGTACAGAGACACGGGAACACTGTGACATTTTCATGTGTCGTGATGGCAGAGACTGGAGGCAAACAGGGTGTGGTTTACTTTTAGAGGTGTTTGTGCAGTTATGTCCATATGTATGTGTGTGTGTTTTTAGTCAGCCTTGTGGAGATCTATGCACTGAGACACCAGGTGTGATCTCGATGCTTGGTGAAAGATGACCTCTCACTGTAACACACTATGCATAGTGTCTCTCTCTCCCCTCCCTGCGTTGGGTCAGTGTCTGTGTTTGTATAGTGAAGACCTCCAGGTATTATTGGACTTGTGGGCATGGCCCAGTTATGTCCGCCTTTGTACATTTTCTCCTGTTTTTCTCTTCTTTTCTCTCATTTGACCATTGCTCTTATTCAGGTAGGCCTTGTCTCTCCAGCTTGGGCACATATCTTTTTAAGCACATTTTTTCAATTGGTTTAAATAGAAACTTTTGACCTCTGCAACTTTACCTTTCTTTTTTTCAGCGTCTATGCATATTTGTAGCATCTCTGCAGTCTGAAACCCACACTGCGCCACCTATTGCATCGTGAAGTGTGAGTTTGAGGGCCTGGAAAATCATTATCCATTTCCTTTTCCTTGTGTATTCATAATCACATATTCACGTAACATCTTGCATAACTTAACAGCAGATGTGCCGGACATTAAACCCATATAATCATTTATCATTATCTGCTGCAGACTGATGTTGACATGATGCAGTGAAATGTGAATATATGGAGGTCAGGGCTAAGGATCAGTGGTAGGTTTACCAACAACACTTGGCTCATCTTATACTGGTGAAGAGTACTTATATCTGATTGACCTTAATCTTTTCTTAACCTCAATTAAATGGTCCCACTTGTCTAACCATTCTGCACTTTAATGCATTTGTAAGATTCAAGCAGAAAAAAAAAATCTGCAGACAAGAAATATGCTTTCTGATGTGCTGTTGAATCAAGAAACTAAATAAAAGGGATGCAGAGTGAGTTCACAATGGTGTAACGTCTCGAAGATGTGGTTGACTGAGTTATAAAAACAAGATTTAACAGAAGTAAAATGAAATAATTAAACCACAACGAGCGCTTCCGGAATGGCTCAACTTCTCTGTTAAAGACACTCAAGTCAGTATAAATAGTGTAAAGTTAGCAACTGGATTATTAAAAAAAAAATAACAAAAAAATACATCCTTGGAAAGTTTTTAGTCTGCTCTCCCGAGCTTCCTGTAAAAGTTCATTGATAATAACTCCCTGGAGTTTCTCTTCATCCTGGAGTTTATGTAACCACTGCTAATTAGAGCCCATGGCCATCGCAGAGTGTAAGAAAATCGGAGTATTTGTTGATGCAGAAGGTGAACAGTATGGCCACACAACACCATCTGTGTCAGTGATCCTTTATTGGTATAGAGAAATTAGTTCAAGCAGACTTGTTGACATGTTACTGATATTATAAAACATGAATTTGGACAAAGACATGAAGTCAATCAGTGGTTTGAACTGGGGTCAACAATACCATACTTTAGTCTTCTCCATTAAATCACAGTGAAAATATCAGACATAAATATAATGTTATAGCTGATTATATCAAGTTAACAACTGCAAACATTATTTTTTGATCTCTGTACATTTGCTGCTACAAAATCATAATAATCACAACCTTTTAACCAGGAGAGGTGATAAAATGTGAGACAGCACAGAGGAACGGCATGAAATGAATAATGATTTAGGTAATGTAATTAAAGTTAAGGGCAGCTAATGGCAACCCTGTTAATACTACGCAATTATTACATTATATTTGTATTTATCATCCATCTTATATTGTCTCTGTTTTGTAAATAATCTATGGTACACTTTACAGAAACATGAACTAATCTAGTCAGAAAGTCCTCATCAGCAGGCCACGTCTGGTTTTCCATGATGAATTAACCAAGACCAGATGAGTAGTTGGAAGTGAGTCTTAATTATTAAAATGAAATGACGGAGGAAATTATTTTTTGAACATGAACTCCACAATTTTAAACACTGATGGTGATGGATTACTGCTGAGATGACAATTAAAAATCAGGTAATTGAAAACATCATTCAACTGAGAAAAATGCCGGAAAATATTTTTTATTTTTCTCCAAAATACACACCGTACCAGTTGTAGGTTCATGGTAACAGTCGTCAGAGGAGGCGAATCACTGTTTTCAACTGAAAAATTAAGTATTTATATGTATTACACATTATATAGCAATTTATTTAGTAAGTAACACTATACCTTTATATGCTGTCACCTCATTTCTGGTGGGAATTTGCTTTTGCAAATAAAGGAACACTCTAGGGCTTTAGAAATAATTACTAGACCACTTGTGGATTTTTTTTTTTACAGAAATTCAATGTAAATAACTTTTCAAATCACTTCACCATCAGATGTTCTTAAAATATATGCTACTTGTTTCTAAGATAATTCACATATTTTTAACTATTAAAATAAGAAAATATAAGATAAGATAAGATAACATAAGATAAGATGAAGGAGGATAAAGGTGCAATACTACTGATACTACTACTACTATATAAGAATAACAAGACTACTACTAATAATAACAATACTTTACAGACTATTTACATAAGAAGTATAATTGCAATTTAAGTACAGAATATTTCTTTATACCGTTGTAAGGAACACATTTCATGTACCTTTTTCTATACTTTCTCTCTTTTGCACACATGAAAAAACAATGGCTTTACATGTCATATTTATGACAAAGGTTAACTACTCTGCCGCAGTGGTCTCAATAGTTATTTCCAATACATTTATTTATTTATTTGTTTATTTTACTTCTTTTGAGCACTTTCAATACTTTTTTGTTGTGGTTACAGGTGTGGAGACCCTGCTGAAACCAAAGTGTAGTGAATGAATATAGCCAGAGGTGGATGTAGTGATAATTAGAACAGACTGATTTTGGAATCCAACCTTAAAAACATTGTATTTCCACTTTATTTCTGTTTCTTTGCCCTCCCTCTAGAAAATATTAGAGGAGAATCATTGGAGTCTGTTTTGTTTTTGTTTGTATTAATTGTTTGCCAATGCTGGTTTTCAGTATTAGTATCATTCAGATGGTCGTGAGGGGTAAATGATGTGCTAAATGAGGGCAAGGCAGGTTAGGGCTGGTAGACTTCTCTTTTTTATCTGTAAATTGGACCCTTGGGGCCCTGCTAAACTGTGTGTGTTTTGCTGGTGGTCCACACGGGGCGCTGTTGGACACCCAACCCGGGACGCTTGACGGGATGTTCAAAGTTTATGCAAGCCTTGCAGCATATCGGAGCTGTCGGAGGGGAGAGTTGAACAGTAGTTATGATCTCAGACAGCGCTTCCAAGTTGCAAAAAAAAACACTTTTACGCGCCAGCACAGAGGAGATGTGATGGAGCAGCCTATTCGTTCATTTCACTGCATTTCTTGTCGATGTGGGCTGTCAACGGGCCTGTCCGTCAGTCACTCCGTCTGTCAGTCAGTCAGTCTGTCTCTGTGAAATATCCTCTCATGTTGGACAGCGGAGACCCACGGGGAGCGTGTGTGCGCACGCGCGTGTGTTGTGTGTGTGTGTGCGCCCGCCGCCCGGTGTGGACAGGACCTTGTGTATGCGTTGTGCGTCTGTGTGTGCGTAAAGTCGGGGAGTTGACCGAGCACTAAGGCAAAAGAGTGGGGTGGCACGCACGATGCGAGAGAGGAGTTGAGAGACAAAGAGGAGAGAGGAGAGGAGAGTTGAGTGAAAGTGTCTGAGTGGGAGAGAGAGAGAGAGAGAGAGAGAGAGAGAGAGA
>JAPQRQ010000002.1:23243443-23258396 GCA_037367365.1 Apogon talboti
CTGAGCCACAGCCGCCTGTGTATATCAATGTTCTTATTTCATATATCGGCCATTATATCGGATATCGGCCGATATATTGGATATCGTTTTTTTTTAACCCCCAATATCGGTATCGGCATTGGCCTTGAAAATCCCGTATCGGTCGAGCTCTAACATTTACATACCCATAATGCAGCTGGACTTTCCTATAACAAGCATTTTGTCCAGATATCGACCAGTGGAATAAAGTGATTGAGGTTCTGGGCACACCCAGTCTGGAGTTTATGAACCGTCTGATGGAGACCGTGAGGAACTATGTAATGAACAAGCCACAGTATCCTGGTGTCAGCTTTGCAGAGCTTTTCCCTGACTGGGCCTTTCCGTCTGACTCCGAACACGATAAACTTAAGAGTAAGGATTTCATGCAAATATGGTTGTTTAAAGTTGTCTGAATGCATAGAGTTCTGTTCTATGGAGATCTGTTGAGTCAGCATTTTTTTCCCACGTCTTCATTCACACATTTTAGTATCAGCCTTTTGTCATCTATAGACACTCAGCAAAATAAGACTGAAAGTGGGACATCTTTTAGAACTAGTCAAGACAATGACCAAACAGGCCAAAAGATTTCCTCCTCTAATCGGTGGCATTGAGAGCAAGCAATCACATCTCTTAAACAGGAGAACAAATCTTGACATTCCCAGAAATGTTACCCAACACTGTAAGGGGAAGTAATCAGTTCTCATGAAGGCTGCTTAAATGAAGTGATGTCATAGCCGTGTTGCCACAGTAACACTGCCCTTTCTCGGTTGCCATAACAGCAAGCCAAGCACGGGACCTGCTGTCCAAAATGCTGGTCATTGATCCCGAGTGTCGCATCTCCGTAGAGGAAGCACTCAATCACCCCTACATCCATGTGTGGTACGACCCCGCGGAGGCCGATGCGGTGAGGACGCTGCTCCACTCAGGACCGTTCAGTGTCGATCAGGCTGCATCAGTACAGTGTGAAGGCTGGGTGTGACCTTGGTGTGATATACTGTATTTGTCTTTCTTTCACAGCCTCCTCCACAGATTTCAGACAAGCAGCTGGAAGAGAGAGAGCACAGCATCGAGCAATGGAAAGGTGGGTAACACCGCCCTCTAGGGAAACATATCTGACATAACAATCCTGTCTTTAAATTCAATTTAGGCTCACAACAATATCCAGAGTCCACAATAATGGTACTTAACATTTTCTATCTTTGGACAGAACTCATTTATGAAGAAGTGATTGACTGGGAAGAGAGGAACAAGAATGGACTGATGAAAGAAGATTCTTCAGGTATGTTCAGTACATCGTCTTATGACGTCATTTGTAAAACACATTTTGCATCATTTTGAAAATGTGTACTATACTCTTACAAATGTTCACATCATAACGTAAATATTGAAATTTTACACATAGATTTTCAACTTAAGATTCACATATATCAGTATTGTCACATCTACCTGTGCAAACTAATGTCTAAAACAACTTGTGACTTTTCTTTTCACACATTATGATTGTTAAATGTGTGTGTGCCTAAATCACATAATGCACACGATTAAGATTACAGTTTTGGCAGGTTTTTCCTTTTTTTTTTTTTTTTTAGCTTTTCCTCACTCAAACAGTGAGTCTAAGGACAGAGTGGGTTATGTATCATATAGATTGTAAAGCCCTCCTAGGTTAATCTCTAATTTGTGATATTGAGCTTTAGGAATCGAATTGAATTGAACTGAATTAGTCTATACATTTTTCTTTTGTTTAGTTTTCTTTATTTCTTTCTTAGGTTTCCTCTTTTATGAAAAAAGACAAAGAAAGACAACTGAAAGACAAAATAACATACAATAGATAAAATATACGCGACAAGCTAGTGTGTGTTTCATACAGCATAATGTATGTACAATATATACAGATATGTATATATTCATATACATATACATCCCTACATACATACATACTTACATATATAAAAGGTGCATTGTTATCAGTATCATAGGTTTATAATGAGAGGAGAGATGAAAGAAATATGAATATTCTAAATAAGTATATTAAATGTATTATGTACAGGTATTATTTAATAAGAATTATTCTACATCAGGGGCTGCCTCAGATCACTCTGTTTTTCCCTCTTTTTCTTTTTTCACTTGTGGAAAACTGGGGCATCTGAATTCATGTGTAATATGCAAACTGGAAAAGCATTTTTCTTTAAACTGATATAATAATTTTTCTCCCGTTAATTTACGTACATATATTTACCAACTAGACTCTATCCAGGCACATCTGGATTTAAAGGTATGGTTTAAATTAGCAAGGTGGCTGTTATATTGTCAGATTTCCTCTTGACAGAAAGATGTTATTTTATAAATTGAAACAGGCTGTGCTGTAAACAAGACAAATTTCCCCTCTGGGATAAAGTTTACATTAAGGAAAAGCTACAATTACATGGTGAACTGGTTTATCCACTTGGAAAACAGCCAGTCCAGACAAACAGGGAAATAGTCTGTACATAAAAAAAGAATATTTATCCAAACTTTTATGTGAGCTTTTAGACCATGTTTTTACATATGATTGAACTGAACTGTTTCACATTTGTCACCATTCTGAGACAGTTTACTCTCCATGACAAACTACACCATGAGTGGACTTTTCTCTGTGTGAAAATACACATGAACTGTGTTGTTTTGTCTCTTCAGTAGTACGTCTTTTGTGCCTTCACCTGAACTTTGCACCTGTTAGCTTCTGTGTGTTGTTTGTCACGTATCAGATGCGGTGTCAGGTTCAGCCTCGCAGTCCTCCTCTGCCAATGACATTTCATCCATGTCCACGGAGCACACCTTGGCCTCGGACACAGACAGCAGCAGCATCGACACACTGACTGGACCGCTGGACGAGAGTCAGTGAGCACAGTCCGCAGCCACGTGTCTGTCTCTGCCCCAACCTCTCTTTTCCTGATTTTTCTGCCCTCAGCATTTTCCTTCTTCCTCTTTCACCTCAATGAATAGGTCTATTTTTCTATTTTCTTTCCATGTGTGATCTGGCGGACCTTGTGCATCCTCTTGATATTCAACCTTTGTTTTGGACTGCTACCAAGAGGTCAAAGCTATACTGTCTGTTTGGGTCAAAGGTTTACCATTTTCATCTTTATTGATATTGTTAAAATGATCCATTTCCTAAAACGTACGCATCCACGTTGATTTTCAGGTGATCAGAAATAGGGGGCAGTTGTTGTTTGTTCTGTATGCTTGTATTTTAATAGTTTTATTTTTTTAGCAAATATCATGTTTCAGCAAACAAGCACTGAACATAGACCGTAGGTGCCAGCTGTTCGCATGCATGTTACGCCAAAATGAACAAAAGCTTACCGTTAGTCACATGCACCAACAATCTGATGTTAATCTGATGATCAAACACTAATCCAAAGTTTGATCATTCAGCTAGCTACAAGTATTGCAGATCCTCTCAGTGGTGCTTTCTGCATAGTGTTTTCTTTTTTTAAAATATTTAATTGGCTTGGGTGATGTGGATTTTGAGCTTTTACTCCTGACAGTGAGGGGAAGCTGTGGTTGCAGTGTTACAGTTTTATTTCGTGATATATTGTACTGTATGTAAAGATGTCATAGTCCGACACTTGTAGTGGATGTAGATCCTTTCTTTATAAATAGATAGCGTGTTTGTTTTGTTAAGAAGTTTCACGTACCTGTAGGACTATATATTGCAATCACCCCTCTTTGACATAAGGTACTGACGATCAATGTGTATAACAAAAGAACATCATAATCCTGTACATTTGGGAGATGCAAAAAGATTTGTGTAATATTTATTTTTATGTTCTTGCAAAATGTTGCACACCATCACAGTTGAGCCCGTGGAAATTATTCTTCTTGTCAAAGCATTTCATTGAAAAAAACAATGCATGGGCTGCTCCTTTTCTAAATCATTCCATTAGTACTGGAACAGTGACAAAATCAATAATTACTCACACATCATGTAGAACATACAGTATATAAGGCAGTAAAACACAAATGATGGTGTTTAACTTGCATGATGGCATTAACAATGCCCAAAAGATGCCGTAGTTATTCTAATAAATATCAATCTGTTCAGGTCAGTTCTTTTACTTAACAGTACGTTGATGTTCTTGATTCTGAAATTTGTTTGAATGATGTTGTATTTTTTGCCTTGTAAGCCTAAATGTGTGTATGTGTTTTCAAAATGTACTGTGCAGCACTCCTTCATGATCTCTTTTGAAAGACTGCAGTCTCCCCAGAGGCAAAAATATTGAGAGAGAGTCAGCCCAGCAACAAAATAGAGGCACGTTGTGGTTTAAAACGAGGACGGATTGTGGAGTCCTGAGTGGAACTGTGGGTCCCGCGTTTCAGATGAACCTTCAGAAGTAATGAATGAACTGTTACGCTGCTTTTTGCAGAACTGATTGCACAGAGTGAAGGACGAGCAAGATCCGACACTATGGAGTCACTGAGGACTTACGCACTTGTACACTAAGATTTCTTTAAAAAGAAAAAAAAAAACTACATGACCTTATTGTGTCAGTCATGCCTTAAATGATCCGAGGAGTGGTCTGTTCACTCTGAAAAAAAAAAAAGTCTGATTGGGTCAGGACTTAGAGTCCCAGTCCTCAGAACATCCTGTGTGTTTACCATGTTTGAAACAAGCTTCATTGCACACACTTGTACAGAACATCTCTCATTTTTGGTTAGTTTGGTTCTTATATTTTTCAGAGATGTCCTGTGTGATTGCAATGACCATAATAATATCACTTGGCAAACATATTTTACCCTTACGCAACTAATAAAGTGGACATCAGTGATTCATTTTCTCATTTTTGTTTCCCACATTCTTCAGGGACAGATAACAGCTGTACAGGGACATGTTTCTGCACAGGTACAGACTACACTACACTTTATACACACTGTTCATAGCATCACTAAATTCACATATTCTTTCTCAAAAGCTCTTGACGATGTACTCAGTCTTCTTGGCCTCATTGTTGAGCTCTCCAAAGGTGTCAAAGAACTGTTCCATCTCCTTCTGCAGTGTTGCGTTGCGTTCATCTGCTGCCGCCCGAGCCTTTTCAGACTCCACGATCTTCGCCTGGACAATTTGGTACCAGTGACGTTGCTGTGCGAGGTTTGTTTTCAACCGAATAACCTCGACCTGCAGCTCTTCGTTTCTTTGCTCCAGGCTGTTGCCAAGAAAAGGAGAGTGGGAAAAAAAGGACAGCTAAGGTACTGAATAGATGTATATCTTAGTAATCAGTGGAAGTGTGCAAAAAGCTGACGGTATGGTTCACCACTAGCGGGTCTTCTGTTTGTTTTCGTACACTCTAAGGCCAGGGGTGTCAAATTCATTTTAGTTCAGGGGCCATATACAGTCTAATATGATCTAAAGTGGGCCCGGACCAGTGAAATACGGTAAATAATAACATAAAAACCTATAACATTAACTCCAAAGTGTTCTCTAGCGTGAAAAAGCAAAATTACATTATGAATATGTTTACGTCGATAAACTGTACTTGAACATAACAATTATGAATAACCTGAAAACTCTTAAGAAAAATAAGTGCAATTTCAACAATATTCTGCCTTCATATTTACACATTATTTACACGTGCATTATAACTTAGAGATCACAGTGGATCTTACAAAGGTATAAAACATTTAGTAACAGGCTGAATATTGTTGAAATTCCACTTCTCTTAAGACATTTCGTGTTCATATTTGTTCAGGTTATTCATGTATTTGTGCATGAATAATTTGGATATGTAAAAATGTAATTTTCCCTTTTTTCGCTAAAACAAGACACACTGGAGATCCAATTGGCCTGTATATGGTCCCTGAAGTAGAATGATTTTGAAACTCTTGATTATTAATATCTTCAGTGTAATTTTTGCATTTCACAAATTCATCCCATGGGCCGGATAGGACCCTTTGGAGGCCCACGGGCCATATGTTTGACACCCCTGCTCTAGGCTAAGTGAATTGTAATTTTCCTCTTGTCCTTGCCATCCAGTGTCGGTGTGCGACCTTACACTAAGACTTGCTCTATCTATATCAGTAATAAATGAGGTATGTGTTGTGTCTAGGTCAGCAGCATGGCCCCTTAAATTAGCTCTCTCTCCAGTGTCATGAGCTGTTTCTATAGGTCAACAGCACAGCCTGTGCTTTTTTTTCCTGTTAAAACCAGACAGCCGCTACCTTTAAAAAAAAACCCACTGTCCTTGATTCTGCTTGAAGATTTTATATAAATACAGATTCAGATTTTTCTTTGCAATGATGAATGGAAATTAATGCACATACAGTAAAAATAGTGTATCCTAGTATGTAGCTATCTGGTAAAATGTGAGTGAAAAATACAAAGCTTATATTGATGCAGTTTTCTGTTTGACGTGACTGGAGGGGACTTGAAAAGATCCAGTAACAGTCACACAGGAACTGAACAGGACGTGGGGTGAACCAAGGGGTCAACTCAGTAGCCAGGGCAGCACAGCTGATTACTCTCTGGGCCTGGGAAAAATGTTCACTGGAACTTCCCCAGGAGTTGAATTCTCACAGTTAAGTCAGTGAACTGAAAGTGTAACACTGCAGCCAACAGCACAAGCCTGTGAAATGTAGGACATTTGTCTTCTACGTGGCGTGTCTAATCTCTTTAAAGTGATTATGTGCACTGTGAAGTTTGAAATGGAAATGCAGAACAAAACAAAGGGCTACCTGATAATGCGTTCTTCGTACT
Source organism: Apogon talboti (assembly GCA_037367365.1). Classification (NCBI taxonomy): domain Eukaryota; kingdom Metazoa; phylum Chordata; class Actinopteri; order Kurtiformes; family Apogonidae; genus Apogon; species Apogon talboti. The sequence goes on from JAPQRQ010000002.1 coordinate 23,250,192, forward strand.
CCTCCCGCTGTCGGACTATCTGCTGCTGGAGGCTGGTGAGGAGGCTGCGGAGTGCGCTGGCCGAGGGGTCAGCCAGAGGTACAGGAGGGGGCACCCTGGCAGCCCAGGGCATCTGCTCTGGAGGCTGGGCTTCATCTGGGGGCCACAACATCTGGCACCCAGTTTGGCACAGCTGAAGGGGTGACACCGGGTGATGGAGGAGCTGCACGGGGTCCTCCTGCTTAAATACACAAGATCCTGAGTCTAGCTCTGGCTCCTGTTCAGGCTTGTTTTCTTGGTCTGGATTCTGGTCCTGGTTAATTGAACCACTGCCAGTAAGAATGATCTCACAGGACGACCACGGGCTCCTCTCTATACTCTCCTTCTCAGTCTCCATCAGGCTCTGGCTCTGTTCAGGGGCCCATGCTTGGTACATCTGTTCCCGCAAGTGCTCCTGGAAGCCTGTTTCCATGGAAAAGACCCCCTGGAGGTTGTCAGGAGTGACAGCTTCAGGGAGGTTATCGTACAGAGACAGAGCACTCCTGTGCTCCGTACTCTGCGATGGACTCGGGCTCTGGTTCATATGAGTTCTGTCCTCTTCTCTCCACCTTATTCCCTGTTCTCCTCCTCCTCTCTCTCCTCCTCGTGTCCTGTTTACGCCCGGCTCTGTTTCCCAGCCCTGTCCTCCTCTCCAGCTGCAGTAGCTGTGATCTGGCCAGGCGCCAGGCCCTCGTCTCCCACCGCCCAGTGAAGGAGCCTCAGCTGCAGCTGGGGCCAGACCGGGCACGGGGCCGTAGGGGCCTGAGACTCTGGTTACAGCAGGGCACTGAACCCTAGTCTCCATTTCCTTTCCCCTGTCCCTCCCTCGTTGGGCATAGGGCAGGCAGTTGTCGTACAGGGGGTCCGCGGAGCAGGAGCTGGCTGTGGTGGGGGTCTCAGTAGGCAGACAGTGCAGCTCCATGATCAAACCAAGCACATGGGGGTGGGTGCAGATAACTGCCCTCCCCTACTCTGTTTGCTGTTAGGTGGGATTTAAGCCTGGAGTTGTGGACTTGTGAGCGTAGTGTGGAGCCTCCTTAGTGATTGTGCCAAGACAGTGGTAATGTGTCAGGGGGAGTGGAAGGTGCAGGAGCCCTCCTCCCTGTGGCCGGGGTTGTACTGTACCCTTGACGCTGATGCCTAATAGTAGTCAGGTTGTAGTGTGGGTGTAGCCAACAGTCTATGTGTGTCTGAGAGTGTGTGTCTTTAAGCAGGACTGACATCAGCTGTTACTTTAGTTGAGCTTCTGAGGGAGGGACCAGGGTGTAATATAGTCTGGCTCATTCCTAAAGACAGTCACACATAACTGCAACCACAGAAATAGACGATGGCTGTGGGCCACACACAATGAACCCCATAATCTACACACAATTTTTATGTAATGAAATCTGCTGGAGATACAACTAGATAAACATTTGACAGAATCCAAATTCAAAACCTGAAAAGCACTTCTTAGGATTAGACTGAATTACACCGCGTAGTGGGGTCATTGATTTCCTTTCTCACTTTTAATGCACTTTGCCCATAATAACTCTGTACAATGTGTCGGCAGCTAAGTGCTTGTAATCTAGACAGAGTTCAGCTGAAGGAGTCGTCGGCTGTCAATTTCTCTCACCAGTGAGAGCTGCTTCTCACTGAAGCACTAGATATCTGCCAGACAGCACATCAGACTGGAGTGGCTGCAACTTTAATCTGCACTAAGAGAACTCTGGTGGATTTCCAAGACAATATATACAACACATATAAATAAGAGTGGGTACGTAGACACAGTGACACAAATATGGGCACTAAGCAGTGTTGTGTGAATAATTACAAAATATGTTTAATTATAATCCATTCCAGCTTAAATGTTGATATAACATTAAATTTGATGCATCTCTCTGTGCAAGGATGGCCTTTCTTGGTAAATTTTAGGAGATTGCAGGCCAGCAAAGCCTTCTACTTTAGATAATGAAGTTATTTTAGATGTAATTGTTGAAATATGGAATACACACAGCGTAAGAAACTCATAGAGAGCTAGTGTATATTAAATACCACAAGGTGGAGCTGTACACAACATTATGAAAAGCTGCTACTGTAAATGGGCAGTGTTTCTGTACGTAATTACCCCTAAAAGACATGAATGCCACTTTGGAGCTATTTTGTTCCCTGAAATAACATTTAATTTAATACCCAGGCGTATAGTTATTATTTGGCTCATATCCAAGCATGTTTATGAGGTTTGGTCTTGTATATGTTCTTGCATTGTATTCTGTTTGGAGTGGAAGTGGAAAGCGTCTCTCATGCCGTGCACTTTTTTACTAGAGGTTTATTTTTGGACCATATTTGATGTATAGGGAGATTTACTTGGTTTGAGGAGCTTCATAAAGATTAGATAAAGTTATTGATCTGTTGGTGATTTGGGACTACAGTAAAAATCCCCCTCATTATTGTGATGCAACTGAGGAAGCACTGTCAAAGACCCTCCTCATTTATCAGAGGACGCATCTATGTAGACGTTTATGTCCTTAAATAACCTCCAGGTGAGCAACTGCAGAGGTTGTGGGAGAAAGTTAATCACACTTGAAGTCATTTTATTCATTGATTTGCACTACAAAGAGGAAAGTAAACCACAGGAATACAGATGGCAATGCATCACGAATCAAGAAAATTCCTCAAATATTCGCATTTCTGTGATCAGTTAGTCGTCCATAAGCACTGAAGAAACTGCACTCTTATCTGCACCATAAAAAACATCCTGCAAACTTCAAGGACAGTCAAGAAATCACAATGTTTGTACACTGTCAAACTGGGATTTGGAAGAGAAAGACTTGTCTAAAGCACTTATGCTGAAAAAGCTTTTGCTTTCAGGACGCCTTTAGAAACACTGGCTCTTTGTGTTGTGGAAGTGTTCAAGGTGAGGCCAGAAAAGGCTCTGAAATGTCTGCTGAAAGACAGGAGAGGCAAAATACCCGCTGTAAAACCAGGAATTTGCTTTCATGTCTGTCTTTGTCCTGTCCTTCACTTGTCATTGAAACGATGACGGACAACCTGCCGTGTTCACCCTGGACCCCGACACTCATCACCTCTGCATCTTGACCATGCAGTAGTTACGCTTCTTACAAGACCCCTTATCACCCAGACTCTCCCATCTCCTTTATCCTTCTTCACTTCCTGTACATCTGCGTAGTTGTTTGTAGCCATAGCGACAGAATCCATGGCAACACAGATCCCCATGGTTCTAAAAAATAAAGGTGGATGGATTGGGAGGGGGAGCTTGTGATGAGGGGAAGGACTCTGTGGCTATTTTAGCAAGTGTCTCAGTGGAGAGTAATTGAGGAGGGTCCTTGTTAAGAAGAGATGGGTGAAACTTCCAAGGTCACCACGCCACCAGCCTCTCTGTGGTTATAGACATTTAAGTATTCGTACAGTGAAGGTCACACGTTTACATACACCTCAGTTAAATGCATTCATACTCTTTTCACAGTTAGGATCTGTTTTCAGTGCATGTTTCCTCCTGATCAGGATGTGGCCAACATATGGAAATTAATAACAATTATTTTTTAACATTTCACCAGTTTGTGATCATTGTTGTTGTCCTAAAGCCTTCAACACATTGTACAACTGTCAAAATGTGCAGCCTATAGATGAAATAAAACATTTATTTAACATTTTATCAGTGAAAATATGCCATATGGTCCTTCAGAGTTTTCCAATAAACTGAATAGCATAAGTGTAACTTTCATTTGTTGGTAATTAGTCTGTTTCTAAGTAACCCTACATATACCAGTGTATGCCAAAAACTTAGGTGTTTTCTTTATTGTAGATTAATAATTTCATAAATGTGTCAAATGTTCCATTATTGTAAAGTAAATACATGGCTAAAGTACCAGTTAATCATAAATAGGCTACTTTAGAGTAAAAGGTAGAGAAAAATGGCTCTTTAGATCATAAAGGTTGCTGACCCCTGACTCACAACATTTTTTATATCATTTAATATTGATGATGTTTTTCCCCATCTTTTATTATGTGATTATGTTATAAACTTTGCATAACATTTGGTGGCCTTGAAATAGTTTAACATGAATTAAAAACTTTGCCAACCTTTGTGCACCTCTCTCCACAAACCTGCATTTTCAGTTCAGTGCACACATTTCTATTGGATTAAGGTCATGGCTTTGTGACGGCCATTTCAAACATTACATTTGTTGTCCTTAAGCTGTGTTGTCGCCATCTTTGAGACATACTTAGGGTCATTGTCCTGCTCCGTTTGTGTCCAAGCTTCCTGGCTGTTTTTCTCAGATGAAGTTTCAAAATATCAAGGTTTAATTTCTTTTTGACGATTAATTGTGTGAAATGAAAGAATCCCTCTGCGGCTGTAGCTTCCAGTCTGTTAACAGACACATTGAGTTTAGTGTATGTAAACTTTTGATCCTCTGAGAATGTGATAAAAATAAGATCCTGACACCTACTATTGTTCTGAAATGTCACACTATCATAATAATGTACTTAAGCTAACTGAACCACTGGAGGAAATATGTATATTGAAATGATCAGAAATGTGAATAATCCTTCTTTGAATGCATTTAGCTGAGATGTATGTAAATTTCTGGCTTAATCCAGGATACTAGGTTATAAAACTAAAAACCAGGGGAAGTGTTGCTGTGGATGTGTGAATGAGTGTCAAGGAGACGGTCTGATAGGTGGCAACTTGAACTGTCTCGGGGAGAGGAGAGATAAGAAAAATGCAGGCATGGTCGGTCTGTAATGAGACGGTGTACGCCTGCATTCAGGTGTGCTTTTCTGAGATTAACATCCCTGCCTCTTTCCTCTGATCCTCAGCGGTGTGAGCTTTAAAGCTGCAGTGCTACCTGAGCAGATTATATACAGTTTCCTTTCTGTTTACTCATGTTTTATTAAGACAACCACTGTTTCCTTTTCAGCACTTACCTCAGTATCTCCAACCGAGGAAACAAAACCTCAATGTCACACTGATGCTGCAAGTGGCTGAAGGGTAGAAGCATTTATTATGTTTTTAGATGTGGAAATGTGTAATTTAATTTGGTAATTTCATCATTTTAACCCATAAAGACCCAGTGCTACTTTTGTGTCACTTCCCAAATATTTTTTTCTCTATATTTAACCTTTCTTTAGTGATTTATCACCATTTATTGTAATACTATCCCTTTATTTTGCACTTTTTCAGTTAAAGTCAGGTATTTTGCTACATTTAATTTACGGATCATGTAGATGTTCATAAAAGCTCAGAGTAAAGTTGAGGATTATTATATCAAAACAGAAAACTGAATAAAAAGTGGCTTTTTTGAACATAAAAACAATTGTCTCCATCCACCGTCATTGATCCAACTCCATGGGTTTTACTGGTGAATCACGGTAACTAGAGAGCCTCTGAATGTCCAAATGGGTCACATCCGATGACCAAGAAAAGATGATAAACTGTATTTGACAGCAATTATTAACACATATTGATAGGATTAATGGATCAACAGATATTGAACATTTTATTTCAACAGATGGTTTTGTTCAGTGGTGGATGTTTGGGTCTTTATGGGTTAAGATCAAGCGTAGATGGAGTTGATACATTTCTAAACTGAATGAAACATATAAAGCAAGGCCAGTTTGAGGATGTATCACTCATCTTCATTCAGTTTTTGCTACCTTACATTTTCAGCTGCCCACCTGCTTTAAGTGGAAAACATGAGGGAAGGTAAATGCCTGAGGCTTTTCCACAACATTAACAATCAGAGGGGTATTTAAGAAGATATACAACGTGTTTTCTTCACAAACTCCTACAAGGAAACACACTCAGTCTCGCTTCCTCAAACAATCCCACATAGACTTAAACATTGGAGATGTGCGTCACTGGTGTCTTGTGTGGGTAGGTTATGTTGCTGCCATGCTAAATTGGATTATGCAGCTTTATTTATACCACCTCTCTACTATATACACTCTCAATTAAAATGCTCAGCACATTTTAACTTCTGACACGTTCACGCCCGTGTGTAAAGTGTCCATAGGCTCCACAGTTTGATTCTATCTCGTATCATTAACATTTTGATTAGATAGCTCTTACTATATTCTCCAGAGGCAGATGTGTGAAGTGATTATCTGCCACGCAATAAGATGATATACATTTGTTTCTGGGGTGTTGTCTCATCATGGCGGTTCACACATTCTGACAGTTAATTAACAGACCTGACAGAGTTACCATGGGAACGGCATATTTTTGCATTGACAGGACGGGATAGAGAGCTTTGGAGCAACACCTTTCACAAGCCCCGAGGTACTGATGATACATGTTATAAAATGGTAGGGAAAAGTAGCTAAACCCTTTGAAATGCCATAATTTTTTTTCTGCATGAAATAGGTAACAAAAGGGATCTGGATCTACATGACAAATACAAACACAAATATGATATTATGATATTTATTGTCTTTATCGAACACAGCTATTAAACCCTCACACTGATGTTGGATCAAATATAAGAACCCTTAGACTAATGTCTCCAACAAGAGCTACATGGAGTCAGGAGTTAGAAAACCTGAAGTCAAGTCAATCTGTTAATGAGATTCAGGCCTCACACACACACACACAAACAGACCCTCATCCAAGACTTTATTTGCATAAGACTGGACGGAGGCAGTTGAATACTATGGACACTCTCCCTTAAGTGGACACCCGGCCATGTCGACTACAGGGGCACAACCCTCAGTGACGGGAAAAAAAAGCTGAAAGAGTTAAACACCATGGAAGAAAATGCTGTATTCCAAAAAAAATTTAAAAAAAACATGACTATGAGCCTGAATTTACCAAAGAACACCTTGACATTTCATAACACTACTTGGAAAATGTTCTGTGGCTCAGTGAAAATAAGGTTGAATTCATGAGGAACACACAGTACATATGGAATAAAAAGGAACCACATGAGAACGTCAGCCCCATGAAGGATGGCAGCATCATGAAAGGCTGGTTTGTTGCCTTAAGACCTGGACCACCATCTTTGAGGAGCAAAATAATTCTCATTTCAGTGTTTATCAACACATCATACTATATAATATGTTGATGTGAGTGTCCACCAGCTGAAGCTCAGTAGAAGATGGATGATGCAGCAGAACAAGGAAAATCTATTACAGAATGCCTTCAGGAAAGAAATTCCACCTTCTGGACTTGACCAGTCAGAGCCAAGACCTGAATCAATAGAGATGCTGTGGAATGAACTGAGAGCCATTCACACCACACATCCAAAGAATATGGCTGAAATGAAGCAATTCTATAATGAAGAATGGCCCAGAATTCCTGCTGAACATCATCCAGTTCTGAGTGGTTTTTGCAGCCAAAGGAGCTTCCACTAGTTACTAAATCCAAGAGTTAACTAAGTTTTTCCAGCAGCATTGTGAAGGTTTAATATATGTGTTCAACAAAGACATGAAACATTAGAATTATTTGTGTGGTATTAAGTTAGGAACACCGTTTTTGTCTTGAATCATGACCAATTCATGTAGAAAACCAGGAACTTTTGAAGGGTTCACATACTTTTTCTTGCCACTATAAAGTGGGGGTGTCAAACTCAGTTCTGTTCAGCGGCCACATACAGCCCAATATCTCAAGTGGGCCAGACCAGTAAAATAATAACAGTGAAAAAAGTAAAATTACATTATGAAAATGTTTACATCTACAAACTATCCTTTAAAAAATGTGAATAACATGAACAACCTGAAAATTCTTACGAAAAATAAGTGTGATTTTAACAATGTTATGCTTTAGCTTATCATTTACACATGTGCATTACAGATGACAGTGGATCTACAAATACACAAAACATTATTAACAGGCAGAATATTGTTAAAATTACACTTACTTTTTCATAATACATTTCAGGTTCATGGATGTTCATGTTATTCACATTTTTTTAAAGGATAGTTTTTAGATGTAAACATTTTCATAATGTAATTTTACTTTTTTGCACTGAAACAAAGAAAAATGTGTCATTATTTGTCAAAGTTGTCATTATTTCTAGGTTATTGTGATGGTATTTTACTGGTCTGATCCCCTTGAGGTTACATCGGTTTGTATCTGGCCCCTGAACTAAAATGATTCGACTCCATTGATCATTAACCCTCCTGTTATGTTCATTTGTCAGGAACAGCAATGATGTTCCGGGTCAATTTGACCCAGTGCATGTTTAA
>JAPQRQ010000002.1:23260878-23271620 GCA_037367365.1 Apogon talboti
ACTTTTAACTACTTTTCCTAGATCTTCAAACTTTAAACCGGGTCAATTTGACCCGGAACATAACAGGAGGGTTAATATCTCCAGTGTCATTTTTGCATGTCACAAATGTCACGGGCCTTACTGGACCCTTTAGTGGGCCGGGTTTGACACCCTTGCCGTAAAGTGCATGTAACCTCCACTTTGGATCAAACAGCTGTCACCTCAGAGTTAGAACAGACCCACAACTTTATTCAAGATGAAAGTAAAATAGTGTGGACATAATCATACCTAGAAATCTTGTCGAACAAGTGGAAAGATGTAGGATGTGTCTAAATAAAAGCAGTTGTACAGATATATTGCACAGATAGGTGCAGAGATACGGCCGGAAATCACCGTATAAGAGGAGGCATTGAAAAGGTAATTTTAAAGCATGTAAATATGAGGAATGAGAAACAAAATGAGGGAATAAGGCAAAGAGGGGAGACCATAAACAAAACAGAGTAAAAGTTATATGTGGCACAAAAGAAAATAGTAAAGCGCCGCAGATGTCAAGAAAAAGAATAAACTGAGAGGGATGAAAATATTTGCGTGAGAAGAAAATACCAGTAGAGCACCCAAGGATAGAAGGTAAAGGAAAAGCGCTGCTGATTTGATGACTTATTCACAGTTTCTCTGGAGCTTTCTTCCAAGGATCTCTTTGAAAAGGAGCATGTTTGAAGTGTCTGCATATGTGATAGTCATCTGTCAGTGGGAGGTGGAGTCGGGGGCGGTAGTGAAGACGGAAAGACAGGATCCAGAGAGACGAAGGGAGACGGGAGGTGAGCTAGTGATGGCGAATGGATAACTGGAAGTAGAGGTGTTGTAAGGAAGGACGACAGCGCGTCTGTACGCTCCACACACAAGGCAGCTGAAACCTCAGCAGGAATCACAAAGGGCAGGCAGGAAAAGTTATTACATAGACTTATACTGACGTCTCACATTGGGGAAGGGCATATAGATAGGATAAAGTGTTTAAAATGGGGAAATGAACATAGGGAACGGAGGAACAAAAAAAACCATTCAACATAAGTAAAGTGAAATTAAAAATGACATGAAAACACACATTTTAAAATGTGGGAATATGAACAAGTATGTAGGTTTGGTTTCAATGGATATGACATTTTTATGGGATTTACACTCCAGAATTCATACCACACTTTCCCCTCAGAAATGTTTACTTCTGTTGACAACCTGACTGGTCTATTTCTTAATAACTTAGTAGAGACTTATCAATGGTCTGCATTGTCTTATTTTGCACAGTGTGTCTGTACACCAGTGTGCCTTATACTGTATGTCTTAAGTTTCTTGTGTTGTTTCATAGTGCTTTCCTGATTTTATTTAACTTTATTTGTACAATAATGTCTTAAATTTTGTTGTGTTGTTTTACTGCTAATTCAACATCTGACCAATCAACGTCATTTTCTTTTCCTTTTAGGCTTGTCTTATTTTACTGTGCAAACTTGTACTCACTTGTACGGTTGTGATTGTGTAGTTGTCGTGGATTTCATGTGATTTGCTGGGCTATTCTATTCTATTCTATTTTATTCTATTCTATTCTACTCTTTTCTCACTGTTTGCTGTCTACAGTTCACAAACTAGGGTTTTCTGGTAAGTTAACACCAACATTAACATTACCTGACATATGTTTCACAGTCAAGGCCAGGTTTTCATTGTAAAATAATGTGGCTCTTGATTTGCGACTATATTAAAAATTACTGACACCATATTATGGTGAAGTAGTTCCTAATGTCACTTCTGTTTTTTGGTGGAGTCAAAGTACAAAATGTGACATAGACATATGGGCTATGCTATGCACACTATGCAGTAGAGAAATATAATAGTTACTGTATGTAGCAGTAGTTGGGTGCATGTGTAGTCCTCTAATAGGCTTCACTATCTGAAAGATAAGACAAGGTTAGTGTCACATAGCCAAACTCTCCACACTTTAAATATAGCTGTACCTTCGCTAGAGACGGATCTGGCACTATCCACTACTGTTCAGGTTTAGAGAGAGAAAAACACACTCCCTGGGTTGTTTAGCTACATTGAGTGTCTTTAACTGAATCACTTGGATGCAGTGACAGTGCTTTTGCAAAACAGTAAAACAGTGATGTTTCAGTGGAACATTTGCAGGTGGAGAAACGAACTGTGATATTAAAATGACTAAAAATCCACTAAAGAAAATGCTCCAAAAAAAAAACTGTGTCATTGCTGAGACTTGTCATTTTTAGTGTGTAGTTGCAGCTCAGAGGTTATTGTTTCCTAACAGTAGCATATCGACAGTAGAATGCAGCAGAGTGAGTGAAATGGTCGCCCTATGGTACGATTATTCCAACAGAGTACATCCTGTCAGCTAAGATGAAGGAACTCAAATACTGGTGAAAACAGCTTTCACTCTTTCACTCATTTTCCAAACTGCTTAATCTTCAAGAGGGTCGTAGCGATGCTGGAAACTGTCCAAGCTACCAACAGCTGGTGGGGCAATCGCAGGACATGAGAATAGTATCAACCCTTTGTAGACTATTGGTGCAAATTCACCTCAATATTCCACTGTTTTTGTTATGAGGTGCTTCTCAACACTCTTTGTGAATGCTCATAGAAAACCTGGTTATCAATGATCCCTGATGTTCAAGGATCAATGTCAATGGCCTGTTTCTATACTAATCTCCATATTAATTCCATGACATTCTACTAAGTTTTGGATCATTTATGTTTGGCATCAGTAAAATCTACATACATGAGACTGTGTGTTTAATTACTATTATGCTAATTATGACAGTTATGCCTAAGATTCAAGAATGTTTATTGTCATTATGTGTACAAATAATGAAAATTAGAAAGTTCTCGGCTAAATGTAAATACTCAGATAAAAATATTAAGTGCACTATAAGAATATATACAGCGCATATAAAAATTTTTAAAAAATGTATGTATGTTTAGCATTTGCTTGACAGCAACAACACAAATAATGTATTTTTTTTAATATATATAATTAGAAATAAATTTAGACAGTAAGGGGTTTACCATCCAAAATGCTAATTTACACCCTTGAATATACCCTTGATATTTACTTAATTATTAAACCATAAGAAGAAAGTAACGTTCTGAAATCATGATTCCTACTGGCTGAGTCCTGCTCTAATTGCACCTTGTGGACTCAGGGCCCAGCAGCTTTGTCCACCCTTCTAGCCGGTGGTTAATGGGCAAACAGAGGCCTGACAGTGTCTCAGTTTAACAGGAGAGTCTGGGCTCGGTGTTGGCTCTCAGGCCTGTGTGGAGCTGAGCACACATCTGAAACACATCCAGTTTGCACAGAGCGGTGGGAGAGCTCAGCTCATTGGTTGGCCCTACAGTCACCATGGGAAACAGTCCAGTGGCGACTGATTGGGTCTGGGAGAGTAAACAACAGAATGATGGGAATAGTCAATGTGAAGGTCGAAGGTCAGCAGGGTGGATTACACTATGTGAGGTATCACCTTCTTCACTGTGTCCAGATATTTTCATGTACACACGGATGAGTGACACACACTATATATTAATGCAGTGTATAAATTCAAGGCAGTGTTGTGTGAGTGTCATATTCTGTGTGTGTGCGATTGTGCTGAGGCAGCATGTAAACATTATCCAGGGTAGCAGGTCTTTGTGTAGCATGTGTCTGACACAGGCTTTACTCTGAGTCCTTTTCTATTTATGGCGTTAGAGAAAGCCACAGCTCATATTTATTTATACAACTGATACATAAAGTGATAAAGGAGGGGATGGTTGTTATTCAGCAGATAAACAGGACTGTGTGTATTTATGATTTTATGGATGTACATTTGTGTGTCTGTGTGTTCACTGTGTTTTTTACATGGTGCAAAGCCTTTGACAGAAGGTGGGAAAAATCTCCAGAAGTGATTTTGTAATGATGTGTGGCGTGAGTGTTTGTGTGTGTGTTGTAGCCCCCCCCTCCACACACACACACACACACACACACACACACACACACACACACACACACACACACACACACACACACACACACACACAGAACGCTTCTGATCTGTTTACACTGCAAACGGACACAAGCCACGTTTGGATTTCATTATTTTTGTTTGACACATTGAGAAAAACTGCTGCTCTGGCTCACACACACTCTCCACCTTGCATCTTTTATCACTATCAATGTTGATGACACAGCACAGGATGAAAGTAACTGCTGTGATCTGAAAATAAACCCAGATGGGTGAGGAAATAAACCAATGGTGTGTCGATAGAACAACCAATATAAGTTGTCTATAATTGTGGTGGATAAGAATTTAATTGATATATTTGCGATATATTTTACGTGGTTTTCCTAAGATGTGTCTGTATAATCTAAAGGTATCTTTAAATCTATCAAAGGTTTGTCTAGCTCCCTTCAACTCCAACCAGTGACACTCTATTTTATCATTGCCCCTGTGAAGATATTGCCATTATAGGTTCATCTGTCTCTATGTATTTCTGAAATGCATGCATTTATGTCTATCTATCTACAGTATCTATCTATCTATATCTATCTATAGATATACTGTATATATTATCTAGAATATGCTAGAATTAGATTAAAATAGAACACTGTAGAATAGATTGTAGAATTTTTTTAAAATTTTCTGTCACAGAGTCACTGTTATATAGAGCCCTTTTGACATTTATGTGATTCTTATAGGAATACACGCACACATGCTGAATAACATTATCAACATGATCAATTCATGTTGATCTAGAAGATGATTCAGAACTGAGAGCACATTTTCATCGCATTTCTAAATATTTTATCTTCTTTTTATACATAGTGACTTTGGATTTATGTGACATGTTCAGTCTGATAATAGACTTGAGAGTAATGGCAATGAATCACATCCAAGTAACCTAAAAACAAGAGATAAAAGATAGAAACAAGAATCCACATCCTAGGTTGATGTTTCATGGGATTTATAACATACCTATATTTCTTTGAATGGAATTATTGAATACAGTGGATATGATCTGAGGGAGTGAGGGTCTGCAAGTGTCTGTATATAATATATGAGTCCACTTGTTTGTGTGTGAAAGGGTTTTTGGGGTAGTCTGATGGTAGAGGGTTTTGAACATTATACAGATTGTTAAGCTCTATCAGAACAATTTGTAATTTATGTTTTTGAGGTATTAATAAAATTGACTTGAATGGAGAGGATGGTTTAACTGTGTTGGTGGCATCATAGTTAGCACTTCCCCCTGTCAGCTAAAAGGTTCTGTGTTTGATTCCCAGTTGGACCAGTGCTTTTCTGTGTTAGATTTGTTCCATAGGCTAATTCTCCTGTCAGTGTCCTTGACCAAGGCGGTGACGGTGATGTAAAGTTAGTCCCTGAGTGCATTCAATAGCATCCTAATATGTTAATACACTAGGTGTATTAGACTGGGGGAAACAGCAGAGACTGAATCTCCCTTCTGGGATAATAAAGTGCATTAACCTTAACCTGTTTGTACTGCCATTCTGACATATTTTTATGGCAATGTCAGCACACTGGCACTGGCGTCAGCACACTAACAATGTTGTTTTTGGAACAATGGCTGTAAATAGAAGACTCAGACCCATATTTATAAACCTAGACAGCGAGCCAAAATGAGCAGACACAAATGAACACACTCACAAAGGACAGAGAAGTGGTGTTATCCTGTTCGATGTGGAAATCACCTCTGTCACCTCACTCTACACTCGTAAATTGATTCCACTGTCTTGATTTAATGGGAAACTCCGTGTGGCTGCTACCTCACACCACATGTGGTAGAACTATAAACATATCACACCACAGCCTTTATACTGTATGACACCTACATTGTGTTTTACTGAACATGATATGTACATACAGATTTATTTTAACTACAGCTGAAGTACTGATTGTGTCAGGTTTGGTTGCAGTGTGTTGTTGCATATCACACCTCCTTTTGTTTTTTGCTCTCTGTACGGCTTTGACAGCAGTACACTGAATATTTATGATACAAACATTAGCCGTGGAAGTATATTCAAATTCCTGACTCTGTGTACTAAAAACATTTGACTTGCCTGTTGCCTGCCAGTGAAATGAAGAAATATTGCTTCACCCGGGTCACACTGCTGCTGCAGCTGGTGTGGAAGGAGGAGGAGTGGTGAACTAAAGACTGGAAAGCAAAGATGAAACTGGGTGAAAATAACACCAAGAAGAGCCAGAGGCATATGCTGTGTGTTTCTATTTCACACCACTGTCTCCCTCAGTGGGAGGGCAGATGATCACACACTCAACTGTCTGCTTCTGTGTGTGTGTGTGTGTGTGTGTGTGTGTGTGTGTGTGTGTGTGAATCTGCACACCTACTACTTCCAGCCCTGCAGGCACAGACATTTGCTATCTATAGAAAGATTGCCTGCTCTTTAATTCAGATTCAGCAGAGACTTGTGCTACAAATGACAATAATAAAAGACTCACAGAGCAACCATTTGCTTCATTCTCTTGATAGTCGTTCAAATGGATACAGATATGGATTCATGGATATGGTAGGGGTTTTATGGGGAGCGATATGAGGACCAGTACTCCATCTGTCACACATGACTCCCAAACCACTGTCACTTCCTCCATGACCAAATATCCAGGTATAAATAGAAAGTCTTATCTTCCGCAATTTGTGGTTACGAGTGAAGAGGGAGACCGTAAAGTGGAGATTTAATAGGCATTGACTTTGTTCCTACAGCGGGAGAAGCCCACATTCAGCAGATACTCAGTAAATTCTCTCACACAAAGACAGGAAATAGGCTCATTCAAGCTAAGAGTATCCATATAAGATGAAATTATTCAATATAATGACTTCCATCTTTCTCGCTCTGCCTCTATCACTCCATCTCATTTGCACACAACGTATGACTCTCTTCTGATTTTTATTCTTGAACAGACATTGAAGATTTTGAGATTGGGTTCCCACTACAAATTGTGTCAGGTTGAACTACTGGAAATTTCTTTCTATTTGCATCAGAGAAGTGAAAATAATGGCTTGTACTTTATTCCTTCACAGGCAAGATCGATCATTTAGGATGTTTTCGCTTAGAGCACAAGAATGAAAAGTAACAGCAAATTCTATCTTTTTTCTTTAGAATGAAAAATGTTGTCAGAAAATTTCCAGAATAGCACAAGCAACTCTTATTTAATGTCAGTTCATATCATACTGTTTGGCCGCTCCATTTTGGAAGTGATCTAAACAGTAACATTAACCCTTAAATAGCTAGAAGTATTTTTGTGGTGACTTCCAAATGAATGGACCTTTCTTATGTGATTTATCAACATTTATTATAATATTATCCTGCATTTTTTATTTTTTTGGTGACAATCTGGTACTTTCCTCCCTCATTCACCATGTCATTATTCTTTCTATATGTCACAGAATGCACAAGTACAGGAAGCAGAGGTTGAACCACAAACCCAACTCATTAACATTCACCTTCCATGGAACAGTGGTGCGCTCCATTTTGTTAGTTTGACATTTTGCTGAGTAAGGTTTGGTGTAATTGTTTGTATTTTGTAAGTTAGTGGTGTGTGCTGTACAGTTGTAACATGTTAATTTACTTGTAAACACTGCATGTCATAATATGCAGTCCATTTTTTTCTATGTTTATTGTTCTTCTATTTTTGCACTGTGGCAAAATTTGTGTTATTTTGTCTGTGTCAGTTCTTTTTCCAAACTATATCACAAATGGACCCATTTAATAGTCCTATAGCAGCATTAGTAGAGCATCAGACGTGGAATAATTAAATAGAGGATATTTTTATTGACCTACAA
Source organism: Apogon talboti (assembly GCA_037367365.1). Taxonomy (NCBI): domain Eukaryota; kingdom Metazoa; phylum Chordata; class Actinopteri; order Kurtiformes; family Apogonidae; genus Apogon; species Apogon talboti. The sequence continues at coordinate 23,268,700 of JAPQRQ010000002.1, forward strand.
ACTGTTAGTCAGTTACATAAAATACCTTTAATTGGGCTGTAATATTTCTGTTTGCCACAAACACTAAACTTACAATCTTCAATATTTTAACCCATAAAGACCCAGTGCTACTTTTGTGGCAGTTCCCAAATGAATTTTTCTTGAGATTTCACCTTTCTGAAGTGATTTATTGCCATTTATTATAATGTTATCCACTGTATTTTTGCATTGTTTCAGTTAAAATCATGTATTTTCCTATATTTAATTTACTGATGATGTAGATGTTCATAAATGCTCAGATTAAAGTTGAGGGTTATTATATCAGAAATAGAGAAAACTGAAAGAAAAAAGTGACTTTTTCAGCAAAGATATACTCAAGCGTGTCCACTGTCATTGATCCAACTCCACGGGTTTTACTGGTTAATCAATGTTGTAGAAGATGACGGTGTTTCCACGTTCACTACAGAGCCTCTGTATGTCCAAATGGGTAATATCTGATGACCATGAAAAAGATTTGTGATCGACAGGTATTGAACATTTAGATCAGTAGATGGTTTTAGTCTCCAGTGGCTGTTTAGGTCTTTATGGGTTAAGGAGAAGGTCCTGAATTAATTGCTTGCAAACTACAAGTTACGTTCATTCTAAATGTCCTCTTAGTTTCTATTGCAGCACATTACTTGCTGTGCTAGTCATCACATTTGCAGAGAAATATACTCTTACCTTGGTTAGTGTAATTGCTTTTTTTTGTTTCAGGAAAACACATTGTAGTAGGAGCAACACCCAGTCCCACAAACCTGTAATTACTATTCCCCTGGATCTTATTAGGCCCCTTATTCAGAAAATCAATTAGGGCCCAGAGAAAGATTACAGAGACTTCTAACCCTGCTCATTCAGCAGTGAAAGGTGAGCTGCATAGTCATTATTTAACCATTAAATCCACATCCAGACAGACACGGAGACGAGGAGGCAACAAGCCAGCTTCAAAACCACAGACAGAGTGGAAGTAATGGTTGGAGGAAGACAGAGAAAGAAGATGGACGGGAAAGAGGCAGCACAGCTCTGTCAGAAGCAAAATAATCTAAATTGTCCTGAGACATGAGAGAGAACCGGGAAAGGCTGGAAAAAGGGACATGAGGGAGGGCAGATGCAGAGAAAAAACAGCAGAAGTATGTGGGCTAGGTCTCTGTAAAGGTTCCTGTCATATTAGGAAGGCTCCACTGTCTACGGTGCCTCCTCTGTAAAGGTAAACCTTGTGTGAATGAGCTATCATTTTAGACAGGCTGACTTCTTAAACCAAGATTCATAGCTTTTATGACCAAGGAAGCAAATTCAATAGAGCACATCTCAGTGTGTGTGTGGGGTATGAAAACGTGGCCAGGGCTTTTCTAAAGACCTATGATGTGATTCGGCCTGTCTCTTCTCCAGAGTATTTTACAGACAAAAGAGAAGCTCACGCCAGCCCTCCTCCCTCTTCCTGTTTCTCCCCTCTTTCCTCCCCCACTGCCGGTAGTCATTTCTCAACTATCCATTAACTGTACCAAAGAGAGCCTGGAGGAGGAGAGGGAAAAGGTCCTCACTCTGTTAAGGGGATTTTCTGTGAGATGGAGGGACAGCGTTACAATGAGCGAATGGTGGAAGATGGAGAAGAGAGGGAAGGAGGGCGGTATTAAAAAGGTTAGACTCCAGAGATACAGGAGGAGGTGGATGCACGGCATTCACTTAAGTAAAAAAAAACCCAAACATAAAAATATCCCGTCCTGTGACCTACTTTCGCTATGTCAGTCATTCCACTCATCTGGGCCATTTCCCGGTCACCGGTCACTCATTAACTCACTGCAGTCTCATATATTCAGTATGCATGAGATGGGGCCATCAGCAGGACTCATAGCAAAAAATTCATAACCTCATCTCAAGAAATATTACTTTTTAGCACAAGTCCTGACTGTAATTGCAACTTAATCAGAAAGTTGTCATGAGAAATAGCCTGGAGCACAGCCCACGGTGTGTCTGTGTTCAGAGTCACATACTGCACATATACAATATGTACTTCCCACTGATGTCACATCACCATGGAAACAATTACCTGGTGAGTTTATGTCATATTTTTATATACAAATCTATATTAAATCATTTGTCATCATCATGTTATTGTTCATCACTTATCACTAGCAGTTAAGCAATAGCTGATATTAAATCAATAGGAAATTAATCTACCAATTGAATGAATGAATATGATGAAACTGTGATGTTGGTGAATGGGCATTTATAGAGCAATGTCATTGTCATGTTCACACACCAATTGTGAGAGTCAGTGTGTTGCCCAAGGCCACTTCACCAGGTGAATAGGAGTTGGGATCAAATCATCCAGCTCTACCTCCTGAGCCACTAGCTATAACTACCTTTGACCTAAATAAATTAAAAAAATAAATAAATCTATATCACCACCAAAAAAAAGTATTTCACCAGCAAATCAGGAACTCACAAAGGTAACTGCAAAAAATAAATGGCAGTGATTTGTATTTTTTGTGTTATGTTTCCTAAATGTCAGTAATCTCAGCTGAGCCTGAGCCCCGTTCTGCAGACACAGATTGTAAAAGGTCTGTGTTAGTCTGTCTGTAGTTACTAGGGGTGGGTGCCACCTTATGTCATGTCACTATTCATTCATACCATCACAGTTCTATGTATTTACATTTTTTACAGGTACTTGATACATGAGTGCTTTTGCCTGTATTTCCTGAGCTGTACATGCATATTCACAGTCCACAAACTGGAAGGTTCACTCCTCAGCTCTTGTCCACGTGACTAAGTAACCTTGGCTAAGACACTCAACCCCTAATTACCACCAGAGGCTGTGCCACTGCCGGGTGAATGTGTGTGTGTGTGTGTGTGTGTGTGTGTGTGTGTGTGTGTGTGTGTGTGTGTGTGTGTGTGTGTGTGTGTGT
>JAPQRQ010000002.1:23271720-23285757 GCA_037367365.1 Apogon talboti
TAGCAACACTACTATCAGTAGTGTTGCTATGAATCCTCCGAATTGCATATTTAATGAAATTCTGTGACCTTTATAGTATAAATGTTAATATCTTTATCAACCATTTACTAATGTTAGTACTATAATTAATTTGTGAATGATTCATAAATGTTGCCAACAATTAGCAGTTTAGCATTATATTATTACTATACAAACTAATGTTAATAGGATATTCATCATTAATTTAATGTAGAATTTGTCATGATAGTTAACTCTATGCTTTTTACTATAGTCTAACTATCCTAAATCATGTAAAAAAAAAAAATTCATTAATTGAAGTTAAATATTCTGGTATCTTATAAAACAACAAGTAAGGAAAGGAAAGGAAAGGAAACAGAGCAGTAGCAGGTGTGCATTTTAATATTTCATACATGTTTACACATGTATGTATGAGTGTGAATGCACCCGTTTGCTACCACAGCACTTAGACTGTCTAGGTATGAGTCACTCTTCACACCTGGTTCAGTATCTATGATAAATGCTTTGACTCTTCATCCGAGACTTGTAATCATTACTAGTGAAGATTATTAGACACAAGAGATGCTAATAATCGACTCATGCTGGATGATGTCACTGCGTCCACAGGGAGAAGGATGATATCATGGGCTCATCACTAATCATGTTGGAGGCTCCACACTGGTGTCTATGAGTCTGATTGGATTGGCGGCGTGCACAGAGGATGATGTCATGCATGTAGCTTGGCTCAGTCCCAACTGTGCTGTGGGCATCACCAGTATGAATAATGAACTGTGCTAATAGCAGCGCTGTTAGAGCTGATGCATAGTGACAAAGACAAAGTCCAGCAGAAGAGACGAAGCAGAGAGTGAAACAAAACAGGAGTTGCTTTATTTGGAGAGGTAGTTGCCTTCAGGGTTGTTTTTGTTGTTGGCTTTGAGTCACGTACTCCTACCTTTAGAAGCACAGGCAGCCACAACACTGTTCTAAAGCGCCCTGCTGCATGTAGGAGAGCAGAAATATTAGGAGTGTGAATCATGAAACAGGCCCTCACAGGCACTGCCGGCTTTCTATGTCAGCTATCGCTCCAGCCTGTGCAGGAGTTGTGTTGAGCAGAGCGTGATGATCTCTGGGCGCTGTGGCAGTTCGACACATAAACCAACACTCACTGTTCTCTGCGTAACTGTCATTTGTCATGGGAAGTGTAGGACTGACTGCGTCTCACCTACCCCGTCTCACTCTCTCCTCACCAATCTGAGGTGACAGAAATGGAGACGTAATGTTTTGGCAGAGAAAACCCATCTGTCACCCTGGCAACAGGAGGGAGGGGGGAGTGTTATCCAACGGAGACAGAGCACAGGCCTGTCAATCACTGTATCTCTTGGAGCCTCGGGTTGTGAAGAGAGTGGATCAATAAGAGGACAGACAGGTGGAAAACATACATCAGGAAAAAAAAAATATCAACACAGTATAGACACAAACTGAGGGCTTTTGTTATACACTGCCTGGCCAAAACAGACACACACCGTATTTCACTGGACTGCTTTCAGCTTGGACTATGTTTGCCACTGTATCATTTATGTTACGCAATGCTTATGCAATTTCACATCACTTATTTCTGTCCTTACGTGCATAGATTTTTCTGCAAGATCTTATATAGAGTTGGACCACTGTTTAAAATCTTCTTCATCACATCCCATAGATTCTCAGTTTAGTTCAGGTTTGGACAATCCATGTGTGAAAATGATGTCTCATGCTCCCCTGAACCACCTTTTTCACAATTTGAGCCTCATGAATCCTGGTATTGTTATCTCAGAATATGTCATCAAAGAAAAAACAAACACAACAATAAATCTAGATCTGACCATCTGAATCAACCCCAGATCATAACACTGCCCCCACAGGCTTGTACTGCAGAAACTAATGATGATGGGTAATCACTTCATTTGCCTCTCTCTCTTTGGAGCAGGGCCAATCTGGAGTCATTAGACCACATGACCTCTTTCCACTGAAACACAGCCCAATCTTTATGCTCTCTATCAAAGTAATAAGAAGCTACTCACTGCATCAGTTGGAATTAAATAACTTGCTGCAGCTTAAACATATTAATCACAGCAGTAATTATCCAGTGGAAGGATCTTAAGTATTTGCTTCGTTAAATCCAGCTGGTGACCTTGTGTTTTATCCCCGGCAGTGTACGAAGGACTGATAAAGAATCTTCTTATTTCATGTTGAATAAGGTCTGTAAAAAGGTCAGACAGTCGACTCATCTGACTGAGCTGCATCATGCACCCACGGGAATAGACCAAGCACTTGAATTCACCACTACAACCATGTACTTGTGAAAAATTATTAATTATGTTTTTCATTTTAATTTGTACGGAGCTACTGGTCAACTTAAATGTCTTGAAGTTTGTGTCATCAACATCTTAAAGTTAAGACAGATTCAACATGACTTGCATCTCAGCATGAAGTAGAATGATTGACTTATGTACACACTTCTTTGCCGTTATGTGACTGACGTTTTTCTGTCTTTTTTCTTTTATTCCATCACTCTCTTGCTCAACAATGACAGCTTTTCAATGTGAAGGCTTGAAGGATGACCAGATGCTTTTAACTGCTGATCTCTTTATATTCACAGTCAATGGCTTTCACTGACTGCCTTTGAGTCGACAGTTTTACGTGGCATATTCCTTCTGTTTTTTCAGGCTTGAAGATCTTATTCACGTCTGTCTTGTCATTATTTCATCCTGAAGCTCAAGGTGGATTTATTTTAAATTCCATACTTTTTATCCATTCTTGTCATTCTTATTTGATTCACTTTTTTTGTTGCATTTACCAGTAGCAGTGCAGCAATTTAGAGTATTTTAATAATCTCAGGTTTATGACAATAGTTCTTATACCTTTGTGTATAAATGAACTTTACATCTGACACTTAGAACTTTTATTTGAAGGCTTTTAACTTTAATGTTTTTTTTTTTTTTTTTTTTTACAAAGAACACATTTGTGAGAGGTGTTTTCTGCCTCAGCATTGGACACTGCTCACTCTAAAGTGATGAATTACATGTGTGGGTGAAAAGCCTGTTTTTGGAAAGAACGGGAAGCAGTGGAGTGAGCAGCAGGGATTATTGTAACACTCAAAGTAATTTGTCTGTGTTCTTGTCTCCTGTCCAGGTGGATGAAAATGTACAGAGTGGAAACATCAAATGAAGGAACGCTCTTCTTAACCTTCTAGTTAAGTGGAAAAACAAATGTAATTATTAACAACAGTAGCAACATTACTACAGTTTCCTATCACCAGACGAATCTGACCAACTGTACTTATTATATAATAGATGATGATGCTTCAAAACCAAATGTCTACAATCCAACATTTTTTGTCTTGTCCAAGTGCTGTTTACAACTAAGAGGTATCAATATGCATGAAATTCTATGTCTTTTTTAATTTTAGTTTGTTCTCTACAGATCTTTCCCATTATTGACAAAGAAATGGTGGCTTAGAGAGTCCTAATCATTTCATTTCATGTCAGTAACTGCATTTTTACCTAAACCCTTAAAATCTATTTGTGTAGCGACTTTCAAATTATTTTTTTCCTCTATATCTCACCTTTCACAAGTGATTTATCACCAGTTATTACAATATTATCCTCTGAATTTTGCATTTTTGTGAAAATTAGGTATTTTCCTATAGTTAATTGCTGTGTGTTCATTAAAATTAAAATATTCCAAGGTTATTAGATCATCAAAAATGTGACTTTTTTCAGCAAAATATATTATTAAGTGAGCATAAAAACAAGTGTCTGCAACCACTGTCATTTATCAAACTACATGGGTTTTATTGGTGAAATCAGTGTTGCAGAAGATGTGTTTCCACGTTCACTACAGAGCCTCTGAACGTCCACATGGGTCATATGTGATGTCGATAAAAAGCCAAGAAACTGAATTTCATCTGGATTATTTAAATGTATTGATAAGTGTAATGGTTAAGTAGTTATTAAACATTTTAGATCAGTAGATGTGTTTGGTCGTTAGCGGATGTTTAGGCCTTTGAGGGTTAAAGCTGATATTAATACATATATGAACAGACAAAAATGAATGATCTGAAACCGTAGTACTCAGCAGTGAATGAGTACCGTGACATGCAGATACCCAGTGTGTGCCCTGGCGTGGGAGATACACGATGCCCGGGCCGTAGCTGTCAACACGGATTCCTGGATCTTAAACAGTGACCTTGCATGAACCAGTCAGTCCAGTTTCCTTTCTCTGCCTTTCACTGTCAACATGAGACATGACACATGTCAGAAATTGTCAGGCAAAGACCCATCATTTCTGCTGAAACAAAACACGCATGTGCTCTGAAATCATGTTACACATAGGCAGACAACAGTAAAGATTTACAAAGCTGTTTGACAAATGAGACTACACATCTTTTCCCCTTAGTCCTACTAAATATTGCAGCTGACGCGGATTTGGACCAGTGCTGTTGGCACATCTTTGTCTTTAATGATTCTTGTCTGTGAACAAGGGGACGATGCAACCCTCAAGACTTCTAACTTGAATGTGTACCTTATGAATTTCTCCATTTTTCAAAGTCTATTTTTTGTCAGATGCATTTCATAATAAAGGTTTACCATGCCGGCATTGATCATGTCTGCTTACTTTAGGTCTTAAAGTGAACCTGTACTGGTCATACTTATGTCATTAATTGTACTTTGTGTATTACTTATAAGCAAGAGAGGTGCAAATTCAGTAAAAAATCAACATAAATGCACCACACTGGACCTTTTAAGTATGTGAATTATGGGTGGGGGCGGAACCTATGGGGAGCAGCCATTGCCACCCAAAAGTAGTATACCATCATTGTATCCAGGTGATCGAGTGCGAGCAAACAAGCAGCAGTCAGTGAGCAAGATTGAGTGGAAACCATGGGTTCGCGCTTGTTGTTTGTGCAGCCGGAAGCTTTGCACTCCACCATTGTCCGTGACCCAGCACTATGTGTCATCATAGACTGGTGTCTGCTGCACAGGGTCAGTGACCAGTCCATCTCAGACCAGGTAATCAGACAAAACAACGAGTCTGTGTCACTACTGGTGCTTGAACAGCCTATGAAGGAGGCAACATGTCGCTCATCATGACTAACTGACATAACAGTGACTTAGAACTCGCTTGTACTTGACAACAGGCTATGTCGTGAGTTATCTGACAGAACTGCTGGTATATACAGGATCTTTTGAAATAGCTAGCAACAAAAATTCACAACAGATACCCTTTAAGACTTCTCACTTGAGTGTGTGTCTTATGTATTTCTCAGTTTTCAATATCAATTTTTTGTCAAATGTATGTCATAATTAAAGTTTACCATTGATTCTGTCTGCTCACTTTAGGCCTTAATAAGTGGCTCAAAGGGCAAATCTCCAACTCAAATGTTTTTTCCTTCATTTAGAGAGCACATTTCTCCCTATTGGTCCATGTAATCCTCTCTACCCCGCTGATCCTGGAGCTGCAGGGAGATGGTCAGAAGCCTGTAGCCCGGTAAGGAGCTTTATCCTGGACAAACTAAACAAAGACAGACCTCTTCACCCTGGGAGTCCCCCATCAAACACAAAAAGGCTTAAGATGGTTCCTCAAAACCTCAGCGTGTGATTGACATTCCAGGCATGCACGGCACATGTCAGTAAGATCATTAATTACATCTTCCTGTTTGATGGAATAGCATGGGTAAGTGCTGCGTAGGAGGATATCCACGAATAGCTGTTTGTCATCACCGTCTCTCTTGGCTGTTAATGACAGGTGGCTGAATGTGCAGGTGAGGAAAGAAAACTGTGGATGATAAAGTGCTTTCGTACACCTCCTCAGACACACACAGAGGTTAAAACGTCTAGCTGAATCACTTTTAAACCCAGCAAACCCATTACAGTCACTGTGTACTTCATCATCCCCACTCGTCTCTCCTTATTTATTTCATCTCCCACTAGTGCGTTTTACCTTATTGCTGCTCTGTGTTACTGACAGAAACAGATATCCTATGTCACTTTTAAGGATAATGTAATACAAGGTCTATTGGATATGGCTTTTCCAATAAGAGCTTAATCAGGGTCATGGGGAAAATAGCAGTACATGGGTTTCTTTCTGTTATATGTTGACAGGACGGTGGGTGTGTCAAAAATGTCCAAAAAACACCTTCTACCTACTTTCCTTAACCACTTTTCCTTGACCACAGTGGAAAATGACATGAAGTTAAGGAAAGTTGGAAAGGGGAATTCATAAGCATTTCGGAAAATCCAGTTGTGGTGAAGGTTTCTGAAGATGGACTACAAAAAACACATCCTGGATACTTCCCCTGGTGTGTTCTTAACATGCTGTTTACTACCAGACATAAACATGGACAACACAGTAAATATTTGACTTAATTATCAAGGTTGGAACAGAAATAGACCTAATAAAGGCTAACGCAGTCACATTCATCATCCAGTCTGTTCATGTTTGTCAATATGAATCCTGAATCAGCATGATCGTACCAAAATAGAAAATCTATGCAAAATAAGCATAAATAAGGAGGAAATAAATAAAGCTATAAATAATATGTATAAAAATATCAGCCTGCGTGGTCATTCTTGAGTTTACTTGCTGAATTAAACATAATCTGCTTATATTTATATTAACATTTTAACCTACAGATTCACTTCTTCCAGACTGATTCGACTGCATTTCTCTTCCTGCTGAAGATGCAGTTTACAGTTCACTGTTTATAGTTTAGTTTTATTACAGCATCTGTGACTGAACGAGCCAAACATTAATCAATGATACAACGATGGGCTGTGAAGATCTAATTCATGCAAACTAAGCACAGGTTCTGCTGCATGAACATCATATTCAACGCCAGAAAATGTAAATATTAGACAGTTGAGCCATAAGATGAAAATGCACGTCCTTTCTGTCTTACTGATCGATCTCGTGTCATGTCTAGTTGGCAGTGAATTGTGGGACGGCATTTCCTACGCTGAAGGAAATACTAAAGGAAGCATCGAAGCTCCTTTCCTTTCCATTTAGACAATTCAGACAGCTCTCATCATGGCTCACAGAAACACTTCCAGATCATTTCACTCATTTAGGAACCTTCCTAATAATCTGAATAATCACCGTAAATGACATACAAGACATACCTCCAATACGTTACCCCCATTCTCACTCTAAAAATAATAATATTATACATTATAAAACATGACCAATAACAAAAATATGACCTATTGTAAAATGTAAAATAAGAAAAATAAGAAATATCTCATATTATACTAACTTAAGACTGTGTGCTTTTTAAAGTTCTGCCATTTCCTGATTTTCTTTTCAAACAGCAAACACAGCATGACTCTCTTTGAGCTGTGACATACTGTAAGGTACCTTCTATCTCACATCCTCAGTGCCAAAGAGCAAGACTTGAAGGGTCTTAGAAACACAAATAAATAAATAAAACAAACCAAGATGCCCCAGAAACCAAATATAACCTAGATTCTGAAGATACCAGATGATGGGGAGAAAAAAAGTTTGGTTTGTCAAATTTTGACATTTTAGAAACTTACTTTGCTTACTTTGATTTTATCCTCTTTAAACATGCACTGTTGGTTTTGGGATTAAGCTTTAGACGGCATTAACTGCCAAATGAGGATGTCCAGGCATTTTAATCTAAACACGCTGTGGTTTAGTGCTGACTGTGGACTCGGTATAATCATTTATTCCTTGTTCTCTCAATGCAAAAACCAATGTGCCAGTGACTCCAGAGCATGCTGTCCTGATCCTCTTTGTCTCAGCCTGGAACATAATATTCTCACTCTTGTTTTGTGTCTCTCAGGCCTTGTTATTGTGTCTGTTCAGTCCTCACCACTTTCCAGATTTGGCCTGCCAGAGGGGGGGCCTATGGCTGGGAGTGTTAGACAACCCTCCCTTTCCTCCTCAACTGCCACAAAAGACCACTCTTGTTTTGTCACCTCATTCTGTGTATCCCCCTTTTCCTGAGGAGGGGAGGGGGGGTATGGGACGGGTGGCGTTCAGACTGGTCCATTCGTCCGAGGAGACAGAGAGGCGCCTGGGGAAATGTGAATTGATTGGAAAGGGTGGCAGACTGGACTGGGTTCTGGCACGGCGAAAACTTTGGCCAGCTTGCGATCTTCAGCAGTAGCAGCGGTCTAACAACCGGCAGACAGCAAAGGTCCCTCAACTCTCACAGAAGAAAAGCCTCTAAGAATCTGGCCTGTGAAGTCTTTGAGGTCCCTTTTCATGCTTTTCAGCATCGCTATCTCTCCTGAATGTCTCTTCTCTCTTTCTCCCACTCATCTTCTGGCAACAAGCTGTCTGTCTGTCCTGTTCTGCACAAAGGAAGTTCAGCAGAACAGTTTCTACCAGAACATCCTCATGTTACATCATACCTCCTCTTCCTTAAATGTGACAGCTTATTTTTTCCCACATGCAGCAGGGAATAAGAGAGTTTAACCGCTTTGCACAGAGTCTTCATAGCACTAGACTGAAAACCTAATTTGTTTAAGAGAACTGATGGCTCCATTTATTAAGATGTGTGGATGCAAAGCAGTTCCACGTTGTTTTGGTGCATTCTCAGAGGCATAACTAATGGATGCCATTCTTGTAAGAGCCAAAGGAACAGAGTTATTAGCAGTGTTGGGAGTAACATGTTACAAAAGTAATGCATTACAGTAATGGATTACTTTTGACTGTACCGCAGTAGTGTAAGGCATTACTAATCAATTTTCAGTACATGTTCAATAGCGCTTGCGTTACAACACACTTTTCGGCCATAATTTAATTGCTCGAATTCAAAAAACAAACAAAAAAACCCAGCAAGACTGTAAGGAATAAATAATGCGACAGTTCGGTTGTTAGTTTTCAGACAATGGGTGAAGATGACAGATGACAGTACATTGGCCACATGGACTCATTATGTCTCCATAATGCCCATGGCTCATTACTAACCCTAACCCTGCTTTACAGAAGCTAGTTAGCATGATCCCTGTGATCTGCAATGACAAGGTAAGCTAATGATTGCAGATTTATCTACCAGCATCCTCGGCACCGCACCCCCGTATTGAACATGTAAAATATTGAAAAAAAAATACAAACGTTTCTGCTGGGATTCAAACATCGTAGACCATAGCGTTACTCACAGCTATTTGTTCACATGTACTTCGGGGAGCAAATGTATGCGTCCCAAGGCTCTGCTATCTCTTGTATTGGGAGGTTGGGTTCAACTGCGCACGCGCCATTTATGACGAGAGTCTGTATGTAACTGAAAAGTAATACAGGAGTCATGTAACGCATTACAATTCTGAGACAGTAATATTATAAGGTAAGGAATTACCTACAGTTTGGAAGTAACTTGCACAACACTGGTTAATAGTGAAAGATAGAGGGAATAGACCAATGCAGAAAAAGCCTCAGTGTTATAGAATAGAAACACAGGCAAAGAGAGAAAATGACAACAGTTTTCTCTTGCGTGGGGTCAGTCAGTATCCATTAAGTAACCATTACTGTGTTCAGCCTAGAGGTCTTTGCATAGCTGTGTTTCTAAATTAACTTCATCATTCTGCTAACACTGTCAAATGCTGCAGCTTTTGTGAACGCTGCAGTTGTGAGCACATCATTCTCACCTTCACTGGCAACCAGCTCTTGATCTGCTGTGTTACTGTCAAGTTTATTAACAGCACTTATCTGGCATGTCGCTCGCTCATGCAGGCGCCAGGCAACAGTTTTCGATAAAGACTTAATGTGGGTGTTATATACTGAATACGAATGATTTTTTTTTGGAAACAGAAAATAAAGATGTGAACGCAAAAGCCTCATTCTGCATCCGTCCACCGATACTGTTGCAACACCTCGGCGGTACAATGTGGGCCCATGTGAGGAGAGAAAGGGGCTGAAAGGCGATGTGAAATGAAAGAGTCTGCTTCCTCTGCTGGTTTGAGAAGCTGTTTGGAAACTATAACAGCCTTTCCGACATGTGCAGGGTCACCACAACAGTGCACTGTTTTTCAATCATTAGCTGAGGCTTGTGTTTTTAGAGACTCATAAACACATACGAGGTGAACAAACCGAACAAAGATGACAACGTGAAGCACTGGCAAACGTCTGCACATTTGCATTTGTTTGTGTGACTGAAAAAGCCATTTTTAAGCAGTTATTAATAGGTAAGCGCTTTGTTCAGACTAGGATTTTAATGAAGGGTTTTATTGTGGCTCATTATCTTAATTCATGGATAATTTTGTTTTGTTATTTGCACCTTATTTTCTTGGATGTAGCTGACTCCCTCCCACAAAATAAATGGATGAAATCAGAAAATACAGCTTTGTTATTTTTCCATAAATATTTCCAACTCTTCAACAAACACCTAATTGTTTGTTTTTTAACATGAGAATGAAAATAGTGCAAATGTACAGAGCACTAGCCACAAAAACTAGTCTGACTGTGTGTGTATTTGTTCATGTGTTCATATGAGGATGGAAATAGCCCAGCGGTCCATCTCTCTCCTGTGCTGCTGCTCGATGCACCTGCTTTATCATCTGTATGAGTGTATGTGTGTCTATAAGTGAGAGGCAGTTTTATGTCTGTCCTCTGCTGCAATGTCAGAGCCATCCTCCCCTCATCCAGAAGGCCAGCAGCAGGCGTCAAAGCTCCAGGGACGGCAGCTCGTACACAGCCCCTCCATGGCCTAACAAAGACCTTTATCACTCTGCATCTCATCCTCTTAATTATTTCTTTCTCTCCCTCGTCCCCTTCTCTGTTTTTACAACACAAATTAATTTCTCCCCCTCCAATAAACTTACATCTCAACATACATCCTTAGGCATTCCCTCATTGTTGTTTGGGAATCGGTTTAATGGTTTTTTATTAACTCTGGTTTGAATACAGCCTGGTACTGAATGCCAGAGTCTCATTTGCATATTCAGAGATGTGGTTTCATTCATCCAGGGGTCACAGTTAGCGAGTGTCACTCAGGCCATTTTAATAGAGGGGACTCTGCCTGTGGGTTGCAAATGAAGAGTGCTGTCATTGTTTCTTGTCAGCTGCCCAGAACCATTTAGATAACCTTATTTTGAATGAACATTTTAATTTCCATAATGCTTTGAGAAGTGTGTAACATTCTCTGCACTTTCTTCATTGTTCATATTCCTGTCAGTTTAAAGAAAACACAGCATATGAGAATGTTTTACACTCATTAGGAGCTGTTTTAAACGTGTGGTTGAGCAAATATTTGGCAGATAAACAAGGATACAATTCAGAGCCGTGTAAAAGAAGAAAAACTGACTGAAGCTCTGGGATTGTGTGGTTGTGTGTGTGTGAGAGGAAAGAGTCACGCTTCATGATCATCATCATCAAGCTACAGATAGTGTAACATCACAGCAAGTCACTGATTCCCCCTTCAAAATAAAATCACACCCAAATGGATCACTGTGGACTGCTGATCATTTGTTTTTGCATTGATTTATGTTTTCATGACTAAAGTCCTAAAACAGGGCCCCCAGAAAGTCACAGGAAGTTCACATTAAAGTGGATAAATGCTCCACAAAATATTATCCCAAATCAAACTACAGCAATATATTCTTTTTTAATCGCGTTTTAATATGGGAGGTTTATTCTCCTGTGCGTCTACATTTATTTCAAAATTCTTGGCCAACACTGATACAATATCTTAAATGACATTGCTGCATAATACTGCTGTTACTTTATGTTTCTTTAAAGAAACAGGGAAATCTCTATTATACAATAATCCATAGCCCATGTTTATTGTTATTTTCTGTCTTTCATTGTAAGTCTTTGTATTTTATTTTTCTTATTTATATATTTGCTTGATTATCAAGGTTTCTTGTTTTTATTTTTCTGTTGCACTTTGAGATTTTGAAAATGAAAAATCCTTTATAAATTAAATTTGTTATTATTATTTACTTCTGCTTTTATCTGTGCTGTAACCTTGAGTCTCAAGAAAGATGTCCAAATGAAAACTTTTTTTTTTTCAAATAGAAAAATACTTGTTATGTCAGTCTTCCAGTTATAAATCAAACTATATTTTTGAACGAACTCAAAGTCAGATGAATACATAGGTGAAAGGACAACACACCAATATTGGCTGATATAAATAAATTTCAGGGTGCATCTCCAGTGTTTCTTAATTTTACTTATACATGGTGCATAAATGTCTTGTCTTTTGCCTGAACAGTCTGTAGTCAAAGACTAGTCAATTGATGCATTGATTGATTAATAATGTTTTCATAGAAGATTCCAAAACCCCTATTAATGGCAAAAGCAAATGGAGGCGTTTTACAAAAAGGGTCACAACAGGTTGTATTTCCTCAAGAGGCTTTGATCCTTCAACATCTGCAAACCTCTGCTGTGCTTCTTCTATCAGACTGTGTTGGCCATTGCCTTGTTCTTTGGGGTGGTCTGCTGAGGGTGAAAACGGAACAATATAATGGACAATGACTTGTATCCACTTCATGCCCTGGAGGTGTTTGGATGGACCAGATCCCACCCAGATGAAGGACTGAGTGTTACTGGGAATCCTTTCTGCCAACAGCCATCAGACTATTTAATGGGCAATAAAATGCAGTGTATTTTATTTTCACAGTCAATACATGTACTATATCTTCCTTACATTTCCATGGTTTTATACATCTCTATAGTTTTTGCACAAATAGACTAGTACTTTTTAGCTTACAGCTGTTTATTCTTCTCTGTTTACTTTTTATTTGTATTTTTTAATCTTAGAGTGTTTTTATTATCTTAGAGCAGGGATGTCAAACTCATTTTAATTTAGGGGCCTCATACAGCCCAATTTGTTCTCAAGTGGGCCAGATCAGTAAAACAATTTCACAATAGCCTATAAATAATGAGAAATCCAAATCTCTCTGTTTTGCTGCAAAAAATAAAAATTATGAAAATTACATTTACAAACCTTTCCAGTAAAAAATTTGAAAAAACTTCAACAACCTGGAATTTCTTAGGAATAATAATAATCATCATCATTAACCGATTATTTATGCATGTGCATTATAGATCATAGTGGATCTAAAACAATACATTCTGTAACACGCATAATACTATTAACATTTTGGAGATTGGCGTTTGGAGTTAAATTGAGTTTGACACCCTTTTTGTACTTTTCAGATTCGTCCTTCTGGACCAGATTGGAACCTTTGGCGGGCCTGCTTTGGCCCGCGGGCCGTATATTTGACATCCCTGATAGAGCGTTGTTCTAATCATAAAGATCTACTGGTGTTGCCTGTGAGAGTTTTATTTTGAAAATTCCAACCCGGAAGTTGTGTTAGTTTCGGTCACTTCACGGCTGTGTTAGAGTAGTTCCCTCTGAGTCCTCCTCTCTGATCACTCGCTCCGTGGACGTGTTGATGTGCTGCGCGCTTAGCCGTGTCTCCGTGGCGCAGGACAGGACAGTCGCCACGCCTTCAGGGACGCACTTTCCTTCTGCATCACGTCTTGGTCTCGGTCCTCCGTTCACCTCCACAGCCTTGTCCGGATCCAGGACGTTTCCACATCCTTTACCGCCGCGTACATCCGTCACACTCTGCCTCTGGAGTCCCCGGCGCGACTTCACCCGTGGATGCCAGTTGGACAGACTGTTCTGTGAAATATTTCTGGATTACACGGAGAGGCAGTGGTATTGATTTGTCATCGGATACAAGTTGGATCAAAGATGGGGATCAGAGTGTAGTACTGGTGAGTATTCCCCAAATACCCACTACTACAGTATTTGCATATTGAGATTGCGCTCACGCCCACAGCCTGCGTGCGTGTCTGTGTTTGTGTGTGAGACTGTGATGTCAAAATCCTCCACCCAATCCCACCCTGACCACAGCTGGGTTAAAACTTTACCAGCAGCAGTGATGACATCATTTGTGCCTTATCTTGGTGGAGATACAGTAGCGCCGCTTGCATCACTTTACTACGATGAAAACATCCCGGTCCGTGGCGTGAGTCAGCGGTGTGCGGGTCTGGTTTAGGGCGTGTGAGGGGATCCACTCATATATA
>JAPQRQ010000002.1:23287306-23301693 GCA_037367365.1 Apogon talboti
AGGAGAGGAGAGGAGAGGAGAGGAGAGGAGAGGAGAGGAGAGGAGAGGAGAGGAGAGGAGAGGAGAGGAGGTTAAGTTTGACATTTATCAAATAAGGAAAGCCATGCACCAGACAGACATAACCTCTCACACTCCACCTGAAGGAGGATGATCATGGTGAAGAACATGTATAAACTGGACAGGCCGGGACTGTCCAGGTGACCATTGCTGTGGGGAACCAGGTATGGGGGCAAACCAGGCAGCGCCTGCAGCCATAAGTAGTGACCTGTATGTGTAAGGACAGGGGGATTAATCACACTGACTGTCGCACAGGGAGGAAAGTTATTTTTGGCACCACACCTTCCCCTGTCTCCTCTCTCTTCCCCTTCTATCTGCTTGGGCTTTTGGCCCAAGTGACTGATTGGGGACTACTGGAAATTAAACGTCCCCTCATAAATGTACAAGAATTAATCACAAACCAATCAGTGAGGTGAATCTGTGTGTAAGTTATATAATTCATCACTGACCTAATGCTCCAACAAAGCACATGGTGAGTAGAAGAATGACGCACAAGATGACGTCTATGTTCAGCTTCCGCTCTAGTTTGCTGCACTTGTATCTTGGTCCATTGTTGTTGAGCATGGCTTTGGTTTCATGGCCTTGAAAGTGAAAGAGAGAAAGTGAGAAAGTGTCAGTGTCAGTAACGACAGGCACTCCATAACAATAGTGAACACTAATGGAAAGGGAATATTATGTCTTATAAGGTGTATGTAGCATTTGTACTTTATAATATGAAAAATGGCATAAAATTATGATTTAGGTGTTCATAAAACAGGTTATGTAAGATGTCTTTTATTATTTTGCAGAGATATGTAACTGAATTATACAGTGGCACCAGCCAGAGTGGTCCTGTGAATTTATGTAAATGAATGTGACAGGGAGTGAGAACCAGTAAGAAACAAAAACAGCATTTGTTTTCCTAACATGACACAGCTCTAAAGTAAAAGGAAGTTCTCCCCCACTAGTGAGTTTCATTATTAGACTTATGCAGGTATAAAGTTACCAAGTTATGTTACTGTTTGTGAAGTTCACCATTTGTTGATCGATGGTACATACTAAATTATGATAATTATGATGGTGTTTGGGTGATTCCAAAAAGCTCTATAATGCAGCTATTGAACAGAAATTAAAGGTTATTTGTAGCTAATGCAGCACATGAAAATTATAAGACACATTGCTATTTTGACAGTTTTGTTTCAGAAAACTCAATAAGGTAATAACACAGATCTACATAAACAATAAGATTCACACTTTATCCTTTTTATTTAATTTGTATGCATGTTAGCTAATAGCTAGCTTGAGTGTAAGATAGCTTACACTCAGATGAGTCGGAGACAGTTTTAACATACAAAACACACTAAATGCATTTTAAAAAAATGTTTAGCATTCACCAACTTATTCTACCTGAAACTAGACCATGATGTAAAAGTGTACACAGATAAAACTAAACAGTACATGACTAAACATAACAGGCCACTGTTACAGTGTAGACTATAGAGGGAAGGTATTCGATTGAAACAGTGACTCAAACTTGGACTTTTGTAAAAATCCACTGTCCTGGACCACGAACAAAAGCTCAGTCAAAGCAGTGAAGCGGTTAAAAGTGGAGAATGTACCTGCATACACCACAAAGCCAACAGCATGGTGTGTGTTTCTCACTGTGCAGCCCCGCAGCAGCAGATTCTCAATTCCAGCGCCCACCTTGTCCTTATCAAGTTTCTCTCTGCAGCAGGAGAAAGTGAGAAACCTCCTTTGTACTGTCAGATTTTATTAGATATATTCATCACTGCTTATATATTTCCCATTAGCAATTATCCTGCTATAAAGCCCAAGCTGGACAGCATAGGTAGAGCAGCTGTGAGAGCTATGGAGCCCCAGAAAATCGATCATAGTCTATTACAGCCCTGATAATGCCTCTGGTAGCATCGGAGACAGGAGCAGCGAGTGGGTTGGAGTTCTGCTCTATGTTGATACTTACACATAACACTTGAAATGGTTCAGGTTGATGTTGGGTTTTTCACATACTACATTGTTGTTGAAGCTTTCTGCTTCAAATTCAGGATCCTGAGAGATGAGAAGACGCAAACAGGAAGGGGGACAAAAAAAGAAACCTTTGAAATGTAACTGAACCTGTATTTTTAAGCAGAAAAGTAAACTGTGGCCTCTTAATACACATGTAATCCAACAGGTATGTGTTGTTTTGTGACCAGCCTTGTGTTCAGTAAGTTCTGTTAGGACACCTCATGGTTTTGTTGTTGTATGTTTAACATCAGTCACAAACAGAGGGAAGGTGAGGGTATTCATCAGATCCTTACAGTAATGCAGACGCCCCGCACCACCCTCCTCTGCTTCAGGTTGGTTTCTCCATCCAGGTTGGCCGTCTCTATGTGACACACACCATTTGGGTCTGACGTATGCAGGAGCAGGAGGTCAGCAGGAACGATCTCATTGCAAACCACCTTCACAAAATCCCCCACTCGCACGTCCTTCCAGTACCTTTCCACGAATTGTTTGACTTTCCTGAAATCAGTGATTGATTCTGTCACTTGCACTATTAATATTTCTGCAATTCAGCTGAAATATTGATTGACTTATGGATGAAAATCACAGCACCTACTTAAGTTATGGAATAAACAACACAAGGATGAAAAAAAAAATCAATTCTGTTGTTTTTGGAACATGGCCCAGATTGTTTGAACAAGGAAACTTTCCAAATGGTTCGATCTGAGGAGAGATTTAGAGGAAGACACGTCACTAGACAGGCTTTTTTTGGCTTCCCATTCATGCTGTACTATGCAAACCTGCACATCAAGTGGTGGCCTACTGCCAGTAACAAAGGGCTGCAGGTATGCTGCCCTGCATGTAGGACCTGATCGGGTGGCTTCGCAGATCACACACCCAGAACACCGCACCTCACCCCAAATGAAGCTACGTAGGAAGGAGGGGTCTCAGGCAAGTTTAGCATGTTGTATGTAGATTATGGCTGACATGTTACAAATATCAGTGAGCACTCTGTACAATAGAAAGTCAGTTATATCATTTTATTAGAGGCCTGTGATGTGCAGTTGTGCCCCCTCCACACCCAGGACCTGTTAAGACCTCTATTTTAATGTATGACCTTTATCTAAAACTTTCTAACTTTTTAACCCACTTTTCATGGTATTTTGGCTTAGATTTAGTCAAAGAAAAGGCACATACTGACTTCATTTGCAGGGGAAAGTCTTCTAATTTCTGAATATATGGATAAACACAACCTGCAGTACATCAGTTAAAAGATGGATATTAAAAGGTTATAAAAATCTCCTAAGATCTATCACAGTCCCAGTGCAAACAAGTTTGCTTCATTGGAACTGTCACCCATTTTTTTCAATGGAAGGTATCTGAAGAATTTGATTCTTCTCCAAACAATCTGATGCATCTATGTGATTAGGCCATTTTGTAGAGGAGATAACTTCATTGGTTTGATGAAAATGATTTTTAAGTATAAACCATCAGGCAGAAAAAGTCTATCTGTGAGGTGTGGCAAGGTTTTAATGGCCAGGATTCGGCAGACAATAAAACCAGACGTGCCTAACAATCTATTAAAGAGAAGTAGGCATTCAATCAGAATGATTAACAAGCAGCATGTCCTGTGTTAGGTTTGACAAGAGTTTGAGATTGAGAAAGAGATAAACAGAATGACTGTGAAGATAAGATGTGTCACGCTAAAACACACACTTAACACCTCTGTGAAGAAAACATGCAGGTGAAGGGTGATGGCAAATATAGATGTAAATTTGAGAGTTTGTGGTGGCTCACACATTTATGAGTGCTCTCTTTATGCGTTAATATGCCTGTGCTGAACAGGATTAAACAGATAAACATCTCGTAGACACGTAAAGACAGAAAGCATGTGCAGTCCTGAAATGTAATTTTTTGAGCTCTAAACATGGGTATACTTCAAACATCTCCCAGTCAATCGATTACACCAACTTAAATCTCTTCTAATCATTACAAGCCCAAAGTGGAGCTTTACCATCCTCATCTAGCGAGCCATTAGAGACCCCCGAAAGCTTAGCAGCTGATTGTGTGAGGCAGAGATGATTAGTGCCATTAACTGCCCAGAGGCAGCAGTGTGTTACTTTTATTGTCTAAAATGGTGCGTCTGGAGCTGGCATTTCAGGTCACCTGGACCCCAAATATACATAAACACACAAAAGAAGACTAAACTCTTCCTTTGGGCTTCCCTTGACTTTTCTTGAGAGAACAGAAGAACACACTTGCTAAGAAGATGTTCATTTTGGGAAGATTCAACATTTGGAGTATCTTCAAAAAAAACTAAAAACTTTCTCATAGAAAATTGACATGCCCTCCTCCTCTGACTGGCTCCAAAATCACAGCAGTAAAAGGGTTGAAAATGACAGTTTATCCTTCTTTGTGAATTATTCATTTTTCACCAGTAATTCAGAAATAGATAACCGTTAACCTTACTGTCTTTGCTGATGCAACACTGAGATGAGGATTTCATCAAAATGTGCACAGTGCGATGGTGAGATATTATTGTGAGGCTCTTCAAAAGAGGAATAATCTCCCACACATTTTCTATTTCTAAGTCAAAAATTCCCACGTGGCTCTGAATTGCAGAGGCAGTAAAACACACATAGCCTGCAATCTCACACACCTACACACTCACACAGATATGCTGAATGATAAGAACCACAAAC
Source organism: Apogon talboti (assembly GCA_037367365.1). Lineage (NCBI taxonomy): Eukaryota > Metazoa > Chordata > Actinopteri > Kurtiformes > Apogonidae > Apogon > Apogon talboti. The sequence goes on from JAPQRQ010000002.1 coordinate 23,292,049, forward strand.
ACAGATGTGGATCTGTTGTTAATGCACCATGAGAGTATCCACTGGCCACATCACGCATGAACGGGATGGGATTACATGTTGAAACCGGACAGTTGTTTACCTGCTGTAGACCAAGCAGGGCATGCTGTTTAGCTTCTTGTCCGACTGGTACCTCCTGAAGTCCTCCCAGGCATCCTTCATGGCCGTCAGAAACAGGATGACGCAGATGGGGATCAGTGCTACTTCAGGCTGGAAGGCGTTCACTACAGGGACAAAGTTGAGAATAGCTAGACCGACAAAGTAGAGGTTGGCCAGACGGTGAAACTGCTCAAAGAGGTTCATGGGGATGAAGAACAGGAGGGTGTATTTAGAGGTCTTGATGCTGTTGCCAGGAAAGTAGCGGTTTGGTTGCTTCCACTTGTCCAGGCCTTCATAGGGTAGATTGGACACCAAGTTTCGGAGGTCTTTCTCCCGCACCCTCTGACCCCTCAGGGCATCCCTGACCCGGGCCAGGGGGCTCATCCACGTCATGGCGATCTGTCTTGAGTTCCTTTCCTCTTTATCACCAACCGTTCCTTCCCATCATCACAGTAATCACTGCTTCCACACGTTGAAAAAGAAACTGCTCTCTCCTTGGATGATCAGCTGTGTGAGAGGCCTAATGCCAGGATAAAACCACTGACAGCATACCTAGCCCTCCTCTGAATCCGCCCCTAACATTGACAGGTGTGTTTGCATTCCTTTCAATAGAGCTGTCTGTAAGAGTCAACTCTACTCTCAAAGACACTGGAAATAAAGCAGCTAATTACAAGAGGAAATATTGCTGTGAGAGCTCCAGTGACTCAGCTTCTTTTAATATCACTGTCAAGAAAAAATACACTTTTATTCAGCACATTTTAATTCGAAAGTTGTCTTTCACAATGCATCACAAGACAGCTCTTTAATAGTTTCCACATTCATGTCATCCACTGACAAAAATAACAATTAAACTCTAATGTACTACAAGACAAATCTCTCAAATGAGCTGACAATCTTATATTTGCAGAGCAGAAAATTGGTGCAGTGGGTCATAAGGAGATTTGATCTGACAACACAACGCTGAGCAGAGCGCAGTGACTGCTCAGGGCAATCATATGTACACGAAGAGTGTGAATGAACACAGCAGAGGCAACATACTCACAGATAAGGTTCATGCATGAAATACAGTCTATAATATCTAGAATTGAAACTGTCTATGTTGCTATTAATATGAAGAGGTTAAAAACTGAAATTCCGTTTGAGAGCTGTCCTCACCCATTCTAAGGTCAGAGGTCAGATACAGATCATTGAAATATTTTTCTTTTTTCCTAAGAGGCACTTCATCAGAGCCCATTTATATTTTTGACAAGTTAAAGGTTCAATTGTTCAGGAGCTTAATGAATGAGTCAAGGTGTGTTTACAGGAGTGTGTAGGAGTCTAATGTATGATGGACTTTAACAAAGCAGCTTCTTGCACAGATGGCATGCATGTAGGATGCCTTCCACTTCCTCATGTTGACATATGCTGTCTTTTCCAGAGCAGGCTGCCGAACCTGTTTAAACAGGCCAAAATCACACAGAGCCAGCCTCTAAATGTGTTTATATTGTGGACACCAACAAACCCTTGTTACTTAAACTATATGTACCTGGTTAGTGTTTGATTCACAAAATGTAAAGCTTTTTGTGGTTCTCAAATGGAGATGGATGGGCTTTATTACCTGCCAAGGTCTGCATCTTTTTTATAAAGGATGGGAGGCTCAACCTTGCAAATGATTTATTATCAATCAAAAATTTAAATGATTCCATGTTTTGTCCTTGAGCAGCTGATGGAGGCGAGTTCATCTCTCCTGGGCAGCACAGCCTGTTTTTCCATTAGATACGTGTAGCAGGGGAGTGGCGTGACGCGAGTACGCCAGACTCACCCTCTCACCCGTCCCAGTCAGTTCAGGCTGGGTCCGGCTTGGCCAGCATGTCGACTGCACAGTGGCGCAGCTGTGACTCCACACGGCACAAAACACACACAGACACTGAAACAAAACACACTCTTGGAAATAAAACACACACACAATTCCACAGAGCAGAGGCCTGTGCATTCCTAATTACTCCAGTGACATGGAAACACTACAAAGTAGAAAGCATCTGCTTTTTTTCCCCTCTCTTACATGTCAACACTAATGCCCTTTTTGAACACAGGAAGAGAGAGAGGGCCAATTTAGCACAAACCATCTGTCTACTGTAGTGAGATAATACATCTGTTATACTGAGGGGGGATAGCAGTGTTGAGCTGATTTTTACCAATGCATGGAGGAACCTGGAACAAGGTTACATGTCGCATTACATCAGATTTTATAGCCCTTTGCCTTTTTAGGTAGATTTGCACTTAAGAGTTGTCCTCTGAGAAGGATCAGACACACACAAACACACCAGGTTCAGTTGTATTACAAGCATGGTCTCTTCTTTTATCTGAAAAAACAAAGTAATTCTATTAAAACCATAACCATCACCAGTCTCTCTGTGCTAAGTTGTTCTTCCCCTGAGATCACTCAAGCTAGACTAAATAATTTAACAAAACCTGACCCTTTTCTCTTCTCTTTCATCCTAACGTGTTATATTTCTACAACCATTACATCAGCTATTTTTTCAGTTAAAACATTTGCAGATCATTGGTATCTCATTGTGTTTTACTAGTTCTCTTGGTTTAAAATCAAACATTAGCAGCACATTAGTCCCAGCTGGAACAAAATCCCTTTTTAAATATTAAATATTCAGTGTTTTGCAACATAAAATATTCACTGGCATCCATTTAAGGACTGAAACAGTGGTCAGATCAGGAGACGAGTGCAGAGTGTAGTTGGTTGTTTGAGGGATGCAGGGAGAGGTTCAAGCATGGATGGATGGGTGGATGGCTCTCTTTCTTGCCCTTTATTTTCTTTTTCTTCCCGTCTTTTTGTAGCAGGCGCTTCGGCCCCTGCAGCCACCGGGCCGCAGAGTGCCTCCATATCAATGGCTCTCTGCGTTAATGTCCCCTGAGGCCGGGGCCAGCGCTCAGCCCTGCTCAGAGCCCAGTTGAGCCCATCTCAGCCTAGACCACCATGGCCCTCGCTCTGACTCCTGCCTCTCCATCCATTATATAGCCACTGTTCCCCAGCTACAGCTCTCACATCTCTATATTCACCCCTACGTTTCTCATGTCGCTGCGTCGGGTTTAGTCCTTCCCTCGCTCATTCAGACATTCAATCAGCCATGAGGCCGACCGTCAGTGCTCATGAGTGGCTGGACAACCTCACATTCACAGGACACATAAAACCGTCACCCGAGTACTCTGGTGTTGAAGTGATAGACTGAATTGAGTTTTAATTGAATTTAGATACATCTTCATAATTGCTGACAATCATTACACAAGATATTTACAGTCATTATGAAATATTACAATTGGAATTTACATAAACTTTGTACAAAATATGCCTGACTTCAATGCCTGGATAGTGGGGTCCTTGTTAAGTCATTTCTGGAAAAACAAAACATTGACCCAAAAGTCACTGTTGTCTGGAAGTGCTTTAGTTTCAGCAAGTAGATGCTTTTAGAGTCCATTAAAAAGAAAGAAAAGAGAGAAAAGTCCCAAAAGGTACAGAGTCAGCAAAGTTGTGAACTGTGTTTTGTTTTTCCTCAGTTAAATTGCTTTTTTTTCTTTTTTGACTGAATGGAACATTTGATCTGTAATTCAACTGCAAAAACAACAGAGACCCATTTAAATAGAATAAATCCATAATATTTACATATAATGTGAGTATTGGTTTATAAAAATGAATCATCTCTTTTTCTTTAAACATGATTTATGTTTATCTACATTTTTCAAAACAGAAACCTAATCACAATGAAACGCATCATACTTCTATCATTCAATTCTACTGATAATGATGATTGTGGATTGCCATATTTATGCAGCAACTCTCATTGCAATGAAAGGGCTTAAACTCAGCTCATCTATCAGCAAAGTTCTTACACCAGCTTAAGTCACGTTAAAGCCATTCTCCGCCTCCCAAGCTCCTCACATGATGGCAGGAAAGTACGGAGGAGTCTAATGTTCTCTTTAAAAAAAAACAAAAAACACATGGTGAAATGGACTTGATTCTGTCAGCACAGCAAAAGCAAAACATAAACTTGGCCAAAGCATCAGTGTCCACGGTCGCACTCTTTCACTGGATAACATGGGGCCATTCAACAACCCAGGAAGCTTTTTCTGTTCAGCATTGGCACCATTAAAGCCCCACAGGGATGTCCAGAGAAAAGAGCGCCACCTGTTGTCCACCTGTTGTCATCCAGTGAAGCTCATCATCCACATCATCCAGGTGGGCCATGCTAAGCCAAAGCTGTGAGTATAGGAGAGCTGCAAAATTATAACTGGCGCACTTTCGCTAGACAGAATAACCTCAACTAGTAAAACTAAAATGCTTTGCACTCCATCTTCATCATGGCTGAGATGCAAATGAAATCAAACATAAGCATGCTTTTAAAGGATGTTTTTGATATACAGTAATTATAGGAAAATAGACTATCAAGGATGACTCCTTTAAAATCATTTATAAAGCTTTCCTGGATGCAGACAGCTCGGCTACGAAGTCAATAGATACTAAACAAAACAAATCCTTAAAGTATATGCAAACACAAGCATAAATATTTGATCCACAGAGAGTAAGCTACAAATGACAAATATTAGTGATATATTGAAATTCTGGAACAGGCACCATTTCTGTCTTTTTAAAACTCGCTCTTCTTTTTAGAGTGTTTGTCCGTCGTTTTAAGGTGTTTCCCAAATCCTAAAAGAGTCACTGCTGACTGAAGTGTTGGGTGCTGCTGCTGTCCATCAAAAAGTCTCTGCATTCGCCGCATATTTTCTAAAATGAACCAGCTAAAAAGTTGGTGCACTGTTTTTTTTCTCACTCTCTCTCTCTCTCTCTCTCTCTCTCTCTCTCTCTCACGTCTCATCTCATCTCTCTCTCTCTCATCTCCCTGAAACCCCCTCCCTTTCCCTTCTTCGCATGCCCACAACAAGCGCGCCACTGGGAACCTCCAGGTTTAATGGACGTAGTAGAGCCAGTAGACCACGTTGAAGAAGGAGAAGACGGTGGGGAAGATCATCCTGGACCACTTATCGATAGAGTTCACGTCGGACAGGTCTGGGATGTTCACCTTGAGCTGGGAGGCCCGTCTCCGTAGGCGTGACTTCTTCTGGGCGTGGCGCTCCAGGGCGCTATGGCCATAGTTCTGGCGGGCCATGGCTGCCCTGCGGTATTGCAGCGTCGAGCTATCGTAGCCCATTATGGTGTTGCGGGGGTCTCCGGGTGCTCCCAGACCCTGGGACAGATCCCCGGCACCCTCCATCTTCATCTCCAGGGTGGTGAACAGGATGTTGTCATTGGGGGTCATCTACGTGAGGGTGTAAAAAGAGGTGGAGCCATGAGAGGTGACTGCCAAAAGAAAATCTAAGAGGATTTAATGTTCTGAGTCTAGAAATATAATGAATTATAAAGAATTAATTATAATGATCAGCAATCTGTTGTATAAAAATACTGATGAGGTGCTAGAATGGGAAATGCAAATGAGTCAAAACCGTGTTACTTACAGTGAAGAAAATTTTAAACACTTTAAAAGTAAAATTATTGATCAACTGTCAATCAATATCTGAGTGATAATACAACCACAAGACTATGAAATAACATTCCTGGAAAAGCACAACGCACTCCACAAAATAATTCTCATGGAGAAATCTTCATTGTCATCTCAGAATTTCAACCAGAGTGTGGTTAAAATTCTGTCGATTCACAAGACAAACTGAATAAATAAAGAGAAAGCAAAGGAAAAAAATGTGACAGGAGAAGGTTGAGAGAAATAGTAAGGACTTTGCAAAGATGGAGGAGAGGCTAAAGGTTCGGGGCAGGTCAGGAAAGACGTTGTGGGAAGTGAATTCGGATCAACATTTCTTCATCCATAGCCTGACTTCTGAGGAAAACGTCCCTATAATCCAATCCTGTCCCCTGTAAATGGAGCTTGTAGTATTTTATTGTTTTTGTGTAACTGACTTTGAGGCACTATTCATTAAACTGCTTATGATTTCGTTCTCTTATTGGACAATGCATTGTTTTGGTTTTTTTTGTTCTTTTTTTTTTCAATTGCTTCACATAAGTCTTAAGAGAGTTGTTTGAGGTTAGAGAGTATTTGTATCTAAACCATGTAATCTACAGACATGTTTTATTTGTTGTCATATTTGTTATGTCCCATCAATTCAGATATATAGCCCAACTTGAGATTCAATTAATGTCTGCAGAAATCAAACTGCTAAGCCATGTTTGTCAGGAAAATGCATGAAGAGCAAACCAAGAGAGGGAAGAAACACAATGGTGGGAGTGATGATCAAAGTTGCCTTAAAAATCTATAGAAATCAAAGAAATGCACAAAAACTACAGCATTTTCCTCTGATCTGGGTTGACTCAGATTGATGACATTGTTAGTTTTGACTTTCAAAACTTCCAGTACCTTATTTCTTTGCTCGCCTAGTCCTAATGCGGCATCGTCCACAAAGATGGGATCCCACATCGAGTCATATGCGTCAATTTCCCTCTGTTTCATTCTGGCATACAGAGCATCATCTCTCTGACCTACATTTCCCACCAGCCACTGCAAGCATACAAAATCAGCACTGTTACTTAGGGGAAATCGTAGCTTGCCACACTCAGAAGGAAAGGGTGTTTTTTTTCTTGCTGTTCTTCGTGCTACCTTTAGCAGCTGAATAAAATGTAAAAGGAAGGCTCTGGCACCACAGCCAGTGATTTTTTTTTTCAAGGCACCTTGCCCTTTGAGACACACAGGAATATGGAGATAAAGGACAAGCCAGATATTGCTTCTGCATTCACTTTTTCAGATCCTTATCTGCGTAAGAAAAAAAAAACTCTTTTTTCATTCAGCTGTTGTGGATACACAAGGCTAAACCAGAAAGAATCGGAGAGCTAGAGCAGGAGTAAAGAGTGCTGGTAAAGGACATCAAGCATCGATCACAGCATCACATTGACCTTGAGAGGAGAAGAAGTCATTGCTCCCACAGAAACAAACACACACATTAACTGACAGCACATATACTTTTAGAAGAAGTTTGCCCGCTCACGTACCTTGTTGGGGTCAGGCCTCAGCTTCTCATTATTGGCCGTGGCTGCTTTCTCAGCCGCTTTCTTCTGCCGCTGGGGGCCCTGGCCGAAGAAGATGTAGTTGACGAAGGCGTACTCCAGCAGGGCCAGGAAGACAAACACAAAGCAGCCCATCAGGTACATGTCAATAGCCTTCACATAGGGGATCTTAGGGAGCGTCTCTCGCAAGTGGGTGTTGATGGTGGTCATAGTCAGCACCGTGGTGATCCCTGGACATCACATGTTCAGAGAGAAGGTGTCTTTAAACATCTTTATATGCACAGCACATTTGAACACAAATACCGTATTATAGTACTTAAATAGAGTCATAAAGCACAAATGTTTTTCAAAATAATTTTACTACCGTACTGTAAATGCAATTATTGATTTATTTGTATTTTTGGGGAGATCATTGTGTGTTGTTTTCTCATCCAATCTAAATGGATGACACAAAAAGGTGATTGGTACATATCACAACACAACAGACATAAAATGCAACGAAAACTGATGTACACAATGGAGCAAAGTTGATATCTATTTTTGTGTGTGTTTTTTGTTTAAAAATTTTTTTGGAGTTGAATGGTTTATAACATCAGTGTGTTAATAAGGTGTGAGGTTCAGGCGGCTTCTAGAAATGTCCTTTAAAGGGTTGCTTTTTACTTTAATATTTTGTAAAATCTGTTTTTTTTGTTTTTGTTTTTACTTTACTTGAATATTAAAGTTGAGTCAGACTCTTACTTATTTATATAAATATGTAAACTTTTATTCGAGTAAAGAACATGTGCGCTTTTGCCTGTGATGCCTAAAAAACATGTCAGTTGAAGTAAAGGTTTTCTAAATGGCATACCTCAAAGGATGGATCTCAGTCGCTGTTCTTCAAAGAATATGAGCATGTGTTTGCATTCATAAACATTTCTATTTATGCACTATCTTTTATAATATGTATTTACGGCATATGGACAGGCTGGAAGCAGTGAACCCATATGGATCCCTAAAAACCTCCAGAGACGGAAACCATGTGTGTGTTAGTGTAAGTTTTATAACCAATTATGTATCCAAATGGATGAGGAACAAACTGTAGGCAAAATAAAAAGCACAACACTGCCACTGTAAACATCTGCTATTAGTCACAGCACAATTCACCTGCTTTTTTGACATACACACATTGTGTTTGATACATTAGTCATCTGCATGCACAATCTGCATTTGGTCAGATTCACACGTATTATAAATAACCCAGCAGCCAGCAGTGTCAGTGTAGCGCAGAGGCTACGTTTCTCATTGGTTGTGTTCACTTGCTGCACATTCGTCTGCTTCTCTGAGAGCAGGCACATCTTTAAATCACGTTACCCTCCAAACACACCGTCTGAAGCTCCGACCCGTATGTGTCCCACTTCAGAAAACAAATGGTGTGTGACGAGAACGATACACAGAAAGCACAGAGCCATTTCCTCTGCTGCTCTGACCTGTCATTCCCAAGTTTAACACTAAAGAGAGCTCTGTGGCGTCTGGTTTTACAGGAATAGCTCGACATTGGTGAAAAGAACATTAAGCTGCATCGAAGCAAATGTCGCCACCTTTCTTTTGGCATAATAGGCTGTAATTTAGCCCCGATCTGGCTCTGATAAGCTGAGAACTTTGGCCAATGAGATGCTCAGATAGACAGACGGAGAGAGAAAGACAGCACGCTTCAAGGTCAAATTGCAGCTCTTCCCTCTCTGCATGAGTCATGCATATAGTCATCTCCAAACAACAGACATTTAGCAGGCAGCCTATTACACACTGCTATCACTCACATGCTTAGAGCTAATGGGAAACAAAGTAAATGCTGGGAAAATATAGAGTAAAAACAGACACCAGGCTCATGACAGACACAACAGCACATAGCATTAAACCGTTCTAATCGTCATAATCTTAATGCATGTTAAACAGCTCTTTTTACGGTCTGTTATCATTTAGCTTTGGGTTATTTCCCAGGGTCACTGTTCAGCGGTGGTGAGGCGATCCTACCCAGGGCCACTCTGGCAGCCGAGGCATCGTAGTTGATCCAGAAGGAGACCCAGGAGAGGATGGTAATCAGGATGGAAGGCATGTATGTCTGCAGGATGAAGTAACCAATGTTCCTCTTCAGTTTGAAGCTGAGGGACAGGCGGGGGTAGGAACCTGAAGGAAAGGAAGTGGGATAGAAATAGATTTTCCTCAATGACGCCTACTAAAAGCTATATTTTACTTGACACTACAGAGTATACCATATCTGTCTCCAACACAGACAGATTTTGGGGGACTTTATGTTGTAATATTAAAAATAAAAAAACATCTTGGTACTTACATATATGCATCCGCACATACTATCCGGAAGTGTAGTAGTATTAATTAAAGTGTAACCAACTGATTTATATTACTTTAAAGGTCAAGTATGTAAGATTTTGGGGCATTCATTGACATTCAATGGCATTAAAATCATTATCATT
>JAPQRQ010000002.1:23301793-23317719 GCA_037367365.1 Apogon talboti
TTTCCTATTTCCTATTTCTTTGATGCTTTAGCAATTTGAGATATTTGTAATAGTTCCTTTCTGAAGTCATCTACATAACAATTTGTAAAAAAAGAATAAAAAATCTGTCTTTGCTGCAGCTGAGAATGCTATTTGGAAAAATAGATAACGTGCATCATGATAGTGTAGACCTGCAGAAAGAGAAGAGCAACCACTAATAAGCACAACAGTGTTTTTGGTTTTAGGACCAAATATAAAAAGCTTATTCATTATCTACAGTAGTTACTTTATCTTTTATAACTGGACATTTTTCTAAATGTATTAATGGTAAACATTTATATTTCTAAAACACAGCAGCTTCATCTGAGTAGAAAAAGTGCCAGACCCCATCAGTGCATGTGTGAAAGGGGCTTCATGTTTTCCCTCTGACACTCCCGTAGCTCCAATCCCGCACTGTCACTGACCACCCTCCTGTATTTTCCCAACCATAAGGATTTACATGAAAATGATGTCAGTGTTTTCTGACTTGTAAGGATTGACAGGGACATTCTATGACAGACGCTTTTTAACATGCAGTGCATCAAAAACAAATGCAACTGTTGAACCATGGATATTATCAGAGATTCATAGTTTCATATAGTTACTTTGCATGTTGTAAAAAGTAAAAGACCCCAGTTCTGACACTGCTGAATTTTTCAGCTTCCACACCTCTAACTGGCTTTATCATGTAATCTGTTAGCCTTTCATCAACATGATTCATTTTGTCACCTGCGTTTTGTTTCCTCAGTTGTACTCACTGATTTTTGCCTCATGGCTTTATGTCATTATCCCTGAAACTTCGTTTGATCTAACTCTCCTTCTCCTTGGCTTTCCTGTACATGGCGTTGAAGTCTGTAGAGTCATAAGACTTTGAGGATCATTCTGTAATGTGTTACTGTTTGTCTCTCTCTCCCTCTCTGTCTCTCTCGCTCACTCTCTCCTCGTGGTCAAATGCTGCCTGTCTGAAATGCTATACACCTCTTTATTGAAGAAGAAAGAGGTTGGTGTAAGAATCTGTCATGTAGCAATGTCTCGACTTGCATAACTTATCTGGATGGCCGCTGCGTGTTTTAGTTATTACACTTCTAACTCTCACTATCAGGGTAACAAACAGGTGTGTCACTATAAGTATTTTTTCTTTGCCTCATCACTGCTGTTATGAGGAGAACACATTTATTTTTTCAGATTTTTGCTTACACTTACAAAAATTATTTAATACTGTGCACTATCGAGTAAAAACTTTGTGCTGGAAGATCCGATTGCACTCAGTTAATACTGGCATTCTTCTAATGGAAACTAAAACTATATAAATAAAATGCATTTATTCAGGAAGCAAGTATATAAAACAGAAAGGGTAAATAATACTAATGCTGATGTAAAAATGCATTAGTCTGCAGTGTATTTTACTTTTAATAATCTTTACTTACAAAATTGTTTGGGGAAGCTATGTAGATGAAGACAACCTCTTACTTAAGACTCTGTTTGACACCCTATTTTTCTTTAAAGGGAAGAAGAAGGTTTCCCCAGACAAGATGGTGGAGATGCAGGCAAAGATTGAAGAAGAAAGAAAGGCCCTGGAGGCTAAGCTTGACATGGAGGAGGAGGAGAGGAACAAGGCGAGAGCAGAGCTGGAGAAGAGAGAAAAGGACCTGCTCAAAGCCCAGTGAGTCCAAAAAAATGGAGTAAGACAAAAGGTTTGATTCCTGTCAACATGTCCTAAGTGTCTCACATTTATCTACTCAGGCAGGAGCATCACCTTCTGCTGGAGAAACTGTCAGCCTTAGAGAAGAAGGTGATCGTGGGTGGGGTAGACCTTTTGGCCAAAGCAGAGGAGCAGGAGAAGCTCCTGCAGGAGTCCAACAATGAGCTGGAGGAACGTCGCAGAAGGGCAGAGCAGCTACGGAAGGAGCTGGAGGAGAAAGAGGTAAGAATAGGACTGTTCTACACACCACACTCACAAATATTCCACTACCAAGTGTTGCATTAAGCAGATAGTCATTCAGGTAAGTGGCAGTAAAAGCAACAGTTGTACACATTTAGAAAACCCCAATGCCAAAATAGTTTAGATGTTGTGTAAAATGTAAATAAAGCATTTTTGGGTCATGTGCCACTGTTGTGTGACCAGACAGAGGTATTAATAAGCTCCACTTACTTTTTCACTTGTTTTTTCTTAAAAGGGTTAAATGATTTTCCCTGTAAATATCTGATCTTGTCAACGTTCTGTTGTGAATAAAATATGGGTTTATGAGATTTGCTAATCATTGCCTTCTGTTTTGTTCTTAAAAAAATTGTTACAACTTTTTTAGAATATGATTACTAATTCTGCAGTTCTGTAATTTTTTGTTTGCTAACATGCAATGAAAAAACTAAATAAATGTTGTAAGACTTAATTGTTTCCACTAATACAATCCAATCAGTACATTTTTGGTCATGCATGCCATATGAGTGTTCATTCCGGGTGTGCCGGGGTGTTGATAACAGGGTGCGGTGTCTCAGACCACATCATCTATATGTGATAGAGATCTTGGTTCTAATCTGTTAGTTTTACACTGAAATGACTAGATCATTGTGGTCGGAAAAATGGTTAGATTGTAACGCTTACAACTCAGTATCTGTTGTTTGGTTTATACATGTATAAACATGGATTGGATTGTTCAGATGAAACCAAATGAGAACCACCATCCTCAGATTAATGTCAAAGTCAGATTTGAAAGTGAATTTATATAGAGCTATATAAAATATCTTTGTCTTCTGCCCCTTACCTATATACAGTTACTTCCATTGCTTGTTTACTTAATGAAGGAATTCACTTGTAATAACTGATCCTTCTCACTCCTATAACAGCAAGAACGTTTGGACATTGAAGAAAAGTACACAAGCCTGCAGGAGGAAGCTCAAGGGAAAACAAAGAAGCTCAAGAAAGTGTGGACCATGCTGATGGCTGCCAAATCTGAGGTGTGCACCACACACAGAAGTGTAATACTGGGGACAGCAGGGTGGTGGAGCATATAGGGACAATAATACAATGAGATAATTTACTTCAAGGCTAATCCAGGGGACAATCAATAGCTGTTATTGCTTCATTTTTGATTAGCCTCTGAAATAACAAGTGTTTTGTTTTGTTGTTAGATGGCAGATTTGCAGCAAGAGCATCACAGAGAGATAGAGGGACTCCTGGAGAACATTCGCCAGCTGAGCAGAGAATTGCGGCTCCAGATGCTCATCATAGACAACTTTATTCCCCAGGAATACCAGGTGTGTGGTCCAGTACCTGTGGTTCACTTACATTTGGGCCGAAACTGAAGAGTCATATAAACCCCCTTGGCTCCTTTTTTCCTTTCCTTTAGTTGAACTGCACAGCTTAGTTGCTATTGTGTGCATTCGTAACACAGCAGAAACATATGCCTAAAAAGCAACTAATACAGTTTGTCCAGTAATAAACAACCTAAGTTAATTAATATGTCATAAATATCCTCCAGGAATGTATGCTTGGTTTGATACTAGATGCCTACTTAAAGAACTGGCTCGTAGGAGCTTTGCACAGCTGATAATGTCTACAACTGATTCATTTTTGTAGGAGATGATAGAAAATTATGTGCACTGGAATGAAGACATTGGAGAATGGCAGCTGGTGAGTTTACTTTATATCACTTATACTCACACCACAAGCCCAGTCATTACAATTTGGTTTGTTAAATGGTGCACATTTTAGTTAAAGTTAGTTAAGGTTACTGTACATGTTTTTCTGCTAACATGTCTTTCTCTCTAACTTTATCTTTCAGAAATGTGTGGCGTACACTGGCAACAACATGAGAAAACAGACTCCGGCACCAGACAAAAAAGAAAAAGATGTGAGTTCTCTGTCTATTTTTGTTAACTTGAAGAGTGTCTACATGCATAGAATGCTTTTACTTTTCTTTTTTTTCCCCTGTTGTCTCTGCTCCCTGTAGCCATTTGAGGTGGATCTGTCCCATGTGTATCTGGCCTACACAGAGGAGAGCATGCGGCAGTCATTGATGAAACTCGAGAGGCCCAGGACCTCAAAGAGTAGCAAGAGTGGACGTCCCAAAACTGGACGAAGGTAATCAAGTCTCTCCACTGTACAGACAGATTCAAGCTCATTCACTATGCAGTAAATACAAAAAGAGCTGTTAGTGCAGTGTCTTCTAAAACATGACTCCCTGATGTTAGTCTACAGTACAACTATACTGGTTCTGATCCAGGTCCCCGTCTGACAAACAGAAAACTATGTGCATCTGTGTAAGAACGAGTGTTGAGCATGTACAAAGCTGCAGTACGTTGAAAGCATGTTAATGTTACTTAATATTCCACAGCCTAAGTGTCTTTAGTCAGAGGTTAGTCTGAAATGAACAGGTGCCTTGGGGTTTCCTGTTAATAATATTGTGTCTCCAAGAAGTCAGCCATGATGTCTGACTGCTACTTACAATTTACACGTTTTGTTAAAAAAAAAAAAAAAAAGTCAGATGCCTGTCCAGTCTGACAAAAAAAAGATACTTAAAGTACTAATTGGATTTATTTCTGAGTCATGGAGACATGATTCTTTGTACTCTCATACCCACTGCTGTTTTTGTACTTATTTTCTACTTCACCTTCTCCGATAATATTAACTGTTGGTTATTTTACACTTACTGACTGAAAGAGTTTTTAATTTTTTCTATGCTGATAATTGGCCTACATAGTCTGTTCATATGCAGTTTAAGCATGATCATATCTGCCTTTATAATGATAGGCTGTTATTCTGAGAATTGAAAAGACAGAAAGCTTCCTGAAGTTGGTGATAAACACTTATCATGTCTCCATCTCCACACAGGAAAAGATCAGCTAAACCTGATGCTGTGATCGAATCCCTTCTGCAGTGAAGACATTTCAATCTTCATGTTAGTCAAGTCGTCCAATCTGGAGAATTTACTGTTGAACATTATGTAAAAGAGTATCTGAATACACTGTATAGTCGGCGGTATTTTAAATGTGAAGTTAAGGTTTGCTTGGGGACGACCCATTGTTTGTGTAAGCCCTCTTGGACAAGAGGATCTATTATCTGTATGATACTCTAAGACTTATGTGAGGATGTCTCAAACGCACCACTAACATTAAGGACATAATCTGCCATGAACCAAATTCACCTGCAACATCCATAAAAAAGAGGATTGGTTAGAATATTAAAAAAAACTGAAGTGGAAATGAATTTGAGGATCTGCATAAATTTATTTATTTCACAAACAAGTGGATCATGATAGATACCACAACAATCAAGTCTTAGCATCTAATATATGTGACTGAAAAGTGTGCTTTATTCTTTTTCCATATAGGTCAGATGCATAGGGTCATGCATGCCAGACAGCTCTTATTTTAGTGCCATTTACTAATCTAAACAAATCATCTTTTTATTTTTTAAATGTCAGAGCACTCTGTGATGTACTGAAATACACAATACATACTTTATGCCTTAGTATAATGCACTAGTATGAGATTTTTGTGGAGCTAATTTAACTTTATGTTCAGTAGTTGACATAAGCTGACTTTTCTTTTGTATCAAAATGTATGTCAAATGTTTACATACACCAAACCGTGGATATTTTATTTATTAAATTATTTTAATGTTTTATCCCACACTGTTGTTTCATTATTAAATTTGTGCAATCAATATTCAGCCAGTTATTCTTGGATTAATTGTTTGGACTATAAAATGCAAGAAAACAAATGCATTATTTGTTTTTGTTTCACTGGGATCAAATATTTTGACTTCTTTACTGAAAAAGTACTTTTTTTACTACAGCCACTAAAGGCAGTTATTGATTTTCCAAAACATTGCAGATTAATTTAATAGTCAACAACTTGAAATACTGGAGTGTTCTGTCTGGTTAGAATTGGGGCTTCAGTAAATCCTATTCCAGTTCTTGAGAGTTAAACAGCTTACTTTGACTTCAATGAAAAAGTAGAATTGTTGAAATCTAATAAATCTATGAACCCCACAATCAAGAAAAACCTTTAGGAGTCATTCAATTCAGTACAATCATTAAAGCCCTGGAACTGTAAAGGACTTTAATGGTGAAAATAGCCAGATCTTTTTGTTACAATTCATAGAAAACTACATATTAGCTGTTGTTCATAAGATTATGAAGTGAATATGGAAATAATTTCTAGTTTAAGAATGACAAAGGTTGCTCTTGAATTCTCTCTGAATAATTAACACCTCTTTTGTCCATCTGACAAAAGAAACATGAAAGGGCCTTGAGAAGTCATGGAAAACTTAAACTTTGAAAAAGTGTGTGGGAACCCTGTAAATCATGCACAAAAATACTGTGAAAAATGAAAACTTTAACAACCAACCACTGTCACATTATAATTTATTGATATATAAATACACAGAATAGAAAAATAACATCTGTATTAAAATAAATAATCACAGTTTACGACGAATAATCACATGTCCATCCTTATCAGTGATTTTATGCTTTGCACACTTCTCGATTTCCTTCAGCAGCTCACTGATGCAATATTGTGAATCGCTGAGTGTACATTCAGTTTGGTTCATCTGAAAGAAATTCATCAGGATGTGAATCTTACATTGACATGTACAATGCTGAACGCAGGCCAAAATTATGCTAATCATGACTGAACTTAAAAAGTACATTTAATCTAAGAGTCACAAGTGGCTATTTGAAATGTAAGTTTTGAGCTTAAAAAAGTCAGTAATTACAGTACAGTAAATGAGCCTTTACCTTATTTGTGTATGCTTCAATTTGATGGTGGAGTTTGCGTAGCCCATGTATTCTTGACTTAACAGGGTCTAATGCCTTCTCCGCCAAGCAGAAGAAATCAGGCTGTAAATAAAAGGCACAAGTTACATTCAACATCTACTTTATTGAAAAAAAAATTTATTATTATTATTAATAGAATTTTTTTTTTGTATATACCACACACACTGGTGTTCCATTTGATGGTTTTGCAACAGCAAAGTCTTCAAACTACAATGACAAGATAAAAATGTCAGTGTATTACAGATAAACACATGCAGACTAACTACATGTAGGTTCACAGTTGTCTTACCGTCTCTTTGGAAATTTTCTCCACTTGCTGAATTATATCTGTCAGCAGTGGGTCATGTTTAAGTGTCGCTGTGCAGACCATCGCAACCAGCAGCATCACCATCAGCAGAAAACAGTGACAGTTCTTCATGTCTTTGGAGGAGAGCAGGAGCAGCACTGTCAGGTTGAGCAGAAAAGTTCACATCCTCCAACATCAAGCAGTTGCTACTTATAGTGTCATTACCAACAGACCACAGAATACAGACACGTCATTGGGGGAAGGCTGATGTATATCTGTATCAAATGTTCCACTAGGTACTGTTTTAATTATCAGCATATTAGTGAGCAATTTTCCTGAAAGTTTTTCACCAAGAGTTGCTTATGTGAAGAACTTATAGCCATAAAGGAAATGGACCTGAGAAGTTAATGAGAAGATCGACCATCTTCAGATAAAATGTGACTGTTGTGCAAACCCTTCTCGTACTAAGCATGTTGAAAAGGCAGAATCAGCACAGAATTAGTCATTGTAAATTAATTGCATAATGACTAATTATTAATGATAATTTTATCACTTCAGATTTTACTGCTATGACATGTCAAAACTTCACCTTTGTGTGGGCACATGGGAAATATTCTGACTCAAGCTTTATCCTGCACATCAGAGGAAGATGTGACTGGTAAGGAGTACTACTGTTGTCTTCAGTTTTTGCAGACCCTTAGCTGTTTTAGGTACAGACATGTATCTTTCAAATCACACTTAATACCAAGTTTGATTAAGAAAAAAAAACAACTGTTAAGTACAAAGTAAAAATCTTGGTCTTTAAAAAAAAAGCACAAAGCTTCTCACATTTTAATGTTAACAAATGGAATGTACAAAGACTGGTAACAGTATAAATTCCAATAATTATAATAATCATCATCATCATTAAAAAAAAAAAAACTAATTTTGTTGTATGAAAATGGAAAAGTCAACAACTTGGAAACCTCAGATTGAAAACAGCATATAATGACTGAGACAAAAACAAGCATATGTTTACTTTTTTTGCACTAGTGCACCACCAACTGACTACACTTGGAGAAACAGAGGTGAAAGAAAGTCACATGTGCAAACAAAAGCACGTCTTAACTGGTTAGTCTCAAGCAAGGCCTCATTATCTGTGGTGAAAATCAAAAAAGACAAGTCAAGTCTGTGCCAAAATCAAAGCAAGACAAGCCAAGTCTCTGTTCAGGTCAAGGAATTTCTGATAAATTGTCCTATATGAAAAGTTGAGCCATCGATAGTCTTCCAAATCAACAATATGATGAGTGGAGTTCCAGTAGTTTACTGACATGTTTCATTCCTCTGTTTCTTATTTCATTTGGATGCTGCTTCACCATGATTAATGCATATTGCATTAGAAATCACCAATTCATACAACAATATGACTAGGTCATCTGCTACAAGTTAAAATCAAATCTTCCATGAATATTAGTCAGGTAAATCCTAAAACCTAAACACTGACTTAACCCTCAGAGAACTAGAAGTATTTTTGCATCTCCACATCTAACCTCACTAAGTGATTTATATGCATTATTTTATCCTCTGCATCAGTTTGAATCATGTATTTTCCTATATTTAATTCACTGATCATGTAAATGTTCATTAAAGCTCAGAGTAAATTCAAAGGTTATATTAGAAATAGAGAAAACTGAAGAAAAGGTGACTTTTTCAGTAAAATATATCATTAACTGAACATAATAACAAGCATCTCCAACCACTGTCATTTGTCAAACTACATGGATTTTATTTGTGTATCAATGTTGGAGAAGATGACATTGTTTCCATGTTCACTATGGAGCCTCTTTATGTCCAAATGAAATGGGTAATATCTGATGATCACAAAAAGCCGAGAAACTGCATTTTACTTTAATTATTTACATTTACTGATAGGATTAGTAGTTCAACAGTTAGTTAATCATTTTACATCAGTAGATGTTTGAGGTCACCAATGGCTGGTTAGGGCTTTGAGGGTTAACTCTGATTTTAGTTAAGTCACCTGACCCAAGTCCACACCCTCTGTGGGGAGGAGACCCTGTTTCAGTTATTGTGTAACTTTGAGGATTCTCATCACAACCTTTCATTTATTTTAAACCTGTAGACAAATATTCAATCTCTGAATATTTCCTCAGTGGAAAGTTGTGATGTTTTACTTGAATGAATCAACTGTTTTGTTTTACTACAAAAGTAATAGACTATATCAAACTGTGAACTCTGACAACTATTCAATTAAAGAAATTATTATATATGATAATTTCCTTAATTGAACAGGCCTATTGTATTTCATATTATACATATATTGATGTTTGGCATTAGTTAAATATAATCATATCAGGTCTCCATTTGAATTTTTACATGTCAGATTGAACATTTTACTAAAATGTTTATGGGTTTTAATAATAAAAAAACGTAGCTTTGTAATGTGTAAAGGTGTGTAAAAAAGTGGGACCTCGGGGAGCGGGAAAGCGTCTGAACTGTCAGCCAATAGCAGCGCGCACAGGATTTAGGCTGGATGCGCCATTTTACTGCGTCCACAGCCATCCGGCAAGATGGTCCCCTTGCTTTGTCTCCCCTGACCGGAGTTGTTTCGGTATTCATAGGCTGGTCTTTCTTCCGTGACATCGAAAATCTGTGCTGCTGGATCACTTGCACCTCAAACAAACCGTGTCTCTGTTATCCGAGAAATGAGTACGGTGAAAAGTAGGTAAGAACACTGTCTAATCTGGTTGTACAGCCAAGTCAATTTTGCATTGATCACAGTGCTACAATTGCTAGCGGAAAGCCGGGCCATGAGTGGCTACCTGGTTGTTAGCTCGCTAGGCTAGCTCAGTTGTAGCTGTTAGCTAGGCAGCCGGCAATGTTCAAGTTCGCACATACGCATATTCACATGCACATTCACGCACATTAGGTTGCATGTCATTGTAACAGGATTATCTGTGAAAATAGTAGTTTTTGGTGAAAAGCTGTTATTTGTTGAGCAGCGAGGCTTGCTTATTGTTACTTTAGATGCCACCAGGTAGTGCCAGCCTGCGGTTAGCGTGCTGGCTCGTGTCATGGCTTTGTCAGAGGCAGGGACGACGTTCGTGCATTTCTCGATGCTTGCTCGTGCAGTGGATCTAGTATGCATTGCTGGGATTGCAATGTTGCCAAGGCAAAACGGGGCTTTGTGTGGAGTTCTGCGTTAATGTTGTGCGCCAAACATGCTAATGTTAGCATGTCTAAACTTGGCATCTTCCACAGTCAGGAGTTCCTGTGTTTTCAAAACATTGTCCAGATACGTTCTGGATAAAGGGGTTACACGCAAATGCATAAGTGTGCTCCGCCTTGAAAGCGCCCTGGCTCTTTGGGGTAAAGTTTAGGCCTGGTTGTTATTGGAGGGACTGAGGAATAGCTTGACGCTGCTCAGCGATGTTATCAGCACATTATGATGACGCAAAACGGCAAAATAAACAGCGGTGCCTGTGTCTAAGAGTGATGTACCCCAAATGAAGACACGGGTTGACGTGCATTTACAACCAATCAAATTCTAATTACGCCACTAAGCTGACCCTGCTATTTATTTATCTTCATGGTATACATTCTGATTAGTTTTTGTTAGCTTATTCAACATAGCGGGAAGTCTGTGACAATGTTGTAGTCTTTGACATGTTATGGTACAGTTGGTCCCAGGCGTAATCGTGTTTTTAATGCCGCGAATTTGGAAATGAGACTGCCTCACTGCCGCCTTTTAATGTGTGTTTACTCGTTTTTAATTTTATGCTATGTTATTAGACTATATGCAGTATATTGGTGTCAAAATAAGACTTTATATCTTTCTAGGTAAAATGAGTCTGGCTTCTTCTGAATCAAACCTAGACCAAATGGCAGAAAAAACAGAAGAGGTAAAAATATGGCTATTTTATGGTTATTTTCATATATTCACAAGTGATGGGAATGCCTTGTTTCTGTTGTGCCTAGGTCGTCATGTTCTTCATCTCATGTTTTTCAAATATTTTATTCTTTCCAGCCTGGTAGTTCAACGGACACTATGAAGCCATCTTCTTCTCGCAGCAAGAGGTGTGACATTGTTTTTTATTCCATGCTCTCAGAAAATCTATTGTACTCCTAGGCACAATTTAAAGGCACTAAAACTTTGTATTCATACATTTTAGGAAGTCCACCACTGCGTCAAAGCACACTGCAGTAAACGAATCCAATGTCTCGGCTGAGAGTGACCACGAAGGCGCCACTTCTGACAATCCTTCAGACAGCAACACAGACACTGTGTCTAAAGGTATAATGAAGTGTTAAGGGCCTTGTTGATGTTAATGTTGTTAATTCTGAACAGGATGCTGATTATGGAGATGTTTATTGCTGTCTCTGTAGGAACTTTAGTGATGAGGCCAGCTGGGAATGAAAATGAAGGTGCCATGAAGCTCAGAGTGGATTTCAAACAGAAACATACAGGTTAAACACTTATTTTTTGGGAGTTCCAGTTTCTGAAATAAATGAAAATGATAGTATGAACGACATTTATTTGTCTTTCATACAGATGATACCTTGGAGAAGAATGTCAGCTGCACTGCCTGTGGAAAGCAAGTAAACCAATTTCAACGCCATTCTGTGCATGAGCACCCTGTGCTGAAAGTACTGATTTGTAAGGTAGGAATTTCCAAATGGAGATATGCAGATACTGCAGATGTTTTCTCACCATTGCATTGAAGGTTGCCTTCTTTTTATTGTTACTGTGTAAACAATCAAATTTTCTTCTGTTTTAGTCATGCTTCAAATATTACACAAGCGATGACATCAGCAGAGACTCTGATGGAATGGATGAGCAGTGCAGGTATGAAATGCATCCAGTTTTTTTCCTCTATAATCTGCTACTTTTTTATTCAGGTATTCATACCTGAATAAAAAAGTAGTAGTGGCAATATATAAGTGAAATTGACAGTCTGCATGAGCACAACAATTGACTTGAGGATTAAAATGATTTGACCTTAGTAACTTTAAACATCTAAGATGTCCATGAAAGTTTATTTTCGGTGGTGTTCAAAGGACTTAAAGCTGCAGGAACTGAAATCTGAAGGAAAGATACTAGAATTTGGGAAAGCATACCTTCCTTCTGTAGCTCTCTGTTTTCAGTGCAAATCAAAAGACTAAATGTAAATATAGATGACCTGATGTTATTTCATGCTGTTATGGAAACATAAAGTTACTTCTCTGCTGAGACACAGTAGTTACATTCATGTCAGAATCTGATCAGGGCTTGGTAATTACAGCTGGCTATCATGTTTTTAACTCATTACTGTCTGGAAACGACTAAGATTAGAATTTTTTTTTTTTAATATCAAATACAGATGCAAGGAGTAGATGCAGAAGTCTTGCATCCTTTTAGGCCACTTGTATAAAAAATCCTATCACAATAATTTTTTTCATGTCAGTCGATATCAATATGTATCACGATATAAATCAAATCACTATTTTTGTCAAGCTTAAATTTTTTGTTACTCATAAGTTGGTTGTGAAGACAGAAGGTTATTTTTGATTTAAATTTGATTCATTTTCTGCCAGTGGTTGAACATGACAGATGTGCTGAAGAACATTATACAACTGTTTCAGATAAATAAAACGGGTACATATATTTTAAACTAAACTAAAAGTCGGGGGGGTTATACGGGTGGGTGTGTTCCATGCCGTTTGTACCTCAAAATGAGTACACACAGACCATACAACCACACAAAGTGGAAGTGTAACTTAATATTTACTAGTTCCTCTAATTCTCCAGCTGTTGTGCAGCTCATGTTACTTTTCCCTACCTTCGGAAAGTTTAATTTAAGGTGGTAGGACGTTTGTTTAGGGGGGGTCATTGCCCCCCCCCAAGAACCGGGCCCGGTGGGAACACTCATTATGTCCTGGTCTCCTGCTGCAGTCCAAACATCAGCACGTGTGCTGCGCTGGCTGCTACACTTATGCTGTGTGCGTCAACCTAACTTGACGTGGCTCTATTCCAGCATGGTTGGTTCGGTGCGGCGCTGCTTAATTATGATTGGCTATTCTTGTGTCTGTCAAAACATGGACAAATGAATTCTATCGAAATTGTGTTGACCATGTCTCATATTTCTATAGAAGAAAGGTTATTTCACGATGTATATCCTTATTGTTTTATTGCCCAGCCCTAATTACAATATTCTGAAACATATTTCTAGGGTTTGCAGATTTAAGCTAGTTACACAGAGAAATTAATTCAGTGGAATATTATCAAAGAAATGTTGACGTCATTTCTTCCAAATAATTTATTTCTACTTCAGACATTGTTTTGTTGAATTCTTATCTTAATGCTACTACTTCTAGGAACCTACCCATGTTTATTTAAAACTGTTGAATCCTTGACCTTTTTCATTCCCAGGTGGTGTGCTGAAGGAGGGAAGCTCGTCTGCTGTGACTACTGCAACAATGCTTTTTGCAAGAAGTGCATCCTGCGTAACTTGGGTCGGAGGGAGCTGTCGACCATCACTGACGAGAACTCAAAGTGGCACTGTTATGTTTGCAGGGCTGAACCCCTTCACAATCTGGTTTCCAAATGCCACCGCATTATGGAAAAACAAGACCATGTGCAGCTCAAGCAAAGAAAACCAGATAAAACAGAGGAGCGCGAGATCAAGAAACACAAAAGCAAACCAGTCAAAGAGCACAAAGCAGTTGTCAATGGGAAAGAACACCTTGAAGGCTCAGGGACCATGACATTCTCTTACAAGAAACTGCAAGTACCCAAAGAACTTATAAAGAAAACTAAAAAGCTTGTTGAAACTACTACTGGGCTGAACAATACATTCATCCAGTTTATTCAGCAGACGACAGAGGAGCATGAAGAGAAGTCCATCAGGTATCGGCATTTGAAAGCCTTCAAAGCAGTACTTAGTGACTTGAAAAAAGCCCATACTGCTTTGGAAGCAGCGTTAGAGCCTGAGTTCAGAAGCATGGAGTTGCAGAATGGTAATGAAAGGGAACCTATTGTCAGAAAAACCACTGATACTGCGGCCCCTGTTGAAAATGATCTGGTGGACAATGAAGTGGATGTGTTTGATGAGTCAGTAGCAACTGAGGAGCCTTTTGAGGACATGAGTGAGGCAGCTGCACCTGAAGAACCAGTTGAGGACATCGACGAGGCAGCTGTAGATGAGGAGCCAGTGCAAAACATTGAGGAGGCAGCAGTAGCTAAGGAGCCCATTGAGGACATGAGTGAGGCAGATGCAACTGAAGAACCAGTTGAGGGCATTGATGAGGTGGCTGTAGCTGAGGAGCCAGTGCAAACTGTCGAGGAGGTGGCAGCAGTTAAGGAGCCTTTTGAGGATATGAGTGAGGCAGCTTCACCTGAAGAACCAGTTGAGGACACTGATGAGGCGGCTACAGCTGAAGAACAAGTTGACATCAATGAGGTGTCTGCATCTAAGGACCCTGGAGAGGACAATGATCAAGTGTCAGATCAGGTTGAAACAAAAGAAAACCAAACTGGCATGGAACTAACCAAAATCTCAATAAAAACTGAGAACTGTGAAGATGATTTGGCACACACTGGTGAAATGTCCTTAGATCAAGACATAATGTCAGTTCCTCCATCAGTTCCTGAAGAGCTGTTTCAAATGGTTGAGAGCCTTGCTGATTCCACGATGCTTACACAAGCTGATGCTGATGTGGACCCAGTTGCTGATAAAAAGTCCAATGGAAACTTATTGGACACTAAACAGACCCAGCCCAAGGTAAAAAATCTCATAGTTAAACTAACTCCAGTGCCCATAGTGACGACACGTGAGTCGAAGTCCCTCAGGTCCAAAAACAAAGGAAACGATGAAGAGACGTCAGTCAAATGTAAAAAAGAAGAATGTAAGAAGGAACAAGAAGATGCAAGCCCACCTCCCAGCCGCCGTTCAAGTCGAGTTAAGACTACACCTTTGAGGAAGCAGGCTGAGAATAAGGACAACCAAGACTCTTCTGAGTCAGAGTCGGATGAAGACCAGAAGCGCAAAGCTAAGTCCTCCAAGAAATCAAATAGCATCAAAAAAGGGGAGAAGCAGTCCAAGTCTAAGGAAAAGACATTGGACTCAGACTCTGATGAAGTTCCAAACATACTACTTGAGAAAGCTGCTGAAGACCGCAGTTCAGATGAGGAAAAGACAAGCACAAGTGCTAAAAAGCGTTTATTCAAACTAAACAACAAATCCTCGCAGGAGGCAGACAAAGCATCCAAACGCAAGAGGAAGTCTGAAAGCTCTAGTTCGGACTCAGAAAATAAAGGTAAGAAGACATCCAAGAAGAAGAAGAAACAGAACAGTTCAGACTCCTCTGACACTGACAAGGAGGACGAAGCAAAGGGTAAAGTCAGCATAGCAAAAAGGAGATCTAGCCGTGTCAAAAAACAGGATGAAGCAAAAGAAGTGGAAAAGAAATCCTCGGAGAAGAAGACAGCCGAGCATAGAAGGTCCTATGAAAAGAAGCGCAAAGGATCCAGAGCAGCCTCCAAGCTACAGTCATCCTCCAGCGAGGATGAGGATGAGGGGGAACAGCAAGCTGAAGGCGACTCCGGACAAGACAGCGATGATCAGAAAATCAAGCCTATAGTGGAGAATGTGATTGGAGGCAGTGGGCATTTCCATCAATCCTCAGGTAATCTGTGGCTGGTTGCTCCACCTTTACATTCTGTCAGTTGTGTAGCTGGTGCATAGTTCTATAAGGTCTGCTTTAAGTTCGGTATAAAGTTTATGTAAATGATAATGATGATAATGGCTAAAAAGATAATGCTATTCCCCAAACAACCAAGAGGCGCCTAACTACACAACCTTTCT
>JAPQRQ010000002.1:23325338-23400093 GCA_037367365.1 Apogon talboti
AGTATATAAATTTTATTTTTTCTTAAACATATCTATAACAGTGTCTGATGTCAAATTACAGCTTTACTTTGGTGATTCTACTTGACACGATTGTTGCAGGTATTTGGCTGGGTCATGTTACACCTCTGCTGCCAGCCAGTAGTACTATCATTAGGCTTCTGCATCTCTGCTCATGGATATAAAGTATAAATCTTAATTATCTTCAAAAATGTTTGAGGGGTATGAACCATTAGAGTAACATTAAAACAGTTGGTGTAGTTTGCCCCCCCCACTCCCCTCTAAGTTATCCCACCTTTCAAAACAGTGTTATAAGACTTTACAATTACTAAGGGCTTAGTTTAAGATTTAAGTTGTAATTTATGTCTATGTTAAAACTATTCCAGTTGGTGCAACCATTCAGATGCATGTAAACTCCATCTTACATTAGTACAATTGTGAATCTTCACTGACCTCATGATTTGATTTGATTATGATTCTGTCAATGATTTTGGATCCATCTTGATGCTGCAAGCTCAGTTTGCCCTAGTATTGTACATGGCTGCTGTTTCCTTGGTTGATACAGTCAGAAAAATCTCAACTCCTGTTATTTATAAAGAGTTTTCAAAAATTGTCTTTAACAGCATATGTGTGAGTTACCTCAGTATGTAACTGTCACAAAAACAAAACAAGAAGTCATCAGCAGACAATGCAATATGAGTAGAGCTGTAATCAATAGTGCTTCTAAAAAAGGCCATGACACTTCCTGATATAAACATTACAAATTACATTCCATTACTTGGACTTTTGTTTCGTTGTACAATGCAGGTATAATGCTAACTGTTTCTGTGACGTAGCTTCGTGATGGGACTGTATACCTTGGCTCAACATGTATTCAAATGTAGACACAGACTTCCCTCTCAGAGTTGGCCAGAAAAATTACCAGTGTCTCTTCAACTCTCTTTTGTTTTAATGGGCTCTTATTTATCGCATTCATTGTCTCAGACAGTAGCTCTGCGACGACAATAATAAATTCATGGTTAATGTTGTTCCTCAAATTCATAGCATCCCCAAAGTCTTTGTAAAACAGATTTTACAAATGATGACTTGTCCAGTTCATGCTTCCCAGTAGGGGTGGGTGATGTATCAAATATACTCGGATGTATCGCGGCTTGGCTCACCTGCGATATATAAAATAACTATACCGCTTACATCGAGTATTAACTGTCACACCAGTGTCAGCAGTAGGAGTTTCACTTTTGTCGTTCCCTCATCATGCTCTCTCACAGCACTTGCTCCCCCGCCCATCCAGAAAATTGTCTGCCGCACATGTGTGTTTCTCTATCAGAGAAAGAGAGAGTAGCATGGAAAGCGCAAAGAAAGTGGAGATGGATGATGTCCCAAAGAAAAACATCACTGGCTCTGTTATCTGGCAGTGGTTCGTTCAGGTTTCTCTAGGATGACAAACAAAAAGCGTTTCTGCAAAATATGCCGGAAAACCGTTGCCACGAAAGGTAGCAGCACCACAAATTTATTTCACAACCTGAAAAGTCATTCACTAGAACACAACCTATGTCTGAAAATCCGCATGTACCCGTCGACACCCACATCAGTTAAAACTTTGTCGGACCCAAACCCTAAGCAAATGACTCTGGCTTCATCATTTGCCAAATCAATCCCCCACAACAAAAAAAGTTTGAAATGGAAAGAGATTACAGCAGCAGTAACAAAATACAACGCCAAAGACATTACCCGCATTAGTATTGTGGAGAAGCCAGGGTTCAAGAATCTCATAACGACACTTAACCCAAAGTAATTTAAAAATAACATTGTGATTTTCTGTTTTTAGCTTGCACATATTGGAAAGAAAAATTCTAATAGGTGACAATGTCATGCATTCAAGAGTTGAATTACATTTACACAGTGATGTATAGGAAATTTCAAAATATCGAGATGTATATCATGTATTGCGATATAGCCTAAAAAATATCACGATAATGGTGAGAGAGGCCATATCGCCCAGCCTTCTTACCAGCAAGTTCTTCAAATCTGACATTCCTAGATTTTCAAAGTGCTAAGTGCATTGCTTATCGCTTGCAGTGGGTCTCCATCTCCCTTTGCCATATTTGTACAGTATAATCTTTTATGTAAGCTGCAAGCTCTCGATTACTGATTTACTACATCGATGCAGAAGGCCGCATCATTCATGGATCTGAGAATCAATAAATTTCACACCTCTATAAGTTCGAAGTTGCATTTAAACTAGGCTACATTCACACATAGCTGAAGCAGCACAGTGTTGGTGTACAAGCGCTACTCACATCAACGCCTGTAGCTGGCTTCATTTATGCCATATTTGCTCTTTTGTTAACTGCATGTGTGCTATTTTTTTGCATAGGTGATGAAGTGGACGGCAAAGAGGGTGTCTCTCACGCTTGTGAGGATGATGATGACGATCCGGAGAACAGGTAGCTTCAAAGACATAGTTGTCTGTCACTTATTTAATATCTTATTTAGTTCTTGTTTTTAGAAAAGTTCACATTAACATTTAAACCTGGAATACATGCGGGAACTGCCTGACTCTTTAGTTGTTATTTGTGTCACTGTATGCTTTTATGTGTCTGCTGTTTGGAACTGTGTGACAGAACTCAACCTGTGCATTTCTGGGCAGAATATTAATGGTACGACAGTGAAATATGTGATTTGTCAAGTACAGTCCAGGTGCTCAAATTCTGGAACTCACTAAACATAAAGTTTTATATCAAATGCTACCTTCAGGGAACATTTGTCTCTGTTTGGGGAAACATATGTCTGTGTTTTGTCAAGTGGTGACCTTGGTAGTTTAACAATATTATGATATTCTGGTAGACTCAGTTATCTATGAACAACCTTTAAGGCCAAACTGAAATCACAGGCCAGCAGTAAATCGAAGGGGCAGAATATACTCGGAGCCCTCTTTGCAAATCTTGTACTTTAACTACTGTATTATAGTCGTTTGCCTTTAATACATAGAAAGGGTTAGGGTGAAAATGTAATTAAAATGTTTTTAATTGTTAATAACCCTGCTCGTTTTGTGTGGTGTTTTTCTTGTTCATTTTTTCCTAAAGAATTGCAAAGAAAATGCTTCTTGCCAAAATCAAAACCGATTATTCCTCTGGAGCCGACACCTCCTCTGATAATGATGGATCAGAAAAGGAAGAAAAGAAGCCCTCCAGTAAAGTTAAGAAAGACGATGAGGATGAACAAGAGGACCAAGGTAGTGTATCTGAACTATTCGAAGTTTATCCTTATAACGTCCATATATGTGTCAGTTCTTAAAGAAAACTGTTCTTTTTTAGAAGACACTGATGATTCAGAGGACTCGGGTTCTGAAGTAGAAGTGAAGAAAGCCGGCCGACGTCACAAACTGCTCCGTCATAAACTCTCGCTGAGTGAGGGTGAATCTGGAGAGGAGAAAGATGCCAAAAAAGAAAGCAAAAATAAGGGGAATAAAAAGAAGACGAGACAGAAAGGTGTGACAGTTTGCTTTGTGTGTTTAGTTCGTCTAAAGCCCAGTTCAGACCAAAGTTCTGCAATTACTTTTTTCAGATGTTACAGCAGGGCAAGCTGGCCCGTCACCACTCCACTGCAGCTGGAAGATGGTGTTGCTGGTGTTGTATTGTGTGATGTATGTTTTTCTGAGTATTTATGAGCACCAACTCTCCTGTCAGCAAGAAGCTGAGTGTTATTAGCTGTTCTCCAGTGAAGGCTTGTCTCACAGTTTATTTTCTCCACTATTAGATGTGGCACCAATTCCTCAAAATAACATCTTTGGAAACGTCCTCTGATGTTGTCATCATTATATCAATGCTAAAAATAGAGTTGTAGTCAATAACTTACTGTCCGTATTCATGATTTGAGACGCTACAAATCATATCCAGCTACAGAAACCATGAAAAGTTAAAGTGGAAATAAAGAGTGTTATAGTGAGCGTGCTGCATTGGTGTGAACTGGAAATGTTTCTTGAAAGTAGTTGCAAGCTTTAAGTTCATCTCATTAATATTTAGTTCAAACAATTCATCTTAGGAATTTGTTGAGATGAAGAGCTAACATGTTTCTTTTGTCCGTAATTTATCTGTCAGTGGACAGCGATGACTCTGATGACTCAGACTTTGAGAAAGAGAAATCAGACTCGAGTGCAGAAGAATCTGGGATAAGTGAGCAACTGAGTGATTCAGAGAACGAGGGAAAGCGTCGAAAGACTAGGTGAGATGATGGAACTTAATCTATGGCACTCCACTGTTTCACTACCACTGGATCTGCAGTTGTCTCCTACACTTCCTTTTTTTATTTTATTTCTGCAGATCTGCATTGAAAAAGGATGGGGACAAACAACGAAGTTACAAGCAGAAGAAGAAGCGGCGCAGGATCAAAGTTCAGGATTCATCCTCCAGCAATGAGAAGGTGCTAAAATTGCAGAGCACCTAGTTTTAGTCTTGAACTGTCCAAAACCACCTTCTTTTGCAGGTGGAGGAGATGTACCCATGTAACTTTTGCTAGTCAGGTCATGCATGACACATAAAATGTATTTGAACTCATCCCTGGGGCGTGTTGTGAGGATTATTGCGGGCACATTTAATCATAGGGTTGCTAGGCTACTGATCAGAGGAAGTGAATTTTCCCCAAGGGCTGAAGATCAGAGGACTGAACTTAATGTTCATTTCCACAGAGTGGAGAGGAAGATGGTGATGACCAAGATGGAGAAGGAAAAAAAGGGCGCAAGAAGATCCGCAAAATCCTGAAGGATGACAAACTGCGGACTGAGACGAGGGACGCTCTGAAAGAAGAGGAGGAGAGGAGGAAACGTATAGCGGAGCGAGAGGCACTCAGGGAGAAACTTCGTGAGGTAAAACTGCAGTGCAGTATGTTTATTCACAGCCTGAATGGTTATATTTTCAACACCTGGGGTGAGGAGTCCCTGGTGAAATATTTAAGACCTCATTCTGTACTATGATATAATTTCAGGTTTACCCCCTAAGAGATGTGTTTTCGCTTGCCTCTGCATCTCTGCATCATTTATATACTGAACTAAAACATAGATACAAGTGTATGAGATACTGTATGCCCTCCAGACAGACTCATAACGGATTGCATCAAGTACTAGGCGAGTTCATTTTAAGTAATTCACTCTGAAAATCACTTTATAAAGTCTATCATTAGAGTCCTTCTATTCAAGGCTTTCATTCAGTTTTTCCACATTAAATCTCTGGATAGGCCTCATTCAACTGTAAGATGACGATTATTCATATGTCATACATTTTAGTGGAGTTTAGACTAATGCTCACAGCGCTCAGTGTCATGCTTCTCAGGGAGAATGCTATGGGTGAACTAATTTTTGGATCTAATACCAAACAGTTTTAAAGTTATCTGTTGTAGTATAGTAAATAGAACCAGTAATAATTCATTGCAAATGGCTGTAATTTAGAGTTTTTCTTGGAGGGTTTAGGGTGATCTAAAGTTGTATAAAAAGTGGGGGGAAAAAACCCTCAATCTCTGTTTTTCTGTAATATTTTGGATTCAATGACCGTGAGCAAGCAGAGGTACAATGTAAACTTCCAAACACACAATTTTTGTATTGTTTTATCTTACTTTAAGTTTGCGTAAGTTGCAGGAAAAAACACACACTTCAAAACTGTGAAATTTGTCTTTATCATCAAAATAAATATTTACATTTTAAAAAAATGAAATCTGATTGATAGCTGACTTCTAAGGTAGTCAATATAAGGGAAATAATGGACACAACACGTTACCTGCCTTGGGTTTAAGATAATTTCCTCTGAGACGGTTAATGTCATGTAATACCACTGGAAAACGATGTGTATCTCATTGTACAATGAAACATCTGTGTCCTTGTGTTGAAGGTTCAGAATCACGGTCTGTTTGGTATCTGAAAATGTAAAAACATGTTCATTAGACTGTACGCTCCTGCAGGTATTAGTAAATAACATAATAAGAACACCTATATTCCTATGTATTGTGTTTTAATGTGTGGCAGAGGCTTTTTAAACTTGACATGGTTTGTCCAGTTAATTAGAAGATAATACATACATCATTACAGAGTGACTTTAATACGCACCTCTATTTTTCTTTACAAATACACTACAAATATGGGTGGATTTGGTCCATTTAAAGACTAGAGCTTCTTACACATGGACATTGTTTCCAGTTTTCTAATTCAGCTTTTCCTACTGACCACAAATTGTGGTCAGATATATCAGATGTAGTTTTTGTGCGACATCAGTTTTTTATTGTACTATCTCACTGGCTCCGCTCCCTCTTGTTAGGTGATCGTGGTAGAGGAGTCCTCTGAGGTGACCTGTCCCATTACCACTAAGTTGGTCCTGGATGAGGATGAAGAGACCAAGGAGCCTTTGGTGCAAGTGCACAGGAACCTCGTCACAAAGCTCAAGCCTCACCAGGTTGATGGTAAGGACAAGGCTTTAGCAGTAATGGTGGCAAACACTGTTGAGATGGTCTGGCTTAACAGTGATGCGTGTTTTGCTTCAGGGGTCCAGTTCATGTGGGACTGCTGCTGTGAATCTATGAAGAAAATTGAGAAATCTCCTGGCTCTGGATGCATCCTTGCTCACTGTATGGGCCTCGGAAAAACTCTGCAGGTAAGAAAAGACACCTCGATGTGCGTTAAATTATCCCAAGAAGGTACAATCTGTGAATGTGGAAAATTACACATACGATGGAGGCATGTAAGTGTGGCCCTCACAATTCTAACAAAAAAGATAGAATGAGTGAATAAATGCAAAGGATTTCTAAAACCAGTTTCATTTTGCTCAAATTGTCTGACCCCACTTTTTTTTTTGAGCCTGGTTTAACTTTTTCAGTAGCAACAAAGTTGCATTATTGCTTGTAAGAAGTGTAAGAATTTATTTTACTTAATTGTTGATAAAATGCCACCCTGAAACAGAATAAAAATGACAGAACAGCTGTGTCAAGTGTCACTTTTCCTCTGTGTAATATGCAATTCTCTTTTTGAACTGTAGGTGGTGACATTCCTTCATACTTTGCTGCTTTGTGAAAAGCTCAACTTTTCTACAGCCCTGGTGGTTTGTCCTTTGAATACTGTCCTTAACTGGCTCAATGAGTTTGAGAAGTGGCAAGAAGGCATGGAAGATGAAGAGAGTTTAGAGGTAATGTATTGTCTTTCAAGTATTCTGGACATTTTTGACGAACGTGTGTGTTTGGGGTGTTATCCTGGTTTTGTTCTCGGTGCTTAACAGGTGGTTGAGCTCGCCACAGTAAAGAGGCCACAAGAACGATCGTATGCCCTTCAGCGTTGGCAAGAGACGGGTGGCATCATGATCATGGGCTATGAGATGTACCGAAACCTGACGCAGGGCAGGAACATCAAAAGCAAGAAGCTCAAAGAGATCTTTCAGAAGACATTAGTTGATCCAGGTACAGTGTAATGTAGTTCCTCTGTCGTCTGTTGGTATAAGAAGTGAAATGTTCTCCAGCACCACCTGTAGCCATATTCTACCTTAAAAGAATAACACACCATAGAGCAATGAGTCTACCTGTTGATTTGGAAATCTTGTTTCTGCCATTGGAGTGGTCCCTGA
The DNA here is from genome assembly GCA_037367365.1 of Apogon talboti. Classification (NCBI taxonomy): domain Eukaryota; kingdom Metazoa; phylum Chordata; class Actinopteri; order Kurtiformes; family Apogonidae; genus Apogon; species Apogon talboti. Next base: position 23,332,931 of record JAPQRQ010000002.1, read on the forward strand.
GCATTTCCTTTTTTCAAGAAAGGCTATATAGCAAAACAGGACTGAAGCCTCATGTAAATGTATGATTCGTGTGACCTATGAATGCAAGATTCTGCTGCCTCGTGCCTAACATGGCTTAAGCAGCAGGTAGGAGCAAAACGTTTTTCTAGGAGTCATTCTGGGCTCCTTTGCTTTATTTGGACTCCCTAATAAGTGATCTGGTGGTCCATGTTTAAGTATTTTCTGTGTTAATAAGACCTCAGCTCAAATGGAGGCTTCAGTGTCTGCAGTGTCAGGATTTGATTAACGGGTTGGTATGACAGCTCACACACCTGCCTGGTCAGACTTTCAGAGTTTTGGTTTATAGAATACAACACATTTCGTTTTGACAGAACCCTTAACTGTAGTTGTGATTTATTGGTTCCATTACAAAGACAATAACCATGTTATACAATCCTTGATTCAATTTACCCTTGTACATAGTCGGTAAGATAGCGCTCAGTGTTGGCTTACCTCTGACCAGCTCATGCTGCTGCAGCTCCACTCCGTTTGTCCAGATGTCATCACTTCTGGTATCAAAAAAGCCAACATGGCAAAGGCCAAATCATAAACTACTGGCTACGTCCACTAATTCTATACAGTCTATGATTACCCCGCCCCCTCGAAGGGGGAGGGCGAGGGTATTGTTTTTGGTTTGGTTTGTTTGTCTGTTATTTGTTACTTTACACAAAAACTACTGGACCGATTTGCATGAAATTTTCAGGAAAGATGCGTGGTGGTCCAGAATAGACCCCATTAAATTTTGGGTCAAGGTCAACAAAAAGGTCAATATCACCTTTTTCATTATAACTTTTGACCTAAGTAGTGTAAAGTTGCTAACAAACAAACATACAAACCAACAAACAGACAAACCGAACCAAAAACAATACCCTCACTCCCCCCCCAAAGGGGGGGGGCGAGTGAGGGTATTGCATGGATTGATGCCAACCTAAGCTACAATACACATGAAGTTACAAACTTGTGAAAATGTAGGTCAGTTCAGGAATGTGATCTGTTTAAGCTGTTATCAGAAATTGGCCACAGCAAAATCTATGTTAAATATAATAGGATGTCAGCAATAAATCTGAAAGGCTCATTAAAACTTACAGTGTGATCCTTGTCTCTGCCTATTTGCCAGCTATGAAAATGTTTTTTTTTTTTTTTCTCTCGTCTAATCCCAGGTCCAGACTTGGTGATTTGCGACGAAGGTCATATCCTTAAGAACGAGGCTTCTGCTGTGTCTAAAGCGATGAACTCTATCAGGACGAGGAGGAGGGTCGTGCTGACCGGAACACCTCTGCAGAACAATCTTATTGAATGTAAGCCTGGCTCCCTGGGATGTATATGTCAGAATGAAAGGTTGTTTTCTAGTGTCTGTTGAGGAAAGCCTTTGAATATCTAGTCAGGCCATGGTTATGTGGTGATTTGGATGTTCTCAAAGTGACTGATCTTTGTCTCCTGACCAGACCACTGCATGGTGAACTTCATCAAGGAAAACCTACTCGGGTCAGTTAAGGAGTTTAGGAACCGCTTCATTAACCCCATCCAGAACGGGCAGTGTGCTGACTCAACCCTACATGACGTCCGGATCATGAAGAAGAGGGCTCACATCCTCTATGAGATGCTGGCTGGCTGCGTTCAGGTAACTGGCAGGCTGCAACACATAGCTCAGGTGCTGGTTGACCTTGCATCTTAAAATTGAGCTTAAACTCTAAACAATTATCTTTGTTTTTGTATACCTGCCTTGCCACCCACAGAGGAAAGATTACACTGCACTCACCAAGTTCCTGCCTCCCAAGCATGAGTATGTGTTATCGGTGAGAGTGACACCCATCCAGTGTAAACTCTACAGATACTACCTGGAGCACTTCACAGGTGGGTTTTAATGCAGCTTTCTCAAAGTGTCAGTGTTGAAACTTGCTTGGTTTAAACCTTTCAGTCTTGTAGGTGTTGGGAGCAGTAGAACCTCTAGGGGCTGCCACGGGCTATAACAGTTAAAGGGCTAATTACTCAGACAGGGATTTTAGTCTAGGCCTAGACTTAAAATTCCAGTGGAAAACACGTGGAGTGTAGGACTAGGCTGGATCTTACTTTAGGACTTGTGTTTTTCTGGATGTCATTTACTCTAGCAAGGTTTTGAGATAAATGGAGTGGCTGTTTCATGGTGCTTTGTTAAGTCGTTTAGTGGACTTTCCTCTCAGAATGTGGCCCAGGACCTGTGTGTGTGTGTGTGTGTGTCAAAGAGTGGCAGCTGGCAGAGTGCCGCAGGCAGGGTTTAAGCCCAGTTTCCCACGTCTCCCTAATGAAGAGCTCTGGGAGAGAGGGAACAGAGGGTGGGGGGTAAAAAGGGGGGAACGTGGAGGCATAAAGGAAAAGGAAAGAAATTTAGACAGAGGAGGGGCCAGAGGTTTTACACCAAAAGCGAAAACAAAGAACAGGAGAGCTGGGATGTAAGAAGAGGAGTGATGGGGTGGTGTTGGTGGGGGTCTGGTCGTATGTGCTGTAGCTCATTAGGCTGCGTTTGTCTAAAGTGCACATTGCTGATGTTGTGACTGTGCCCCTGGACCTCCATAGTGGTGTCTTTAGACCACCAGCCAGTCTGCAGGGGGGTGTGGGTGAGTGGGTAGAAGAACACGGTCTTCCTGTCTTTGGTTTATGTAAAAACTAAGCAAACTTCTGACCTTAGAGGGTCAGTGCTGCAAACAGAGCAGGTACAGTACCTTTTAGCAGCTGCCACTTATTTCCTCAGACTTGGTTTTCATTGCACATGAATTTCTCATAAAAAACTGTCCCATTACCTTCCCTCAGAATATGATAGGAATAGTCTCATATAAATAGCAGACTGTGGATTTTGTTCAGTCAGGAGTAGACACATTTTGTTTTGTTACACTCTGCACTAGTCTGTATATATGAAGAGATTGAGGGTACGCTGTCAAGTACATAATGCAAACACACATCCATCTTCCTCCTCACACTCTTTCCCTTGTGTGCAGGTGTGGGGAATGCTTTGGAGGGGGGCCGTGGCCGCGCGGGGACCAAACTCTTCCAGGATTTCCAGTTGCTCAGCAGAATTTGGACCCATCCCTGGTGCCTTCAGCTGGACTACATCAGTAAAGAAAACAGGGTAGGGCTGTGAGGACGAGACTAAACCACACTAAACATAACTCAAAACCTGTGAATACATTAGTGCAAATCACACACACTGAAAGAATAGAAACAAACCACTGATGGATCATGCACTAGGAGAGAACAACACACATATTGCAACTGTGGCAGATTTTTCCCTTATGCATCATTCCTGTTACCCAGTGTTTGGTTGACCTATATCACCACACAGGCCAGTGTCACAAGAGTGCTCTTTATTACAGGGATTCTTTGACGAAGACAGTATGGATGATTTCATCGCTTCCGAAACAGATGAATCCTCTATGAGTCTAAGTTCAGCAGACGAGAAGCAGAAAAAGTAAAAGACATAAGATTGATGTCCATTTTTGTTGTTCACATACACAAACAGAGATACATCTGTTCACCCCCTGACCCAGTCTCTATTAACAATCCATCATTCCTTTTATAGGAAAAAGAAGCAGGGGAAGGGAAAAAATAGGGACTCTGAAGATTCGGATAGTGATGATGTGGAAGTGATCAAAGAGTGGAACACCAGCTCTCGAGGCAGGAACGGAGAGGGTCGAAACAGAGCCTCCCCGGTAGAAGAACGTAGGTTTGATCTGTCCGGCAGTGGCTTCACATGTTGAACTGATGAGTTCATTGATGGTTTTAGGGCTGCTGCTACTTAACGTTTTTCCTTTCTGTTAATCAGGTGATTATTTTAAGAATTACTAGCTGAATAAGATATAAGAGTTTTCCCAACCAATCTAAAACTATTTATATATAGTCTCAGCACAAGTTTAATTTTTGCACTTTATGTAAACTGCCAAGATTTCTCAACCACTCTGGAGAGAAACAATGTCATGAATAAGTATGATTGACCTGAATAGACAGTATGTGTTTTTTTTGTTTTTTTCCCCCCCTGACATACACCTTTTGTAGATCTCTTCTATTTGTTAAAATGGAATGTATGCTGATTTCATTGGACTAGATTCATAGCTTGACAAAAATATGTTGTTGTTTTTGTTTTTTTTTTGTTTTTTTTTTTTTTAGTCAAACAAAATAAGACATCACAGCACCTAAACCCTTTGCAGGAAAACAACTGCTTTGAAAAATATTTAATTGCAAGGTTATTCAATCTACTATCAAGTATGACAAAGAAATGCCTTAACTATCCATATTAAAAGCTATCGAATTGCAAAGGTAAGTGAATTGATCACTGATCAAATAATGTGGATTGCATAAATGATTTTTCATGAAAGAAATGTAAATATCCTCACATTTGTCGGTTAATGTCCCGTTTCAGCGATAGCATACACTGCCTTCTCAGAAACCTCTGACTGTGTGGCTCCATTTTTGAGAGTTGATGCTTTTGTCCCACTTGTTGTAGTGACCACTGACTAACTTTGTGTGTTTAAAAACAGCTCGAGCCACTAGCTCATCACCAGGGAGTCCCAGTGCTGACTGGCACAAAGAGTTTGTCACTGAGGCTGATGCTGAAATCCTTGAGCATTCTGGAAAGATGGTGCTCCTCTTCGAGATCCTCCGGATGGCAGAGGAAGTAGGCGATAAAGTGTAAGTCCTGAAGACACAAACTGTTGAGCCTTTTGCTGTGTGAATGGAAAATGCTTGGGTTAATCACAGTAGACGTGGTAAAATGACCTGGCCTATCTTGTTTGTTCTGTCCTCACTCAGGTTGGTGTTCAGTCAGTCTCTTATCTCACTGGATCTGATTGAGGATTTCCTGGAACTGTCTTGCAGAGCTAAGGATGAAGAAAAAATATCTCCATACAAAGGTAAATTCCTAAATGCAGTTTGATGTGCTCCTGTGAATTCAGACTGTTTGCCATTGAGTCTCCATTTGTTTTTAGAAAGCCTTGAAAGTCTGAAAAGATTATTTGTATTTATTTAAAAAAAAAAAAAGAAAAACGTTTTGGGTTCAAAATGTCCTGAATATGATTTTAACAGGCTTCAGCAATTAGATGATTTACCAAATTATAGTTACATTTATAGTCAAACATGGCTGGGTTTTGAAGGGAAGGAAGTCAAACTTTTTTCAATTTGTCTCACACTAGTTGAACTAGCACAGAACTAGTTACCATTTAGCAAACTCTGTAGCCTCATCAGAATGTATCCCTGCACATCCAATTAATGTGTCATTATGGTACATGGGTAACATGGCATCTCCTTTCATGGAAAAAAAGCTGATTCTAGAAGATAAAACATATGACATCAGAAAATGATGCAACCACCAGCATCACCTGACATTAGCCAGCATTATTCTGAATTCACATCAGGATCATCATAAAACTCTGCTCCCAGAGTAAATCACTCATCACTGCTAACAAGGTCCTTAATTGTATTCCCAGTGGTCTTTCAAAGGCCTTAAACTCATATTTAAGTTTCTCAAATCTGTTGAAGCCCCCCCTGCTTACTGAATATCGAGGTTTGAGAGGCAATTTTTGGTTTCATGATGTGCTAAAATCACAAAGTAATGTAAAGTAAGTACACCAGCTACTGATTTACAGAGCTTGACAGGCCCAGTTGTCTGTCCCGAGCTTCATTTTTGTGGTTTTGCACTGTAGTCTTTGAATTGAGGCTGTATGTCGGATGTAAAAAAGCACTAGCAGGAGAAGTATTTTCATATGGAGATGGAAGCTTCAGACAGCCTGCATGCAACATGTATTCTCGTACATACTGGTGTGGTTATTACCCTTAAACACACACAGACGCACACAAACACACCGCCGCTGGTGTAAGGTCATGTTCCTAATTAAACTTGAGCAGCTGTTTTTACTTTCATTTTGAAAATGATTAGACCTTGACTTTTTATTCCACAAAAAAATGTTTGCTCAAGGGTTTGTAATTTGTAATGAAAAGATCACAGTGCTGTAATTGGAAACATACTGAAATGTTGGTTATGAAGGCTGGTAGGGGGGTTGGCCATCTTGAAGGCTAAACACGGCTGGCCTCTAACCAACACAACCATCTATCTGCTGTCTGCTAATACCCAGCCTAAGTCCTTTTGACAAGGCAAAGACCTAGCTGATGGTGATGCATATGTTATTGAAATTCTTCTGGAGTTTTGATGGTGTGTAGTCAAAACCTGATCTTTTAAACCTAATGTGTCTGTGTAGGTGAAGGCAAGTGGTTCAGGAACATTGACTACTATCGTCTGGATGGCTCGACCAACGCCACCACAAGGAAGAAGTGGGCTGAAGAATTTAACGACACCAGTAACACAAGGTAGCACAAAACGCTTTGTGAAATATCCAATCTAAATGGATTCAGATGCATGGTGATGGATATTGGATTGGTTTAGGCTGGTAGGTGATTAACTGCCAGTATCAGCTTTGGGGCGGGGGGGTGACAGGTAGAAATGTGGCTTTATAAGAAACTATTGATCCGAACTATTGAATTTAAGTAAAAGTAATAAATACCCTTAATACATGATTTTCAAAACTTGAGGTAGAACAGTAGGAAGATTTTTCAGCAGTTTTTTTTTTTTTCCATCAATTGATAATTCCAGTAAGAATCCTAATATTGGCCATATCTGTACCAAGTTCAGCTGTTGGTGGCATTAAATATAAACTGCCAAAACACTGTATTGTTGCCATGGAGCACAATGGATGTACATTTAGCTTCAGAATACACATCAAAGATGGACATTGTTGCTGAGGAAGCTCACAATCTGTAGTGTGATCTCTCTACTTAAGTGTTCAGTTTCAGTCTGCATTAACTTCCAGAGTTTCCCTATCATGAAGAAATAATGTCTAAGATTTACCATAAGTCTGTCAACTGCAGATCCGGCTCCTCAACTCTGACATGGAGTCAGTCTGAGTCATGCAGATGCTTTAGAGTTATGTTAGAGTATGCAGCAGGCCACCACAGCCTAGGTAATTAATGGAAACAATGTGACAAATGTACTGTTTGTATTTCATTTACATATTGTCAAAATATTGGACTATATATCAGCGCAATCACGCAAACAATTGAGCTTTTACTCAAATAACGACAACAAAAAGCTATCACACACAGCCAAAGTCTAAAATTCTGATTCAGATTGTGATTTTACTTCAGGAGACTGTCATATGGTCTTTTGGCCAGATCACCAAGCCCTATTAGACACAGTCTATCACTCCTCAGTACATTATTCTTACAGCTCCCTCCTCTGTCCCCTCTCCTTCAAACTCCCTCAGAGGCCGTTTGTTCCTCATCTCAACACGAGCCGGCTCCCTCGGTATCAACTTGGTGGCAGCAAACAGGGTCATAATCTTCGATGCCTCCTGGAACCCCTCCTATGACATCCAGAGTATCTTCAGGGTCTACCGCTTTGGCCAGCGTAAGACGGTCTATGTCTACAGGTTCTTGGCCCAGGTGAGCTTAATGAAAACCAAGACAAAACCAATAAGCCCACATGGTAACCTGTTCAGAATTCAGAGAACACAATGTGTCTGTTGTTTTTATTGTTAGTGTTATTTTCATCTAATAAGCACAAGTAACAACGTCTGGCTCAAGAACAATGCATTTGGTGTTTGAAAAATAACAAATTTGAAGTGTTCCGCATGCGGTAAAAAAACACTGAAATTTGGAACTGAACAAATTCATGGAGAAACTCCTGCAAGTAATTCTCGGACTCCTGTTTTCCTGCATAGCCTATATACTTTTTCTTATAAGTGTGGATGTGAAATGCTTCCATAATAGTCTTGAAAAGGTGCAGAAACCTTGAATTAAACATATTTCACACTCAAATCACCTTTGGATCAATTTCTATTTTAGGTTGTTTACCGGTTTCAAGACAAATGTTTAATGTTCTTTATAATGGCTGTCTTAATGTGTTGTTTTAGTCGAGAATTCAGGTAAACTTAAATGCTTCAATAGACAGTTTGGATTGGTAATGAACTGATCAAATTGGAAGAAAATGACAACCATGTAAGCCCTAACTACTTTACCAATACAAACAAGCTGAATCAGAGAGAACTGAGGAATACTTCCTCTCATTTCATTATTGTCTTTCAGGGTACAATGGAGGAGAAGATTTATGAACGGCAGGTCACCAAGCAGTCTCTGTCATTCCGTGTTGTGGACCAGCAGCAGATTGAGAGGCACTTTACTATGAATGAGTTGTCCGAGCTCTACACCTTTGAGCCCGACATGCTGGATGATCCCTCTGAAAAGAAGAGCAAGAGAGCCACGCCAATGCTCCCTAAGGTAGACAGTCATCCACTATAATCACACCATGCATGTGTTAAGACCAGCACTAAAACTGGACTGAAAAATCCTTTTTAGAAATTTAATTTAAGATAAATCAGACATATAATTGGGCTTTGATGAACCATGGACTTCAGATTTTATGGTGTTCTTTAGGCTTGATCCTTTAAATAAATGTAGAATTGCAGGATGAAACCCATTAACGGTAGTACATTTTATTTCTCTTCTCCAACAAACATTTGATGGCTATGAATGCCATTTTAAATGTGAAACGTATTTTTCCAAACTCACACCAAGTATGTTCTTGTTTTTGAAGTTTAGCACTTCAGGGATAAACTGTTGTATAGAGACAGTGCCAGCTTGTATCCTGCTTGGCCTTTCTGGGATCTTTCTAGTTTATTTTTGTTTCATAATCCTGTGCTCGCCTCCCCTCTCCTTAATGCAGGTGCTGTGTCACTATTTGGGCCCCCTGGGGTTTAATAAGAATACACAGCCCTTACATGGGCCATCCAACCCCGCACAGCTGCACAGATTCATCTGTTTACTGCTATTTACTAAATAGTCTTCTCATTGCAACACTGCTGTGGAGCAGAGCTGCTGCACCGCTATAAACCTTTCTTCTTTTCTTCAGTCATCCCTTTTTCCTTGTTGTCCTTTACTTTTCTGTTGATCCCTAAACTACCCCCTCTCCCTCCGCTTTTTAAAGTTTATTCAGATCATCTTAAGTGGTTTTACCTTTCTGTTTTGGTTTGACCTGGGTTACTTTACAGAAATCTGTAAACAGAATGGATAAACGAAACACTGCATATCCAAAATGCTTGTCGTTTCATTGGACACTAGAGAAGCCTTACTGTCCACCTTGACAAAAAATGTGTTTTCCATTTGCACTGTTGAAGGCTCTTTATCATTGTGTTCATGTGTATTAACAGGTAGGAGCACTGCATGAATCCTCTCAACCAGCAGCTGATATCATTACTCTCACCTTCCATGTTGCTTTTAAGCAGGAGTAGCCTATTAGAGTGCAGCGGAGCACAGTTGGAGGTTTGAAGAGGAAAGATGTGTTCACTGAGCCATGGCCTGTTAGATGTGTATGATCTTTAATGAGCCCAGTGACATTTATGTGACACAGTATTAAAGACAGAGAGGTTGACAAGCTCTTTAACAAGCTGACCTGTTTGGCCAGGGGGTTAACTGTGATGTGGCAGCAGGACTGCAGTAGTACGGAAGGAATTTGCTGTCTGGAATGATGTGAGGATGAGTCAGACACCCTCCATCACTTTAAGCCAACATAACTCTGAACAGGAGAGAACCATTTGTGCTTCTTCACAGAAAAGTGTCAACTGCTCTGACCTGTGATGGTGTATTTCGTTAAAACTTGGATCACATAGCTCACAAACAAAGGTTGATATTTGTGCACAAGAAGCTGAGTAGTGGGAAGAAAATATAGCTTTACTCCCCCCGATATCAAGGTTCAGACTGTATTGTCCAAATCCCTGCTTGGCCTGTTAATGAAGAGTCATCTGAGTATTTTTTTCAGGACCGACACTGATTATTAGCAATCAAGAAGATTGATACATATTTTCAGCTGTCATGCATTGCCCAACCAACCTCCACATGCCGCTCCTGCACAAGAGATAGGTCTGGCACCACCTGCTATCATTCTGGAATGAGGAAAAACGGTCTGATCTGTTTTAGCGAGTTTCTCTTTCCTTAAACAAATCTCGCACATCTTGAGTGGCACTAAATGTAGGATGCAGCAACAGTGCTTTTATAAAATTGTTTTGGTGGAACGTGCACGAGGGGACACAAGTCTGGGTACTAACATGAGAAGATGCCCACAAAAGATGATGGCATTTTTGTTCAACTTTTCCATTTTCAATGTGCAGTTGCAGCTTGGAGGTTGTGGTTTTTCCTTTTAGGTAACAAAACACAACCCTCTCACAGATTGAGACAGGGATCAGAATGCTGACTGAAGTAATCACCCTATGGCAGGTGAATTCCATCTTGTTCCAAAGTACATCCACTGAGTCAGACGTTTGCAGTAAATAGGACCTTGAGGTGAAATTTTCCAACTTTGTTGAAATGCCACTTTCCATGTTGAACAGGGAGTGTTTGAAAATAAAAATAACTTGTAAATAAATACTCTTTTCTCATTTCAGCAACGACAGTCCAGTACTCCATTAGTAGAACTGAATCAGTGTTAAATAAATAAATGAAATAATTTAAGTGGATATCTGATTGGAAAAATAATGATCCTGATCGGTTAAAAAAATGTCTAAAATTAGATCTAATCTGTCGGTACCTCCTCATATCCTGCCATCTTTTCTACTTTTCTCTCCATGTCCTTACTGGTGTCTTCTTTCATCCCGTTCTATCATTAACCCACTCTGTTCTCTGCCCTCTATCTGCGTAGCCATCTGTTGGCGTAACTTGCCACTCTACCTCTGAATGTTCAAAGAGAGACCAGTAAAGTTGTTTTTCTTTTTCTGCCCCTGGCCTCCCTGGCTTGATGAAGGGTCATTATTTAAACCCCTCTCTTAAAGATGTCTCAGAGAAACTAATTGGAGACAAAGGAAGCAGGCCCACTTCCACCTAATGACAAAGGAGGTCCATGCGACCCAGACATGAGATTTTGACTCCCCACCCACCCATCCTGAGACACCGTCACCTATTTCCTGTTCATCATATTCCCTCACCTAGCGTGTGACCACTTGCACAATTGGAGGCGTTGGTGGGGGTTTTTGGGAACCCATTTTCCCTAGCACTGCTTTCTCTGAACATGTTGCAGCGTTGTATGCTGTTGGTCAAGCTGGCAGGCCCTGGGCGCACGTCTCTGTCTGTGTTCTCAGCATGTGATGGCTGCAGTGGTCATTAGGCCCTGTCAGGTACACTGAAAGACCGTGGGGAGGCTACATTTGTACCACAGGACAGATTGGAGCAATAAGCCACACCATGCTTGTCTCATTAGGGGTAGGAAGCCTCGTGGACCTAAAAAGGAAAATCCTCCTTCAAACACTATTTAAGCATCATATATCATCAGTCTGTGATGTTCAGTGCATTCTGGGGGTTATTTTCTGATGAATGTGTTGTAAATATGCTTTTTGTCAAACCCCATCTACTTGTGCTTGGGGAATTGGTTTCTTACACTTCTCAGCATTTTGCCAGCCTTCAGAGAACATGTCTGAGCTTGTTGGATTGCAGGTGGAGAGAGCACTAATGATAGTAACAGCAAGCGACCGCGTTCTTGCAGGCGAGAGCTGTTGCTCTTGTTTTCTGTATTCAGGTCTGTTGAGACTGTTGTCTGTGGAGATACTGCCGTCTGTCCCTTATCTGTAATGATGCCTTTTCTCTGTGATAATTGACCTTGAACATGCTATGTAATGGTTTTAGAAAGAAGCCTTTCCTGTCAGACATGTCCTCTCCTCCTTATCTACATGAAATTCAGCTGAATATTTTTAAGATTTTAGTTGGTTGGTGGTGTTTTGTTGACAAAATGATTGATCATGCTAAAAGCCATTAGTTACAGCCCTAAAGGAAATTCACAACACACCAAACATGACGAGTTTTAAATAGTGTTGTGAGACTCATGTCACAAGCCTGTTTGTTAAAGGGCAGCGGAAAGACATGAGTGGGTGTCATTAGATGAGAATTTACAGAGGCAGCATAAACTGAGGCATGGATTAGTTTGCAAACTTTCAGTTTCAGTACAAAATTGTACCCGATAGGAACAGTCTGGCCAAGTGCAATATATATTAGTCAGAGCATTATAAATGTCCTGGTTGAGAAGTCATATCTTTAATGTGTGTGGCATAAATATCATCTAAAGTCATCATTATGTTTATATGTTTTCAATTAAATGCAAACAATATTTTTGCCATTAAAATACCCACAGTCACAATATCTGTTTTGAATAATCCCAATAGGTTTTTTTTTTCCTATCTTATTACACTTACTGAAATGCTTTATGAATCTACCTCACCGCTTATATTTTTAATAGAGAAAAACCGTAGAAAAGTCTCTGGGATCCTCTTAGGACACTCATTCAGTTAACGTGAGTCTAGTTGGTTTAGGAGAATCATCAGACTTCATTACAGCCATGAGGTGAAATTCACATGAATGATGAAGGGCAGAGTTAGGCCTTTCTGTGAGAACATGCATTCAAAGCCGGTCCAGTCAGCAGACTGTGGGCTGCAGTGCTGAACTGGTCAACACCTCCAGCCAGGAGTAGTATGCTTTTAACGGCCTCTGCATTTTCTTACTTGAGAATTATTCAGAAACCCATTTAAATTTTTTAATGTTTTACTGCCAGTCGTGTTCTTGCAGATTTGACGCGTTTCCCTCCTGACCTGCCCGTCCAGCTCCAGCTGGCTGGCCCTCGCAGTCAGCTCGTGTAGAAATACACCCCCCACCTTGACTGCTAGCTGAGGCTTGTTTTTATAGGAATGTGGTATGTTTATTGTCTTTGTTTAGCCCTTTGTGACATGCATGATTTTGTTTCTTTGTTAATTGACTGACAGCTAGATAAACCCCCTGACTCTTCTGCAGGGCCTGGAGTGTGTAAAGACAACGTGGTCCTTAACGCAGCTACAGCGTTTGTTCACAGAAACTGTTTAGAGTAGGCCAGTAGGGTTATGTGTATCATTTGTGTGCAGCTGGTGGAGGGAGAGTTTGACAGTCTATGTTTAGGTATTACAAATATCTTAGCTCCTCGCATTCCTGCTGCTGGGATCCTGCCTTGGCCCCCTGTGTTGCTATGGTTAACCCCATCTGTGCGTCAAATGATGTTTCTGGCAGACATAGCCACCTTGAACCCATTTATTCAAGCCTTGGCAGCTCTAGAAAATAGTATCTTCTTTCAGAAAACAGAAGATCCCTTTATGTAACTTTGTCATATAAGGACATAATTCTTCTTCTTTGTCCCGCCACACCGGTGACAGCTATGTTTTCCTGTTGACTATTTTCAGATCTAAATCTCTTGAAGGGAAAATTGCAGTAACACATCAAGGGAATTTTTTCATTTCTCACAAACATTCACTTTGACACAAGGATGAACTGATCAGATTGTGGTGGTCAGAGGTCAAGGTCACCGTCGTCTCATATAAGTAACTGTTGGCAAGAACCCATGAATTCATTCATGAAATAAAATGTCTGTGATGACATCTATATTCAATCTTTACCCCCATGTTGAACGTAAATATTATTAGTATATAGATTATACTCCTGTAAGAATGAAGAATGTATTGACATCTTCAGTTGTGCTCAAAGATACACTAAAAGTAGTGAGACACAACATTTCACTATTAAAATTTCTAAAAAGGCCAGGATTCTTATGTATAGTTTGTTCACTTGTGTACTCCAAAAATATTAGATATTTCCAACAATGTTCAAATGTGGAAGAGTATGTAATTTTATTCCTATTTTTATGTGGATGACATTATATCCCTTTTGTTGATGTTAAATATATTAAAACCGTCCAGTCTTAAGTCTTGATAAGAAGCGTATGAGGAGCACCTGAACCTGAAAGTCTTGGTACAGACAATACTATAGGTAATCTATAACCCCTTGATGTGTGGGAGAAGCACTGACCTAAGCCTACATGTCCTTATATTAACATTAAGGTTTAACATTACTTGCAAAGATTTCATTAGACTAAAATAAAAACACAAACACCTCCTACTAAACATGATATGAATCAAACATTTGTACATTGCCTGCTTTGTGATCAAGGTTTCAGCCTGATTGACATCAAATAATTTATCAATGCGGAGAATTCTCAAAATGTCTTTAAAATGTTGTGATTTTCAAGGCCTTAAAATGTCCTAAATTCTGGCATTACCAGAGGATATGTAGGGCATTTGATCAGGGATTGAATAAATTACTTCATTGATCTGGTATTTTATATTCACATTGACCTTAAACGCCCACTTTGTCAGACAAAGTCTGTAGTTTCTGTTACATTCATTACTAATATTCTGCGCTTTTTTTTTTCTCCACCAGCCAATATTAAAGGGTAAAGGTCAAACAGGTCACACACAGTCTTCAGTAAATGTTCCTGTAAACTTGTTGACGCTGCAGTATTGGTATGATCATTTTCTTCTTCTTCTAGTGTTATTGAGAGGGTCATAAAGTCATTAGGCTTCTATTTTAAAGATGTGCACATACTCTAGTCTGGTTTACTGGATGTACTCTGCCAGAATAAGGATGAATATTTCCATTGTGCAGTGGCAGGATTGTCATTTTCTCCATCTTCTATCTCTGCATCACTGTTGCTACTGAATTTAAAAGAACAACCACCTCTGGGTTCCAACTACACCCTGAAAATGGCAAATTTCGACAGATGCATTGTTTTACGTTTTGCTGTTTTTGTGTGGATTGAGTCATTAATGCTACAATACGTTTCCTCATGTGAACATGTTCTGCCAAAGCACCATCTCTTCTAACTATATTTTGCAAAAGCAAATACTGCCTCTGAATTCCTCAAACAACTTGGATAGCTTTCACTGCTATTCCGGAACAGTAGTGGAGGATGTCAGACCTATCGGAGTGTGAAGATGGGTCTGGTTAGATGCGACTACAGATACCCTGCAATGACAACATGACAAGTTGCACTATCCCAATCTGCTACAACAGAAACCCCTAGAACATCTTTGCTTTGAGATGCCTAGCTGCACCTAACTCATCATTTGATGTTTTTGTTAAATCCTTTCAAAGTCTTCACTGTATATAATGTATGCATTTATACAGACATGGATGTGAACTGCAGCTGGACCAGTTATTGATGAGATGCAACTTGGAGGCAGTAATTCCTCTTGCACTTTTCTTATGCTCAATTACAAGTTATTTTTTTCATTGCAATCCTGTAGAAGTCCAGTTTTTGCAAACTTTCATCTCTCCTCCTTCACTTTTAATACTCCCTCTGAGTTGTTTCCCTCTGTTAAGTAGAGGTTTATTGTTGTGACAATGACAGACATAAAAACAGTAATCACAGAGCCACATTGAAACACAAAAAGCAGCCATTTAGGTGCAGGAAATTGGGTTAAAACAGTCAACAATGTTCTCAGCTCGAGAAAGTATCTGATAACATGGCCAAAAATCCTGCCTGTATAGAAACCAGAGCTATTAATGCAAGCGGGTGTTTAATTGCATCAGACCTTTTACAGTTAAGCGTCACCTAAAGTCAGTGGGTAAAGTACGTGTCGGTACCTGTGCCAAGTTGTAAAGTCTACATGAGGCCCGCTTATGTCGACTCCTAAATTTTCATCCTTGTGATGTAAGAGAAGGCTGGTTTCAGAACGGCTTTACATCATTTATGGACCGCTGGCAGGATAAGCGTTTTCATAATCTTTGACTTGTTTAGCAGTCAACTGCAGCAGACTCCCAGCTCAGAGCTCACTTTACATTATTAGCACATTTGCAGACCCTTTGTTGAATAAAACACACTTTCACCGCATTTAGATATCTGATTAGGGAGTCAATTTGAGGCAGAATTATTGTTTGGTTTAAAATGAAATAAGGCTTGTGTTTATCCAAGCCTCTGCATCTTCATTATGAAATGCAAAAACATAAACACAGTCTGTGATGCCCCATGCCAAAATTCCTTCTGAATCCTTTGACTTGTAACACAAACTCTCTCCGCTCCCTATATTTTTTCTCAAAGGAGGAAAGGGTTGAGTCGAGTGGGGTAATTTACTTTCTTTTTCTGAGCGCTTGCCCACCCAGCGTCCCTCATGCTTTTTCAGTTTCCCCTCAGTAAAGCGATAGGCTTTTCCATGCAGCTCCATAAGGATGACAATAGCCCAGGTCAGGTTACCTACAATCATTAGTGTTGGCTCTGAACACATACACACACAGCGCACCAGGCTGGGAGATGGACCGGACCACCCCAGAGCCATTGCTAGTGGGGATTACTTAGGTACCCCAGAATGCACTGGGTTCCATTGGGAGCGTCTGTACTGTCATTTGACCTGCAGCTCCACTGACCCGTTACCCAGTCAGTAGTGAAAAGTGCTCTTCTGTCATCCATTTGAAGAACACGTACAAACGCTGTCTACATGCAGCAGGTTTTTATACTTGGCTGGGAGTGGAATAAGTAAATCCAGAATTAATAGAAAAATAAAATCCAATGAGCAAGCTTTTCTATCAGGCTGTAGCTATTTCTGATGAAGCCAGTTTTAGGTGTTTTTCACTGTATGGTGTGTTCAAGGGGAAACATACAGCTTGAAACTGAAGCCAGTGCATATGGTACAATGCCAATTTAGTAGTGATGGCTATTACATGCTACCTCTAAAAAATCCTGAGTCCGTAATATTGTTGCCTGTGGCAGCCACAGTGTCGTCTGTTGTCATGGTAATGTGACATGATGCTTGCCGCGATATACATTCACATAACCAGGAGAATGCCAGCTTAAATCTCAGTAAAACCAATTGTTGGACAACACAAAAAATGAGCATTTCAAAGGGACCAGGGTATGGCATGAATAATTTCATTAAACAACAGACCAATATGACAAACCCTGCACCGCTAAAGTGACACAGACTTCACATTCTTGTCACTTCTGGATCGTAAAAGCCAAACCCAAGGCCTGAGAAAAGGTGGCAATGAATGTCACAGTGGCTACGTCCACCTCTTTTGTTCAGTTGGTCATTGTCTTGAGAATAATCCAGCTCAGTCTGACCTAAACATAGCTTACCTCATGTGTATGGGATGGTTACACAACCTATGAACCACAACAGCCACTCCAACTCTAAATGACTCGAGCTCTGCTGCGACAGTGTGTTACCTAGAACATTAGCACTGAGTCTATTTGATCATATCAGGTACTTGGTTCTCAGCAAAAATAGAGGGTGACATCTTTAATTTTAGTTCCAGTTAGAGCTGTAATAATTAATAGAGAATAGTCATTGTTGACTGTTAAATAAATTAATAACCAGTTGATCAAGACAAGAAAATAATTTCCATTTTCTGTATTTCTGTTTGACTGTAATTAAATATTTTCGGGTTGTGGACCAGACTTGTTATTTTTAAGATGTATTGGGGTATTGGAAACACTAATATTTCCCCCCCTTGTCTGATATTTATTTATAAACTAATAGAGAAAATAAATGACAGTTACTAACACTGAAGGCAATTGTTAGTTCCATCGTCTGAATACATCATAGACATTGAAAAAGTATAAACATTAGTTTTCTTAGCCTTACCTTCTTCAGGTTTCATCTATCTAAATTTAATATAAATGACACTGGTAATGAAACTGTATTGATTGCTATTAAGGCTGGCAGAAGAGGCTCTATCACTGCAAGCTGTGTCAAACGTTACAGAAATTGATGAGTGAATCATGTTGCAAAGGTGACATTTTTGTGTCGAGTTTAAAAACGCGTCTTATTTTGTAGGTCTATGACAGCCACTGTAACGGTCAAGTGCATGAACTGGCATCAACTGTGACCTGTATTTGACCTTAAGCTTTCCTCTGTTGGCGAAACAAACCTAAGGCGGATGGCTTTTTATCCCAGTCAGGCCAACAGGCTCTTGTACGCTTTTATGTCCTAATTGGAGAGCAGAACAGCAGTCGAATCGCCGGCTGTGCCTTTGCTCCAAAATGTCTGGTAGTTCAAGGGTGGCCTGGCTTTTTCCTAATTGAGAGTGATGGCTGGGAAATACAAACGTGTCAACAAATGGCACAATCAGGCCTAAGTGTTGGAGGTTGAAGTTCTGTGTCCTTGTGGAATGCTTCCTACCTGTTTTTTGCCACCTTATCTGTCACTTTGTAGACATGTGCGGGGCCAAAAATAGGGTTTTGTGTAGTTCACTTGCAGCTTGATTGTCCCTTTGAAGGATCTAGTTTCACCCTTTCTGGCCTGGTGTTTATTTTCTGTAGGTTTCTGATCAGCATTCACCACCTTAATTTGGTATTTCTATTCTGTCCTTTTATTTTTTTAGCCTCTCAAGTGACATCGATGATTCATTTGTTTGAAGCTTCATGTTAATTGTCAATTTTTTATACTGTGAGTGAGAATGGAAAGAGCTGAATTGGCACACATTCAGATTGAGGTGATGCAACTTCTGTATGATTTTCCAGAAAGACATTCTAGTTTAACATAAAGTCAAGACAAAAAAAAAAAAAACCTAACATGCTGCAGAGAGAGTAATTTAAACCATGTTTGTATGAACGGATGCTGGCCCGGCTCTCCAATTTTACCTAGGTATTGTTTTCAATAACAATGTGGTCATGGAAACGAGAGTCTGACAAAAAAGCTTAAGTTATTTATTTTGTTTGTTTTTGATTTTATATGTTGTCTAATCCTCTTACAGGCTAATCCAAGTCCCGCCCCTCCTGAAATCCACTCACCACAACACAGTTTATAGCAAAAAAGACATCCAAGCATGATTTGTCCACTTATTTGTGTAAAAATGACTTTAATACTAAGGAAGGGCAAACAAGACACTGCTGTAATTGTGTAATTTGTACTCTGGTATTGAAGATAAACAACTCCTAGATTAATCCTGCTGCTCAGGTGGCCCGTGGATCCATCTTCTCCTTTTTTCTAATGTTGACTTGAAACCCAATGTGATATCATTGTCTGATTCTTTGTCACCCCTCCTGCTTTAGGATCTTTTCCTGGCTGAGATGCTACAAAACAACAAGGACCAGATTGCCTGTTACCACGAGCACGACTCCCTGCTGGACCACAAGGAAGAGGAAGCCCTCAGCGAGGAGGACCGCAAGGCTGCTTGGGCCGAATACGAAGCAGAGAAAAAGGTAGGAAAGGAGAAACGCACAGGTCTGCTCCCAACGAGTATCAAAGGTGGACATGTACGGCACTTAACCTTTGTGTCCATCATTCCCCACATCTCTGACTTCTACGTTCAAGCTATGTGAAGGCTTGTTTTTCAGCCCAGGATGTTAGTTTATGTTGGATCTTTTTAATCCTTTCATCACAGTAAAGAGATGACGGAGCCTTTCCTTTCTCCCGTCTGTGATCGTCATTTTGCAGCAGGCTTGTGATCTCTGTAACAAGCACTGCCGGAGTCTTGAGTGTTAGGGACTCTTTCCACAGCCCCCTCCCCTTTCCATCTCTATTCTTGTAGGACAAATCAATGGGCAATTAGTGGGGTTTATTTGGAGAAGTGTATGGAGGGGGAGCTGATGTTGTAAGAGATCAGGAGCAGGTCTCCTCTCCCTCCCTCTGTGTAATCCTAGATTCTAATTCACTCTAATGATTATTTTTCCAACACACTCTCTCCTCTGCCCTCTGTGCGCCTTAAGCGGCTTTTCCCTGCAGCTCCTCTGCTTTTTAAGAGAACAGAGGGTTCCCAGTCGCAGAGGCCCAGTGTGTGCATTTCACTTTGTTTTCGCATCACTGCAGTCTGTTATCCAGTGAAGATGCAGGAGTCAGTTGACTGAGCTGCCGCAGTATCACGTTGTGTTCTTGGATCTTTGTGGGAGTAACAACTGGAACGTAACCCTGCCTCTGCTAATGTCTTCACAACTTAAGGGTTGGCCAGTGGTGGCAGGGAAAGGCTGTGTGTATGAATATCAGATTTGCAACTCAGGAAATGGGGAAAAACTGTGAGAACCTGATCAGGCGCCCAAAACTAAACTGAACCCAGTAGCCCTCCTGTCTCTCTGGGACGACCTCTGCTCAGTACAGATCTCCGGGAGTCTCGTGTCATAAATTTCTAAGCTTTGGAAATTAAGTCCAGCCTAGATTTTTGTGTCTGTGTGAAGATGTATATAAGTCAGTGGAGAATCTGGCAATAAGGAAGTCCAAAAGAGGCTGCTTGTTGAAAGTGAAGTGTGTGCCTGCACACATGTAGTTGTTACAAGGTTTTGTTTAGGCCTGCACACCTGTCTGTGACCAAAGGCTGTCCAAAGACCCCCATAGGCCCCTAACAAACACACACATACACACCCCTACATACCGGATGGCCAGATTACAGGGCACGGGAAAACCATCTGCAGCAGAGGCTCAATTACACACAAACATCGGCATCCTGCTGGCCTTTACTGGGACAAGACTGTTTACCTCAGGTCACTACACACACAAATGTTAACAAGGCGATGTGTTCCTCTTCTACAGTGAAATAAGCCATTTGTGTCAAAGTTTAATAACTTTGTGATAGGTTTTACTCATTGAACATGAGGTGAAGAGCCAGAGACAGTCGCTGTGAATGAGTTTTGACAGGAGAGGTGTCAATGATGGCATACAGTCTCCCATCATGCTCTTGGTAACTCTTTTAACACCTGTTTAATAGTTGTGTAGTAATCCTGCCTCCTGTCTCCATCTTTCATCTCTCAGGGTCTGTCCATGAGGACCAACTACCAGTCTGGTTACCCCCAGATGGACATGGGCACCTCAAACTACTTCTCCTTCAACATGGCGGCTTTGGCCTCCATGACCAACCAGCAGCTGGAGGTAAGTAATGAGCTCCACATGCCCCTCTCCTCCCCCATCGTTCCCCACGGCGTGGCGCCCCACATTCCTCAGACCCCACTGCTAATTGTGACAGCAGACTAGTAGCCGGCGAGCCCAGCTCTGCCCTGCTTCTCCACCCGACAGTTTGTAATACTCCATGTCTGGGGCAGCGTCTATTTATACCCAGTGGCACATCTGATGGAGGGCCAGGACAGCACACTGACCATTGTGTGTTTTTAAAGCTGCTTCAGAAGAACTGGATCAGAATCCAAACAGCTTTCATACCTGTCAAATCTTTAATCCACACAAACACTGGAAAAATGTGATAAGATATTTGGAGATTTTTTTTAGTTTTGAGAATTTTACGTAAAACTCCTCCTCCACCTCAGGCCTTTATTACACAAAGAACAACCTCTCAAATGACCAGAGGAATCAGATGATCCTATAAGAAAAAGTACTTTTCGCTAATGAGCTTTGTGGATAATAGCATCCAAAGAATGGAATTTATAACCACATCAGAGAAATCAACACTCACCGTTCTTTCACTTGTCAGCTGAAACACTGGCTCATAAACTACCAAACATGTGAAAACTGAACATATCTGCCCCTACCGCTGCCACACTGTGGTAAACCCTAGTACATTTCATTTTCATCAGTTGTCATTAATAATTTGTATTGCACATGATATTTCTTTTGCAAATTTTTCTACAATTGTTCGTTCTGTTCTGTTCAAGCTGTGTTTTAGACACTGGGCGTAACAGAAGCCACGTTGGCTAACTCGGGCTCATTATGCTTATGTTGATTTACGAGCACTATCTGTCAAATAAAGCAATAAATGAAACACAGACAACTGGCTTAAAAAAAAACAACACATTCTTGTTTAGAGTTTTATGACCATTGCATCTTTGTTTTGTTGAAAGCATCCACACCCTTAAAAGCTTGCAAAAGTGATTCAAATAGTAAACAAATGATACATCCTGTGAGTATTTCAGGAAAGGTTGCTCATTTCCAGGGATGGAATCAATACATTTTCATTGATACCAGTGCAATTGTTAAGTCCACTTCTCAGTCCATGTTTTTACTGATTCTGCTAGCGGTTCCTGAACAGACCTAAAATACTACTGTTTTATTATGTCTGTTTTTTGGCTGACAATGTGAACACTCAATAGTACCTCAAACAATGAGCACTGTCTTTGCTGCCTCCAAGTTAGCCCAGTGTCACTGTATTAGTGAGATTTGGTTATATGATCTAAATATAATATCTCCAAGGTACGGTTGCAGCCATTCGTCTATACAGTAAAGTAAATCCCATATAGTTTGAGGGAGCTTGAGCAAGTTTTGTGCACATGAAGTCCTCTTGATGTGTGACATGGTTAATGTTGCAGGTGATAAATTCGTTTGTTTGTTGGTATTTTTTATGCTTCATTCACCGCATACAAGGAATTTTTTGTCTCTCTAGATTAATATAAAATAAAAAGTAGAACAAGAAAAAAATCTATATACTGTACATAAAAGCAGAGCTATCTACTTATATTACAAATTTAATGCCTAGTTTAATTTCATTTTCAAAGACACAAAGTCACAGAATATTGTCTTGGAAGTGACCGTGCAGCAAATGAGACACCGACAGACAAAGCTAAGGGATCAGAAAGTTGCAACTACTGTAGCAGCTCATCACTTAACGTTACCGTTATGAGCTGGCATCAAACTAAGAGAAGAAAATACAAGATTAATGATGGTTTTTTTTTTTTCTATTTTTACCCCCTTTTCATGATCATCATCTGATCTGACTTGCTGGCTGCCTGACAGGTTTAATAATAATAATCTGCACGCTGAAAAAAGACGAGTCGTAACCTTTTTTTTTTTTTTTTTTTTTTTTTTTTTTAGCTAATTCCTACAGTCTTACATTAATGTTTGCTCCAACTGCAGCTCACCAGTAATAAATATGTTGTCTTGTCTTCAGGATCTTATCAACCAGGGACGGCAGAAGGTCTTTGAAGCAACAAACTCATTGAAGTCTTTACGTCCGGAGGCATTAGAGGATACTATTGCTAGAGTGGTGAGTGGAAAGCGTTTATGCAAACAAGGACAAGGTCTTTGTCAGAAGAATTCCTTTACGATATCTCTGTTATAACCGGACTTGAACAGCTCTGATGGTAGTTAACTGGTCCTCTCTCCCTCCAGTGGAAGGAAAACCCGACGCTGACAGAGAGCCAGGTCCAGTCTATGGCCCTGAGCCGACAGGCCTCAGTGGAGCTGGAGGTCAAGCGCAGAGAAGCCATTTACAGGGACGTCCTCGCTCGGCAGCAGGGGGTAAGAGCTGCTCTGGGAAAAGCCCATAAAAAACATTAAACTACTTTTAAGACAAGAATAAAGATAACGTATGCAGGTGAACCATAGTGACAAAACTGGCAAGATTTAGTTGAAATCATCATCATCTTATAAACTGGAATAAAGTGAGTATCTCTTTGAATAGACAGAGCATGTAGAAGCGGTAATAATCACTGGACAACCTTGAAAAAGATGTGAACATTTAAGCCATCAGGGTTTTATTTTCTGTAGATATGAGACAAAAAACTGGCAAAAGACATAAAGTTTGCTTTAAAAATGTGATGGACATTAAAGCTATGAATAACAAAAAACTAATTTTCTTAGTAACAAGTAACATAAATGAAGAATCTGGTATATGAAAAAACCTACAGAGCAGAATATCAGTTATGTTTAAATGCTACAGAAAGTCACAAATTATTTCCAAAATTGTATAGAAGGTACAATTAATTTTTATCAGTATAATCAGAAACCTAATGTAGACATATCATAGGTCTACATGAACTGGGTCTCAAAAACTAAATGATGAACTTAATCATAATCCTAGTAGGTTTTTGGGTTTGAGTCAAACATATATTTGACCTCTAACCATCAGCCCAGGTGTTCATTCCCAAGCAGCAACAAGTTGTGATAAAACAATCACCACATGCAGCTTTGTCCACAATACTTAACATCTGACAAAAACAAATAAAAAAACTTCAACAGCAGCCAAAATACTTTAACCTGGAAAGTCAGACATGCATTGGATTAACTCATTTATTCCCATTAACTTGCATGCAAACTTGTGGTTTTGTTCTCTCATGTTCAGTGCAGTAACCCAATAAGTTATGACGTTCTCCCTCTGCGGTGAATTTTGTTCTATTTGGCCAATTTGAAATGTAGAGTATTTTTTTCCTGTTATTTTCCAGTGTATTCTGAAGGTTTAAGCTGTTGTTGTTCAGCTGGTAGCTATTTCTCTCTTTGTCTTTTAATCTGGACGATTATAGATGATTTGCAATATTGTGGAACTCAGGACAAACATTATGTATAGGGCTTTCTTTTTTTTACACCTATGTGCTGTATTTTGCAATATCAGTAAACCGTAATGAAAACGCAAAGGTGTCATCAACATTATTTATATAAAAAAGAAAATAATAAAATAAAATATTCAATAATGTCTAAATTGACAGCACTAATCAGGCATTTTTCAACTCTCAAAAAGATAAACCTTGATTAGATTAATTGACACCAGTTCCATCTGTGTTGCCATGGTAATGCTTCTGCCAGTATACACATTCTATTCATCCATGTAACCAGAAGAACGTCAGCTAAAAGCTCAATAAAACCAATTGTCTGGCAATAGTACACCATCCAAACAAGCACTTACATGGGCAAATACCCAGAACAAGCGAACATTTCAAGACCAGCTTGGGTCATGAATAATTTAATAAAACGGACCAATGTGACGAACTTAGCAGTGCTAAGCTAACACTAAGCAGATCCAACCATACAAAAGTGTTATTTCTCTATTGCTAAATGTCACTGAACAAGCCACAGTCATTATTACACATTCTGCTTTACCTTTGCTGTTTTCTGATCACTACTTGGTTTTATATTAATGCTTCTGCTATCGGTTAACCCATCGTTTTATGTTGCATTAAAATGATTCCAATTGGAAAGAAATGGCCCAGGGTTCAACAGGTTAATTCAGGTTATCGTCCAGCTTTATGTCTTTCAGCCTGGTCTTAGGTTTATTTATTTATTTTTTATTCTTAAATGTGTGCTTCTCCTAAATGTCTGTATGTTTGTGTCTTCACAGCTAATGACATACGTGCAGAAGCTGATCACCAACAGGAAGGTGCAAGAACAGCAGCTGGCCATGGCCAAACAGGCCAGTTACCTGAGCCAGCTGGCAATGCAGAACGGCATGCTGGGAGGCCCTGGGATCAGCCAGATGGACCTGCTGGGGCTCTACCAGCAGCTCCACGGCCTTGGCACGCATCAGACCACGGACAAGAATCCCGGGCCCTCTAAGGGCCTGTAGGTCAGGACGGCTCCTCCACACCCTCACTCAGCTAGCCGGCTCCCAGTGGCCCAGTCCCAGCGAGGCCCTGTGGTCTGTACCAGATGCATCACAAGACCACTTAGATCTCAAAGCGACCCGGTTCAGTTCATCCTGATTGAAAATGGAGCACCAAACAGAGGGTGGTGTAGTTTTGAGATGAGGGCCACACACAAGATTGGCTCAGTCTTTTATTGTGTAGTTCACTGAGAGAAAAGGCAGTATGGTATAAAAATAACTGTGTGACCTGGGTCGAGTAGGAGGTTAAACAAAAAAAATGTATATACAGCCTCAATGTTATTCAAGTTCTATATCTTAATTTTTTCAAGTATTTAAAGACAAACAAATCTACCCCCAATGCTTTTAGGCATTGTATCGTTTCCCCTTAAAAGAGGGCTTTGTTATTATTTAAAGTCAGTTTTTTATACTGTTTTAAATGCCTAACAAACCTGAGTGGGACCAGTGTCGATGGTGACAGGACTCTATGTAAAGCTCCTCATGATAGCAGCCCCAGTAGGTTCCTCCACCAACATCCAGAAGGTGGAGAACTGTTGGTGCTTCAAAGTCCTGCTCTTTTTTTGAAGGTAGAATAAATTGATACATCAACAAAAAAACCAGAAAAAAAATATGGCCTTATATTTGTTTCCTAAAAATAATGCAGTGTAAAGTACTAAAATTTCAGATTTGTTGAGAATCTTTTCTATTATGCTTTTAAGTGTTTACATTAGTTGTTGCTGGACATGGTAATGGAATGCTTGTGTTGTTCAAAACTGCCTGCCGGTTCTTAAGACCTTTTTCGTAACATCATTCACATTGTCACGTGTTGTCTAGCATAGCACTGTGCGTCCTGCTCATTGTTTATGTTCCACTTGTGTTGATCCTAAGCCAGGGGGTGAATGACTGGGTCTCTAAAAGCACAACACGTTCAGCCTGGTATCACAGGGCCCAAACTCGTACTCTTTACTCGTCCGTCAAAGTCGGGAAGCATTTGATATGAAGGTGAAGACTGGAGATCTTCGTACTTCCGGCTGACATGCATCTGCTTTGAGAGATGTGCCCCCCCCGGACGCTGTAGGCGCAACAGGTGGGACCCCAGACCCCCCCCCCCCCCGTCTTCTACTTTGGCACATTCTTGCTTCTAAATGCTTAAACTGGTGTAGCTGTTAACCATGAGGAACATGTACATTTCTCATGAAGAGGCGCCTGTTGTCTCTAGTTGGCTCCTGTGTTTGCACCACTTGTATTTCATAATTGTAGATTAACTTTTTTGCCCTCCTAAGAATGTTATGTTAGCAAATACATGATTTGCCATGAATCTGATCTGCTATTATCTTGTCAAGTATTTAATATAACATTTAATAAAGTGACCAAAAGGATGAACGCTTTATTCAGAGTCATTTATTCGATTTGCTCTTTATTTGTGGTTTCCCATTATACACCTTTATGGTAATAAATATTTCTATTTAGGTTCAAAATAGTTACGTAGTGTAGAGGTTGAGTTTTATTTTTCAACTAACACTTTTTATAAGGATTCTTAAATTTGACTTTGATATTATTGGACTTATGAAGTGGCTTGAGTGTTAACATCAAATTATTAACTCACATTTATTTGGCACGTCTCTACTGCAGATTCTTTTTTTCTAGCCTCTGGCATCTGCACCGCTACAGACATGTTGGCTGATATTATTTGATTTAATGATTGCACTGCTTCATTCAGGTTTCTTGTTTATTCTTGTTTTCTAGTCAGACAATCAACAAATCAGACAGTGGTGGTTTGAAGTAAAATAAACAATGGGAAATCAGATAACTCTTAGGTCCTGATGCGCTGTCCCTGCATTTCACACACAGTGCACTAAGTGCCTTTTGTCCCGCTCTCTTCCCTTCAATCTGTCATCTATTTTTCCCTCTCCCAGTATTGTTTTCATTTCTCAGTCTGCCAGGGTTTTCCCCTGCATGTCTTTGACTTTTCCATTCCCTTCCCCCAGGGGAGCTTGCTCTCACAGCTTACAGATATCTGCCAGTGGAGAAACATTACAACTATTGCAGATGTTGAAATGTTGATCCCATCCCCTCTTAGCCCCAGATTACCACCGCTCCAGGTTTGCGGCACATCCACGCCGGTTCTCTGTGTGGCAGGCAGCTGTTTCTGTCCATTGAGAAAGGCCTAGTGCAGAGACTCCACTGTAGTGGGGTCAGTGAGGCCCCTGCAACCATTGACCAATCGCTACCCAACCCATGCTGATGTGTAAAGCCAATTAGTAGTCGGGATCCAGTTGCATAAGGAATCTGATTTGATACGGTGTATGTAGGCCGACTAAGACCTTATGGAGACAGAGAGGGTCTGTGCGCATTAGTCCGTAAAGGGTTTATGAGGGTAAATTGCCATGAGATTGCATGGGTGTTCACCTCTGGGAAAATATCTGCTGCATCTGTCAACTGCTTTGTCAGGACGCTGAATCGAAATAATACCTAAAGTTGATCCACAGGTAAAAGAATATACGTATAAGTCTTAAAAATGAAAGAAAAGAAATGCGGCATTCACATACGATATGATTTATATCTGGGTTTAATTGGTACATCATATTTTTATCCAAGCAAAAATAGTCTCTCACAATGAATTCTCAATAGGACAATTTTATTGTCATGTTCATTGCAGTTCTTCATTTTTTTTGTTTGCTTTTTTTTTTTTGGTGTAATTTCAGTAGAATCTACAGTTCAGATAACTTCAAGTTCATTACAAAATAAAGTCTTTGCAATAAATAAATATAGATTTATATTTATACTTTATATGTAGAAAATAAATATATCGTACATCTCATAAATAGGATCACCCATATGTACACCTCAGCTGCTTGCATTTTTAATAATGTTCGTGACACTTTGAACATTACAAGTCACCATCCTTTAAAACCCATCAGTTAATTCTTTACAACCATGGTCAGAGAAGTGCTTTTGTCCCAAACTCGGTCACCTTTTTTTTTTCTTTTTTTTTTTTTTGCCTGTAATTTCCTAGAAGATGGTGCTTAATATGTTTATTTAAATGTAAATGTCATCAGATGAAGAGATCAAATGAGCTTACAGCTGGGACTGGGCATGTGCAGTAAGTGCTCTTTCATTGATCCCACATTCATTGTAGAGATTTGGTTTCGTCTTCACTTATTGAGTTAGAATAATTCTTAATAAAACTCCAGTTTGGCTCATTACAGTTCTCTGCCTCACAGACATTCCTCGTACAGACTCTTCAGTACCTGACTTTGCCAACCTGTCACTTGACATGTTCTATCTCTGACCATCCTATCTATCATCATGAATGTGGAATGTGCCCTCTTTTTAATTTCACATGACCATTGCTGTCATCTGCAGTGCTTTCTGTCATCTGGAGCTCCTAAAAAAAAAGTCTTTTATTCAATGTGACTCGCTCTTTTTCATAGTTTGTAATAGTCAGCCATTCACGATCTTGCCCACAGACTTAGTGCTACACACACACACACACAAAAAAGGCTGTGACTGCAGCTGTCGTTGCATATCACTTCGATACGTGTCTAAAAAGTGGTTATTGAGAAAACATGGCACCTGATTTTGAATTCGGCCCACAGCCGGCAGTCATATGGGCCTGAGGCCACCGTCTCCATCAGTTTTGACCTCCTTTCTCCATGTCTGCAGTGGTTTTACAGGATAAC
The DNA here is from genome assembly GCA_037367365.1 of Apogon talboti. Lineage (NCBI taxonomy): Eukaryota > Metazoa > Chordata > Actinopteri > Kurtiformes > Apogonidae > Apogon > Apogon talboti. The sequence goes on from JAPQRQ010000002.1 coordinate 23,361,727, forward strand.
TTTCCCTCCTCACTAAGGTCACAAGTCCGCTGCAGAGGCAGTGAGGCGTCATCCAGGGACATGCACAATGTTTATGTCAGTGCTGTACGTGTTTGGCCGAGGCACAAACGCAGTGACCTCAGGAGGAGTTGATGAAAGCAACAAGGTTGAGAGGGTAAACAGTTCTGTACCAGGCTCCAAAGATCCACAACAACTGCTCTCTCTTTTTTCTGGCCCTCCAAGTGGATCCACTTGTGAGGTGAGCGCTGGTCACCTGTACTGGAATAAGTCCCGGTATGCCTGAGGGATCTTTTCAATCTCCACTGGCCTGGGTAAGAAGTGGGTGAGTTTCTGGTGTTTTTTAGTCCTGCCGCCCTCCCTGGGTGAGCCATCCTTATTTAAGGCCACGTAGTAGAACCGCCCCGTGTCCGTGTGTTTGTATAGAGTTGAAGCGTAGGTATTGTACCAGTTCTCCTCAAATTGCTCCCTGAACACACATTCTGCTGTCAGCTTCTTCTGCAGGAAAGAAAGCAACACATTAGTCACATGTTGAAGTCCTGCTCACATAAAAATGAGTGAGTAGTGAAAAGCTGAGATGGATGATGCTGCTAAACAGACAGATTCTCCTCTTACGGATGGACTGGTTAATACATGCCACTGGCTAATCTGAGCAGTTTTGACGTTTGGCCCATGAACTGAAATGAACCAGTAGAGACTCATTTAGGCAGGTGCTCATTATGACAAAAGAGGGGAAGTCATTACAAGCAGCTTTTCACTTTACACCCCATACTCACTCCTTAGACCTGTTAACCTCTCATTGGGCACAGAAGAATATTTCCTTCCCTCTGATGCAACAGTGAGCACACACACCCAGTGTTCATCCACTCTTAATGTGGTGCACACAGAGCAGTTCTCAGAGCCTCGGCCCTCACTGACACCACAGCATGAGCGATGGCTGTGGGTTCAGCAGGTGAGACTGTGCTGGCTGAGTGAGTGTGTGAGAACAATAAGAGACATCAGGGTTAGAGCTGCTTTCTGCCAAGAACAGTCAGTCATGCAGCGGTTCTGCTGCAATGCCTGCCGCGCGATCTGCTCTCCAGCTTCATGCATGTCAAGGGTATCACCACGATGACTGGGAGCCAAAAATGAGCCCCGTTGGAGGGTGGTGTGTGGGGCACAGGGGGTACAAGGTTGGCCCTGATGTCCTTTGTCCTTCCTGGACACCTTTTCCTCATATTTACTTTTTTGGCTATGAATACATGGTGCCTCTACACAACAGTATGAATGTTCCTGATCAGTCTCCCACTCCCTTCAACACACTTTACAGTTTAAGAAAGTGTTTGTGCAAGAGTCTCGGTTTTTATTCCAGAAGCAATTTTGTTGATTGGCTGTCAGGCTGTGCTTGGCTGCGGCTGTGTGGTGAAGCTGTTGTCTGTAAACACAGCCTAAGGGCACATGACTGGGCCAGCTCCATCCAAATACACACAAACCTCATCCGATCAAAAGCTCGTCAAGGTCTGGTGGTTGTGGGCCGGAAGCACCCTTCTACCTGTTACCCAGTTTCACTGGCGGCTAGTTCCTCCCCCCACCTGAAGGCCTCTCAGGCTCAGACAGATATGTCTGCATCTCTCTCCCTCTGTCAGTCAGGTGACTCAGTCAGGTGTGCAATTATCCCCACCCCCCAAACACTGCCTCCTGCCACCACTTCCCCCCCCAGGGTCAAAGCTTCAGGATGCCAGACTGATAGCACACAGTAACAATATCTGCACTTCCAACACAATGGCCGTACTTAAAAGTAGCCTCTGTTCAGAGCCGGGGGGGGGGAGTCCAAGCCCTGAGAGGCCCTCAGGTAATGCCCTGGGACACCTGATACATGTAACCCTCACATACTTCCCCTCCATTGTTTTTATCTCTTTCCTTTTCCCCTCGCTGTCCTCAGATATTAAGCTTATGTGAGACAAAGTCAGCCAAGTTACAAAAACAACATGTACCACTAACAAATGTCTTCTTTATTCAACCCCACAGTCTAAACTTGTATCCAGCTGCACATGCAGAGGTCATCTAAAAATCCACCAAACACCACACATCCAAAGTGACTCTGAACAGCCCTGTGTCCACTTTGGGAAAATATGTAAATATTTCTGCATATCTGAGAACAGAATGAAGAGGTTGGTTTGCTTCCTACAGCTCCAAACAAGTCTGAGGTGGATCTTTGAGCTTTTTCTTGAATCCCTTCACTTTAAAGACAAGTAAAAAAACATATTTTTTCTCCTTTTCTTTGCATCAGCTGGAGTTTTTGGTCAAAACGTCCGCACTGTTTACTGGACCTGCTGTCTAAATGCATTTGCATAATCATTATACTAAAGGAAATCAGCAGGAGAAGGAGCTACGGCACTGAGAGTGTGAGAGTCTGTACAAGAAACACATACTTGTTTTGTCTCATGTGGTTTTCCCATCTGCCACGTATGGGAACCTTGATAACAAACTGACTCCCAGATGAAAACCTCTTTCCAAAAGGTTAATACTGACTTACAATGCGATGAAGAATTTAATTCATTTGCAAATCTAATGTGCTCAAATCCAGCCTGGTTGTGAGTGAGACCGTGGGCTGGATGGTGAAGGTGGGGTTGGAAATGGAAGGAGGGTTTTGACTCACCGACCCATAGAGCTCTCCTTTCTCATTCATGCCGAGGTAGAGTCCAGCGTCCACTCCTCTGATGCTGACCAGACCCACTGCCAGACTGATGAACTCCAGGATACCTGAGGTCAAACACGCAACACACCGCCAGTCAGAGAAACCCACAAACACACTGTAAACACTTTAGCAAACAGCTGAAACAGACCACTGAAGAAATGTGAATCCACCTGCATGGGTTGGACAGGAAAAAAACTATTTTTATTTTTTCCTCTCCTGAAATCATACAATATCACATTATATCATATTGAAATTTCCAGTGTTCATGCTAAGACAAAACAACACACACTAAATATTCAAGGCTATATGATAACTCTTCATTGTATCACAACAGCAAATGCACCTAATAGAATAATAGGGTATGGGTTAGACTGCACATAGGTTCTTTTCTTTTTATTTAGTCTGACAGGTTGTGGTGTCTATAAATGTCTTTGGGACTTCCCAAACCTACTACTAATACAAAGTGAGGAGTCACTTTTATGGAGCTCAGTTGTGGGTTAAGTCGTTGGGTGAACTGCTGACTCACAGGAAGTCCCAGCAAAAGGAACATACACTTCAAAGAGGAGGAAACAACCGGTAAAATTAAAAGCCATGGGCTGTTGTGATGTCGAGGTTAGTCAGAGAGGATCTGGCTGCGCTGACTGGCACAGAGGCCAGCTTCCAGCCACCTGGTCCCCATCTCTCCGACCTCAACTGATGCCAAAGGATGACAGAGAAGATCCCTTTAATTTTTTGTGGGGAAAAGAGTGTGTTTCACATCCCTTTAATCAAAGCCACGTCTCCCTCGCAGCTCTGACAAAGACCTTGCATTTTAAGGCTAAGTAAAGCCAGAAACAAACACGCGGACCACCCATCCCTGTAAACCGGCTTATTTTGGCTGTAGTCTGAACATTAAACCGTCCCTGAATTCCGCAGTGGTCATGCTTTAATTTAGAGTTATTCCGCTCTTTCCGCACCGAGAGAGCCGCTCTGCACCTGTGAGATGACTGCATGGCTATGAGGCGCGAGACATGTGCGTATCTGCCCTCTGACCTCATTTGTTTATCGTTCTCCAGCGAGCCGCACCTCGCTCCATTGACATTAATGTTACAAAGCAGAGCGCGAGCCCGGGCCAGCTTCAAGCGTCGCGAGACGAGCTCTGCTTGTTTGCGGCTGAGCAGAAACACCTGCGGCCCCACGCGCACTGGGGTTGGGGTGGGGTTGTCAGGGAAAGGTGTGGAGCTGTGCGTAATGCTCCAGGTGACAGTGACGCACGGATAGGAGTTCACAGGGGACGAGCGGCAGGAAGCATCCCAATTAAGTCACCTCTGGAAATGAGCTGAGATAGATTTAACAGCAGGAAAATTTAAAAAGATTTTACATTTTATTATTTTGCTAAAAAAAAAAGATGGAAGCCATGTTGGGATCTGAAAAAGTAACAGGGTTGTCCCCAAGAGCGCGTTGGCTATAATCTGACGCAAATTAGAATTTAATGTTCACATTCAGAGTTCACATTTAAAAATAAGTGCTTTCTAATTTCTGTGAAAAATAAAATCACAGCCATAGAAGTCTTCTCACCGAATCTGCTGTGGTCCTGTCTTGTCCCGTGTACTGTCCCATTGGGGAATATCTCCAGCTGAAAGCCTGTCCTGCAGTAGAGCTGCCGCCGCCTCAGGATCCCTTTGAGGTGCCCAAAATCCGTCGGCGACCCACGCTGCAGCCTCCCCTCAATCTGTCCCAGCCGCTCATTCAAGCCCACGGGAGACTCCGGTAGGGGCATATTCCCGAGCGCAGGAAAGCTTTGTAAATCCAAGTCGAGTGTCCCCAGAAAACTCCCGACCTCTGCCATCGTATGCACAGCTGTCAAATTAAGCGAAGGCATTTCTAATGTACGGTGACTTAAGGAGGGAGAAAAGTTTACGGTGCAACTCAGACTCAGAGGTCCGGTCCATGCACGCACAAAGCGTACCGAGCGCGTCGTGCTCCTCCAAATCAGCGCAGTCCTCTCAGCTTATTAATCGTCCTTTGCTATATTCATCAGTTTGATATCTCTGTTTATCAGATGGAAAGACTCTATTATATACATACTCCCCACGCATTCTCACATTGGATATTCAAACACAAGCCACGCCTGGCTGGCATCCCTTCTTACGCGCATCAGTTTCCTTTACTGAATGTGCGCTTTCAGTTCAACTTTTACTACTGACGATGCCGCCGTCTACACTTGTCTTTGACTGCTTTCTTCAAAACAGGCTGTATGTCTTCCGAAGAATGAAGTCCACAAGTATCTTCTCATAGCTCCTGCTTTCCTGAATGCGGTCCCAGGCTGTCTGTTACATTCACATAACCTACCCAGGGGCAGGGAAGTCTGGTAAGAGTTTGTGGTGCATTAAAATGCGACGCAGATGCAGAAGCAAAGACCATCATTGTTAAAACTCAAATGTCAGCTGACAGAAAACCGAAAAGCTACATGTATCATAAACTGTAACAACCACTGCACCACAAATGCAATCCATAATTTTACACTGACTGCTTTTGGTCACACCATAGCTTCTCAAAAAGACAGAAAACCACAGATCATTTAGCGAACGATTCCCCACAAGATTATCAAAATAACCTGTGCATAATCTCAGAGCAATCCAACCTCCTGCACAAGTGACAGTGCCAACCACTGCAGTTGGACGTTTTCATGAGAGCATTTTCTCCACCTCCTTGTTGGAAGCAGGTGCTTCCTCGCCCCTCTGCACAACGTTTGCACTGTGCTCCAACAAACCAGCAGCCTAACCACTTGTACTACTGGCAAGGAAGGGAGGGGGGTAAAGGAAAATCCAAACGCTGATGACGTGCACTATCAAATCGAGTGGAGCAGGGGATCAGTGAGCCATTTCAATCATCACAGGGGCTGCAAGAAAAGGTCAAGAAAACGTTTTAACCTCTCCAACATTAGTATTCACAACCTGCAAAATGACTTTTATTCTAAGAGAATCACATCTGCAGCTCCTCAACATGAGGTTCTGCTCCTTAGCAGTTATGTAACAACAAAAACAGGAGACCAAACACTGAGAAAATATAGATATGGTGTATATTTAACTGCTTTACTCTCATTGAGCTTGAAACTGTTGAAACTGAGTCAGACAATGAGCACCTGCACATCTCTGCCTTTCTCTCAGCTTCAGCCAAAGTCCCACCAGTGATGTCAAACATTTTCAAAGTGAGCTCTGCTATCATGCTCAGAAAGGTGCACATTAAAGAGAACACAGAGAACCATAACAGGAATAATGAATAATAGGTGTAATTTATGATTGAATGGGGATTTTGTATCTCTTCTGCGCACAATGGGGCGACGGGTTTGAACTTGTGTCTTTGCAGGAAAAGAAAAAAAACCAAAATGCAGCTGTTTAGTGAAGACTTGATTTCTGTGAAGATTGAAATGAAAACAAACTCCAGGAGTGTTTTAATTAGTTCACTGTCTTTGAGATATTATTGACAGCAGGACGGGTGGGAGGGGAGGACCGTGATTACATCAATAACACCGTTTAACTATTAGGTGTGTTATTTTAGACCTCCTTCAAGCTGTTTTCGGAAACCCCCGTCCTGAGGAGGAGTTCTCACCTCAGAGCTCAGAGCTGCTCATCACAAGCAGCACCCTTCCTTCCCTGTAGAGAAATGTGATTTATGACAGTGGATCACTTCAGTGAATGGTGACAAATAGTATGTTAAATTTCCACAAAGTATGTATAATTGTTTTGATGTCACCGTCAGCCCTTGATGGATTCCTTAGCTCCTTGTTTTTTTGTTAATTTATCAACTTGCGTGGTGGCAGTGCAATCTATTTTGAAGCAGATGTGAGTGGCTGTGAGAGTGGGATACAGTACGATTGACCCTCCAAAGCACGCAGGCCTTTTTCACTGCTACTAATTATGCCACTATAAATCTTACGGGTGTGTCATGGCGGCATTGAAGTCAGAGGAGGGACAGTGGCTTTCAGCTGGTGCGGGATATGAAAGGTGGTGGGGGTGATGAATGCCCATGGGCCTCCGCTTGATGAATTGGGCAAGGGGTTGACGAGGAGTCAGCGATGGTCAGGCTTTGTGCGAACAGACACCAGGGCCCTCGCTGCAGAACAGGATGAAAGGAGGATTCGTCTCAGCTAAAGGCTGGAAGGAGAGGGATTAATGAAAAAAGAGAGGGAAAGAGAGAAAGAAAGAGATTGAGCAAGTGAAACGGCGTAATAGAAAATTAAAAGGAAACACCCAAGCTCCTTTTTCTTGTGCGTGTTGACTTTCACTCACTGTCCATGTCCTGTGTGCAAACTGAAATCAATCTTAATGGCTGTTAAGTGTTAGGATCAAAATCTAGAGGTGGTACATTTTGATGTGACTTTTTTTGGTAGCTATTAGAACTACATCTGTTGCTGGTCAGGCATATTATATAGTTGACATGGCAGATTTATGGCTGCAGACTAAAAAAAAAGAGTTAAAATGTTCCCATATGCTGAGAACCTGCAGAGGATATAGAAATGAAGATAATGACCTCAAGTGCATGGCTACAGCTTTGAAGTCGCTCTCCCATGAGTCAGAGGGAGGGAGAGTCGGAATTGAAAATGAAGTTACACTTGCAATGGGAATTGGGGGCTAATAAGTGCCTCACCTGTTTATTTGGATTAACCAAACTTCATATGTGTCCTCTTCAGAGGGGTGAGCAAAGGTCAGTCTGCGCAAATAAAGCCGGTGTGTTTTACAGGCAGAGATTGTAACGTGGAGCACACAGGAGGTGTTTGTCTCTTTTAAATACAGTTCATGTTGCAATAAAGTATTTGTCTCAGTGTCATTTTAAAAAGAAAACCCTCAATAAATTGTGTCGCGTGTCAGTGAGGAGGGCATCTCTTCTCTTGTCAGCATTGAAGTACAGATACTTAGTCGCTGCAGGTACGAGAGTTTTTAACCCAATATCACTACCTGTACATGTTATTTTACATCATAACACACTTTTATGACTTACAGCACATAGAAAAGATGATCCCTTGCTTTACTGAATGGTGTATATCAGATGTAAAAATAAAAAAAAAAGGTGTCAATGACACTGCTCACATTCAAGACTAATTTGCATATTGGAGCATCTTCCTATACTTTGAGTACATGTCAGAGCCTGTACATTTTCACCTCTACTTGATAAAGAGTGTACTCATTCCACCTCTGCCCATCAGTGCTATACTGAATGGACTCGGTGGGCGCCCAGTTTAGTAGAAGGCCTCCTGATGCTCCTAATGGCTCACTTGATCATCAGATCTGGGATCAGGTTCCACAAACCCCTCTTGACATCAGCCAAGTGAGGGCATGCAAAAATGGTGGCCTCCATTTCGGTGGCTATTAGGAAGGAGTGTTTGTATCTTGTGCCACCTGGTTAACAAGGCCCATGAAGGGGTCAGACCCCTGCGTCTGCTGCTGCTGCCGCCTGGCAAAGTGGAACAGCAAAGTGCATACAATCCTGAATGTGGCTACAGAGCACAGCTACAAACCCAGAAAGGGAGAGAAAGGACATCATCTGTTCTTATTTTACCTTTTGTCAAGCAGCATGTGGAAAATGATCTTCACTGTGAGTTATTTGCAGAGCTGGATTCCGTGTTATTTCATTCCCTAGCAGAGACATAACAGAGAGGGTCTCCTCTTTCACGCAGGTGGTCCTTCGGCCTTGTTCAAGGGCGCTGTGTGCACTGGGGCATGGGTGGGAGGGTACGTGGGGGGTGAGGGGAGGCAGAGGGGTGGAAGACACAGACAGATGCATGCGAATTTAGGTAATGGTGTAACATTTCAGTGCCTGCTTTCCTTGGCCACCCCATGTAAAGATAGTGTTAATTAATTTGTTTGCTTTGCTTTCAAGCACTAACGAATGGAGCCCTCCAGGTTTTGAGAAGCCACTAGTATGCAAGGAACACAGTCTAAAACCAACATTTGTTGTACAAATTGCTTGCATATGTTCTTGGGAGAGGAAAAAAGATCCTAGTCATGACACACCAAAAGAGATGTCCCACTTTTTTTTTTTAACTCAATGGGAAAAGTTTGGTAGGAATTTAAAACTTTGTCTCCAACATTTTGGTTTGGCAGTTAATTATGCGTACTCCAAACTTGTGGTTTTTCTATTTTCATCAGATGGCTGACTAAAATATAAAACGGATTTCTAAATGCTGTATTTCATGGTGTAAACTTCCTACTTATCCACATCATAAGTGTGGTTTTAAGCCTTTTTTTCTCCTCTGGATTTGTTCAGAATTGTACTGAATCCTCCTGCTCACTCACCGATTCATCACTGGGAGGATTTTTTTAAGCTCACGCTGTGTGTCACTAATTTCAGGACATTAGCGAGAGCCACATTAGAAGCTGAATGTGGGTGTCTGTATCTGAGCGATGCTCCACCTGTCCATCCAGACCGATGACTGATGTGCAGTGTAATAACAGTCATAACAGCTCTGCTTGTGTTTCTCAGCTCTGAACGGCTGCAGTCTGACGTTACAGCTCAGACCAGAGAGTGTATATGCGTGATCATGATCCTGTCTGATGAGGGAACAGGCCCTCAGAGCGAGACTATTATTCTTACTACAACACAGAGCAAGAATCTACCCTCAAACAGATGTTAGGAGCCCTTTGTAGAGCCTCTGGCACTGAGCCCAAACCTACCTATCTGCACAGCTATTTACATGGCAATCCAGCTGCTCGCTCTCTCTCTCTCTCTCTTTTTCTTCTCCTCGTTCTTTCCTTCACCCCTCCCTTTCTTTTGCCCTCTCACTCTGCCCGTGTCTATACATTTACATTCCCTGTTCTCTTCCTCCCTCCCTTCTTTCCCCTCACTGTTTGAAATCAAATACCCGTTCTCATATAAACTTTGATCAATCAAACGTACTAATTTGTTTAGCCGTGGAGACAGTGACATACTGATGCAGGTTCAGTTACAGAGGGATGAAAAAGGCCAGGCGCCCCCTATCTCAGAATATCTCTCTGTTGACGCAAACCTTTACCCCACACTTTATATTTAGTCATTCCCCCTCACAGAAAATCCAAATATATCCCTAAAATTTCTACCTGCTATGCTGACTTATTGTCCCCTCTTGTCCAAGCAGATGTGGGAGGCAAGGATTTATAATGATAACCATTCTGGGAATCGGAGTTATTTACTTTCCCACTAATCTTGCAAGGTGATATAAGATGATTTGCACTTCTATTTTAGCCTGCAAGACCTTAGAAATGTGCATAGCTAGAGGAAAGTCATTAATTTCATTTAATTTAACTCATCTATCAAATTCGGACCACTTACAAGCAGGAGCCTGAGTGTTGCTTCTAAAAATATGGAAATGCTAATGTTAGTTTATCCACCTCAAGAGACAAGTGTGTGGCTGTAGAAAAGTAGATATTTGTTAGTGTTCCTAATCTTTAAGGTTTATTAAGAGCCACAGTGACTTAAATGATGCAAATATTACAGTTTTCTGGCTCAGAGGGTGGATCTGGTCCTCATTAGCAGGCAGCTCAGTGGCAGCATTATGATAAGATGATAATTAGACAAGCAACCTTCATGTAAATGAAAGGAAATGAAATCAAAGTCCGCTGGGGCCCTGAAGCTGGCCGGCTCGTCAGTAGAGGGTGCTGATGTTTTCCCCTTTCAGAGCCCAGCCAACATCTCAGATTGCCTCAGAATCATGCAATGTCACGCTATGACAAATGGAGATACATTAGTTAATTAAAGTAGGGAGTTCAGAGCGGGGTGACGCAGGTCGTCCTTTTTCTCTCATTCTTAAACATTCCTCCATGTCACGATGCAAAGGCAGAGCTCAGTCCAACTCACTGACTCTCCTGGCGTGATTTGATGAGCTCTTTCTCAGTTTCTGTAATCAAGGCCATTTTTGCTTCTGACGTAGTTTTGGTGTTATTCTCCCCTCTGTTGTTGACTTTAGTGAACACTCAGATCTGGTATATTAGTGAAGGTAATTTACTGTCTAGAGTGATTTACAGTTTAGGGTGATCGTGAAGGCCTATGCATGAGAACGCTTAAAGTTTGTTTACCAAATAGGATTAACAGACGGCATGTCTTTCACACTGACATTAAGCAGCTCCTTTACCAGAGATGTTTTAATTGGCTTTAAGTGATTTTTGGCAAAAGAGGAAACGCCAAATGAACTAATGGGGGCAGCGGGTTCACTGTTGATGATTTGTATTGGGAGGCTAAAATGGAAAAGAAACCACAGAAACCCAGTGTTGTTCATCTGAGGTCTTCAACTTCTGCGTCTTTGATGTGATGGGGGCAAATAGTTGTTAGGTTGAGGCAGTCTATCCTCAGCCAGAAACAAAGCTGGAGGCTGAGACAGGTGCATTGCGTTCATCACATCCTGATGGAGGAGAATGTGGGCCAAGATGTTGTTCTCAACATATTGGAAGTGTTTGTTAACAGATGGAGACATGTGCTGGCAAACGTTCCCTCACATTGTCCAGAAGGAGGGGAGAGTAAAAGGATGGGGTGGAAAGCAATGTATAATTTCCAATGGCACGAAGGACAAAGGGATAAAAAAAAAGGTAATATAACAATGAAAGCTCAAATTCAACATGTCCTGCATTGCAGCTGAGGATGATAATAACTGTAGTTGTCAATCTATGCTGGGAGAAAATGATTGAGACTCTGTTTATTCTTAAGTTTTGACTAGAATATCCAGCTGCAAATTGTGCAAAACCACAAGCAGGTTAAGGATTTTACCTCAGGAAATCTTTTTTTATCTGATGTCTGTCCTACTTTTCAAGCATGTCTTAGTCGCATATGTTCTTTGCAGTGTGCTCCTCTATCTGTGTTTGTATCACAGTTTTATTTCTCTTGTAAGGTCATGCAGCTACAGCTGGCATCAATATGGCAAGGCTTTTTTCTGTCTGAGTCCAGCACTGGAAAGTTATATTCACAGGGCTAATCAGTTTAAAAGATAATGAAAACAGAGATTGTTTACAGAGATTAGGCCCTTGGAAATGGAGTAATCAGTGCTTTGAAAGGGCACTGACAGCGGTGGGCTGGATTACTGTCTGTAGAAACGGAGCAACATGGCTCTAACTCTCCATCTCTAACAAGCTCTCAGAGCCCTGATGTCATCACAGATAGAAGATAGAGTACCTTATTCTCCACTCCTCTCCATTTGCTCCTCTTTGCTGGAATGAAATTACTCAACGTTTTACAGACAGGGGCACCTGTCAGCCAGATGTGTTTGAGTAATGAACAAAGTGTAGGATGAAGTAAGCGTTTTGACAAAAATGTCCAGAGAAAAATTTATCATGGGCTTAATTTCTTCACAAAGTCGTTGTGTTAATACGCCGTATGATTTATGTGACAACAGATTGATTTATTTCAGGAAAAAGATGCTGTATTAGTCGAGAACAGTCACCAAGTCAAGCCCAGACATATTAGTAACATTTCACGCTTTCACTGGCATATGGATTATATAGTTATGCTGACATAAACCACCTTAACCAGAGGCCAACTGTTGTTTTTCCATGTGAGGGTAGGTTTTAATTTGTGTGGCTCATATAGTGTTGTTTGTTGGCTGAGCTATTTGATTCAGTTCCCATTTTATTGATTGGAGAGACACATGGGGCCCCAGTTTAATTGGGGAGGGGCTCCCCTTATAAGAGTTCACCCCAGAAAGCCATGAAAGTAATTATCGGTATCTCAGATCTCATTCAGTCAGTGGAACATATGTTTAGGATTTGGAGGTACAGGGTTGCCCCCTTCACCAGCCAAACAGAACTTGTATCTTTTCAGTAACCAGTAACTGGCGTATGAATCTTACAACATGTCTGCTGACAGAGAAAAGATCTGGGGAAAAGATAGATGGAGGGGTTGTGAGTGTGATGTGGCAGGACAAGAGGTAGAGCAGCTCCTTTTGGCTCAGAATCTGATCAACATTTGGCTCCTCTCAGGCATTTCTCCTTCTCATTGAAGGACATGGGCAACACTAGAAGCAGTTTTGCATTCCGTCCTACTCATACATACATGATCATTTGCTGTAAATACTTGATAATTAAAGAATAAGCAGATTAGTGTAATTTGGTGTGTTTGTTTGCCCTGAATCTGATCAGGAACACTTCAGGGAAGGATCCATCTGGAGAGGACAGGATGGGTGTGAATCTTTTGTCTCAGTCTGAGTCCACTTTTGGCCACGGTGTGCTGTCAGTTGAGCGGCCCAGCGAGGCTAACCCCCGGCCCTCCGCCTCTGACCGATGACTCTGGCATCCTCGGCTTTGGCACTGGGACGTCCTGGGGGAATCTTTATTCTGATCAGAATACAGGGCAGAAACCTCCTATAAAGTCTTACAATAAAGTGAAACAGAGAAACCGTGGATTTTTCTGGAAAGGCGAAAAGGACGGATCACCATAAAAATGTCATTAATCTTATGGGATTCTACTTTTACAGATCATACTGTCCTGTTTTTCCCTCAACATACCTTTCTGTACTTCAACAAAGAGCATGATACTGCTGTCACATTTTCAGCCATTTTAAGACTGATGTAAGGGCTTGGGTTTGTAAAGCACTGCGTGTATTCCAGCGGTATCCATTAGTGTAATGCCACTGTTTAGGAAACCTGGCTGTTGGATTGTGGAGGAGACCCTGACAGTGTACTTGACAAACAGTCGGCTGATCCATTTCCTTCCCAAAGGAGAGTGACAGGGGGCTGCCTTTGCAGCGAGCGGCCCCACTGTGCGCCTATAAGAGCAGAGAGTTGGGTGGTCTGTCCATCAACGGCAGATTTGGGGTTAGGCCTGAGAAAAGCAGCTCACCCATATCAGTTTCAAAGAGTGAAACCCTAAGCGCCGGCCGCTCTCTGCCTGCTGCAGCCCCGTATGCACAAAGACACCTGTTGTTCAACTCTCGTACAAAGGCCTAATCAATGGAGGTGTTTGCAGCCAAACAAACACAAATGCCATGTGGTATTCAGTTTGTAATTTTCATGTTTTTAAAGAAACGGTACATGTTTGTGCTTTGCGTTTGGCCAGAGCGAGTGGATAACAACGCCAAAGCACTGATTACACACAATTTTGAACATCAGGTCATATATTATTGTGAAGTTATTTGAAACAGATATGATTTTCCACTCAGTGTCAGTCTGCAGCATGGATGAGACAGTAATGTAGTGCTAAGCTGTAGGTCACTTATAGTAATGTAATACATTTATGTGCAAGAGGAAACTTCAGCCCTGCAGGACACCAGGATGTATGTGCTGCTGTCAAACTCATAGACCATGATGCAACTCCCCCAGAAAGAGGAATGATGAAAAAATAAAAAATGGTCTTTTCACTGCTTCTCAACTCCTCAGGCCAAGAATTATGACACTGACACAGGCACATTTGCCACTGTTAAGCATTTTATTCTCAAATATATCAGGAAAATAATCTGAGAAAGGAACAAAGCCATGCATGAGTTTCATTTATGACTACTGCAAAATACCAAACTTTGATTCTTGTTCTTCATTATTCAAAATTTTTATGAGAAATGGCATTCGCAGCAATTTCATTGATTATCTTTGGACAACAGTGGTTGATTGTTTTTCACCCCTGGAGAGTTGTAACTAGGCGTTGGCAGCTTATGAAGGCCAGAGATGAAATTTGTATTCAAGAAACAAATTTGAGCTCAAATCCGATAGTGACTGGTTTGAAAATGAAATGACACTTAATACAAAACTATCTGAATGCCGTCATTGGTCTTGTAAAAAGGAACTGGAGGTCTGTAATTTGTACAAAAGATTGGAGCTAATTGGAAAATTGTCTGGTTTGGAAAGAAATGCTGTTAAGTTTACTTTAAGAGCTTCTTTCTTCTACTTCCACCGGAGACATTTGTCTCAATAAACATGCAGCTGTAATCTGCAATTAAACTTGCACTACACTGGGATCCAAATCCCTTCTGGCCAATTTGTAACTGAAAAACAGCAGTGAATAGGAATGAATAGAAGAGAAACGCAGTGACAGGAAGTACAGGACAAGGTATAGGACAATATGGTTGACTTAGGAGTTTGGGTTTTTTGAATTGTTTTTTATTAGAGTTACTAATATCAAGAGAGCTTTGATGGATAATCTCAGTCCCGCTGGCTGTATGTCTGATGCTATTTAATCCAGTAGTTAAACAATGGACAATTAAGAGAGACTGAAGATTGTTGAGGAAAGATGGGATTGGTTTCTACCTAAATCTTTCCAGTAGAGGGGAGGCAGATATGAATAGCTGTGGTAATTTGATGAGGCGCTGCCTCTCTCTGGGATCACACACTGAGAGGAGGCTTTGTTTACGTGCCAAATGGATTTATGGAATCAAATAGAAGTTTTCATTTCCTTGTTTGAGTCGACGTGCAGGGGATTAGAAGGGGGAAAAATGTGGGCAAAGATAAAAGTAGTTATCAGACACACCATGGTGGAACAAAGGCTCTTTGGTTTACCTGTTATGTCCTGATTTTCCATTTTGCTTTGAACAGTGTCTTTATGGTGCTCTGTTTGGTTGACTGTCTAAATGATTCGGTCCTTTTTTTCCCTCTGCTGAAGCTGAATCCAATTTAAGCAATATCAAAAGGTCAGCGTGCAAATGCATAAAATCATCTCATTTTTCATATATCTGCTAACCAAGAGGTAAAAAACAGAATATACTGTACATTCTGAGAGCATGGTAGAAGTTTACTCAAAGTCTGTATGTAGTAATCACTATGCCTGCAGAATTATGTTATGAAATGTTGTGTCTCCATATGTGATCAAAACAAATAGATGAAGCCTCCACATTTTAGTGGTAAAGTGTTTAAGGTTGTTTGGTGAATGCCTGTTTTTAAATGGCACTGCCCTCTTGGTCTGTTCTCTGTGGTTAAAGGACTGTTGTTCACATCTTTAGTCCATCTTACAGCCATTAACTCGAATCAAACCCTATTTTAGTCTCAGGTGTTTGCTGTTTCCTCAAACACAGTCACACTCTAATTTAAGTTACACAGATGAGGCACATGCTTGGGCTTTTTATTTTGTGTGTATGCGCACATATTTGGTCTTCAACTTGAAAAGGGCAGTCAAAGCCCACAAGTGGTTTGGTCTCTCTCTACCCTTTTCACATTCCGAGTCTGACAACATCCCTCTTAAATCGCCCTCTGATATCGCTTCATATCATGTTTCCAAAAACTTCAAACAAATCAATATCACTGAGTACACAAGACCGTGAGACTTCCTGGCTATCGTAGACGAAAACAGCAACTTTATGGATGAATTATGAAACTATTTGTCATGGCATTGTGTGTGTTTTGACTTGAAACATGTTCTTTTTGGCTTTTGAGTGTGAGGCACAAGTGAAGTTATTAATTATCATGGTCCCATAGCTCTAGTAAAGGCAACAGCTGCATTTCATAGAGGACTCGTAGGCAGCATTGTATATAAAGAGAGAGACAGAAATAGACCTTAATGCTTTATGGCGAAGTGTTGCTAGCAAACTGCTGTTTCAACACAGATCTGAAGTGGCTGAACGAAAGAAGAAGCGATTAACCCATAAACATCCACCGTCGGCCAAAATCATCTACTGATCTAAACTATTTAACACCTGTTAATCCACTAATCCTATCAATACATGTAAATAATTGGAGTAAAATACAGTTTGTCGTCTTTTCATGGTCATCAGATATGACCCATTTGGACGTTCAGAGGCTCCATAGTTCCTGTGGAAACACCATCATCTTCTACAACACTGATTCACCAGTAAAACCCATGGAGTTGGATCAATAACAGTGGATGGACACACTGGGTTTATTTTCAGTTATTGATATCTTTGCTGAAAAAGTCACTTTTTCTTCAGTTTTCTCTGTTTTTTGATCCAATAACCCTCAACTTCAATCTGAGCTTCTATGAACATCGACATCATCAATAAATTAAATGTAGGAAAACACCTGATTTTCACAAAAAAAATGCAAAATGAAGACGATAGTATTACAATAAATGGTAATAAATCAGTTAAGAAAGGTTAAATATAGAGAAAAATGCATTTAGGAACTGCCACAAAAATAGCACTGTGTCTTTATGGGTTAATTATTATTCAGGTTGCTTTGGAAAATAGTGTGTGTGAAACAACGTGTGTGCATGTTACCACCCAAAAACCAGAGAGTAATTTTCTGTAAAGAAAAATACTGTTAGCTGTTGGCTTTAATGTGCTTGGGAAAATTTAGGAAATATATCTGGTTGTCTCTAGTTTTGGTATGTAAGTACATTTCCCTCTGTGGTATCCAGTAAGATGACGGAGACAGAACACACACAGAGGCAGCTTCTTCGGAAGATATGACCATAACCTTTGAAGTGACTGGTGACAGTAGTTCATATATCCGGCGATGGTTTTGTCAGGTGGACAGCCGTCCATAAACACATTCCTGAGTTGCAGACATAAGCCATTTTCCAGAGAAGGTGGAAAGCAGTGATGTTAAAATCACAGGCTTGTTTAGCGTTTTGCAGAGTGATCAGTGCATTATGAAACTTTACATCTCTGACCCCACGGTCTGAAAATGCCTACGTGGACACATGGCTTTTTCATTGTCCTCCCAAAGCCTGTCTATTGTCTGCCTCTTCTGTCTGTGTCTCAATCAGAGAGTCCAACGCTGCTCTGCGGATGCACCTGGCCCATAAGGTTTCACTTATACGTCCTCTGCTTCGGAATATTAAAGCCCTGACAAAAAGTTAAAGTGAGTGGTGCTGTCGTCTTTTAGCAGACTGCTCTGCGGTTCAGTATTAGGTGCTTTCGCCTGGACAGGCAGACCAGGAAAGATTTAAAAAACAGCATGATCTTTATTGGAGAATATCATGTTATTTGAGGATGGATTCAGGCCTATTTGAGCTGGATCTTGGTTGGGTTTGAGGGGGCGAGGTGTGGAAGACGTCTGAAGGTGACTTTAGTCTCAGCTCCTGCATATAGGGACACAGACTGGGCTGCGGATCGGCCGAGTCATGAGCCTAACAGATGTGGTCCTCTCTGTTCCTCATCCAGGCTGCGATGGCAGTAGTTCAGTTATTCTCTGTCAGAGGTTCAGCCCGGGGAGCGCAGGTTCAGGCCTTGCGTGAGCCCTCCCCAGTGTTTACCCTTCATCCTGTCAGCATGGCTGGATACTGGCTAAAAACAGCCAGCAGCTGATGATGTCCAGGACTGATAGAGGTATCTGCTTTCATTAAGGAACACTCTATTAGCCAATGGTGTGAATTTAACGTTTGTTCTTTAAGGCCAAGCCTCAAATAAATGAAGGGTTATCTATAGCTCTGTAATTGGAACCACCTTGACTGTTGTTTCTCTCCCTCTCCATCCCTCCCCGTCTCTCCAATGAGTGATTTCATGACTTTTGTCCGTTGGCGTCACAAGAACCAGATGTGAGCGAGATTCCTGCTGGTTTCTGTTTTCAATCGAAAACCTGGTAGATGGTCGGATTGATGACATTTTGTTTGCCTGTGAACATGTTCTTCATTGGATTTATGGAGTGTCTCTCTGCTTTCAAAACACCTGCTGCGCCGGAGCAAATGTCAAACCTAGGTTGATACTCTCACATCTAAGACAGTGCCATGCACAGAAAGAGCAGACTAAAAATAAAAAATGAGGAAGCGTGCGAAGTGACAAATATCTCAGGCTTTCTGTATAATTTGTTAATGTTTGCTGTGCTCATAAAACAGATAAAAGTGTGACCTAGAGGCTACTTTTACAGCATGAAGGAAGAGAATCCAGCATAAATGTATGCCCTGTGAAATTTATTACCTTGACAAATTAGATTATCTCTCAGAGTGTACTCACAGATGAAATATCACTAATGTGTTTATATGCTTTGTTATGATATTCTTATTCAAGATGGATGTATTTTCACCTCACTATGATTTAGCACTACAGCCCTTTGACAAGAGCTGAATCAGTATAAAGTGAACAATCTAAGGTTATACTTAAGTGACTGCCTTTAGCGCTATTTGTACTATTTACTGGAGAAATACAACGACGAAATAGCGGCGCTGTTTGATCAGTTACAGCTGAACTTGTCAAATAAGAAAACAATTAATGCTGAATGTAAGTGTGCTCTCTGATTTGTGTTTAACCTGTGGTTAACCTGATAACTCCTCGACTGGATCTGGAAAGCAGAATGATCCTCTATTCTTTCCCCAGCATCAGAGGCCCTGTCACTTCATATTAGCGCTAACAGTCAGCTGCACCCCTGCCTGCTCTGTCTGGCAATCAGCTCAAGAGCCTGAAACACCTGCTCATGTTAGGCAGTTTCCATGGAATAATGCAGTAATTCCATCAGGAATTGATTGGGATTGGGAAAAAGGGGAAAAGGGAAAACAAATATGCGTCTGCACATACAGTAGACTCCAATGGAAAGAATGCCACTGTTTGTTTTTTCAAGCTAAGGAAAAACCTCTCCTCTTTTGCCACAGCAGATCAAAGAGGGTTTGTGATACGCATGTGCTGCTCTGAAGTGAATTAAACCCCCCTGTTCCTTTAGCCAACTATGATAATTGTAAGAAATAAAAGCTGTTACCATCTTTATTTATAGGGAAGACAGTAAGTCAAAGTTTAGACTTATGCTTTGTCTCCGTACTCGCTGTTTGAAATTCTGCACATATCCAAGAACTTTAAATCAAAAGTGGAACATCGACAGGCAGAGAAAATTATACATGAAGCCTCTCAGCTCCTCACACAACTTTATGTCTTTGCGGTATTTCCTGGATCCTTCTGTTCGCTGTTTTCGGAGAACATTATTCTTTTTTAATTCCTCCCAAAGCACATGGAAGACTCCCTCTCCACACAGACACTTTTCTCAATCCGTCAGGATTTGTTAAGACTTTTTCATCAGACACTAACTCCATCCGTGATATCTTTATTGACACACAAATATACATGTGCCCACGTATTGAATCTTACAGTTCAAGTCGGATACTCTGGCTTTTGAGAGCAGCTCTGTGAGAAACTTTCCCCCCTTCTGCCTCTATATTTCCCCCGTTCTGACAAATATAAGTATTCCCACACCTTCCAGAGGGGAGGGTAAGTGTTGGTGCTGTTGCCAGGGTTGAACATGCTGCAGGAAAGGCATGATATCAAAGAGCTGAGGAGGATTTGGATAGTGAGGTGAGTGAGCACACCTCTTGGGCCTGGAGAAACACAACTCCTCGCATATCCATCATCTCACAAGAAAACCATTAAACTCCCCGTCTATAGAGCCAGAGAATCTTGTTCAGAGTGTTTTTTAACAGAACATGAAATTTAGAATATCATCTCTCATGTCCTCACCCTGTCCTTGACGGTGTGTGTAATATACTACAGGGCAAATTACGGCCTCTAGTGGTTACTAGAAAACACAGCTGTGACAGGAACGAGCTGCATGTCTCATTATGCAAAAACAAGTGATTTTGTGTTTTAAATAAAAGGCTGTATTGCATCACAGTTCTGTTTGCAGCTGATAATTCCATGCAAGTATTTCCCTATAGAAAAATGTGGACTAACTGAAAGAAAAAAAAAAAACATCTGTGTGTGTGTGTGTTGTCATGTTCCTCGCTGTTTACTTTGTCTCCTCAACCTGCTAAGACATGAGATATTGTCTCCCTACTCACAGGTATTCTACAGCAGCCTGTCTCTCCTGAGCTTGCAACACACACACACACACACACACACACACACACACACACACAAACAATTTCCCCCTGTGTTGATGGCTGAGTGAGAAAAACATTCCTCAGTCAGAAGGTGGAGGTGCCCTGAAGGATTGTGTGTGATTGTGTGTGTGTGAGAGAGAGAGAGACAAAGAACCCATTTCATAGCGGTTTTCACCTGACAAGACAGTAGACACAATCGGCTAATCCCTCCTGTTGTAGCACAGCAGACATCACCTCATGCACACATACACATGTGCACAAGGATAAAACTAAGAGAGAGCTCTTCCTCTTGTTCACACATCCACACTCAGGCTGCAGACACACACTCGGCGCTACAGTCTGAGGCCAGGTGGATTACATCAGGGCTCGGGTATTACTGTAGGTGAAGCCTTGTCATGTGCAGGGTGTTGGTGTTGTACATGGACTTATGCAGCAAACACTGGTGAGACGGAGGCAAAAACAGCAAAGAAATAAACATGTTGTCAAGGTAATATCAAGCATGTTTCCTCACGCCTGAGACTGGCAATGGGAGTATTCCCGAAGCCTTGCCGCTGTTTCTGTACTTAAACACCTGTGACACACAATATGAGCAAAGCCTGGGAAAAGCATGGTTGTGGCTCCCGTGGGGGAGTGAGGGGACGAGGGTGGGGACGTGTGTGAGGCCTGAAGAAGTGTGTTCCTGGGGTGATTGCCACGCAGCCCTGGTATGCGAAGTTGAGGGCTGCTGGGGACTCCGGTGTGTGTTCAGCTGGACCTGCAGGATGTTTTTGTAAGAGAGGCGATCCCCTCCTGCTCAATGCGCACACATACACACACACAGGTGCTTTAGATCTGACGGGGCTAGGTCACATGGTCAGTGCACCATGCGTCACGATGCAATATGTTCGCTATGCTGCACGTAGGTCGGTCTCAGTGCAATGGCGGGGCCTTTCCTGTAAACTCTGTCTGATGTCTGCTTTCATACGCCTTCTGCTCTCTGCTGTCAGTCTGTCAGAAGGCTCGTTCAGAAAATCTGGAGGTTTGTTCTGCCCCGCCAGGCCTCAGAGGGACCTCCACTCACACATTTCCCAAAGCCAGGAGGAGGCCTTGCAGCCAGTTCTGTGTAGTTACAGTAACTGTCTGGCTATTCCCCGCCAGGAGGAATAAATAAAATAAATAAATAAAGGGAACTCCACTTCATAACATTTTAATTGGCTTTGGAGGCTTAGCTGTGGCTCGCCTGTGGTTACCGCGGTCAGGCAAGTATGGAGCACAGCAGCCACTGGATGTTTAAAGCTCTCCAACACACAAATGCTCTCGAAGAATCACACACACATGCTGTCTGCAACTACATTCTGTCTCTGGAGGCCAGGAGTGCACAGCACCACAGAGGTTGGCATTTCCTTCAACAAAACCACTTGTCGAAATCCAACCCCCTCATTACACCATGTTAGAATTAGGGCTTGTTGTAGCGAAACATCACTCTGAACCGACCAATGGCCCAAACGTATCTTCCAAACAAGTCAAATCAGACTGTAAACACTGCGCTTGTTTCTGTTTGACCTCCTGTACTGCTGCCCGTGTACATGCTGAGTGTTTTGATGTGTTTTGACTTGGAGGCTTTTGCGGCGTGTGTGGTTCCCATGCCATTTGGAGCAGCGGTGGATGTGATCCTGTCAGCGTGGAGCCCCACAGTGATGAAGCCTGCAAGTGGCATCTGGTGATGTCACCACCTGTGGGGAGCTAAGGAGGTCAGTGTCAATGTTGTGGTGTATGTGTTCCACGTATTTAGTTACAGTATAACTATATTCTACTCAGACAAAATAAAAGGAAAGCACAAGTCTGTACAAGAGGATCTAAAGTTTTCCTTCCTGTGTGAACAATGGTTCACACACTCCAAACACTGGTTCTCTGTGTCTCAGAGTGATAGAAAAGTCTCCAATTAGAGCCTGAGTTCATGTCACACATCTGCTGATCCAATCCGCCCAGCTTCAGGAGTTTCCTACCTATTTATGAGAAAGCCATCCATCCGCCTTCACGCCTCCTAATCCCCCAGCTTCCATTATTCCTGGGAAGTGCACTGTCACCATAGAAATCATGACTGAGAAACAAAAAAACAAAACAAGAGACAGAGAGGAGAAAAAACATATTATGTAGGAGAAGAAAGCAGGGAGTGAGGCAGGATAAAGAAGGAAACAATTGAGTAAATTCTCCAAAGGTCAATGCACTGGTAAAAAAAAATGTTAAAAAAAACATAAAAAGAAGAAAAGCTAAGACAGAGAAAAAAAAAAATCAGCCATGAAAGTGAATGTGGAGTTTGTGACGCATTGTCGGTGCGGGGTTTGCCTGCTCAGGCGAATGGGTCTCAGGGGCTCTTTATTTTTGAAGCTTGACTGCAATTTGGATAAGAGAGCCAGAGGTCCCAGGGAAGTAGCCGCCAACCCTGACAAGCTGCTGGAGGAGCCCTGCACAGGGTCACGGAGCGAACCCCATCCTCTACAACTCTGGAAGACAATAAATGCATACATGGTATGCACACACACACACACACACACACACACACACACGCACACACACACACATACCCACTCATACATGCATTTGGTTATAGGCTCTAGGATGCATACGTTGGTTAGTGCACGCATATGTGCCATATTTTAATTCTGCAGAAAATGAAAGAGGAGGTTCATCACTGTGTTATTGTTTACCATGTATTCTTTCCAACTCCGCTGCCAGCCTCTCCTCTTCTCACTGTCTTCTTCACCCCACCATCCCCATCAATAAAAAAACAAAAAAACCCAAGACATCTCTTTATTGCTTTGACAAGAAATATTTCACATAATCTGTGGCCATAGAAACCAAAAGAAATAATATAAGCAGAGAACTGTGAACAAACTGAACCCTGCAAGACAACATTAAACAAGAAAATATTTCCCAACTATTATCCTCTTGAAGAGACACATGGACTGTTTTGGATGAGGCGGTCTATGCATGTGCTAATATGCCAGACTAGTACGTGACGTAACATAATAAAGACAATGAGGCAAAAGGATTGTGAGAGGGAGAGAGAGAGGAACTTGACATGTTCCTGTTTTGATCAGGATTCCATTAAAACTGCAAAGGTTAAGTCTCCAGAAGGCTGGCTGCTGACTGGTTGATGGGATTAGAGAATACATAATTGTTCACCAGTCACATGTGTCATAAAACGAGATGCCAAACCCTTTGTAATGAGGATTATGTGTCTTTTCCATGGATTCATTTCTCCACTCTGTGACATTATTGTGTGTTTGGTGAGCTGTGAGGGCCTGTATCTCTCCCATCCTGACTGTCTTTGTCTGATTGCACACATGGGCCAACTACCTTGACTTTCCACTGTGCACGCTTAGACTTTTACTGGTCATTGTGGATGCAGCACACCAGTGGCCAAAACCTGTAAAACTAACACAAGCATGTTTCATTGCAAAACAAGGTGTGAAGTAATAGAGTCTTTGCGTCTGGCTGCAGAGGAAGCTGGAAGTGAATCCTTGAACCTTGACTAACCTCAGCAGATAATTGTCTGTTATTCTGCTTTTACACTGGCGGAGTCGTGCTGTCAGTGTTCAGAGCGCTTTATTAAATCTACTGTTTATGTGCTGGACAGATGAAGGCCATTGGCATATGTCTACTTTTAAAGGCCTGTGTGAAGCTGTTTATTGTTCAGTCTATTAATTGGCTATAAGTGCTCCCACAGACATCATAAAGTGATACAAAATAGTTTCAGTTGTAGAAATCCTCCATTACAAGGTGAATTCAAAGACAGTAAGAAACAAGAGAAAGAGAGAGACTCATAGGGCAAAAATCTATTATGTGCTTTAAGACAGTATATACAGCTCTGAGTTGCTTTAAAGGTGAATAGTGTAGGATTTAGTGGCATCTAGTGGTGATCACAGATTGCAACTAACTGCATACACCACATGACCCTCCCCTCCCAAAAACAGATGCTGAAGCTACAAGTAACAGTGTTTGCTTTGTCTGCTCTGGGAAGAAACATGGCTGTGAAACATGGCAGACGTCACTGAAGAGGACCCACTCCCTCTACGGTTACAACAAATATAATAAGATTTAACAACTGTGAATATTATATTCAACTTCTGCAAATAAACATATTACACACTGCGCCTCTTGATGAGGTCGTTGGATTTTTGTACCTTTGCAGAAATATATGCTTTATAATCAGTGATGATCTGTTTCTGTGTTTGGAACAAAGCACCGCTGAGTGTAAATTCAAAGTGATGGAGCATGGAGCGTGCACTGAAATAAGGCTTGGCTGTGGGAGAAGGAAACATTAAGTATTGCCCAGCAAACATCACAAACTGCATTAAACACTACAGTCACATTGTAATTTTACAACCTGTTTTAGTATTGCTCATGACTCTAATGTATGAGTGAGGCAATCAATGTGCATGAAGCTCGGAAATACAAATGAACTTTGAAGTGTACATTCGCGTAATGACTTTTCTCGCACGGCAGGCAGTTAAACTGGTAGATGGAGCAAATCCATGTATCCTATCAAGTTGTCTGAGATGGTTGTAGGCTGAGCTGTTGGAGGTTTTCTGTGTCGACATAGAAGAACAGCAGTCATGCAAAAGAAAAATGTGCTACCGATAGCAATTTTACTAGAATTTTAGTTTAGTTTAGTTTTGAGAATAGTCTTTTGTTTTCATGTCTGACAGTAAATGGTATTGCTGGTTTAGTTGACAGTTTTTATATGAGCTGGATTAAATATTGAGATCTGAAATCAATATGCTGAGTGTGTTTTTAATATGTTGTTTTCTGTCTGTGATTCTTAGTGTATAAGTATCTTTGTGAGAGACAAACACGAACGGCTGTGTGTGTGTGTGTGTGTGTGTGTGTGTGTGCGGTCCTGTTGGTGTACTTCTTCAACACCCTGAAAAGTGTAAAATGACCCTCAGTGGAACGAACCTCCACTCTGCCTATCAGTCCATTACCAGCCGCGCTGCTTGATTCAGGCCAATGTGCAAAACAGCTGTGGAAAAGGCCTCATGCCTTTTCTTTAATAGAGTGTCCCCTTAGAAATGTTTTTCCTACTCTCCCCATTTTTATCAGAAGTATAGAAATACCCACCCACTTCTGTCATGTAAGATTGGTTCCCCTCCAAGTATGACATGATGGAGCTCATCTGGATTGAGTTAGGGCGGGGCACCCTGTGGAGATAGAGTGGACGGGAATGTCATTATTGAATCGATAAGGCCCTGTTAGTATGTTTGGGCTCATGGTGTGCAACAAACATGATAAAAATGAGCCATTGGCTCAGTAGGATGCTGTGCCTGTGTTCAGAGGGAGCAGCTGTACCATGACGGTGCAACATTTTGCTGTTAGGAAGTGTCTCTAGTAGAGACACTTCTCTCTCTACACTCTCTACCCCTCTACATCCCTGCCCCCGCTCCTGTTTCTGGTTTGTTACTTGTGAACCACATGTTGCACAAATTTCAGCACCATTAAAGTGCTCTCTGTTGCCACTATGCCTGTAAAGAACAGATCATTCTGGCAGCCTGTAGTATTATTATTATTAGTATATTACTGCAGCTATGTGGGCTGACAGAAAAGCTACCTTAAGCTTACTGGAAGCTCTTACATATTTGTGACTGTTTTCAGAGTTGTTCTGAATCACGTTGTTGTATTATATAAAGTAATGATACCCACCCTTTAACTGTTCTGTTACATCTACAGTATCTCTTGCATCCAGCCCCCAGCCTTCCCATGAGTCTGTGTGGACTGAACATGCTCCCCTGTCCTATCCAGAAAAGCCAATTGAAACAGCTCACAAGCCATGTGCTTCAGCTTGTGTGCTAAGCTAATTTAGTTTAATTGGTTACATATTACAGAAGCAAAATCTCCGATGCGAGTCTCTGTGAAGTCATATCAAGTAATGAGAAGCAACAGCGATCAGTAAACAAAATACTGGCAAGACATAAAGCTAATTGATCAAAAGAAGTAAGAGTAAATGGTCAAAACATAAAGTGACAGTGAGAATGAGATGCAGTTTCCTTCAAGATGTGACAGATCTAATCATGTGCAACCTTTATAACATTAAAAAGTGTCATACAACATATTTAGCTGCTTAATGATTGACTCAAAATCAAATATCCCATACATTATGACATTATGAAATGAGAGTATTAATAATTAGGTGAAAATTGTTGAACTGTTTTAGATGGAATTTGAGTAGATTGAGCTTTATCATTACTGCACAAGCACAAAAACTACACAATAAACTAGTTTGCAGATGCAAAAGCAGTGTAAATAATGAAAGAGCACAATATTAAAAAGTGTCCAAATTAAATAAAAATACATAAAGATCTAGGTACAGGTGAAGCCATGGGTAAAATCTATTAGCATCAAATATTATCTTGCTTTTGTGCATAATGTAGGTATATAAGTACAGACAGATATATGTATTTTACTGCTGCTTAAATTCTGCAAATAAAATCCTGAACTATTAAAGTTTATTATTATTAAAGCTTTCATACAGGCTCTGTCATCACAAAGTCCATCACTGTGGCCAAACTAGGGTTTTAATCAGCTTCCACATTATGGCGTGCAAAGTCTTTTATGACATTGTTACAAGTGATTAATCTAGATGTGAACTGAATTGGAGCAAAAACTGATGCGTGCAATCAGTCAGTGTGGGATTTTCCTGCATCAGATGTCCTGATAGTGGCTAAAAACAACATTGTAGGTGATGTGATGAATTGGTAAAGCTATTCCTGGTACAGACATTTGTAATTTCCACTTGTCCTTTCAACAGTAACAATCCCCTGTCAAATGGCATTTACTTTTGAGTGACATTTCCTCATGAGGGATTTAATTAGTGTGTGTGTGTGTGTGTGTGTGTGTGAAAAGATTTCCATTTTAATCTCACAGAAATATGATAATATTTCCCAATCAAGCATATAGTACATTTGAATCTGCGTCATGAAAGGTGATTTGCGAAGCTTCCTGCATTCAGAGACTTCTCATCCATCTGCCTCTCCTTTCTCAACCCATCAGCGCCTATTTAGGGGCAGAATTTTGTCCTTGTAACCATTTATGCAGACAGACGTAAAAGCATAGCTGAAATAGCTGACATTTTCCCCAAATCTTGTTTGATTACGTGAGAAGGGTTCTAATGAGAGACATCAGGCTTGTTTTCCAGTCCTTCTTGTGCATGTCCAACAGTCCGTCCAGGACCCATCAGGCCCATTCCTCCTGCTGGTCTTTGATGCCAGTGCACAGCAATCAGACTAATTGTCCATGGCAACGCTGATCAAACATTTCAGAAGGGAGAAAAAGGAAACACAGGCTTGGAAAACTGAATCAATATCATTAATCACAGGCAGGAATCTGCATTAATGGTGTCTGTTTTCTATTAGGTGCCGAACACAGACATGAGCTGTTCAGAGGGATGGGGATTATCTGGCTGGTGCTGTGACCCCAGCTGTCCTCAGCATGACCAGACAGCAGAGTTCATAGCAGACAGCACAGCAGTCCCCCTAAAAAGAAAAATAAACCATACACCTGCTGGTGCAACTGCACAGGGCGTTGGTGAGAGAACTTAGAGGGTTGTATGATTCCCTTCCTGTACAATATAATATGCAGAAGGAAGACGTGTGTGTGTGTGTGTGTGTGTGTGTGTTTATGCATTAGACATAGCAGATGGGTTGGTTTTGAAGGACAGAAGATATGAGCGTCTCACATATTCAAAACAGATAATCATACTTCCAAGGCTGTCTGGACAGCTGTTAGTATTGGTCTCCATTTTCCTTTTTTCTTTAATCAGCTATGTAAAAACAAGAGCCATTTCTTCTTATTGCACCATATTACACTTTGCATACGATAATGAAAAACCAAAGAATAAGCAGCGTGTCGTCGAGTATGGAAGAGGTGCTAAAAAGAGCCTCATGTTAAAGTAGGAGCTCAGTAAAAAAGGACCTTTCAAGACTGCCAGGGACTTTATGAGAGCCCAGTAGACCAGGATGGCAGCCTGGACTGCAGTGACACATACAGACCATGGTGGCTGTCCCATCAGGAGCGATCCATCCACCAGAAACAGACATTCCTTCAGAACCAAAAGAGAACAGTGAGAGAACTACCTCAAGTGGAAAGTTTGTTATGCTAATGTGCTGAGGGACTGCAGGGAGAAGTGTCAAGAGTGACTGGTGTATGGCTGCGGAGGCTAAATAGTTAGGCTGCCTTCCCAGCTCATAGCTCCAGCACTGGTGCACCCGGGCAGTGCGTGCCTGTTACTTGCCAGAGGGTGTGAAGGTGGAGCGGGGTACACAGGAGCAGTACGAGCCCTACCCCTCCTCCCTTTCAATCACTTTCTCTGTCCCTCTCCTCCCTCTGCAACCCCTGACTTTGATGTAGCGCTGCTGGTTATGCCATATTTTTCTTGGCTTTTGAATCTGAATGGAAAATACAATGTAACAAAGTTCTCAATGCTGCCCAAGTGCATAGATTTAACTTTTTATGTGACTTTAAAAGATGGAGGAACTATTTGGAGGTGACACTGGCACTCTAATTCCCCCCTAATCCCTAACTCAACACAGAGCTCTTTTGCGAATGAGAAGTCTCTTCCATACTCTATTTAATACTGGAGCTCTCCTTTGTATGGACGTAGTGACATCATCACTACAAGACGTGTCCATTATCAGCCACTTGATGACATGTGGGCAAGTTGAGTTTGTTGTCATGGAGACGGAAACACTACTGTATATACAATGCATAGCTCTATGTGTAGAGCAGCAATGTTCACTGGCGGGGTGATTTTATATATGTACGACAGCCGCCAGAGAAGAACAAATACTTTGCTACTGTATGTAACTAGACTTTTCAGGTATCTGTACTGAAAAGTTTTTTTGTTTTTGTTTTGACAACTTTTCACTTTTTCAGACTCCAGGAGCACTTTCAGTATAAAACAACGTTATTAAAGCTATACCTTCACCAGGGCCATCTTATCACTTTTATATTTTAGCTCAAAAATACTGTACTTTCATTCCCTTTCCATTTAAACCGGCTTGTTACTCATTTTTAATGCATTTGAAGTAAATTTTTAGTTTTATTTTACAATGTTGCACATCTGTATGTATACATATAGATGTAACAAGACAAAACAGAAAATGGGTCACAATGCTTTCAGTTTTGTTGTTGACACTCTGGAAAATGATTTACACTTTGAACAGCAATGTCAGCGCTCATTCATTCATTCATTCAGTCATTCATTTTCTGAATGGTTTAGTCCTTGAGAGGGTTGTGGGTGTACAGGACACAATCTACCAACAGGCCAGTTCATTACAGGGCTGACAGGCAAACAGCCATTCACTCTTGCGTTCACATCTATGGGTGATTTGTACTGTTTTATGTACTGGAGCACTGGATTGTACTATTTTATATGAACTATGTTGTTTTATGTAGGGACTAAAGATGGAAATTAGTCTTGGCTATAATCTTGCGTATGTACACATTGTGTTTATTAATATGCACTGTCCCTTTGAAGAAAAAAAAACAACCTCAAATTTTATTCAAACAATTAACCTATTAAGGTGCATGTCTGGATGGTGGGAGGAAGCCAGAGTACCTGAAGAGATCCCACATAGACATGGGAAGAACATGTAAACTCCACACAGAAAGGCCCACACCAGCTGGAGGTAACAGTGCTAATCACTGCACCACTGTGCCACCTATTAACACTCATTATTTTCACAATGTTATTTTGTTTTGTTTTTTTTAGTTGAAGTGAGAATAGTTCTCATAGAGAGCAGATGTCCTGCCCCTTCCACTGAGCCCCATGAGTCCTAACTCAAGGAAAAAATAGCAATGGGAGTCAATGGCAAAACACACAGAACTTTTTTTTAATCCTGTTAAACTGTGCCACCATTTACATTTATGATGTTTGTCAATTTAAAATATAATTTTATGAGCCTAGAAAGATGCAGCTTGGAGCAAAGATAGTAAAGAAACATTTAGTTTTGTGTTAAACAGCTGAACTGACTGCATATCTCATGTCTATGTCCACTGCCTTGGTACATTTTATGTTAGTGTTTGAGAGTGAGATAAAAAAAAAAAAAACAGTGTTAAAAGTGGTGAAAATCACTACAAGTCTGATCTTGGTAAAGCTGCGCAGATGTCTTAAGTGACTATGAACAGATTGTGGACAGAGACAGTTACAGTGACTCAATCTGATAGTTCAACAGTTTTACCACAAACTGTGACTTTCTTGACTTGCACATTTATCTTTTAAATTGTCAAACATCACATGTGTAAATGTTGGCATAATTCAAACAGGAACAAAAAATGACTTGTTTCTCTGCATTTATCATAACACTGTACTATGGGGAACAACCAGAAGTGGCAGGACTTGTGTATGTTAATAAGATATACTTCACTCAACTTTCCACAAGAACAGCCAGTAGGAATGCCTTCAACCAGCAACTTTTCACTTTTATACTTTGACTGCTTTTCAGAGCTTGTATTTTTTTATATTTATTTGAGCAAAACACTTGGAACAGTATTTTTTTACTTGTACTTTGAGAAAAGAATGTGTGAACTTCTGCTACTTCTGACTGCCACAGGGTGAATTTATCACAGATGCCTGTATGTAGGATTAGCAGCTTATTAGCTAAACTATATGTAATGATAACAGTTGACAAAACAATCTCAAGAATAGCTGAATCACATCAACAGTAGTACAACACTACTTCTTATTAACCTGATTAATCTGAGCCAGAGGTAAAACAGTTGTTCAATAATAACTTTACATGTGTATCCAAGAGCAACATGTTTCTGCTCGTTCCATTACTGCTTTCCATCAATGAATCACACACACATTAAACACTATTTATATTTGCACTCCTTCACAGTGATTACTTATGTTGTCAAATTTATAATAGGCTTTGGACTGGCATGCCATAGTAGGCGCTGGGGTCACTCTAGGTGTAATCTACAGCCTGTGTTAGTAAATGTCTCTGCGCACTCGGGATTCTAGAGGTAGCATACCCCCAAATGGGGATTTACAGTCACACTGAGACCCTCAGGACCCCAGCTATGGTTCTGTTTGGACCCATGAGAATCTCTTTCCAGGCAGCTGTCGGTCTGGCTGGTGGCTCCTGACAGCAGTGGGACTATAACCCTGGATCCAATGCAGGGGAGACAAAGTCAGCTGCCAGGGTTTACATGACACTGCCAATGGAAAGATGGAGCGTTTAAAATACATCAGTGGAAAGACCTTCAATGAAACCAGCTTTCCCATACTGATAAAAGAAGCTACTGACCAAAAGACTTGAACAAAAATGGGATGAAGAGAGTTCTTTAGTTCATTGTAAGGGCAGGAAAGGCAATGACATTTTTTGCCATTAAAGGTTCAATATGTAAGATTTTTGTGAGTCTGTTTCATGCAGGTACTGGTTATTTGATGTCAGCTAACTCCTTACGTATGCGAACAAATGTGTTTGGTTACATACAATACATCTGTGATAATAGCCTGCTCACTGATTTCTAATGTAGAGGACTGGGATTGGTTTTTTTTTTGGGTGTTTTTGGTAAAAACCCTTACTCTTGCTCCTGAATCAGGAATCCTCTATGGCAGCACAAGCACATTCTGTTACATATTGCACCTTTACAATCCTTCATGCAACAGCTTTGTCCTATCTACCTCAATGTACAAACCTCTCAAGTGCAAAAATGTAGAAAATGTCTCAAATGAAGCCATAAATTTCTGTTTATATTGGCAATGGCCAGGTATTTGTTGGTAATTTTTATCATCACACCTGATTTCAAGTGTGAAGTAACGTTGAACAAATAGGGAGGAAATGTTTCTACAGCATGAGTAACAACTTGCAAGATACATGGTTTATGTAATATTTTCTATTTTTATAAGCACTGTCAACTGTGAAGTGTTCCTGCTGGCATAGGTGGTGATTTTAAAGGCCCTGTTTGTACAGTTGGCTTTCTGTCTGTCTATGCTTCAAAGACTCATATGTATCAGATACAGGGACCGGCCCAGGTTTCTTGGGGGTGCAGATGAGGTCAACAACATGTGCTATGACTACCAACCAGCCCCCTGCAGCTCCAGACTGCATCTATTACATTCCCCGCAAAACAGAATAAAATGCGGTCACCCTGTTTGTTTTGGTAACCCGGAGCATGAAAACACATTAGTGCCTACATCAGGGGGCTTCGAATGCAAAGGTTAGGATACCTCAGTGTGGTTTGTAATGCAGTGACTGTGCCACTTCACAACTTTCACTTCACAGTGTATTACAAACTTAATAAGTTCCACTTCTTCTCCATAAACACTCGGCTTGCTATACCTTGATCTTTCCTTTGTCACTACCCCCTCATATTCAAGAATCATCATAATCTCATTTGCCTTCTCTTTGTTTACTCTCCTGTCTGCTCCTCATGCTCTCATTACTCCACAGCCATCCTGTTTCTTCCTCCATTTCTCTCCCTCCCACATTCATCTGCCTCAATGCTATTTATTCCACTGCCTTTATTCCAGTCTGCCTCTGCGACTTTCTGCCCTGTGTGTTAAATTGGAGCACGGAAACAGATTCCCTGAAGTACCTGCTCTGGAATCTTCTTCACGATGATAACTCCAGACCCTTTCCATACAGAACTGGGAAACCAGTCAGCCTAAACTCGGATTGTCAGAGGGGAAAGAAAAAAACACAAGCCATTAAAGTGTTTTTGCAACCTTTGAAATATAAATTATTGTCATTGATGGGGTCACCTCTTCACACAAAGCATTTGTCAGAATATTTATGAGCATGTAAACTTGGAAAGCACTCTTTTGTGTATGGTTCAAATGGGAGTGCTCATAAATTACCCTAAGCTGCCGTAGCAGGAGACAGATGAGCTGTTGTCACCCAGATTTTCTCTATGCCACATTACTGCTCTGTCAGAGCTTGTTTTTTTGCACCATCCTGCATTGAAATAGTTGTGCACATCTGGTCCCAGCCATTTTGGTGCTGACATTTGGATTACACTTGTGCCCATCTCCACCGGTGAGTGAGACTTCTGCAAATGATGGATGTCCAAAAAACTGGAGGGCGGGCTGAACATAAAATGCCACCTGGATTTTTCATTATTATTTTTCATACAGTAGGCAATATGTCTGTAAAGTTTATGTACGCTTAAATAGCTGCACCTCATTAATCCTGAGAGCAAGTGACTGATATATTGAGCTCTGTGTGTGTGTGTGTGTGTGTGTGTGTGTGTAGGCATGTGATGTGCATTTTTAAGGATGAGTGGCACACACCAATGGGAGAAGACCGATTTGGTCCCTAGTGAATCGACTGCGGGTGCGTCAGTACCATTGGATCATCACAACCCAATGAGGCCTTCCACGCTCTACCTCAGTCTATTCCCTGCAGCACCATCACTGAGTAATATGTTTTCTAAGACAGTATGGGAAAATGGGATGTTCTCGTATTCACGTTCTGGTTATTGGTCTTCAGTGTTCTCCCTGCTGGCTGTTTCAACACAAGCAGCTGAGAAAAAAAAGCCTCATTCTCCTTCCTACTTAAATTCATATTATGCAGCTTCAATCCCTAAGGGGGCTTGTACTCATCTGTATATTTTGCCTGTGTGTGGTACTGTGTATGTTGTGACTGTCTCTATGTCTAATGGAAAGACTGCACTGCTGCAGACAACTGTCCTTGGGGGACGCTGGAGGCTTGCGCACAATACAAGGCAAACAACATCTAAACCTGTGAGATGATAGACTTTCCATCTGTCCTCTGGGTCCAGTGTAACGCTTTTCCCTAGCCTCTGTTTGTGTATCACCAGTGGCACTTAACAACCACTTCCTTTCACTTATTAAAAGAGCATATATTGATGCAACCAATTGTATTTATGGAAAGTCAGACTGAGGTGATGAAAATGAGGCTAAGTGAGAGGATTGTCTTTTGTTCTCATTATCTCAGAAAACAAAAGCGTTATCTAAAGATTTCATTTTCCATATGATATTTTCAGTGGCAAAGAGGTGGTTAAGTTTAGACAGAGCGCAGGCGGTGTTTCAGCTTTCAAAAGGGCCCTTGAAAGTGACAAAGCTGCTACAATTGCCTTTTGATGTTCTGGTCCAAATATTATCATGTGGTTAGACGTGGTGTATTACTTTATCACTTGGCAAAATGCAATTAATCTGTTTGATGACAAGTGCAGAGATGGAGAACAATACACTTTGAGCTGATATCCTGTCAATGTCAAGGCAGTGAAAAGACCTACATACAGGTTTTCAAGACAGTCAGTGATACAAAAGTCACCCACGAGTGAGTAACACATGACACGCAAACGGCGTAATGAAATGCTTTTATTAAAACGCATATTGCCCTCCTCGTTGCGTAGCCATTGAAATTTCCATGATTGTTGAAGACACACAGGTCTCCACCCTTGAGCAGATTTATTTTCACACATGCTGGGTGAGGTGTCTGCAATTCCTCCCCACCCTGTCATTGTTTGTTCTGCTGTTAAGTGTGAATATGAGCAGAGACCAGGCAGAAATATAGCCTCGTTTAAGGCCCTCTCTTGCTCCACTGAGCGCCGTTTGTTGATGTCACCAACCCAACAGCTTTCCAGACGTCTGTAGTCCACCGTGTCCATCAGTGGGGTGAGAACCAGCCAGTGAGGCTCTGCAGTCATCCTCGGAGTCAGAACATTAAGCAGTATGACGTAAAAATGCAGAAATGGCATACATTATTCTCCCTGACTCCAGCCCGACATATTCATGCATGCATAATGCACAACAAGAATCTAGACAGTTTTCAGAGAAGTACATCGGTGTTAATAGGTTAATAGTAGAATGCATTAAGTCTTTTTCTGCGTTGTGTTACACTAAATTGCAAATGACGTGTGTGACAATGTTCTATGAAGTCATAGCTGTGTTTTCTTGTACTGGTCTGTCTCGCTAATTACTCTTGTGCTCATGTCTGATTTTTGCACACATACCATTTGTCTAAATGTGGGCAACTGAGAACAGCAGCCCTTTGATCACCTGGACGTACACCAATGACAATATGTTGAGATGAATGCAGACTTTCCAATATGTGCTCCATATTGACTTCAAACAGATGCACACGGGACAGAATTCCTTGTCCAGACAGTGAAGCATGCAGGGAATGAAATGGGAACTCCTATCAAGTGCAATACGGCATCATCCAAAAAAAAAAAAAAGAAAATAGACACAGACATACAGTCTGCAAATGCACAAAACAAATAATACCTCAATTTCTCATAACACTTATGCACACAAACATACCCATACGAGCCGTGGTGTGTCCCCACATGCGGAAACACACACACCTCCCAAATGAATCACCTTCCCAAGTGCTTAGCATCATCAACATTCCCTGAATCAGCCGTGACTGCAGAACACAACTGCATGACATGACAGTCTCAGGGGTCAAATGAAATGCACACTTTAAGTGCCACTTCATCTTCAAGGCATAACGGTGAAGAGCAAACGCAAATAACTCCGGATTGTGTCGACCATTGTGCCTCTCTTTCCAGTTAATAAGCCTGCATGATAGTTCATTGTGAACCCCAGTCCTTTCGCACTTCTCTGCAGCCACGCATGACTTCTCCCCAAACGGGCTCTCCTCCAGCGCCTACTGTCTGTTTATGTAGACTACCACCAGGGCGGCATGGAATGCACCTCCAACACGCTCTGCTCACAGGCATCTCTGAAACAAGGAGTCTGCCTCAACCTGCTGATATGGGCTGTTTGTGTTTTACTTTTACACTGGGGTAAATGTTTTGATTAAAAGGCCGTTACTATTTTGCTAGTCACAATGGCTTTGTAGTGGAGGGGTTTGCTGCCGTGCTGATGGATGGACGGCCGCTCCCTGCCTCCTGTGAGCAGTTGAATGAGAGAGGAGCTGTCATCACCCGGCTGCCGACACTGTTGCGTGAAGAGAGAAGAAGGCAGAGGGCCGGCAAAGAGAGCAGGAAAGGGATAGAGAGCCAACGACGGACAATGTGTTGAAGTGGGAGAAAATGTCAGGGGTAGGAGTAGGCCTAGAGGAAGAAAGGGGAGTCCGTGTGTTATGGAAGGGAAGAGGTCAATATTGGGTACAGCTCACCTCACACTCCTATCCCCGAAGGCTCCGGCACTGCAAAGAGGGAGTCTGCATTACGTAAAGAGGGAGAGCAGGTGGTACTGTGAAACACACAAAGCCTCTGATCAAGAGTCCTGGTCCACAGTTAAATGCTCCAGTGACTTTGGGGTCCCACGACATGATGAAAAGCTTCAGTAATGGGGAGAGTATGACACTGTTTGCCTTGCTTTGTACTCACCAGCCACGTCAGCAGATGACAAAATGCTATAAATCTCTAGAACAAAAGGAGTAAACGAATGAAGCAGCATCTCTCCAAAGGGACGGAGGGGGAATTAATGGGCTGTATTACAGATGAGAGTCACATACTCGTAAACAGGGATCAGCGCTGATCCACTCTTCCAGTGACATTAGCTGTACTGGTCTTTCTGGCATTGGATCTGTTCACTTCTGTGAGGTTTTTGTGTCACAAAGATGAGCCATAAAAACACATGTACAGTATATGCTCAAACAACTAGTCCCAAATGTATTGATGTAGTACAAAAACCCGATCTTCCCTGATGCAGATATTAAAACTTGCAGAGCGGGATAAACACTGCTAATGAATTGACACCGAACTAGACCCTTTAAGGGGCAGTAAAAGGTGTGTTGTAGCATGCTGCTCTAATTATGCTGCTGGTTGGCTGCATTGGTTTCTAAAACAGGCTCACAGTGCCTCCCATTGGCCTTTTCTGCATGGTGCACTTCATGCATACTTTGTTTTAGCCCCCAGTTAAATGGTAAATGGACTGCACTTATATAGTGCTTTCCCACACCTTCATGGTACCCAAAGCGCTTTACAATACCTCACATTTACCCATTCACACACACACACACACACACACACACACACACACACACGCGCACACCAGTGGGTGACAGTTAATTTAGAATGATACAAGTATAAGTAGTAAGATGTATGAGTTAGATCATCTTGAACACCAGTAACTGTGTGATTAATAAATACAGTTCTTAAGTATTAAAAGTCTAAAGTTAATCTGGGTTTGCTACTTATGGCATCCTTGTAGCAGAGCTGTGGTTACTTCTGATAATAATGGAGATGTTACACTGGACCAACAGGATGGGTGAGATACTGAGCATGTTTTTTGCTCTCTTAAGATGTAGTTCCCAGCCTGGACTCCACTCCCCCTCCCCTCAAGAGCGTGCAAAAGATCACAGGGGTGCAGAGAGTTTTGTTCAGCTTTTTCTGTATTGAGATTATGAGGCTGTCAGAGTTAGATCTGCACATGCTCAGTAAAATCATAAATACTCACTCACTAGGTAATAAAAATTCTGTTTATAAACCTAGTCCAGAATAACTAAGTTATGTTCAGACTGGAGACAAAACCATCTGTTGCTCTTTTTGTGACTCCAGTCAGTTAAAACAGATCAAATCACATAGAATCTGAACTGTTCCCTTTTGATTTCCAGCTCCGTACAGTATGTGGTGCTAAATCACATACTGGTCTTATTTTTACAATGTGACCTTTGTCTGAAGAGTCTAATTATAATTTGTGTAACTGCTACACCACTGGATCAACATTTGACATGACTATGCGCTTAGTGAATCATCCTCTTTCTCATTATCATCTGCTCATGTATTTGCTTCCACTGCACACCAACTTATACTGTACATGGAACTGACCACAGTGACCTCCATTTTTACTTCAATACAATACAAAGGCATCTGATATTTGTCCAGTTATTAAAATTAAGGTGAACAGAGAATCAAAAAAAAAGAACTGAGGAATAAATCTGAACGTAGTAGTAAATCTTGTAGCGTGAAGAACTCCTCTGAAGCCTTGAGAGTGTTAGCTAAATAGAGATAATCAGGACAAAACTAAGAAAAAAATGGAGTGTAGAATGGCTCCCAAAGTACGGAGCCCCGCTAGGGTCACGGTGGGAAATATTTTTACACTGAACTATTGCGTTCCCACGCAATACCTTTTGCGTTCGCACGCAATA
>JAPQRQ010000002.1:23408451-23418547 GCA_037367365.1 Apogon talboti
ATTTGAATCAGGTGTGTTGGAAGAGGGATACATCTAAAACATGCAGGATAGTAGCCCTCGAGGACCGAAGTTGGTGAGCCCTGCTGTAGAAGCTATATGGGGCCATCTAGACGGAGAAAAGGATGTTGTAAAGGTGTGTAATGAAACATCCAGACAGTCGACCTAAGAGAATTGAAGAAATACATTTTCCATTTCAACGTTGCAAAAAAAAAAAAAAAATAGGGCTAAAGCCTGTCCAAGCACAGTACTATCCATAGTAAGAATTGATGTCTGTTACATCATACTGTATTTTATTGTATTAGATTTCCATTGTTTTATTAATGAATGCATTTTTGTAAATAAAGCAATGCATGAAATGAGAGAAAATGGAACTCCCACCTCTTTGTATTATGCTAATATTTAAAGCCTCAGTTGGAGAGTGAGAAGAATGTCACTGAAACTGAAAAATATGAGTCCAGTTTTGGTCTCAGTAGAGGAAAAACAATTAGCTGATTGTGACCTGAGACCTGATTTGCACTTTCCTGTAGATCCGGCCGCTGAATTAGCTCCTTAAACCCCACACCATCAGCTGTTCGGCACCGCTGATCCTGCCCTGGTGGTGCGGACCGGGGAATCGCTCCCCGATCACACCGATGGATAAATCCCAGGAATGATAGTCGAGCGCAGATGAGAGCTGAGGTGAGATGGAATATGGCTCTCTCCAGAGGTTTGAGATGCTGTCAAAGGGTTTTCTCCTGGATACCTGTGCTTATTATAACCTCCGTGGTGTTGTGGTCGTACTACGCCTACGTGTTTGAGCTATGTCTTTGTAAGTATGAGAAATGGTGCTCGTTTGTTGTGATTTTGGCCGTTTTTTACCGGAGATATCGCAGATTGCCGCACAGCAGTGTTGACAAAATTACCGTTATGGGCAAAGCATAAGCTAGCATAGGCTACAAAGCGGAAGTAATTTGGGTGTGTGATTTCCTTGTCTTTTTTATTTGTTCAGTATAATATTTAACCTTTAAATGCAACGCATACGTCTGTTTATGTTGCTACTGACGTGTCAGCAGTATTTCTGTATTCATACAAAGACTAGCTATTGTTGTTTTAGCTAACTACAACCTGTCAATCTGGCTAGGAGTGTTAGCCGATTCATTGTCTTCCAATAGGGAAAATAAAACTAATGTTACTAGGGACATGTTACTTCACTTTTGCGAGTTACTGTCATATTTATTAGAATTATTCTTGTTTTTCAGTTACTATTGCCAACGCATTTGAAAAAGGTGAGTTTTCAGTGCATGTGCTGCTAGCGTTATACACTATAATACATCAAATGGGTTCACATCATGGATTGTGGTTGTTTTGTACTTGCAGTGGCCTATCTACTTGTGTTTCATGTTTGCTTTGTGATGTTCTCATGGACCTACTGGAAGTCAATATTTACTCCTCCAGCCACTCCATGCAAAAAGGTATTTTGAATACATTGTGACTAATGTATTTTATCATACAGTGGGTCTGCTGAATGGGGCAAAAGTCTTGTATCATCTTTGACATGTGTTTGCTGCACTAGTTCCAGCTCTCATACTCTGACAAGCAAAGATATGAGATGGAGGAGAGGCCTGATGCTCAGAAACAAATCCTGGTTGAGATTGCAAAGAAGCTACCCATCTTCACTCGAGCTCAATCTGGAGGTAAACTTTTTCTTTGTAAATCTATTTCTATGTTTTTGTGAGATTATTGATTTGTTTGTAAGATGTGGAAAAAAAGTGAGGTAACAGCACGGGCACATCAGCCACAGTTCATCATCTTGCACATAATCTGTGTGTGTTGAAAACAAGTAGGGTTGTGCGTGTGTGTGTGTGTACTCATGAGCATCCCCATTCAGAGTAATCAGCCAATGTATCTCTTTCATTAGTGCTGATTGCTGAGACTAAGTTCTAGCCTGCAGGAAATAAGTGAAGGGTAAGCTCGGCTCAAATGTCGTTCATTCAACTGGTCATCCTCTTGTCTCCAGCTATCAGGTTCTGCGACCGCTGCCAGGTACTGAAGCCTGACCGCTGTCACCACTGCTCGGTTTGTGAAACGTAAGTCACCCTTTCCTGCCCAATCCATTCATCTAGAGAGATTGCTCTAGGCAAGGAGATATTTGTTGGCCGGGAGCTGTTGTGATAATTAGAAGGTGTTTGTTGGCACACTTTGCTCAAAAAGAATAGCCTAATGATCAATCAGAGCAGCTTTTTATCACATACAAAGAGAAATCAGCAGACTGCTCTCAGAATAAATGTAAAGCCAGCTTTATTAAAAGTTGTATTGGCTGTTGCATGAAGCAATTTTACTTTTCAAGTATCCCCCTTGCTTCGTGTTTTTTTGTTTTGTTTGGTTTTTTTTTTTGCTCAAAAAGAAAGTTTTTGTAAACAAACACTATATATTTCTGGTTTTCTTTCCAAGATGTGTCTTGAAGATGGACCATCACTGTCCCTGGTAAGTTGTAACTCAGCCTCTTTGTTCTTGCTACAAGGAATTTATGCATTTATTTTATTCTGACTCCAGATTTGCTTTGTCTTTTAGGGTGAACAACTGTGTGGGCTTTTCCAACTACAAGTTTTTTCTTCTTTTTCTTTCCTACTCCATGCTATACTGCATATTCATTGCAGCAACAGTTTTTCAGTATTTCCTCAAATTCTGGGTGGTGAGTGTCATGAGTTAAAATTTTGATCACCATCTTACAATAACCTCATTTCAAAAGTATGAATTGACTACAGTAAGCACTTTTGCCATACTGTGAAACAGAGAACTAATCACTGTGTTATCGATTACAGCATTTTAATCTCACCATTTTTTCTCAAGCTGTGCTTCTCCTGTTTCTTTCTGCCAGGGGGACTTGCCAAATGGGCCCGCCAAGTTCCATGTCCTCTTCCTCATGTTTGTGGCGCTCATGTTCTTTGTCAGTCTCATGTTCCTCTTTGGCTATCACTGTTGGTTGGTGGCCAAAAACAGATCCACTTTAGGTGAGGCTTCACATATTTATAGGAAAATGCTTTTTCTTTTCCTCATCCTCCCTCACTGTACAAATGGTAACAGAGGTATTTGTATGATGATTTACATGTAACTTTTAAATCTTCTGTAAAGATGTGGACAGCACTTTCTTTTTTTTTGCATTTCTAGAGGCCTTTTCAGCACCAGTTTTTGTCAGTGGACCTGACAGAAATGGCTTCAATGTTGGTGTACGCAAAAACCTGCAACAGGTATTTGGAGAGAATAGGAGACTGTGGTTCATCCCTGTCTTCACAAGGTGAGTCTGTCTGGAAGCATATTATTGATGCATAATAAACTGACTCCTTCGCTTTTAACAGTGCTGCTTATTTAGCTTTTTTCTTAAAAATCCTATTAACTCTGGGTATTGGATAGAATGAACATTACAGAGGTGGAGCTGAAAAATCAGTTTGCATGAAGCAGTATTTGAGCTGAATAAAATGTCAACTGAGGGGCAAGATCACATTTGGTAATAGTCTTAGATCCTAACAAACTTCCTTCTTTTTGCACTGTGTACTTGTCAGCCAAGGGAATGGCCATTTCTTCCCTTTGAAGAATAGAAGTGAGTCCCAGAACCCCTTATTAGCTAATGAGGAGATGTGGGAGGAGTCAGAAGACTGCTCTGAAGAAGGGAGCCTGGGTAAGTGACATTACCTCATATGTATTCATATGACAGTGTAAAAAATTTGGTCTTTAAGGCTTTCTAACAGAAAAGCTCTAAAATGTATGGTGAGTTACTGTAAAGAGG
This sequence comes from Apogon talboti, assembly GCA_037367365.1. NCBI lineage: Eukaryota > Metazoa > Chordata > Actinopteri > Kurtiformes > Apogonidae > Apogon > Apogon talboti. The sequence goes on from JAPQRQ010000002.1 coordinate 23,412,215, forward strand.
GGAGGAGGTGGTGTTGAATGAGTGGTCAAACACAGGACCTCTTCTCGGTGGGGTTTTGTGTGGTTTTATGTGGAACCACAAGTCAGTTCTGAATAATTATTTTTAGATATACTAACCAACTACTAAGATTTTAAATTGTATAACAGTTAGTCAATTGGTTACTTGCCTGGAATTTAATCGGTGATCAGCAATGTTGTGAGCTGTTTTGTCTAAATCACTTTTTACCTGTAAAAGTCTACCTTGCTGGTCAGAATATCATTTTGGTTTCTGTGACTGTGTGATAGACATTTTCCCTCGTACACACTACAAAGCTAAGTAAAAATGTATGACAATGATAATGATCATTATTTCTAGACAAAGCTAATGTGAAAATATCAAAAAGGATTGCAATTTAATAATATTATAGTATTTTTCACAGAAAGACTCATATGTTTTTCATAAAACCTTAATATGTAGTTAATTGCCACATTTATTTGGGAATATTTTCATATCTCCAATTGCTTGGCACTTTGCACCTTGCGGTGAGGCTATAAAATGAGAATGAAATGCAGGGGTCTCTTCATTTTGGGCGGCTGTGGCTCAGGAGGTGGAGCTGGTTGTCCACAAAGCAGAAAGTTGCTGGTTTGATCCTCGGCTCCTCCTGTCTGTGTCCTTGGGCAATCATTGGCTGTTCTCCTGCTGTGAGTTTGTGTGTGCGAATGGATGGATGAGACCCATTCTAAAGCACTCTTGTGTTCCATTAAGGTAGAAAAGCACTATATTGTATAAATACTGTCAATTTACCATTTACTTTTGAGGTTTGACAAATTCTCTGCAAAATAAAGATTGCTGTCTTTAATGTAAATAGGGATATTAGAAGCCAGTTGTGTAGTGGCTGTTGTTAATGACAAGATTCTTTGAAAGTTCTTTTTTTTTTTTTCTTATTACAGAGAGGACTGTGATCCCGCTCTTTAGTGCAACATCAGCGGCTATTATTGTTATTACACTAAGTAATCACAGAGGGCACAAGGTTTTGAAACAAGTCTCTTACGTTAAAAAAAAGCTGTCATCTTAAAAAGGCTCTGCTGTTGTCAGACTGCACCAAAAACTGCACATGTGGTGGTGATCTGGAGGCATCAGTCTCACCCTGTTACACTCTGCTACCACCTGGTGGACATGTGCTACACACTGGGACTACTGTGTTAGATGAGTCACTAACTGAAAAACCCTGTGAAATGTACTCATTTTTTTCCATCTTGATTTTTTTTTTTTCCTTTTCATTCCAGTTGAGGACCAAGACCCTTCTGTTACCATAGAGATGGAAGAATAGTCATTTAATGTAAGGACAATTTACACATGTACAGAGGATGTACATTAGTATTGCACACACTGTGTACCACGAGGCAGATTAATTTCAAATCTTGTGGATGTTCAGACAAAACGTATGAAGGGGGCCAAACATGTGGATGATACCTGCATTTGGACTGTGGTTGCCACTTTGATCCTGTGTGATGGTGAATAGGAAAATTTGATGCACAACAAGCAGCATCATCTGCCCCCTCATGAATGGACAAACAAAAGTTTTATCTTGATTTGGGGATAAATATTACCTCATTGCTATTGACCATGGGTTGATTATTCCTGAATGTACTGGCCTCTGGGATTATGAATTACTGTTAATTGGGAAGTTTCTGTTTAGGCACTGTACTATTTTATATGATACTATTGGAGCATTGGGTTTTGAGTTTACAGTGCGTAGAGTGTTGCACCTTATTGCTCTGACAGTGAAGGGTGGAAGCTACTCCAACTACGCTCAAAATGCTCCACAGATCTCTTAAAGCAAATCCGCTGACTGTCTTCTAAAAGCATATTAAAACAATTTTTTTAATCACCTGACTTAACCTGGGCCTTACATATATACATATATAAATATATTCCTGTGCTGTGGGAGATTTCTCTTAAGAATGTATCCAGCTTGTGAGTCGACTGTCTACATATATTTTCTAAACAGCTCATCAAATGCTTTAATGCAGTAAAATGTCGGGTCATTCTTGGTTTAAAAAAAAAAAAAAAAAAAATCACAACTGTTATGAATTTGCAGCTTTAGTTTACAGCTACAGCTCATTATTTCTGAAATGAATGCTGAACATCTCCCCCCTACTACTAGGGTACGTGTGAAGGTAAACAAATTGACTTTCATGTTCAGAACATTTCAATTAAACCATATCCTGAGCAGCACACTGTATGCGTAGCTGGAACTTCAAGTAAAGTTGCAGTGATTTGTTTGGGATGTGCATAGGAGACATACTGTAATAGACATTTAAAAAAAAAAACATTTTTTATCATATCATCCATCCCTTGTAAGATGACACTAATGAGTGTTATCACATGTAATCTGATATGAAAGTGAGGTTTAATCATAGGCACACATTTTCTGTCTATTTTGTTTTTCTCGTGTTTTTTTTTTGTGCTTTTTAAACATGCAGGTATCTGTGTATATATAGCATATACAACATCTGATCCTCATCCACTGGTTGGTCGAGGTAAGCTGTCTTCAGTATGTTTTTTTTTTTCTACCTGTGTTTATGTATTTTAAGTGTAGTACCATATTCAGAAACATATTATCCTTATCCACTGTTCATGGACTTGAAGGTATTCATACAGGGTGTTGATGGTATATTAAACCATTTCTGCTCAACAATGAAAATATTTTTTTTTGTATGGGGGGGGGGGGGGGTCAAAACCTTGGTGGTTGATCGTGACTCTTGACTTGCTTCATTGAACTTGTTTTTCTATTTTGTCGGGTAAGCCAAATCCAATGCTGCTCATGTCTGGGAAATGCATAACGTCACTTATTAATTAAAAATGTATGTTGTTTTTATCTGAAGTATGAGTCAGTGTTTGAACGCATGTAGAAACATTAGGAAAGATTTGGATGTTGAGTGTTTCATGTCGTCTTGTGTCTATTTATTGTTCTACTGTTTGGCTTTCTTCTTGTGCACTGAGTTTACTGATTCATGCTGTAACTGCTGCAGGCAGTGTCTGTATATTTTGCTCCATCGAGTGACACTTAACTATTGAAGTACTGTGTTTTTAATTGACCTTTAGGAAATGCATTAATACAAGATGGCGACAAATTATACCCAGTCAATGTTACATGACAGATTCACAGACATCAGCTCTGTATTGTTAGAACATATATGGTCCTTTTTCTGAATTGTCTTTGGAGTATGTGACTGTGGCGCTTCCCTTTTTCAGTATGTCTGAACCTCTAAAAAAAACCACTCATACTGCTTCATTTGCTCTTCTGTAAGTTAACAAATATAAATCCTTTATTGATCCATCAGTTGTTGTAACATGCAAAATAAAATGATCCACTGTTTAACTCTTTGTGTTCAAGCGTTATTCTGCATCTATAGCATGAGTATACACAGCAAAAGAAAACAAAGAAAAGAAAAAAAAAAAAACAACCACAAACAAAGAAAAAAAAATTTTTTTTAGGAACTTTGGAGATAAAGTGGCAGTATTTGGCACAACAAGGAGACCATGAAATACATTTAAATAAACAAGACAAAGTATGCTCAAGACAATTTGCAGATCATGTCCCTCAGGTTGCACTTTGTTTAGTCGGTGCCGAAGTACCTCTGTCCAAAATGTGTTGGAGCCACTGGATGAACCTCTGTGGTTAAAATGGTGATATCTGGGAACTCCTGGATTATAGATTTGGCTCCTGGGAAAGGTGTAAAAGACATTATGAACGTGACTATACAGATACATTACCGCTGGTGTTGGGAATAAGTTAAACCATTTGCTGAAGAACTTAAACAATACTGACCAAAGATGGAAATACCTACATATAGTCTGTGGAACATGTGAGAACTTGAAAAAGCTGACAGCACTCATCTTAAAGAGACTGACCAATTACCATTACTCAGTTCACAGAGTAGCAGTAATTGCAGTGGTAAAATGCAGCTCACAGTGTGATGCCTTGAGCATATTAAGATGCTAACACCTTGTCAGTGAGCTAACACTGCAGCTGCTCTTACAAGATTCCAAAGCCTATATATATTATAATATAAAAATAAAAATGGCTTTAAAAAATAATTGACTGTTTCATGTGAAGGTCGTGTCATTGAACTGGAGTTTAAAAAAAAATAAAAAGGCCTTTATTCCATAAGCATCGTTAAAGAGCTAATGGCATTTTATGGCAGCATGACCATAAGTACAGGTTCTTGAAACCATGAATATACTTATCGATCTTTATGTCAAATGGAAATGTATCAGTCACTTAAAGGCTTTATTTGTAAGACCTTTCACTGTAAGTAGCATATGTATAGTCCCAAGTAGAGGTAGGTTTTACAGTATGTAGGAATATGACAATTCAAGTGAATTTGGTTGATCTACATTTTCTCAACGGGTAAGTGACAATGTAGTATAAAAAGACAGTATGAAGTTCAATTCCAAGATTTGTAGCATCAGATGTGTGGACTTTGACACCTAAATGCTTCCCACATTTGTGTAAATATAATTAGATATAAATGTTTGTGGCAATTAATGTCAATGTCAGATTATTTAATGACATATAAAGTTTAATAGTTTCAAAACTGAAATGAACACATTAAGACTTTGAAGAACTGCAGATGTCCTGTGGCAATCTGGACACAAATGCAATCAAGAAGTAAAGTCATTATCGCAATTAACTAATAAATCTCATCTGTTCACACCTCAGGACAATCATCAACAGTACAGCTATAGAGCAACCAGCAGTTCAAAGAAATCAAAAGCATAAGAGCAGGTGGAGTGTGTGTGTGTGTGTGTGTGTGGGGGAGTTGTGGGTGATGAGCAGCGGCCGCAGTAAGCCGGTCGCGGTGGCTTACCATGAGGCGTGGAGAAGAGGCTGAGAAGGATAATATGTTTGGGCTGGACTCCGTGCTCTATCAGCACCCTCACTGCCTCAATCACAGTGTTTCCTGTACCTGCAGACACACACATAATGCCACTTCAGCTACAGAAACAAAAAGGTGCTGATTTGAAAGTGACCCTCTTATTTTACAATGAATCAGCTTAAAAAAAAAACCATAATAAGCAAAACATTGCACTTGTTATCTCAAACAGATAGTGATGAGTGGAGTGACTGGTGTAGCCATGAGCTTTAGCGTCTGGCAGGCTTTAATTTCCAAAACCTGTTAGCATGCATCAATGCAACCATATACTCCATCCCTCTGACATTACAAAGTATACCGTTGACCTGGCTTGGATGCCGTCATATTATTTAAAAGCACAAAAATGCTGCTTTGTGACACTAGGAAACCAGAGCTATTAAGATACTATTTTTGTTGGCCCTCATTATGCTATTCAGCAGCTTGGTGGCTATCTCCCCGGCAGTGTATAATTTCCCCCATGAGAGCTATAATTATCAGAACAGTGTGAATGGGCCTGTATGATGTGGAAATGCAGACTCGGTGAAGGTCAACTCAAGGGAGATTTCTCCAAACGAATAAATGCAGGAAACTGTTTCATTTGCACAAAAATGGACATCTCTTGACATTTGTGTGTGACTGAGGGTAGTAAACTGGCATCATCAGGAGGATAAACTACAGCGCTACACACAGCGTGTTGTGCCTCCGTGCATGCGGTTTACTTACTAAGGATGGGATACATGAGCAGCACTTTCCTCCGGTACACGTCTGGAGGGAACTTGGCATAATAGACCTTGGCTTTCTGTGTCTCTTCGTCACTCTGGATGAGGATCTTGCCAATTCGGATGGAGCGGCAGCAATCCCTGAGACCCTGCTCCATGGCCTCACCTGTGTGGTCACAAACAAGTCTGTACTCAAATTACACTCGCACTGCATATGTTCTCAGTTGTATAATGCACATATCTGAACACTAAGCCTTTTGTTTCAGTCTGCACCAACTTCAGTATGTAACATTTCCTATACTGCATGCTTGTCTCATTCAATTAGTAGGAGAGGATACATGAAAACTTCAGCTGAATGGAATTGCCCTCAGAGGACATGTTCTGCAAAAGCACAGAAAACCCGTCACAAATAGCCATGCAACATGGTTCTATTGTATTTTGTGGTATTTAAATGCTCAATCAATTTCACTGGGATAAAAGAACTGACTGCTGATAGAACGTGTATGGTCCAGCTCACATAATAGCCTGGTCTGACGAATGAGGCCTGAATAGACTGCACAGAACAAGTGCACTGCTGGCACATATACCGTATTTTTCGGACTATAAATCGCTCCAGAGTACAAGTCGCATCAGTCGAAAAATGCGTCATGAAGAAGAAAAAAACATATATAAGTCGCACCGGACTATAAGTCGCATTTTTTGGGGAAATTTAT
>JAPQRQ010000002.1:23424114-23452830 GCA_037367365.1 Apogon talboti
GCTTGAACAAAAAAGCTATTAATACATATGAAAGCTGTTTATCTCTGAATGTTTTCAAAACATCTTAACCTTTTTTTTACAGTATTTATTATATATGCATATATATATGTATATATATACTCTGTGTATTTTTTATTTGTTTTTTTCCCCTCATTACTATTTGAGCTCTTGTTGTGTATGCCTCCCCCCGTCATTCTTATGTTCTGTTGTTCCATATTTGTTCTCTGTAAAAAAAAAAAAAAAAATTTAATAAAATGAAAAACAATACAGACAAATAAGCAGATAAAACAACTCCAATGTATATCTACTGTGATGCGAAAATATATTAAAATGAAAAACATTTGAATTACAAAAAAACCCCTACAAAAAAACCATTAAAGCAAACAGAGCTTTGGTATTGGAATAATATCGGTATAGGCCAATATCCAAATTCAGGTATCGGGATTGGATCGGAAGTGAAAAAATGCAGATCAGTGCATCCCTAATTGGAATCAAACTTGTTAGTGTTTTTTTTATCTTCTATGTGTGTGAATGTTTTAATGTAGTTGTTTCTGTTTTATTTCAAGTGCAATATGTTGTATTTTTCAGTTGAGTTCCTCTCCAAACTTACGAACAGCCACATGGATTACAAAGAGAAGCCCAAACAGTCATCAGATTTTGGAGGCAGCAAAAGTAAGTGCGGCTATACTATGTTTCAGATAGTGCATAATATCTACAATTTATTGTCGAAGTCCTATAAACATTAATGTATAATGGTTCCACAGCATTTGCAGATAGTCGACAAACGAACTTGTTGGCATGGACACGCTGGTGGAGGTTTAAGTTCAGATCCAAAGAATGTGGTGAGTACCGGACTTTAACATTTACTGTAATTATTTAAGCTTTAAGATTTACATACACACTAAACAATAGTCGATATACAGCTTTAGCTTTTGTAAAATGATGTCATGATTTTAGAAACAATATAATGGCTGTCTGTCAACTGGGGGCCATATGCCTCCCTTCAGAGCCAGTATCCTTTGGCTTGGTATTATTGTTAAATCTTAATAATCAGTCAACACTATTCTGGCATCTCTTTGGGGGAAATTTCCAAATGTTTACAGTACTATGTTTGTTGGCGACAGTTTAAATTAACCTTGTGTCGCCGAGCGGCTGAACAGGGGAAATTGCCCGATGCAAAAAGCAGTCCAAGTTTCAAACAAAGTTCCTTTATTCAGAATCAAATCCAAGTATCCAGGCTTTAAAACATCTCACAATCCATTTCATGGCGTTCAGGTAATCCACAGACCAGCGGTGAACAGTCCTCAAGGTAATACAAAAACAGCGAAAACATATTCATAAAAAAGGCAAAGTATGAAGCGGTCAGCAAAAGTATACCTTCCCCCATCACCCACTCTCTCCTAATTCACACACCGAGTGAACAGGTGACACAGGTATCAGGTATCACCACTGCTAACACCACTTGATCCAACTATAGTGCGTCATTACGTAGCCGCTACAAGACTGAGCCTACATCTGTCTCCTACAATGTTTACCTGTATAATAACTAGCACACAAATATAAACAACGCAGGACTGCACAGTAAGGAGACATGTACTCCCAGACATGAAGATATATAGGTGGAATAAGAACAGGGAAAAGCAATCCAGGAAAACTGCTAAAAAAATGTTATAAGTAACTGGTACAAATATCTTAATTTACGTAAGGAGAATGCTGCATAGAAGAAGATACTACTCCCAAACTGGCAGAAAAAAGCAACATTAAAGTTTGCAAACAAGTACTGTGACAAAGATCTTGCCTTCTGGAGGACGACTTAAAAATACACCTGTTTGTTGATAATAATCAAAATTATGTAGATTGGAAGGAAGGTTGAGCTTATAAAGGTCAGAACGCCAACCCTACTGTAAAGCACAGGTGGTTAAGGCTCATTTTGCGGGTTTGCTTTGCTGCAAGAGGGACTAGAGGACTTAGACTTGAACTGAAGGCATTAACCTGGATGATACACTATGGACAGAAGTAGATCTCTCTGTATATCCCCAAAATTATCTCAACGTGGCTGAAGGTCAAAACGCTAAACATGTTGAAGTGTCCATCACACATTCCTGACCTTAATAGGAAAATTAGGGAGGGCTAAAGTGCATTAGTTGTGCTTAAAGGAATGGGTTAAAATTCCAGAGCTGGCATCTCAGACATAATTTTAAGGCAGTGCAATGGGAATATATATAGGTAAATGGAAATGTTGACAATATACTGTATTGAAATAGGGGATTTGAATGTATCTAGTCATGGTTTACGTAAACCTCATGTAACCCTAGTTGGTGTAAAGTTAAAGAACATTCAAAATGTAGTCATTACTATTACCAAACTTTTGACAGTTTTTCAGTTCAGTTTTTTTCAGGTTGAAGGGTAGTTACTTAGTATTTACATTCATATGTTTATCTAAGAAAATTGAAGTCACTGGAAGAAAGTTCATTATCTTGGCTATGCAAATGATTCAAAAGCATAACTACAGTGGTCTGTAGTTGAGTGGTTACTCCCAATGACCGTAAACTGTACCATACCCAGTTTAGTTGTTGGTCTTGATGACTGTTGTATGTAATCCTGCCCTCTTTATGTTCTTGTTTTTATTTCTTCTTTGTATCATCAATCAAATAAGTGGAACAAACAACCTTTTTTTTTTTTTTACACAAACTTACACAATAACTACAGCAGTACCAAGATTTGGTAAACTCAAAACAGGGTCTTAAACCACAAAACCCTTGGGGAAACTTTGACTAATTGCCTTATTTCCTCATCATTAAAATACTACAGCATAAACAGCACAACCCAAACTTTGCATGAAATGTGAATTCTTTGATATATACTGTACACCTGACGATTACTCATTTTGCTATAATTTGCTCAAGTGAATGAAACTGCTAAGTCTGATATTTTTTAGATTACAGACAAAACAGTTTCCCTGTATTTTCCATGAATGTATCATCTTTACATATGGCACAGTGGCCTTTAGGGCTGCATTAACTGTTAATTCTCATGTCACCAGTGTCACATATTGCTTGATTGTATTTGATTATAGGCAGGTGTTGGGCACAATTTCACTGTAATTTGTTTGGAGGTGTTACCATCTACCAGTGCTGTAACACGGTGCCACCATATTGAGCAGATTAGAGGAATTACTGCATATTCTTTGGCCCATGGAGAGCCCAAGTGGCAGGTGCGTGGTGGAGTGCGAGTAAACAGCCATGTTGGCACCAGTGGGCTCTCCACCTCAGCTGGGATGACAGCCCAGGTGTCTCCTGGGACTTGTAGTGTCAGGCTGGATCCCCAAGTCCACCTGGAAACTCTGCTGTTGCTGCTGCTCCCAGATCTCCCAAAGGACCTCTTTTGACATTTGATGTTCCATGTGTCTACCCTCCCCCTCCAGAAAAACCATCTTTAGGTTACTGTGATTGTCACATGCGAAACACGAGTTGCCAATATTGCCAGACTTCTCAGGTTTATGATAAATAATTCTAAATAATTAATTCTAATAAGTTACCTTAAGCATGTGACCTGTATTTTATAACATAAACCTGTTTATGGAATAGGTGATGTGGAAAAAAAATAGATTTTTCTTTCCTTTTATTAGCTCAAGGAGGTGAATTCAGCCAAGATTCTGTCTGCGATGCTGTCTTACGTTTGGCCAAAGGACAGACCAGACCTGCGGGCCCGCGTTGCCATCTCTCTAGGTTTGCTGGCTGGAGCCAAGGTATGTTTATCTCACTGAGAATTTTCCTGACACTCTTGAGTGTTTCAGGTTGAAACTGTGAACTCTTCAGAAGCATTAAACACAGACAGACAGTGTAGTCATGAACTGAGCTGACGCCATGTGTTTGTGGTGATTCAAATAACACTCTTACAAGTAGCAATCTATTCTTTCAGTTTTAGGATCATCTTCATCACTGTAAGCATTTATGTACAAACTGCTTATGCTAGATAGATTACTCATTTATAATGATTGTGTGACTGTTAGAAGGAGAGAGCAACAAAAATACAATGCCAAGGTGAGTCTCATGCTGCCTGCTTTAAAAAATTGTCTTCACGGTTTAGGCCTTTACTACATCTTGTGTAGAACAAATTGATGTATTGCCCAGCCCTATTTTAAATTATCTATAATGCTTTTCACTTATGTACATGTAAGGTGTAATCATCGTGCATTTTAATTAACAAATTGTTCATCATATAGACTGGCTTTAACAATGGAAAGAACCCTTTGCAAAGTTAAAAATTGTTTGCATTTTAAAACCGGCAACATTTAAAAGAAAAAACTCAGCAAACATCAATCAGTTGGTGATATATTTCCTCTTCCTTTGTTGATGGTCTCTAATTTACACCCTGCAAAACAATCACAAATTCACAGCTCCTAAATAAGCATGTCCTGCTGCCGCTCAGCATGGCTCCCTCTAGTGTGTGCAAAGGAGGAGAGAACACACATGCAATCCAATCTCTCCCCCTATTTTTCTGCTTGGCTGGAGTTAGCCTTGATTCCTCTACTTTGTCTGTTTGAACTGAGACCACCAGCAGTGTAGAGGCAATTTTTAAATCATCTGAATAATTATGTGGTTATAGTGTATCTCACCTCTGCGCTTCACATAATCAGTGACATTTTCATTTCAAATAACTGATTATATAGAACTTCTTGTGTTTGTTTGGCCTCAAAAGCAGCCTTCCCTGACTGTCTATGTCAGTCAAGCATATTTGACTATATGTTTAGATCATCTGAAACTAGGTGTCATAGGGTTGCACATTTAATTGAATCACAGTTAGCCAGTGAAGTTATATTACTGCAAAACCCTGCAATTTAAAGTTCCACATGTAGAAGGATTTAAGAAAATATACCCAATGTGTTTTGTTTGGTAATATTGTAGATTTTGTGCCCGTAAGAAGAGACATTGTATAAAACACACAAAATGAAAGTTGCTAGACTTTTTTGTGTTTGTTAAGTTTATGTTTGTTTTTTAAGCTGGCTTTAAGTTTTCATGTATTGTAGTGTAAAATTAACTTCTTAAAGTAATCTGCATTTTCCTTGATAACCAAGCAGATACGCCCAACTGCATTCACAAATTACAGTTTTTCCCACAATAATCACAATATGACTTTTTTACCTACTCATGCAGCTCTAGCTTGACACTGTATCTCTACTATGAGATGAAATATCTTTAGATACAAACTGACACACCGTTGAGTTAATTCTGAGTGTTGGTTGTCTATGGATTAAAAGAACGCATCCAACGTTATCCTCATCACTACTGGTAAAACAGAAGACAATTTTGGACCAGTGATAACAGCTTAGGCTATTTTTGTGTCATGTTCTGTTGTCTTGGTAGCAAAGTAGCAGATAATGTTTTTTTTTTACATCTCAGAGGACTTTTAATGTCTGTGTATAATACCCACATGCATAAAGAGAACCCTGGAGACCCTTGCATATGCTACATAAATAGTGCATAAGGTGTCCTTTTACAACAGGAGGTTGTTGTTTTTTAGCGCTGTTTTACATGTTTGTTGTTTGCGTCACCAAAATTATACAATGCAGAATTTGAGGGAGTAAAATGACAGAAAGAGAAAAACGCTCTGCACTGTGTTTGGGGTTGAGAGGTTCAGATGAAATGGGTTTCCAATGAAAATGCTTTGCTGTATGCTGCTGTGTTCTCTGGATGTCCTAATGCGCCGTAGACCGCCTAGCCTGAGTCACACAGCTGTCCCTGTGCTTTTAATTAGCCCTAATAACCATTTCAATTCCATTAGCAGGAAGCACCAGCCACCTCACCCGCACTAGCAAAACCAGTCAAGAAGAATAACATGGATGCATGCACATAGCTTACCCTATATACATACAAATCCATGAATGGAGCTGAAAAAAATGTGGTGTGTACTGTACAACCAGGCCTTCACAGATCAAGAGGCACTACAGAGGACTAGAAAAATGGCACTGAGCTATATTGAGCATATGTCTGACTAATAGGCTGTTTTACTCTCTCTTTTTTCTCCTCCTCTCTGACTGTTTCCTCCCTCCTCTGCCCTCCCAGATCACCAATGTGATTGTGCCCTTCATGTTTAAGTATGCAGTGGACGAGCTTAACCAGATGTCGGGACACATGCTGAACCTGAATGACGCGCCAAGCACTGTGGCTACCATGGCAACGGCCGTGCTGATTGGCTGTGAGTCCTGGGCTTGTATTGCACTGGCAGGTTCTGTGCTCATCAGAGGGGACTGTGGGACTGCCTATTATCTGCAGGCTGACCTTTCCCAACACATTCATATCAATACTGCTCCGCAACCTCCGCCTCTGACTCACATTATTTACATTATGTGCTTCGTTCTGCGTCTGAGTTCACGTCTATTAATCCAGACAAGCCTCTCATGAGTGCCGATGACTGTTCAGTATGATACCCCTGTGCTCCCAAGGCAAACAGAGTCGGATACATTTCTAAAGCAGTGGGAAAGATATTGCTAATGTCTTTTAAAAGTGGTTTTGATATTTTTTGTCTAATGCAGAAACCAAAGATGTTATTCACTTTATCCTTCACTTTATCCCTTGAGTGCACCTCCTTTTTTCCTCCTCTTTGTCCAAATAGGCTCTATGAATGCGCAAGGGGGTGAAGGTGAGATACTATGTGAATTGTGGATTTCTCACAGGTGCTGAAAAGTAAAAATTGCAAACCTGAGACCCACTGCAAGTCACTCTGGCCTTGAGTGAGAATAGCTTGTATGCAATGTACACTTAGGCTTGTAGCCATTTATTTTAATGAGTCCACTTAGATCTTGCACACTAATGCTCCTTGTTGAATAATTGGAGCACATGAGAGAACATGAACAGGACTCAAGATAGCATGAATTAGGGTGACAAGGAAGAATGAAGAGTTGCTCTTAACAGAAGGAATTATATTTTTCGTGCCCTTTTTGGTGCTATACTTGGGACCAGATACTTGGAGCCTGCAGTGACGTGTGTAATTTGGCTGAAAAGGTTGCTCAGTGCTCATCCTACCTTGTCAGATGTGGACACATTGTTCATTAGATGAGCATTCCTATTTAACGCCACATTACAGCCCCATGAAGACCAACAGGCAGAGCGATTATTACCCTGACTTTGGTCTCAATAGACAAGTCATGTATTCCCACAACTCAGTGAAATTGCCACAGGAAGGCCACGTGTCCTTCACAGACTAATATTAATTTATGACAGTCATGCAAGTCATTTGCTTGTATAACAGTTAATGAAAGTGTACACGATCAAAAAATGGATGTACTGAGCATTAGGTCACTGATTTTAGGAGACCGAAACTGTTATACACTTGCTTTCTTTTCTCTTTATTCACTTCTTTTCTTTTACATAATCTCACTTTATGCTGCAATTTTGAATACACCAAAGTAAAGCAGTTCACCTCACATCCTAACTCTTCTCACTTATCAGCTAAAAATGTCTAGGTTCAGCCAGTGGTGAAATTAAACTTGTTCACTGTCAACTCAAAGTCACTTATTTCTATGACATTCTTATTAAAACCTGCTCCCCTCCGTCTTGTATTCTGCTCACACAAGTAGCTCGCTGTCAGACACACACACATATGCTGAAAGCACTTGTGTACACTTGGATAACCTCCCTCCCTCCCTCCCTCTAGTCTGCAGTGCACTGGCCTGCCATAGTAGCGAGGTTTCAGACAGTATCCTGCTCTGTAATTACAGAGGCTTGGGGAGGCTGCTCTTGTAGCACTGCAGGGCTTGCAGACCAGAGCTGATGCGAATGAATTGCCCTCTCCACCTCATGCAAGCCTTCACTGCTCCCATCTTATCTTGTGGCAACTTCCTTAATACCATATGCTTATATCTTCCAGAACAGGAGGGACAAGGACAGAAATGCACAGGTCACATTGTTGTCTCATCCTTCAGAGCTACTATTTAAAAAAAAATAAATAAAAAATACAGTCATGGAAAAAATTATTAGACCACCCTGGTGGAGAGCATGCCAGGACGCATGGCTGCAGTCATCAAAAACAATGGTTATGCAATCAAATACTAACTCCTGTGAGTATCATGTGACTAAAACAGACAGAAAAAGAAAAAATGGAGTGCCTAAAAACACTGTTTTTGGCAGTACAATGCCATAGCTATTGATGTAAGAACTTAAGTGATTTTGATTATCAAGAAAACCATGTAAAATGGTTAGATATCAGCTCTTAAATTAAACTCTTATGACCTATTTTTGTTATCATTATATTTATCCAAACATTTGTACCTTTAGTTGTACTAGGCATTAAAATGAACAAGAAATTGAAGTAAACAAGGGTGGTCTAATAATTTTTTCCATGATTATATGAGGGTAATTTCTTACTTGATAGCACCCAGTCCTGTTGGATCTTCCCTTTTTACAGCAGGTGTGCTAAAGTCTCCTTTCCTCCACTATTCCAGATGGTGTGTCACGGGCTTGTGCAGCTTTCTTCAATGAGCTAAGGAACACTGTGTTCGGTAAAGTGGCTCAGAGCTCTATCCGACGCATTGCCAAGAATGTATTCCTCCACTTGCACAACCTGGATCTGGGTTTCCATCTCAGCCGCCAGACTGGAGCACTGTCCAAAGCTATCGACCGTGGCACACGGGGCATCTCTTTTGTCCTTAGTGCGCTCATCTTCAATCTAGGGCCTACAGTCTTTGAGATGGGCCTTGTCAGCGCCATCCTGGTGAGTGCCTGTGTGAAATAAATACAGATATGACTCTTGAACTCTGAGCTGTTTCCACTACTACTAGAACACACTGCCTGCATTTTTCTGTCTTGTTAGCTTAGGACCTTCCATCACCTTGACACTCTTCATGGCAGATTGTCCGGAAATTAATTTCCCGGGATATTTCCTCATTTACATTCTAAATGAGATATGAATCCTCATGAACTTTTGGTGGCAACACAGAGCCCATTAGTGTCAATGATGAATCCCAAAGCTTTGTAGCAGCTTAATGTCCTCCTGTGGAGTATGCCCAGAACAGCTGCCCCCCTTCTTGGCCACCACTGAAAGAAGCTCATCTATAGCTTTGTGCTATTATTCCACTCCAGACCATAATGTCAGCTTGTCTGTAATGAGGGCAGACTCCATTGCCTAAATAGCTAAAGCATTAGCACGATTAGTTCCTTTAGTTTCCTCTCCATTTGTAACACTCAATTTCATAGGGGAATGGTCATAAACAAGTGAATATCGTGTGACCGCAACACTGAAGCTCAGCGCTCTGATGTGGTTGTTTGATTTTTTATGACAAAGCAAAGGTAAATGATGTTTTGGCTTGACCGAGCTTTTCTCCACAGTATTACAAGTGTGGTGGACAGTTTGCAGCAGTGGCCCTGGGTACCTTATCGGCATACACCGCTTTCACCATTCTCATCACTCAGTGGAGGTAACAATGATCTATGCAATGTTTCTGCATCTAATTTGTGCATCACACTCTGTAAAATGTTTACGAGCAGTGTGTCCATTAATATATTTTATGTACATGCACAAAATGTTTCTTCAGAAAATGTCAAATTTGAAGAAATAAGTCTTCTGTTTTGCTTTTTTATACACTTGCTTCAAAGTGTTTTCCCCCCTTTTTTTCTATTCTAGTGATAATGCACTTAATAGAGTTGATACCTTTTTTTGGATAGTGTAACTAAAATTGAGCTCACACCACTGATCATCTGGCTAATCCTCAGTGTCTTCGCAGATATTTCCATAAAGTGCTAAAACATGCCTGGTAGAATCCAAGGCTAGTGTGGACTAATGATTAAATTATTCCTTGGTCTCATCCATTAAAAAAATTTTAGATAGAAAACAGACACTCTTCTACTCAGTTTATTGCCACTATGTAAAATATAACCTACCTACCTATGTAAACTACACACCTGTTTTCTGTTTTATTACTTTCTAAATTTAACTTGAAATTCACTTAACATTTTATGGAAACATGGCTACTGATTGGTCTGAAGATGTGTTTGAACAAGACCTTATGGTTTTTGTCATTGTGTTTTTGCACACAGGACTCGATTCCGGATACAAATGAATAAAGCTGACAATGAAGCTGGCAATGCAGCTATTGACTCTCTTCTGAACTATGAGACTGTTAAGGTGAGATCATGCCTCTGCACACAGTTGGACATGCCCTGGTTTGTACTTTTCAGTCTATGAAGACACTCTGACTAATCCTAAAATCTAGAATTTTATACTTTAACTTTCAAAGAGCCCATCCTACACAGATGAATTAACATCTTTCACAAAGAATCCTGATTCTCAAGGTCTAAAATCAATCCGGTCCTCACAAAGCTAGAGAGACACGGAGCCTACACTTAACACACCACCTCTCCTTTCTGATCAATCCTCCCTTTTATCTTCCCCTTTCTATTTCACTTCTTCTCTTCACTTAAGCAGGCATATTGGCACGAACAAATATTTACTCTTCTGTAATAATAATGTTTCATTGGTATTATTGCCACTGTCAGAATTAGCCTTTTAATCAAAGAAAAGCTCTGTTTCTTTCTCTGACTCTCACCGCTTTCACATACAAACTCAGAACCAGTCAGAACTCTGTTGTCGGGTAAAGATATCTTTTTGAACAAGAGGAGTCATAGGCTAAAAGGTCACTCCCACTTTTCACATTTAATAAGATTTCTGTATGTTACATTATCATAGAGAAGTGTCACATCAATGGGAGTGGTATGGAACCCCTTTTGTTATACACTTTTTGTAATGCAATATTTTGTGATATTTCGAATATATCTATTAATTGGTATAATTCCTTTCAGTGATGACTAGTAAACAATTAGGGTTGTAAATATGCTGCTTTCATATGCTTTGTGTGTTAGATCTTTGCCTATCTGAACAACAGTAAACCACCAACCAGCTACATTATTGTAAATGTGTCTAGTCTGCTACATTTCACAGTGTTTATACTGAATTGATTAAATCACAATGTAGCTTTGAACCTCAGTATTGATTGAAATCATTTGAGATATGGGCACCATGTCAGTAACACTGATTATGGTATGGTTATACTGTGACAATGAAACTTTAAGCTGCAGTGATAAACACCTCAGTGGTCATATAATTTTGAGCAGTGGAATAAATGTAGTTTCATTTTCAGTTAAAACTGTTTGTTAAATGACAGGCAAATCTGTCATTGAGTCCTAAACGCTGAAATTATTTATTTTCATCAAATAATTGAGAAGATGGAACTAAATTTAGACAAATTAGCTCAATGATTAATCAGTGATCAAGTAGATGACTGAACCTGATATTCCCACAACCAGACAACAACACCCTCATTGACTTCTTTTCCTGTGTGAAAAGGTTCACTCTTTTTTGTAAATGCCACTCAGTTGCTACAGACAATGAGTCATTTATTACTGGACCTGGGACTATTATCCTGATGTAATCAATGAGGAATCTTGGTTACAGTTCGGGGCTGAACTATGCTGTCTTCTATCAGTGGAAGCTTTATTTTGAATGAAAATGTCTGAGGAGGGTCAGGGTGTGCTGACACAGTCCCAGCACTGATGCAATGTGCTGTCACTGTAAACACTGCTTTATACTTGTATCAGTGAAATGTTTATTCTGCATGTTTAATTTTGCTGTTTTAAGCATCTTTCTTGGTAACCTCATTTTACACAGTGCACATACATAATCACCACTCAGTTTCGGGTGCTTTGTTGGGTGTTCCAGATATATTTTGGTTCCCATGTTGTTTTCTATGCTGTATTATGTTGCATCCTGTTTTCCTTAACGTTTTGTTCTGTGTTATTTTGTGTCATCTGTGTCAATGCGGCCGGATTTAGCATCACTCTGAGCTGTGAGTGTGCATATGTAATTAGATCTCCGCCCACTCAGAAATCCGTTCCACTTTCACAAAGGGCTAGATGAGAACCTGAACGCAGTGCCTTGCACTGCTTCAGTTCGTCCTCTGTGTGCTACTTTTTTCTCTCTCTCTTCGAATTCCTGCATTTCCTTATATGCAAATCAATGGTAAGTCAGTAGTAGCACATCAGCACCACTGCCGTAAGCAACAGAAGCAAATCGCCCACTTAACCAGAGCAGAGAAACAATAGTGCAAACTAAACAAACATCAGTATTAGGTAATGGACATCAGAGTTTAGGAGGGTCGTTGTTATGATTATGCTGTAGTTTGTGTCTCAATTGAACAGACATGTTTGTGGCTGATTCACGCAGCTTTTTCCTCTAAATGATAACTGCGCATTTTAATTTAAATGAGTGCTCTTTGTGTGGTGTAACAGTTAGGAGAGTTATCCTTATTTTGCTGGTGTCTGTTTAAACTGCTACCCACATACATACAGAAGTAGACACCAGTACCTACGAAAGATACCCTGTAGTGATTCCTGTATAATTTACTGTTATGTTTATGCTTTTAAAACTATACCTCTATCTAATCGATGACTAAATGTTCTTATAATGTTGCTGTAATCACTGTCGTCAGCCAAACGTCAGCTTCACAACCTGCTCAATACAGCAGAATCTGAATATTGTTTTATCGCTCTCCATGTCCTTGTAGATCTGAAGACTCAGAGACATGAAAATGCACTTTAGAAGCCAACTCACACTCAGACTATGCCCCAGAGCGGTCATTGAGAACAAATGCAGCCTTGAGGCAGGCTGTGCTAAAGTGTCTTACTGACACTGCACTCTTTGCTTCCTTAACCTTTAACCTAAACCGTATTTTGTGTCTGTCCTTCCTTCTCTCTCCCGACCCACACTTCCTTTTCTTTTCTAAATCCTTTCTCTGTGCTCTGTGCCCCCTGCTCTCTTCACTCTGCATATTCCACATCTCAATTGCAGTACTTCAACAATGAAAAATATGAAGCTGAAAGGTATGATGGTTTCCTAAAGATCTACGAGTCATCTTCTTTAAAAACCACATCCACACTGGCCATGCTAAACTTTGGTCAGAGTGTCATCTTCAGTGTCGGCTTGACTGCGATCATGTTGTTGGCGAGCAAGGGCATTTCAGCAGGTGAGTGAACCAGATTTTTGTTTGTGTGTGTAAAGGAGAAAGAATTTTCCAGCTTTTGTAAATTCATTCTGTCATGTTAATAGCATCCAGGTGTGGAAGTGCAGAATACATCACCTCACCTCTTTCCTCAAATTATTATTGGCTACAGCACAATTTAAAAAAGTTCATTTGGGAAAACAGAAAGCTTAAAGGTTTACAAAACAAAATTAAATCGACAGAAAGGAAAATGCGGTGAAAACCATTACTAAACTGAATAGTAGAAACTAAATGCCAGCAAAACAGCAAGGATAAAAAAGTGGCATGAATAGGAAATAAAACAGCCTTGATGCAGAAAATGAAATCACAGTGGGTAAAGAGAGTGTTAGTGTTGCATGTTTTGTTGGTTTTCAAAGCAAAAACGGGTAATTTTTTTTCCAGATCCCAAAAGATGTACTATATGATTCAATAGATGATTATGTTATAATAGAGCTTGATTGTGTGCATTTCTGTAAATAATTTGTTGATGTTTTCTAGGTACAATGACAGTGGGAGACCTGGTGATGGTGAACGGCCTGCTCTTTCAGCTCTCCCTCCCCCTCAACTTCCTGGGTACAGTTTACAGAGAGACAAGGCAGGCGCTAATAGACATGAACACACTGTTCACCCTGCTCAGTGTCGACACCAAGATCAAGGTAATTTATGTGCCAGATGTGCACTTTTCCATCTTTGACAAGCAATTCACATTTTCTTTACAAAAGCAACAGAATATAAGGGTCAATGTACATAATTTGCTTCAGATTTCAAAAATACCTTCCCCCAGTTTTTTTCTTGCATGACGACACATCCATAGATTATTGCACAGATTCACACACAGCACTGAGTTATTATTACTTCAGTGGCATAGCAAGGATGTGCCCATGTGCTGTAAATAAATATGTTTTAGTCAAACATAGTAATTACATGCTAGTGTGTGCTTGATGTTACTCATGTGTTTCCTGATCTGTTGCCACTTGCTGTGTATGTATTAAAGTAGTGTTATGTCTAGAGGGATAATATGGAGCTAAGGAGCGTTGTTTGATTATTTATTTAGAGCTTTTCAACCAGTTTTCATCATTTTCATTTGCGCTCATTCCAACCACTCTTTGCAGTTCTCAGCTTTATAGAATTATCAGTTTCTTTGGTCCATCTTGGGTTTAACATCTCATTGAGGTTTTCCAGTTTTTGTTTTTGTTCCACAAGGTAATATAAAAGGTTTAAAGTGATAAATCCAGCTATGATAATATAGAGCAAGACAATATGTAGAATTAATTTGGTCATTCAAGTTTCTGCTTTCTGAAAATTGTGAAAAATGCCTTATTCTTTTAGAGACCTTTCTTGCCAAACAAAAATTTCAAGATCCAATTTGTTTGCTTCATGTAATATATTAATTGAATGTGTATCTCTAGTCACATATGGTGTGTAGTTTGGTAAAGACAAAATAATTTTCAATCAAACTTTGTCTTCAGTGCATGTAGCCAAAAAATGATCAGTTAAAATCAGAAATAGTCCTCAACATTGAAAAAAATCTGTTCTGTTTTTTGCCCTTATTGCCCAGCTATATGGTAATATAGAAGTTTAGTTAAAACATGGCCCTGAACCTATCTTTACCTCTGCAACCTTGACGCTGTTATGTTCTGTGTATTGAACAGCCACGCAGGTCTGATCAGGGACTTTGTATGGTAGTTTTTCCTCTACCTTTACCCATTCAAGACTGATTCTGTGTAAAGGAAAAAAGAAGTGAAATTACAAGAAATGCACCAGCCTCATTGGCTGTGTACTGGGCACTGATTCAGACTGACTGCTTGTTTTTGGCAGCCTCTAAGATTTTCTGTAAACCTTTTCCACAAAGAGTGTTTTTGCCATTAATGCCATTCTTCAACTTGCTGCACTTGTGTGTACTTGTAAATCATCGATCGCTGTCCGCGTTAACAGAGAAATCTATAATTATCACTTGTGTTTTTTTTGTGTATAAGAGCAGATGGTAAGTTACTTTAGCTGAAGCTCAGGGGGTAGAAGGTGAGTCACTGGTCAGTCGTGGGAGAGGCGATGGCAGCTTGCTGTGAGCCTGCTGGTTTTAGCTGTAAATGATTTTGTTTCCTTCAATTATTCAGTTATTGTTGTTGAACTACCTGAGATTCATTTTTGCATCAGCTTCATTTGAATAAACATCATTCTGCCTGGGATGCAGCACTATTTAATAAAACCCTTCAGCTCTCTAATGGGACTCAGTATCTTCTACCACCCATAAGTAAAACTGTGATACTTCCCCAGCCGTTCTGTTGTTGCAGCCATACGTCAAACAGTAGAATAAAATCATAAGTCTTGCTAGAGTTATAGCATGCTCCCATCATCTGTAGCATTTGGTGTAAGGTGGTTGTAAAACTCAGTCCAATATGTCTTTTTCTTATCATGATATTCCAACCAAATCTGAGAAGTTTTTGTTATTATTTTAAGTTTTTAGTCTTGGCTCATGCAAATAGTGAAGCTCAATGATGTCGCCAACACGTGGGTGTGGCCTCCACAGCAATAAACAAGAAGCAGCACACCATAGAAATTATGGTACAGCTAAGAGCTTTTTGCTTTTCTTTACACTTCCCAAGCATATTTTAAACCAACATAGTGATAAATTGAATTCCCAGTGTTAAATTTAAACAGAGATTTCAGTTGAAGGTACGTTACATTTACAAAATTGATATTGTAGTGAAGTTAAGGATACTGGAACAGAACCAGTAGTTTAGTTAATTTTGCACCTACTCCTCAGAGGTTGACATAAAAGACATTCAAGTACAGTTGTATTGTCCTGAACTCTTTGATTATTTTAATATTTGTATTATTTTAAAGATGAATAATGATGTTAATGATTGTAATCATAAAGACTAAAAACACATGTTTAGAGGGAATCTAGTTGTAATCTTGCAAATACTTACTCTGTGAGATCCATAGTCTTTGCAAACTCTTGTATTCTGTAACGAAGAACTGTAACTTATGACACACTGTCTTTATCTGTTCTAGGATGTCAGACTTTGAAAAGACCTAAGTCTTCCAGTGTAGTGCTAGGCAGTGCAAATGTGTGCCTGCCACCTAACAATATGAATGCCTTTCTCATTGTCAGTCTGTAATTACAGCAGGAAACATGAATCTGTCCATTTATTTTCCACTCTTCAGAACTCGTCAGTGAACAGGCTCAGCAGAGTAAAAGTACAAGAAATGCCTTAACCTCACTGGCTCTCTGCACTGAGCAGTGATTCAGATTGATGACCAGTGACTGCTTGTTTTTGGCAGCCTATGAGCATTTTCTATGAGCCTTTTCCAGAAAGGGTGTTTCGCAGTTAATGGCATTAATAGAGTTGCACTTGTGTGTGCTTGTAAACAAGCTGTGATTGTCCACAGTAACAGAGAGGAATCTACAATCATCACTTTGTTTCTCATTGTGTATAAGAGCAGATGGTAAGTTACTTTAGCTGAGGCTCAGAGGGTAAAAGGCGAGTCACTGGTCAGTCGTGGGAGTGGAGATGGCAGCTTGCTGTGAGCCTGCTTGTTTTTTGTTTAACTACTTCAAGTTTGCTTTTTGCTTTTGCTTCAGTTGAATAAACATCAATCTGCCTGCAATGCTGCAATCTTTTACATCTTTTAGTTCTTTAATGGTACCCAACATCTCCTGTCCCAATATGAAACTGTGACACTTATTAGTTGTATTTGTAAGACATTTCATTGCATTCTTTTTTTTTTTTTTTTTTTTTACACAACTCAACTACCCGTCTTCATCGACACACTTAAGTGCAAATGTGTGTCTGCCACCTAACAATATGAATGCCATTCCCATCTCCAGCCTGTAATTACAGCTGGAAAAATGAATCTGTCCAGTTATTTTTCACTCATCAGTAATACTCCTCTCCATTGTGATTCTGAGTGGAATAGCACTGCCCAGCAGGCCATTACTGTCTGAATGCTTTTTTTTTTTTTAAATCAAACACATCGGCCTATTATGTAGATGTAAAATAATTTAAAACTCCCCCTCACTTGAAACTGCTCCACAAAATAAATAATAAAAAAAAATAAAATCCTTTTTTTCACGTTGGGGGACAGGGGGTGTGAAATTATCATCTGTTTATACTAATGGACTGTGAGTTATTTGTATTAATTGGCTGAGGTGGATTGTGGGTGATTATGTTGCTATTAGGTAGTATAGAAATAGAGCAGAACAGGCTTTTACTGTCAGGGTAAGAACGGTGCTTCATTCACTGCTGACCTTGGTTGAACGGCGGCACCGTGCTTGAGCTCAGTATGTACTGAAAGTTTTCACGCCTATTGATCCTTCAGTCACCATGAAGGGTAGCGTGTGAAGACTCAGACGGCCTTTTGAAACAACCTCCTGAATTTGCTCTCTGTGCCTCTGCTGTACGCAGTCTGTGTAGGCTGTGTGTTCCAGCATTAACCTCCTTTACAAGGTGTTGGAGTAACATTGCATCATGCCGGGCCTCATCTGCCAATGGCTGTTCTGTATCCGTCCTCTCTCTTTCCGTTTCGCTTGTCTAAACTCTCTGATGGTTTTCTCTAGGAGAAGGATCTTGCACCAGTCTTAACCATCACACCACAGGAGGCTACCATTCGCTTTGAGGATGTCTACTTTGAATACCTGGAGGGCCAGAAAGTCTTGAATGGAGTGTCATTTGAAGTGCCTGCTGGGAAGAAGGTGGCTATAGTTGGAGGCAGTGGGTCAGGGTAGGTAACAGTGCCTCATTTGTATGTGCAGCCAGTGATATCACCAGATATCATCAGTAGTAGACTGGGGGGTGCAGTACACAGACAGAGTGATGCTGACGATTTGTTCCACGTCTGGTTGCAGGAAGAGCACCATTGTGCGGCTCTTGTTCCGCTTCTATGAACCCCAGCGGGGGAACATCTACATAGCAGGGCAGAATATTCGAGACGTCAGCCTTGAGAGCCTGAGGAAGGCTGTAGGAGTCGTCCCTCAGGTCTGTGATTCAGCAACACAATAAAATAAAGATGAATAAGATGAATAAAAGCCAAGCATGAAAAAGTCCTTTGATCAACATTACATACATTATTTTTTATATTTGGAGCATCTTTATTACAAATATGGAATGTGCATATGTGTGAATTTAAGAAGTGGGATATGTTTGGTAGTTGTTCTTGGTAATTACATACAAGGACACAATATAGAACAATGAAACAAGTGTTAACAGCATTTGAAATAAGCTAAATTCAGTAAAGCTTTCACTGCAGTGAGCATACAGGCTGATCTGAACAGATGGTACATGAACTGTATTTTTGTCATTTGCGTTCGCTCTCTTTCTCCCTCCTACCCTTGTCTTTTTATCTGCAGTCCTCTGTTTCTGTCTGTGCTGCAATAAAAATATTCTCTGAAGCCTCATTTTTTCTCTAACTGTGTTGTTGTCAGGATGCCGTTCTGTTCCACAACACCATCTTCTACAACCTGCAGTATGGGAACATCAACGCTACACAAGAGGAGGTGTACCAAGTGGCGCGTCTAGCAGGCATCCATGATGCTATCCTCAGGATGCCCCATGGCTATGACACCCAAGTTGGGGAACGGGGCCTCAAGCTGTCAGGTTTGTTCCAACATTATGTCGACTGTTTAAATATGGTCTCCTCTGCACAAGCAAGTAAAAGAGCTCTGTGTTTTGTGTATTTGTTTGGATTGTGTACTAAACAAAAATTATTATAACTCACAACCTGGAACTGCTGTGTTTGGATCCTTTACCTAGTAAATGATACTTAAAATTATCAAAATCTGTAACACCGTAGCAACCTGAGAGACTGGAAGATACTTTGAAGGAAATTAAGTCAGACTTAATCTATAGCTATTTTATTTTTCTCCTCTATGTAATGCATGGAGGTTTTAATGGTATTTTGCCGTACATTTCAAGTCTTGCCTTCTTTTATAATTACAAAAGACTGAATAGTATTTCACTTGTATCATCACTCTGCAACTCATTTAACCCACGTAAACACACAGTGTGAGCACTTTCACTCAGCATTCAAGACGCAATTACAGGCAGCACAGATTTCTTTATGTGGAGTGACTGTGAGTGAGAGAATGGACGACATAAAGACATGACTAACTTCCCATTAATTTCGCTGTTGTACGTGATAGCTGCCAATAGGTTTGTGAGAGGAGTGGTTGGAGGGGGTGGGTGCAACCTGGGGGTCCATGAGACCCCTGACTTCCTTCAGTGCTTTTTTTTTTCCATGGCTGACAATACTTTAAGTGAAGTCATAGGTAGCTCATGTATTAAAGGCCAAGCCAGTCACAATGTAAGAGATCTTTGTGGCCTGGTTTTTCTCCTCAATTAGATAAACAGTCTCTTACTGGTTTGAAGGTTGTAGCATTGGTACCATCACACAGTGTTTTGTGCAGCTATCAAATGAGAGGCCAAGGAGAGAAGCTGTCCTCACATTTCAAACCTCTGGCTTTGGTCTGGTTTGCTTTCATTCATGGTGTTTCTTTTGTTTCAGGTGGTGAAAAGCAACGTGTTGCCATCGCCCGTGCAATATTGAAGAACCCACCCATCCTGCTGTATGACGAAGCAACGTCTTCCCTTGACTCCATCACAGAGGAGGTGTGGCTTGCAGTTCATAAACACACACATCCTGGTGGAAGCGGGCATGCGTACATAGCATACGTTCAAATGCCCATTCTTGGCTACACACACCACCTCACTGTGCCTTCATGCCCATTTAACAGAACAAACACCCACTCAGTCACCTGCTGTAGGTGCACAATAATTCCACTCTCTACTGCATCACATACCTGCTGTGACATACACTACCCCCCCCCCCAACACAAACACACACCTCCCCCTTGTTCTCCTTTGCCACCTGCCGCTGTTTTCTCCAACCTAATCTCCAGCTCAGTTTAAAACCCAGTCTTTGTAAATGTTACATTTAATGAAAAAGTTCAGCATGCCCTCTCTGAACTTGAGCAAAAACAGAGGGGCAGTAGATGTGGTTAATTGAGATTTTATGCTGCTTCTTATCGTGATAGTGTTTCTTAATCATCATATGTAAACAGTAGAAAGAAAAGCATATGAAGGCGGATGTTGCTGAAGAACATTGTGTTGACTTACTGTAGCTACTTCAATCAAAGGTTTAGAGTACATTTCATATATATCCTGTCATTCACACAGTTTTTTTCTTATTATTTTTGCCGACTCCCATTATTGTAAACCTCATAAACTATTTTCACTTGGATTAAGGTATCCTGCTGTAAAGTTTATTTGTCCTTTTGTTCTTCCAGAACATTCTGAGTTCAATGAAGGAGATGGTGAAGGACAGGACATCAGTGTTTATCGCCCACAGGCTTTCTACAGTTGTAGATGCGGACGAGATCATAGTGCTCAATGAGGTAAGAAGACATCCACTTAGTTTTTACTTGATCTCTCACCTTCCATGATCAGAGCCTCCAGCTGTAATGTCAGTTTTGTAAGAAGCAGTTTATATGATGGTTGTCGCGGCATAAACACATACAGTGTTAATTGCCAGTCCAATTAGACAATTTTGCAGTGAGGAGAAGGATGGTGACCCGCCCCCTGGATGACCCACAGCACTGTCTGGCAGCAGCAAGAATTTAGCAAGTAGCCCTGGTTTCATTTATTTTCAGTTACCTTTCTTGAATGTACGTGATGAAAACACGCTTTGTTGAGCTTTTCTCATTAACTTTAACAACAACAGGGCACTGTTGGTAGAAGTGGATGTATTATTTTCTCCATAAGGGCTCATTAAAGCAGTCAGACTCGACTGGCTGTTTTGGTCAGATGGCGTGTCTTGTTTGTCTTGGTGACTAATAATGTATGGGCCAGCTTCCCAGACACTGATGAGGCCTTATGCAGGACTGAACCTGTCTTTCAATGGAGATCTTCATTCAAATGATTTCTCGATGTTGTGTTTGGTCAAAGTTGGTTAAGTTGGGTTGACGGTGCCATGGAGACACAGACAAGTTTTAACGCTGTGAGAGTATAAATATCCATGCGTATGTAATATGCAGGGGTTGAACACTGAGGCACAAATAGATTGAGTGAAGTCTGTTATTAGATGGAGAGGACATTTAATATGAAATGGAACGCAGGTGAAGTGACATTTTCCATCACTGTTTGACTCAGATATGATAAAATAAGAAGAGGTTCCTTTGAACTGCACCAAGTGAGCATGTGCCATTCCATGTTTCCACAGTCAGATGGCAGGGATCAGAGGGTCGTGGCAAGAAGGCATGTTTGCGTGTAATGTCGCCATGGCGTTTGCTGGTGTCACCAGCAGAGGACTGCCTGGGGTGCTCATTAAAATAACGAGCGGAAGCAGTCACATGCTTATCTTGGGTGCACTAAAGATGATGCCAACACCTCTGCATGCTCATGGGAGGTGGGGGGAGGGGGCGCTTTAATTTGTGTTCCACTGTGTGGGAGGGATGTGTATTCAAGGTGTGTGGATGTGCGTGTGTATCTGAGTCGTGTTTTTTGTGAGAGCAATGCAACAGTTGTTGGGGAGGCGGCAGGGTTTGTAGTGGGGAGTGGACTCTGCAGAGAGTGTGGTCAGTGTTGTGTGATGCTAACTATAGGACTCTGCGTTTCTTGCCCCATCATTTCTATCTTTTTGCCAATTTTCTACTCCTTTTTTTCCTAAATGCTTTGCTTCGTTGCCAGGGTAAAGTGGCAGAGCGCGGCAACCACCTCACCCTCGTCAGCACCCCTGGCAGCTTGTACGCAGACTTGTGGAACACCCAGAACAGCAAAATCCTGAACAACAGCAAGAGCTCACTGGAGCCGTCGGCTGAGCGCCTGTCCCAGAAGGAGGAGGAGAGGAAGAAACTGCAGGAGGAGATCCTCAACAGTGTGAAGGGCTGTGGGAACTGCTCCTGCTGAGAGAAGCTGCCACCTCCATCTCTTTTCTTCCCGCACAGATGGCCTACAGTGGAATCCCTGGTTTGTGGGAAGGAGGGGGAACATCCCCCAGAACCCACTCCCACTCCAGCCGAGCCTCCACCCATGTGACTATCTCTCCTCCTCCTGTTAATAAAGGCCATTGCTCGCCAAAGTGAAGGAGGAGGAGCAGAACAGGGAGCAAGTGTGTTTAGCACTGGCTGGTGTCCAGAGATAGAGCTTCTATGCCAGTTGCCTCAGCTGAAGCCAAGCATAAGAGACCTCGTATATCACATACGTGTGTGTAAGACATCTGTTAGTCAACATGGTTGCCCCCTCCTCCTCATTTTTGACATCAGGTTTATTGACATCTTCTATTGCACTGGGAACAGATGAGAGTACACGTAGTGACTTACACATGCCTTGATGCGGCCACAAAATTTGTATTTTATTTTTTTAATCATTTTCCACAATTTCAACAACTGAAACAGTAGCTTTTTTTTATAATGAATGTGCACATTGTTATATTCTGTAACTAGGTTATCACATTTAAAATGTGGAATTATAAAATCAAGACATTTCCTCACACCACTTCTTTTTTTTTTTTTGCCAAAGCTGAGATTTTAGTGTTTTGGTTGAGATGTACACATATCCACAACATTATTTTTAAACAGTGTTATATAATAAATCTCTGAAGTCCTCTTGCTGAATCACAAATGATGTGGATATTTGGAGTCATGAACATTCACAACGGCTCCCCAGTGAATTAAGAGTGTGTTACAGTCATGGAACTATAACACTGACAAAGAGTAACTAATAAATCATGAATGGTTTTCACCACAAATAGAGCCACAGTGTGAGACAACAACTTGAAAGCCTCCTTTGGGAGCGTTTTCCTGTCATATCATTTTGCTTTGTTTGACGGGTCTCATCTAATGAAAAGTTATGTTTGGCGTTTTAACAACGCTAAGACAGGTTTTTGGGTTGTCTGATCAGACTGTGTAGACCTCTCCCTGAAGGTTACATGTAAATGTTAATATTTAAAGACCAACACTGCGAGTTAGTCCTCATTTTCCGAGGGCTGATTTGGCTGTGATACGCACATTTTGGTAGAAATCTTGCTATATTGTATCTATATATGAAAAGAATAGTAGGTGTCGTCGACACACGATGTTCAGCCTGTTTGATATGTCATTCTGATACATGTTGACTGTGTGGTTTAATTGAAGCCTAATTAATAAACACTGGCTTTTGTCTAAGCAAAACGGTTTCTTTATACTCTTTCATACATATGATTAGACTTGGTGGTGTTTGACAACGTTAATTAAAAAACAACTTGTTAAGATGTATGAATCATTACTTTCTGAAGAAAACTATTTCAAATAGTCAAATATTTCAAGCTCATAAATAACACATGATCATGTCAAAAATTGAGTGTTGAGTCAGGAAAACTGATCTGATTTTTGTGTGTTCTACTAAACAAATGTAACTCCTATTACTGAGGCTGAAGTGTTAAAGCCACAAATACAATAATGATCATCTCAGACTCACATTGTGTCCATTCTTTAGTGGACTGAATGACAGCAAGCCCCTAAAAACCTTCCGCAGGTGCCTGGACTGTCCTCTGGGACCACGTACATGAGGCAACACTTTCTGTGAGGCCTTTCTGCAGGATTATAATTGAAGCTGACAATAACAAAAACATTCGCATAATGTGACAGACCAAGCCCTGCTGCGCTGCATCGTGAAGCCTCCACCACCTCCTGAGGAAGTCACACATTATAGATGAAAGTAGACTTTGATAGAGGCCTGCTTAAAAGGAAACCAACTGGATGATTGCTGGGTGGATGGGCCTCCTTTCATGCGTCAGATGTCCAAGCAGATGAGTTGATGTTAATGGCGTTCTTCTAATCTAACCTAGGAAGAGATTATGAGACTATTCATTAGTGACTCCCAACAACGTTCAGCTGCTGCCCCTAACGGGTTATTTGCTAATTATGCAGAGAACATAATTCACTATGATCAGTCCAGGTTCTGCAAAAAAAAATTAAAATTAAAAAAACAGCTCACATACTACACAAAGCAGAGTCTGCTTTTTTTCCTTCTTTGTACTGAGGCAAACCTTGTGTGTGTGTGTGTGTGTGTTGACACGTTCAAGGACATGACCATTGAAGTATTGGAGTTAGAACATTCAACACAGGCCTATACAATGAGGATATTTTCTTTCTGGCTTATAATGTGTAAAACAGAATGATGCAATTGTTTGTCTGTCCTTAATTGTTCTGTAAATGCTGCATGTGACTATTTCTACTGCGAGATGTTTGTATTTCTTCAGGAGGTAATGAGGAAGCCTTCTCACTGGTTGCCATGCAGCTATCAAACAGCAGACAAACAAAGGCCTTTAATAACGCCCTTAATATGGACCGCAGCAGGAGGGCCAGCCTTAATGCAAACCACCACTTTCTACTGCAGGAGAGATTTCCAAAGAAAATGCTGCTGATGTGCAGATAGGATGATGTCTTCCTGTTTTGCGCCTACTCTTTCTGACTATATTATGATTGTATTCAGTGGTGGTTTTAATATGCAGATCCTGCCTCAGGTGCTGCATCTATGGTCCCATGACATCTATTGAGAGGGTACAGGTGATAAGAGGGGGTTCAGCCACACACGTCTATTCCCCACTGACCCTTCCATGGCCTGTTGCTGAAGTTTGCCGTGCTCTTTTTCATCATGATAACAAGCAGTGCAGGCTGAGACTCAGGGCGATCCACTGCACCAGACAGCCAGCTCACTCCCACCCCACTACAATGGAACTAGTATGTGGCCAAGGGCGTCTACGCCTTGATAAATATGCATCGGTGCCTCAGAGAAGATGTAGTTATTTCCACCGTTTTGTGTGGGAGTGTAAATTTATGTGCGTAATCCCTGTGTACTATATCAGTGCTCCTAGTCAAAATGAGAATGAATATTCACACATGCATCAACTTGTACACACGCGGACACATGATCTTTGAATAAACTCAACGCCGACATACAGGTAGTTAGTATTACCATCCGTGTACATGCACAATTCAGCAGATGATGCAACCACTGAATGCAGCTCAGATGATCCACAACGCCTCCTGCAGATCCAAAACTTACGGATCTCTCATGCATTTAAATGTGTTTTACGCTCACAGGCAGAGGTCAACTTTTCTTTCGTGCAGTGAACACAGCTGAACAGTTTCAACATATGCTCATATTTTTTTGTTTTTTTTAGACGCAAATATATACAATAAGTTTGGAAAAGTTGCATCTTCACAGGTTTGCAAAAGATAAACACTTACCAAGTTACTAAGCAACAAAACGAAGGAAAATGAAACTCCTCAGGGAAAACACCAACAACATATTTTATTGACCGCATTAGTAAAACAGGCGATGCACAGTTGAAGGTGGAAATTAGAGCAAAGAGACATGTCAAAGGTCAGTAGATTAGTGACTGACTGTGTGGATAGGTATAAAGGCCTGTGTCTATTTACTGTGAAGTAGAAAATGTCCCAGTAGCTGCCGTCACTGAGTCCCACAGGAGTCTATCCATTATTCACTGTCTGCAGAGCGGTGACGTTATCATCACTGTCGATCTTACTGGTGTGGACATTATCAGGCCTTAATCAAGAAGTAATCCAATTAAAAATCATGTAGCACAGCATGAGAGTTACTTTCAGATTAAAATGGACTGTTTTTAGATTTAATGACTGCTTTCTGAAATAACTGTGTTTTTGCAGTGCGAAAAAAGAAAAACTGTACATCCTGTCAGTGTCTACAGGGTTTACAGTACAGTATTTTACAGTGGCCTTTCTGTACATGAATTACAGCAATTTACTATAATTAGAAGGTATGGGAAAATACGGTATTTTTAACAACACAATAATCTACCACATGCACATGCAATACTACAGTTTCTACAGCAAACTAACTGCTTCATTTTTATATATATGGAGGTAATATGTAAAATACGACTTATCTGCTATAATACGACTTATCTGCTATATTTAGTCAATTGCTGAGTTTAATAGCCTACTTACAGCTGAAATAAAAACTACCACCTGCATAAGGTTTGAGATCTGCCGTATAATGCATGGATCATACAGTCATTACTTAAAATCTATCCAAATGAGCGCAATGTCTTGAAAAAAATGCCCAAAATGTGCTAAACATATAGTTTCTCCTACACATCCATACACCATGACAGTTTGGCAAACAGTAGAAGAACACATTTACTGATGATATGTCAACACTTTACCAGACTTTAGAGACTGCTTTGTGTCCTGATCCATCAGAGGATCCAAGGAGTGTCTGGAAATGTGTAAAAGAAACAGAGTACAATATATTAACAGATACATAGGATTTTTTAACAAAATGATGGACAAAGTGACATAAAAGTGCATTTAAAGTTAATTCAAATGTATTAAACAATGAATCACATGTATTTGCAATGTAACCAGAATATTCAAAACAAATGAATAAATACATTTTAAAAAGTGCATTCAAATTCAATTAAATTCGTTCAACATTTCACAAAAAAATACTTAAAATTAATATCTGGAAATGTATATTTTATATCTATTAAAGCTCTATGTAAATTATACTTCAATTTACTTCAATAATTTCAGTACAATCCGTTTGTTTTTCAAGCAAGTAAAATATATTCGATAATATCAGGTGCACTTTGTTGCCACAGTTTATTTCTATTCACTACTTCTCCTCATTAACATCTTTCTCAGTTCAGATTTACATTTTTACCGAAACAACTTTTTAATCATCAAAGTATCTTTTTTTAAGTTTATTATAAGAATGTTGTTTTTAACTGCAACTGATTAGAAGTCAAAACAAATTACTAAAATATGCATATTTATTGAACAAGTATTAATTCAACCCAGTCTTTTACTTTTATAGTGTATATGATAAAAGATAATATTTAAGATAAGAGGTTTTATTTGTCACATGTACAGTTATAATAGTACAATGCACAGTGAACTGTATTTTTGTTCCTGCACATTCTACATGCAGCACACAAGATAAAAAAACAACAACAAATATAAGTATATATCTGAAAAAGTTGTGAGAATGTGCACAAATAATTGACAGTATTCCAGATATGTAAATAAGGAGTCAGATATGCCACCAAAGACAATGTGAGAGGTGGAATGGTTAATGGTTAGAGACAGACAGGGAGATGACAATACAATGAGAAAATGACTGTTCAAAGCCTAGACCAGATGTGGTGTCTTGAAAAGCCCAGTGCTGTACCCCTGGATTTGAAAAGAGAAGCTATCGAAGTCGAGCAGATGCCTGAGGGCAAGGCCTCTGTGAGGAGATATTGTGCTTGTTCTGGCCGTGGCCTGCCATTCTGTGGTCTTTAAGACTTCCAGATGGATCCTCAATAGTGAACCTGCACGTACATTTAAGGATCGCTGTCTGAATTAAGCTCAGTCTTACAGAGCAGACAGGTCAGACCAAATGGCTTTTTCCGTGCACTGTTTGGGCAGACACGGTGGGGCTAATGCAAAGATGAACACATGCAGGTTAGAGCTGCCATAATCTTACTGGACATTTCACAGTGGCTGTCAGACCTGGTGAGCACCAAAGACCAGTAAGTCGTTTACATTCTGCTCTCAGTTCCTCACAGTCTTTAATTTTACATGGACTTGAATGCCACAGTCACCTCCTGTAGATTTATTTAAAAAGTAGTTAACCTGCGTTGCTGAGAGACTGCACATCTCTCACATTCAATTCAGTCAAGTATCTATTACAGCAGCTTAAATTACACAAGACAAAACCCCAAACAAAAAGAAAATCATCTAAGAGGTGTAAAACTAACAAGTGAACAAAGAGTTGAAGTAAAGTTATAAGCCATACCATAAATACTAAAAATGATGTGTTTCCAATGGTTTACAGCTACAACATTATACACGGAGATGAAACTCACTTTAATCATTAATTCTTGGTCATTAACCTCCTAAGACCCAGGAAAGCCACAGGTTTTTGAGTTTTGGCTTTTTTTTATTAAATAATTGCTTATATTGGAAACATCATGATACAACAGTTTTTTCAGATGCATTCTTAAACATTTTTATGAAATGTCATTTGCGGTGGACAGTGTTTTTTTGTATAAAGCTGTGAATTTCTTGTCCTCCTACGTGGACAGAGGGTCTTAGGAGGTTAAAAAGATGAGTTACTTTCAACATGAGACAATGAAATCAACACAAAGAATAATAAAAAAAATCTGTTATTTGTGTATGCAGATACAAGCTCCAGTGCTTATTTATATCATATTATTTCATACAGTCACTGCAGTAGTGATTACCTCTGTTTACGGTAAAGACGAGAAGAAACTCTGTAATTAAACCACCGTGAAAATGTTCCACTCTTGTCAGCTTTCGGTTTTGTGATCAACTTGCAGCACGTAAGTGAAGCTGGGAGGCAATTTGTCTGTTCCTTAACAACATCTGTAATGATGACTGCAGTTGGAAAAGTATTTTAAAGGACGTGGATATAATTTCTCCTATTACGGAGTTACTGAGATCATTAGCATGAAGCTTGTACTCCATGTAAAAAGAAAAAACACGAACCTAACGGAATAAATGCTGTTCAGATACTTTGAAGTGTCTTTAACATGTATTCATTGATACTACAGATGTAGATACAGCAGATTTACACCACACGCATGTTTGCATCTATCTATCTATCTATCTATCTATCTATCTATCTATCTATCTATCTATCTATCTATCTATCTATCTATCT
>JAPQRQ010000002.1:23454931-23465826 GCA_037367365.1 Apogon talboti
TATGTATACATTTTTGGAGAATCTGCATGGTTTTCAAGATCCATATCAAGATTTCTTTACTGTCATTTTTCACGGTATTTAGGCTGAAATGAAATGATATTCTCACCAGCATCTCACACAGTAAATAATAAAAATAAAAAGTAAGTAGTTATGTGACCTCAAAACAGGTCGACTTGTCTGAGGGAGTCTTCAAAACCTCAACATGTCCTTTCAGTGAAAAATGTAAGATTTCCAAGGCCATCCTCCTCCATATATACTGGTCCTGTCCCAGTTCATCAAGTACTGGTCAGAGGTTTTCAGTACTCTATCTCTGATTTTAGAACCAAGCCCTCTGACTGCATTGTTTGCTGTTATTGAGGAGGAGGTGGTACATTTAACTTATGAAAAGCATCATACCCTGGCTTTTGTTTCCCTCTTGGCTAGGCGTGCTGTTTTGTTCAAGTGGAAAGATGCTGTCCCACCCACTCATGCACAATGGTTAACAGACGTTATGTCCTGCTTAAACTGGAGAAAATCAGACACTTGCTTCAACAGTCGAATAGAATGTTCCGGAAAAATACCACCCCTTAAACCCACTATCTAAACAGGAAACTGTAAAACATTATTTTAGATGCATTCAACATTAATCAGATTGATGGCAGTGACTGGGAAGGTGTTTTTTTCAGGATTCTTTTTCAAATTGGTTAAGGTTTTTGTTATACCCATGTGCATATATTGAAATCTGAGGTGTCAAACTCATTTTAGCTCAGGGGCCACATACAGCCTAATATGATGTCGAGTGGGCCAAACCAGTAAAATGATAGCATAATAACTTAGTAAGAATGACAACTCCAATTTTTTCTCTTTGCTTTAGCACAAAAAAGTAACATTTAATTATGAAAACGTTTATGTTTACTAACCTTTCACAAAAAACATGTGAATAAACTGAACAACCATGAACAACCTGAAATTTCTTCAGAAAATTAAGTGCAATTTTAACAATATTTTGCCTCAACTTATCAATTATACCTGTGCATTACAGACTGCAGTGGATCTACAAATGCACAAAACAATTAGTAACAAGCATAATATTGTTAAAAATGCACTTATTTTTCCAAGGTTGTATGTGGTTGTTCATGTTGTTCACATTTTTTGTGAAAGGATAGTTTAAATAGTTAAGGATAGTATACATTTTCACATATTTCTACTTTTTCCACATTAAAACAAAGGGAACATAATGGAATTGTCATCATTTATAAGTTATTATGATAACATTTTACTGGTCTGACTGAGCTTAGATTAGATTGGTCTGCATGTGGCCCCGAGCTAGGATGATTTTGACACCCTTGATTGTTTATGTCTTCAGTGCAAGTTTTGCATTTCACAAATTCATCCCAAGGGCCAAATTGCACCTGTTGACAGGCCGGTTTTGGCCCACGGGCCGTATGTTGGTCACCGGTGATGGATATGTTTGTGTACACATATGTGGATGGAAATTAGCAAAATTTCAATAACAAAGGCCAACTCTGAATGCACAATGATAGAAAACTATGAGATATTTCCTCACATACTGCTGGAATAGGACTGGGACCTTTCAACTGTAAGCTGTAGAAAATGTAACATGATAAATTATTTAGTGATACACTTCCGTGGAAATATCCAAGTCTTTTTGATTTTTCATTGATTGTTTTCATTGATGGAGAGAGAGAGAGAGAGAGACAGAGAGAGAGAAAGAGAGAGAGAGAGAGAGAGAGACCCTCGAGTCTATCCAAATATTGCTTGCAGTCCGGTTAAGTGTTATGAGTGGGCCTATCATCCAGCATAGGCATACATGAGTAGTCTATTCATTATTCATGTCATTGCAGCTGCCCTGTTATGATACCAGTCCTATTCGGAGAGGGCTACCTGATTTGCTCAGCGCGTCCGTCAGGCAATGCGTGGCCCTGCGTCGGCTGGCTGTGCGCGCGCTCATAGGTCGAACCGAGAAGAATCGGAGGGGGAGCAAGAGAAGCGCGCGCATACGAGACTGCGCGCCGCAAGGAGGGGGAGAGGTCCAGCTGCAAAAAAAAAAAAAAAAAAAAAAAAAAAAGAAAAAAAAGGAAAAAAAAAGAAAAATACACCGTGACAATGGCAACATGAAGCATCTCATGAAAGGTAGATAGGAGGAGAGGAGGCGCCGCGGATCGGGAGTTTCACAGGCGACGGTTCCTGCTCGTCCGGAGAAAAGCGGCGATTTTTTGAGGACATGCTGGCTGCCCTATAGCGCGTTTCCTGGAATACGAATTCTTCCGTAATTGAAAATGGAGCGGCGGGGGAGAGGAGCGTCGCGCTGTCTCCATCATTGAGAGGCGCGTCCACCTGCTATTACTGGAGGCCCGGGCTGCTTCTGCTGGTGGTGGCGGGGAGGGTGGGGGGAAACATGCAGGGGAAGTGTTTGCATTTCGGGGGAAAGACGCATCTCTGATACTGTCCAAAGCGGCTGAGAAGGATCCCATTGCGACGGGGGAAAAAAACGCAGTTTGGGCGCATACGCTCCGGAGGTAGGCAGTGAAACGTTATTATGCTGCTATTCAGCGTGCCGTATGTATTTGAATAGGGAGCGAGCTCTATTAGGTATGCTCATGACAGCTTTATTTATACACACACTGATTCATATGTCTGTTTTCACTGATTTGATCTGAACGGACATTTTATTCAAAGGGAGAACACACCAAGCATGCGGTGTAGTAGCAGCCCTACCTCCTTGGGACAGCTGTCGTAGCCTACATTCATT
The DNA here is from genome assembly GCA_037367365.1 of Apogon talboti. Classification (NCBI taxonomy): domain Eukaryota; kingdom Metazoa; phylum Chordata; class Actinopteri; order Kurtiformes; family Apogonidae; genus Apogon; species Apogon talboti. Next base: position 23,457,684 of record JAPQRQ010000002.1, read on the forward strand.
CGTCTCTGCTCAATCGATTACCCATTCCCTGCGAAAAATACCCCCACTTATTTAAAGTACAGGCTCTGACCAATTCGCTTTAGGCTGAGAAATACAACACAAATACAGATGCCACGTGTGGTCGTTTATATTGAAGCCAGTTGAGGCTGTATTACCTTCAATGTTATGTTTTGGAGACAAACACTGGCCTGTGGACGTCATTTTGAATCAACGTTATGCATCCCGAGCACTGCTGCCCAAAAATGAATAAGGAATGGCAAAGGGGGAATAATCTATAGTCTAAACTAATGCATGATTCATGAATGGGCTATTGAAACCCAATGGGATAACACATCATCTTACAGCTAGGCCCCTCCACTGTGATAAGGTGACTAAATGATTCATAACCGGTTTATAAGCACAAATTCTTAAAACTGGCCTAAACATCCTGATAGCAGAGGACACACAGGTGCACCAAGGCTTGTGTGAATGCCTGCACTGTCGGGTCACTGGATCAGTAGCTTACTGTGTCTCTGCTCCCTTTAAGGATGCCTCATGACAGATGTTTACTGGATGTCCCAGTCAGCCACACTGCAAGCCAGACAAGCCATGCTAGAAAATAATGAGCTGCAGCCTATAATAACAGCCTCTGTGCTCAGTTTTGTGGAGGTGTTAGAATTAGTTTCAACTTTGTTTTAAATAGGATTTTAATTGGATTAAATTTTAACGAGCTAGAAATTTGCCTGGCTGATGTGTATTGGAATGCTTCGTAAGATGGGATTTCCAAGTAAGCGCTGCTGAATTCTATCGCCACAACTAACGATCTGCACAGCTTACATTTATTGACCTGAGATGACTTGGATTGATGCATGTTTTGGAGTTTTCATTAGTCTTTGTGGCAGTGTTTTTTGCTTTTTATGCTGACTGGTTGTTAATATGCCTGATCATGCCCTCTCTGGTTCGTCCCCCTCCGAAGTGAAGACAGCAGTAGAAACCAGATGGAAAACCATGCACTGATTGAGTCAAAGAGAGCTTATAACAGAGCTGAATGGAGTTGACATGTTGATGGAGGTGCTATTATCATGGGTGACGGCGCAGTGTTTGACTTTTGGGCTGCCTGTAGAGGGGAGAGGGCCTCCGTGGTCCGGTCCGGTCTGGGTTTGAAGATCATAGATGCTGAAACTAACTGGGGCTATCACGTCAAATTGTGTCTTCCTTCTGTCATGTGCAATAGATCCAACAATGTAGGTCTGTCTTGACTTGCATTTGTCATTCACGTCTCCTCCTGGTCAGTCTCATTGCTTTCACTGAGTGTCACTCTCCATTCAGTATAAATTGGGTGAGAAATTGAGCCCAATGACACATTTCACCAACAACACCATGGCTCTGATCCACGCTAGCAAGGACACTGCTGGCAGGTTTTTTTTTTTTTACTGAAAACGTGTTTAAAATGCTATCTGAGTGTTATGTTGCAGCAATAAAACCAGCGGCTTGTGTACATAGTCTCTTATCTTCCCCTGGCCATGTGTGCTCTGTGGCTACTCCTCTGCTTCAGCCTTAGGCACATGTGTTGGACCACTGCTACCATGTCAGTCTTATGGGAGAGAGTCTCAATTACACCGAATGAACCGATCGTCATCAATCACCTCTTTGACAAGCAACGGCCATGTTCTTTATATATGATAATCACGTTCATGATCAATATTTTACATGCTGTAAAAAAAGAATCAACAACCTGGATACCTGCTTTCCTCCAAGTTAATGAATGTTTTTGATGTGCTGGCTGCTGGTTTATGTTGCCTGTTCTGACGTTTATAGATGGCAGAATACAGGTGAGAACATCTTGTTAAGCTTCCAGAAAGTGTTTTCCTTGTCTGTTTGGAGTCCCTGCTGTGTTTTCTGTCCAGAGCACTGCTGTTTTCTTTTTGCATTGTATCGCTTCAGTGTGGAAGCACCCTTGGCTCTCTCCCATCCACGTAGAAACACGCTCGGCCTATCAGGGTCGACTGTATGTGTAAGCACACAGTGTTTATGTCAGGCGACTGTATGCAGAGGCCTGCTGCGTCGACCTCAGCCCCGAATTTGGGCTGTGACGTGCTGGCTTCGGCCCAGCGGAGGCAGTCTTTCTCTGTGCCGCCGCCTCTGAGTTCTGTAATTAAAGGCAGAGGTAAGTCCAGGGGAGAAGGCTAGGCTCTGATTGCTTTTCATGGCCACAAGGAAAGAGCTGCAGCGTGTCCTGAGGGACTGAGGCGCTGCTGAGCTCTTTGCTGCATGCTATGCCCCCCAGACGGGAGCTGTTCCAGGAAGACACACACATTTGTACTCACACGCTACTGGCATACTCATGTGCACAGACATAAACATACTCCAACACATGCCGGTGCACACACAAACATGCACACACAGAAGCTGAGAGAAGCAAAAATTACATCTGTAGCTGACAGGCAAACTGTGCTAATCTACTTTAAAGAATGCCCCGTTTTTAGAAAATATGTGTCAGTACGAGGCGTGAGGCACTGAGGCAAAACTGTTACAGCTCAGTCATGCAATGAATTAAAAACACTGCAATCAGAAAGACATTAAGAAGCTCTTTCTCAGCTGGCTGCTGGACGCCATTGACAAGGCAGTTAATGTGAAGTAATGCTGGACGCTATACTGAGTGAACAGGAAATAGGGACAGACTGATGGCCTGTTATCTGCATTCTGCATTTTATCTTCTTCTAACCAGTATCCAGTAAAATCTGTGGTCTTGCATAGTGTCCCGCCCACGGCACTATCTGACTGGTTAATTACCTGTCAACGCTAAAACGAGACAAGAACGTTCATTTATTTATTTGTAGTTTTTATTTTGTGCTGTGAAAACTGACAAAAATACCGGTGAATTGTGCTCCATTTTATTTGACAGTTTGCTTAAAGGTATTTCATTGATGTTTAGTCTCTTGTGTTGGAGTTATTTTAGAAGTTTACATGAATTAACTGCATAAATGTTGGTTAACATGTTCCTTGATAACTAAAAATTCTATAGTAAACATTTCTTTTGTGTTCTAATGGGGATACCAGTTTTAATTTGCCCTATCTTGTCATATTTTCAGATATGGTCATACTGTAACATTGTTCATACAACAACTGTAATGCCTCAGCAGGCAGAAAATTATATAATAGTAATAGTAATACTAGAGAAGAGAGGTCAAACATATGGCCTGTGGGCCAAAACCGGCTCACCAAACAGTCCAATCTGGCCCGCGAGATGAATTTGCAAAGTGCAAAAATTACACTGAACATATTAATGATCAAAGGATGTTGAGCTTGTTTTAGTTCAGGGGCCACATTCAGTCCAATGTGATCTCAAGTAAAATAATAGCATAATAACCTATAATTAATGACAAGTTCAAATTTTCTCCTTGGTTTAATGTGAAAAAAAGATTACATTATGAAAATATTTACCTTCACAAACTATCCTTTTGCAGTGAAATGTGAATAAGCTGAACAAATACAAACAACCTGAAATGTCTTTAGAAAAATTAAAGATGTAATGGCTGTTACTAATTATTATGTGCATTTGTAGATCCACTTTGATCTGTATGTTGTGTTAATAATAAGCAAAGACATAATATTGTTAAAATTGCACTTATTTTTCTGAAGACATTTCAGGTTGTTCAGGCTATTGACATTTTCATGATGTAATTTAACCTTTTTGAAACTAAAACATAGACAAAAAACTTGGATTATTATTATTATAGATTATTATATTATTTTTACTGGCCTGGTCCGCTTGAGATCATATTGGGCTGAATGTGAACCCTGAACTAAAATGAGTTTGACACCGCTGTACTAGAGTACGTATGTTATCTGTGCATATCCCTCTTACTAAGAGCAATAACTCTTTATTACACAGTGTGATTCTGATCGGTCACTGGTGGCATTAGGTCATTAATGAAATCCCAGTAATGAAATGATTTCATTTAGCAGAAACAAAAAATGATTTTCAAATGAGTCAAATCAATTACATATTAATATTTATGGGTAAAGTTTGTAAATTATTTAGTACGTAAATGTGTAATAGGTGAGATCATGCATAGAAAGCCAGTTATAGTTGTTAAACATAACCTTTTTAGGTTTATTTTTGTATTAATGACAAGCTTTTGCTACATCACCATACTGCATTGATACGGTCCCGTGATAGCCAGGCCAGATTTAGTTTTGAAAAGGATGCAGGGCTAAAGTTCTTGCTGTATCATTCGTATCATCATCGCAGTTTGCAGGATAAAAATTGTTTTTATTTTGACAATGTCTCACGGATGCTGATTACTTGATCATTTTGACAGACAAAGCAAACCCCATATCAGTCCAAGACTTCGTCAGTGGTTAAAGCCCAGACATGCAAAAACAGATATGCAATGAAATTGTCAGAAAAAAATTGTAATACAGGTATTTGGTCGTATTGTCTGGCGAGTTGTGAGAGATGTGGATGTGTTGTGCTCTGCAGGTCTGCACGCCCCTCTGCAGCACCAGCCAAATCGACAGGGGCTGCTGAGGGTCTGGCAAACATGGACATGCTCACATATAGGATCTGGGTGGGCCCCAGGGCTTTGAGGGGAAAATGGCCTCAGTGCTCTGCACCTCGACTCTTTCTGTGGATTCATGACAGCTGGCAGGTATAAGAACACTAAGGGTCTGAACCACTGCTCGCCTTACAAGTCCTATCAGAGACATTCCTCTGGAAAGCAGGAGCAGAGGATTCATGAGTACTTTGAGGTGAGGTCTAAAAAAAAACAAAGCAAAAAAAAAACCAGACAGAGCCCGGCAGTTGGGTGATATTTCTATCCAAGTCCAACCACGTTTTCACACCGTGTTCATGAATTAGTTCTGCCAGGATAATTAAAGTAATGCATCAGGATTTCTGCCATTAACAAATAAAAGTCCAATTAAACTGGGGTCTATTAAACCACTTTCCACATTGCCTACTTGATCTGGATGTGTAGGCCGGTGGCCACTGGGACCATGAGCACGCAGGCTTGACGTTCATAGCTCATTTCCTGCTTCCACATCAGACCCTTATATTGCAGATGGATAGATAATGTGAAATTTCCCCTGTTCTGCTCATATTCTCCAGACCCCCCTTGTATTTCAACTCAAGGGATTCTTGAAACTGATAGTGTGATCTGATGGTGGAAATTTGTGAAGGAGCAAAAAGAGGTGGGGATTTAATGCAGCGGACTCAGGTGCACTGGCATGGATGGTGTGAAAGCAGCATATTCACAACATGACTCGGGAGGGAGGAAGCTATATGACCGGGCTGGATTTTAATTGGTTTCACACAGTGTTCTCCCATATATTGTTCCCTTTGTAATGGCACACACCGTAGCAATAACTGCTCTGGTTTTTGTTATATAATAACACTAATAGATTCATCGCCCCTTGTCTCATTTGAACGTTTTTTTTTTTTTTTTTTTTTTTTATTCCTCGTGTCAGAGCCAGAGGACGATACGATGGAAGTCTATATTGTCAGGGTCCTGAAAACTGGAATAATAAGCCACCTTCATTAGCCTTATCTTTGATTTGGTGGCTGGAAAAGGGGGGGAGGGGGTAAAGATGAAAAAAGAGGTTCATGATGAGAAAGGGAACAAAACAGAGGGTAGGAGCGACTGTGAGACAGGAAAAAACAGAGGAGCTGCAGAGGGAAGAGGGGATGGACATGGTGGGAAGATTAGAGGAAGGGACAGATAGACAGAGGGAGAGTATAGAGACAGGTGGACAGAAATAAAGGCAGGGACATAGTTACTGTTGGTGGTGGGGGTTCGGGGTGCGTCCTAACAGCACAGCCAGTTGGAACAAACAAACGGTCATGAGACAGGCAGTGCTATTTCTAATGGGAGAAAAGCTTGCTGTGCCCTGGATGTTTCCCTGCACCTTTCATTTTCTAAATGCTGTTTTGTCTGTTCACCACTTAACAAGCCACCAGTGCCTCAGAAAGGAACCACGCTTTATTTGCTGCTGTACATAATTACCAGCCATTCAAGACGGGCTTGTTTGTTACTTTAAACGTTGTTATGAATTTATGTACAAATAGGAGACATAGGCTATATTTTGCTATAAATCTTTTCACGGCGTACAAGTCGAGTGCTTAAAATTTATAGTGTTACAGCGTTTGGTCAAAGATTTGTCGTAATTCATTTCACTTTAATTGTGTGCCTGTTTGTGGTGACTAAGTTATTTGTGCCCTAATCAAACATTAGTGATAATTGAATTGAATAGCTGTTTTATCATACATTGCAGATGAAATAGAGAGCGGAGTGACAAAGCCTGTTGAGCAGATGCAATCGTCTTCCTGTCAGATACAGTCAGCTGACGAATAGCGCTTTACTTTCCATTTACTATAGAACGCCAGAGGCAAAACATAATCCATGTGTGACACATCTAAGCAGAAGTCAAATGAGAAATGTTTTTTGAATATCTTAACACAGAGAATGTGAATTGAATTGCATACATGAATTTCAAGTTGGATTTGACCCTGATCTGTTGGATGATGTTGCTGATGATACAACAGCATGACTGCTATTCTACTACGGGTAATAATTATAATCATTCACAGCTAGTGGTCCTTGTCACAGGAGTGGGGCACAATGGAAATAATAATTAGGACTTCTCATTTCAGATGCATCACAGAAGAGTGTATGAAGAGTGTACTGTGGTGCTTTGACTTCTAGGATGTACAGCTGTGTGTATACTCGCCTTTTCCCCTGTGTGTTATATAGCTACAGCTTAGAGTTCCTTTCTTTCCATCAGTTTCCTCTCCTGTCATTTCTCACAGGGCACGCACACATTCATTTTACATCATGACAGTGACCCACTCTCTGCTGTCATACACAAGTGGCTAATTGTAGCATAAAGACACATTAAGGACCAGGATGCCATGCATTGCATTTATTTTGGGCTCGCCCCCTGACAGTGACATCCAGTGACGTACTGATGCTCCGTCATTCACAAATACACATTTTTCAACTTGCTATCTCTCAGTGCTCTTCTAACCCATTTCCCCAAGTCATCATTCAGTGACACTGTCAGAATGCAGCACACATATACAGCACAGCGCAGCCGGTAAAATGCTCCACAGAAGGAGTCAAATATGCACCTCAGTGTCGCTGCTGCTGCTGATAAAAGAGCTAATACATCTTTCAGTCGCAAAGCCTCAGATTTTTGTAGTGATACGTTTTGTGTTGTTGGACTGTACAAGATTTGGATTTGTTGAGTAATTTACAGGCTTTTGCATAATGCTAGCGTTGGTCAGTTTTGTTTGTTGAATGAAGTAACTCATGTACTGTACTGTCATTTGTGTGTCATTAGATTTTATTCACTGACTTTGCAAATCCAAAGATGTGATGATAATACTTCACCATCACAAATGCTTTATTGTTCAGCATTATAACCTGTAAATATGCCAGATAGTATAACCATGAAGACCCTGATGCAGAATAACAAAAAGAATCTGTGTACCCGGCCCGGAGGGTTACCGGGGCTCCGCCCTGGAGCCAGGCCCGGGGCTGGAGCCCGTGAGCGAGCGCCTGGTGGCCGGGCCTTTGCCCATGGGGGCAGCAGACCAAGGCAGGGGCCTTGGCGGTCCGATCCCGGGTTATGGAAACTGATTATCGGAACATGGAATGTCACCTCTCTGATGGGGAAGGAGCGGGAGCTTGTGGTGGAGGCGGAGCGTTACCGGCTAGATATAGTCGGCCTCACCTCAACACATAGCATTGGCTCTGGAACCCTAGTCCTTGAGAGGGGTTAACTCGGGCGTGGGAGAAGTTCGGCGAGGACATGGAGGAAGACTATCGATCAGCTCCAAAGAGGTTCTGGCAAACTGTCTGGCACCTCACGGGGGGAAGGCAGCAACTCGCCCACATTTTGTACAGTGCGGGTGGGGAGCTGCTAACATCAACTGAGGATATAGTTGGGCGGTGAAAGGAATACTTTGAGGAGCTCCTCAATCCCACCAACATGCATTCCGGGGAGGAAACGGAGCTGAGAGACCAGGGGGCAGATGGACCAATCTCCGGGCGGAAGTTGCCGAGGTAGTGAGGCTGCTCCGCGGCAGTGGAGCCCCAGGGGTTGATGAGATCCGACCAGGGTATCTCAAAGATCTGGATGTTGTAGGGCTGTCTTGGTT
>JAPQRQ010000002.1:23466597-23481428 GCA_037367365.1 Apogon talboti
TTAATTTGGAAATTATGAGCAATTTAAAAAAGTTGGGGTGTCGAAACACCCCAGGTGACTAACGTAGGGTTAAATGAAGAGAAGTTTTCATATTTGCTTTGTTTTGATTTTAAAGTTTGTGAGGTTTGGCTCATTTTCTTTTAAATTAATAAAATACATTTGTTATGCTCCCTAGAGGGGGAAAAAAACCTCACAAATCTTAATCTTAGCACTAACACATGGTTGGTATGGACATGAGGTATACAGTGTATAACGGTCTTACCACTACTCAGTTTGGAAGATTAAAAGTAAAGGTTGAGTGTAATAATGATACACTATATATAGCTAAAAATATTGGGACAGATCACACTTCCAGCTTGTAGGACTATGTATGAATGTTACCATGATAAGAATGTTCACATCATTTATCATGATAAATGTTGAGTCAGTATTTGTTTTAAGCTTAAAGACTGATTTATCTACCTGACCTGAAGAAACCATACAGTTACTGGTGGTTTAAAATGATTATTTATGTTTAGAACATGGCAAATTATTCAGAAATCTAGAGACGGAGCATTTAAAACAATTATAATCACAAAAAATTTCAATGTTGAGTAAAACTTTTAACTTTTAAATGATATTTATCACATTATAAAATTATATTATGTCATTTGTCATTATTGTTTTATATAAAAACCTCCTGTTAACAATGAAACACCTGAAATCAATGTGTCCCAATAATTTTGTGAAATTTGAGGCAAGAAAAAAGCAAGATTAATTGGACAGTATGCACTAAACATCCTCTCAAACACCTTTGACGTTGAAAATGCAGTATACATGTCTGAAAAGAATTAGTATTGACTTTACTGAAAACTGTTGAACTGAACATCAATGTAGAAGTACCTAAATCAATCAGAATTACTGGACAAATTGAATCAAACTCAAACTACTTCATCAATGAACCAAACCCAAAAAGTTCCAGGTTAGAGTGATTTTTATTTTTATTTTACTTCCTTATTCTCATTTTTTTTTAGGTACGGTTTTCTCTTTAACCTCCTTAGACCCAGGAAAGTACAGTTTTTTCCTTTTTTTAATTAAATAATTGCCGATATTGGAAACATCATGATGCAACAGTTTTTTCAGATGCATTTTTAAAAATTTTTATGGAATATCCTTTGCGGTGGACAGTTTTTTTTGTGTGGTTTTTTTTTTTGTTTAAAGCCGTGAAATTCTTGTCCACAAACATGGACAGAAAACCCATAGCTGGGTCTTAAGTCAGTATTTCCGGTTGAAAACCTAATATTCTGACTATCAGCACCAGCTTCTGTCAATGCAAAAACATCTATTTTCAATGTTATGGACAATTTCTAATTTATTAATCAATTAATCAATTGTTTTCTGGGTATAACACCTAGAGACAAAGCATGATTCAAAAATGCACTTTATGTACTGAAATATATACCAGAGACACATTCACAGTAAATACACTGTTAACCATAAAGTTTGAATAAGTTTATTTTCAGACACATTCCTCTTTTTATTTGTATTTATACACATCAGTAATCACCTTTGACCTGGTACAATGACTACAAACTGAGTCACAGGTACTATATTATTTTTTTTACATTTTTTAAACCTTTATTTAACCAGAAATAGTCCCATTGAAATCGAGATGTCTTTTACAAGGGCAACCTGGCCAAGAGGTCAGCAGCACACGCCATGAAAGAATATAGGTTTTAGAAGACAGGTAATAACAATAAATTAAAACAAACGGCAATTTAGCAGTAACAGAAACGTTTGACAGTTTTTAAAGTTAAAGTTACATTTTATCAATCAAGAATAAAATCCACTGTCAGAATCATTTCATGAATAGAGTTACAAAATATTTTATTCCAACTTTATGAACAGTGTATATTGCAAGCAAACAGGTCAAGTTTTCTTGAGGAGGAAAGCTCGATAGAGGAATAATCTAGATTTTGCAATTTTGCTTTATTTATTTATTTACAATTTTGTGGAGGCAAAGGCTTGAGTAAATACATTAATTTGACATATCGCCCAGGCCTAATTGATAGATTCTGAAACTGGTTATAATAAGCAGTCGTAGCCTAGATGCCTAGAGAGTGTCGGCTGGTGACTGAAGGGTCACTGGTTCGATTCCGCAGACCGCTGGAGAATTGTTGACTGATGTGCCCTTGAGCAAATCACTTTGCTCCCCAGGCGCCTGATATGATGAGCTGCTCCTAATATGCAGTGTGTGATGCACGCATGTTCTAATGATTGGTTAAATGCAGAAGACCATTTTCAGTGTGGAGTATGTATCTACATGTGTGAACCCGACTGACAAGTTAAGATTTTTTATAACAATCTGATAATCTATGTTCTTATAGAAAAATAGTTTATATAAACTGATACTTGTGAATGTCATTAAGAAAAGTTAATAAGAAACTTGTTAATGTAAGAAATCACTAATTAGCACTAAAGTACATGATATGTATAGTCACAATACTAGATGATAGGCACATCTGTCACTGATAGTGTCCAGTAATCCGACTTGACTTTGTTGTTGTTTCTGTTACTGCAGTGATGTTTCAGTTACAGTGGGCTAAATATTTTGGGAGAATCACAGCTCTAGATATTTCCCTTTTATATTGAAATGACGTCGTGTATAACCTGCTCCATTGAGAGCTGTCTCTGTGCTGTGTGTGTATATGCTTGAATATGAGAGTGGCTTTTTGCCTATTGTGCGCACTATTTGGGATTTGCTTATGGTTTATTTATGCAGGTAATTCCATTGAGAGAAAGTCTTTGTCAGGGGAGGGCTCGCGTACAGTCTGCATGCATACTTTATAGCCATATGATCTAATAGGTTTAAACTCACTATCAAAGATGTATGCCGCTGCAGTGTTTTGGCTACAGCGAAGTCTCTGAAGGGGGGTGGGGTGGGGGGTCTAACAGTACAGTATGAGTGTTTGTGTCACTTGGTGCATATGAATGATCTGTTTTGCAGGCAGACAGTGCTTAGGCAGCCCCTATGTTCTGTCTGTTAATCCTGAGGTCCACCTCGATGTAGTGACCTGAAAAGAAAATGAACAACAAACACCAGTCTGTCTCTCTTGTACCCTTTCTCACAAATCTGCCTACAACTGTTAAGACTCCACAGTGAATGCAATGACAGCCTGCCAAGCGTTTGGAAATACAAATGTGTACGTCAGCATGTGCACATGCTTATTTGGACCCTTGAGCTTTTATGTGGGCATAAAGTTTGTTTTTGTGTATGCATGAGTCAACCCGTATTCTTGTACAAAATATTATTTATGTTTTTTTATTTTTTTATTTTACACTGTACAAAAATGATAATGAGAGAACACTGTTATTTGGATAGCACTGAGCGCCTACAAGAAACACACATTCAGAGGACAAAGGCTCCATTGTCAAAGGAAAAGTAAGGAATTTTGTAACAATTTACACTTTGACTCCATCTCTGGGGGCTTTGGGAAATGTTAATTTAAGTTCCCATTATAAAATGTATTTAAACCAGGCTAAGAATTAATTCTATTATTCTTGGAGGCAGCTGGGGCTTCTGTATCCATTGAGACAGTTTGCTGCTCCCTCCTGAGACCTGTGGGTTTTCCCATCACTTTTAAAATCAATTACCTTTCTGCCTCCCTCGCCTCTCCAACTCTCTCTAAGTACTCTCCTCATATTCTTCATTAGAAAACCCACCACTTCACCTATAGCTCGCTGTGAACACCGCATCCAGAACTCTGTATTTTTTTAAGTGTTCATGCCACATTAGAGTACCTCTCTCTGATTTATTAATATGTCTTACACTGTGCTGTATAGCTGTAGGCCTGTGCAGATTGTTCTCAGCCAGCATTTTCGCAGCATCCAGACAATGTCGCTGCCTCAGATATAAATAGGAAGGCAATCTGTGGCTGGGTAAGACCTGTTAGCCCTGTGTGACACTGAAGCCACAACAAAGATGCTGCTGTACTGCTGCTGAGGAGCAGCTCCAGCCCTTGGGAGAGATCATGTTATTCTCCCTTGTGCGCCATCTCACAAACATCTCACTGCACTAACTGAGGGGAATAAGCATGGATGGGCTTGACGGCTGCTTCCTATTTTAGTCATCGGCAGGTAGGCGGATGAGTTGAACTGCGGAGGATCTCTGTGCAGCGAAGTCTTCGTCTAATTAGTTTGTCTAATTATGTCTTTGTGCTGGAAATTTCTCAAATTAGTGGTATCGTGCAGAATGTGAGCATGCTCATTATGGTTGTCATGAGAATTGTTGCGGTGGTTGGAGAGGAGAAGAAAAAAGGAGAGGGAGAGAAGGAGTGTCTCTGGAACCAAAAGCTCTCCACAGTCCAAATCCCTTTATCAAAGACAAATATCTTGTAATGGGAGATGTAGTGCCCAACTTTGTCCCAGGAATTTGCAGAAAAGATGTTACTTCCGCTTGTAAAACACTTGACACCCATGTCACTCCCTTCACCGTGGCTGCACCTATTTGTGGCAGACCACAAAAAGGTCCCCTTTGATATTCCCTCCTGTGTCAGCGGCAGGAGTGTCACACCAACAGGGATGTGTTTGATTTTTTCTCCTCACAAGGTGCCACTGCATCTGAAGACTCCCCCACCCCCCGACCCCCACCTCCTCCTCCCCATCACCCATGACTCTGAGCTGCTTCTCCTGGCCACCAAGTGAGGACAAACCTCCTGGACTGTTTGCCATCCAGCCAGCCAATCATCTCACTTCCTCCATTTCTCTCTGCAGCTCCTCTTCTTCCTGTCCCCCGATCCCTTCCTTATATCCCCCTTACCCTCATTTTCCCTTTCCCCCTATCTCTCTCTTTCCTTCCCCCACTCCTGGGCCTATAGTAATTGGTATTCTGAGTAGCAGCTGGGATCCATACAAACACAGCAGACAGAGAGAGAGAGAGAGGCAGAATACGTGTGTGAGAGAGGGAGAGAGGAAGAGAGACATGGAAGCAGAGAAAGAGAAAGCCAGCAAGTCAATACGCTGGTTCATTAGAGCACTGAGTCACAGTGGCCGCTGCCTCGTTTGTTTGTGTTTGTCCAATACTCTGTCTTAAGCAGAGCCCACCGCCTCTGTCCGCTCACACTGGCAAACCTGACAGCAACACACCCCAGGCTGCCTGGCCGCCTGTGATACGGGCTTTTCTATGCCTGGGAGTATTTGAGCAGACCCACTTATGAAATAATTACCAAATCAATAGCTCTATATTAAGCAAAGAATTTTTTTCTCATATTCTCAGCGACAAGCGTTCAGGTTCAGGCTCCAAACTCCGGCTGGTATAGAAATTCCCATGCCTATATGTAATTGTATAATCGTGATGTGATTGTGTTATGTTTCCATGACTGATTATGTGTCAGCAATATGTGTTATTTTTGACTAGATTCACATAGGTGTTGATGAGAAATGCAGGGACAAAAAATAGCAGGTATGGTGATGGCGTAAAGAAGACAAGCCAGTTCTCTGAAAAGGAATTTAGAGACAAGGAAAAAAAGAGAGGCTCCATTAGGAAACAAAAATAGGATTCTGCAGTTATTGAAAATATGAAAGTGGATGTTCCAAAAACAAGAGGGAGGAGTGTTCTCTGGTCACAGTGAGCTGAGAGCAGACCACTTGTCAGGATATTGAAAGAGAGAGAGAGCGAGAGAGGCAGGTTAAGAGAAAGGGCTGAAATGACCTGTTCCTCTCTTCAAGGCCTGTTTATTTTTGAGGAAATAGTAATATGATGGTGGCTGTGGTTGCCTGGCTGGGACTGCTGGCTCCCAGGGCTCTCATGGTGCATGGTGACCTCTCATTACCACTGCTTGAGGGAGCGTGAAACCAAGGAGATCACTCCAAAGGGCAGCTGTGTAGATGTGCCTAACCTTTTAAACCATCTGAATACGTCAACCATACAAATAACTCATTAACCTTATCCATTTAAATGAAAAGCTCCTACTTTTATCCTACACCCCTTCTTCACTATTAGATTTACTTAATTGGCCATTGCACATGATGAAAATGGCAGATCCTTTTGCAGTGTGTTGTGGCCAAAGCAAGCCTTTTTCAGCAGGGCAATGGGGATTTGGTCTTGTTTATGGCGCTGACACTTAATGACGGTGGCTGCGGCTTAAGATGAGGGCTAGGGAAAAGGTTGGGGAAGCAGAAGTATGTATGCATGTGTGTGAGTCTGTTGTTTAGGAAGTGGCCTCCGGCTCTGTCCAGTTGCACAGGAGTGCATTGATTGGAGGAGCTCAATAGCTTGGGCCTTTTAATCACCTCGCTCAGAGGCTGCATTGTCCCACAGGCCCAGAAAATAAGAGCTGTTAATACCCCTGTGCATATGCACACAGTCACTGGCTCCCTGGCTTCTGCAGTCTCTCACAGATCCACGGAGCTACTAATCAATAGGCCTGATTACAAACAGGGAGGCAGACCTGGCTTTGTTCACATTTGTCCACAGAAAAGATGGACTCCCTTAAAAACATCTGGTCAACTTACTGTACTGCATGCTTCTCCTTCTTTTAGACACAATATTGAATCACTTAAAGGCCATTACACTGATGTTTCTGTTATGCTGATGAGAAATCTGACCTGCTGCACCTAGAGTTGGATCTGATGGTGTCAGACGACAAGTGCTTAATCTGTGAGTCTACAATAATGTGCTGTTCTGACCCAGTTGTAAAGAAAACGTTTAGAATTACACATCAGGCTTCTAAAAATGGCATTTCTCTCACTCTCTCTTTTGCACTCGGTCTCCATCTTTTCTCTCTCTCTCTCTCTCTCTCTCTCTCTCTCTCTCTCCCTCAATCTGTCTCTCTCTGCCTTCTTGGCTGTCATATCTCTTTATACTGTTTAGAAATGCTGTACATTGTGTTACAGGGTTGTGACTGATAGCCTGCCAATTTCAGCTGTGGCACATCAGAGAGGCTAACCCCCCTCCAGAACACAGAGACACACATTAAAGCCGTGACAGTGTGCTCCTTTTACTGCTCTCACTGATTCCATACTGCCTGATTAAGTGTTTCACAGGAATGCTGGGGGTTCGTTTATTAGTGGTAAAGGCACCTGAAAACCCAGTGGCGTAACTGCTCTGCACAAGTGTCTTAATGCAGTGGAGAAAAAAAAACAGAAACTCCCTCCTGATTAGGATTGTGTGTTGTAGATGTGCTGCAACTTCACACAAGCAAAAGACAAGAATTATTGTTCTCTCTCATCAGAGATTCTGAGGCCATTTATATTTTCATCTGCAGAGCCTCTCAGTAAGCCTCTAAGCCGGGTTTCAGAAACTAATAACATCAATGACTTTAAAAGGGAAAATAAATATCAAAGGAAGGCCTGCGTATTAATAGCCATTGATTGCGTTGGAATATTGAGATTTGTGTTTGTCGACCATTCGAAGGGCAGGGGCTTTTGTTGCATCCCCCCCCAACAAAAAAAAAAAAATGTCATTGTACACACTTTAGCTTCGACTGACACCCTTCACTGCATACTTGTGTCTTTTCTCTCTCACGCTTTTCCCCATCCCTTGCCCTCCCTTTTCCATCCTCACTTCCTCCCTTTTTTTCTCCGTGTATCCCCTTTCTTCTCCTTCTGTCCTCTAGACCCCCACCCTCTCCCCTTTCACGCTGCCTGGCCCTGTCCTTTGGTTTTGAAGCCAAGTAAAGGAGTCGCCTTCTGAAGCTACGGGGAAATAATTTGTGGCTCTGAGAACAAAGAGAAATCTTTACAGGCTGAGTAATGGAATGGATTTTTATAATGTGGATGAAACTGTATCTTTTTGAGGGAAAGAAACACTGACAAAAGATCGTGATTTAAAAAGAAATAGGCTAAGGGAGTAATATGTGATGCATAATGTACCTTTATCTCAGGATCATGATTATTAGATTTAAGGAAAAACAGAAATATATTTAATCAAAAATTTAATATTCACCTGATGCTTTTGACTCTGGGTCCAAAGTGTAGCTACAGCATATTCAGGACTAAAACAGAGTGTTAAAAAGTGCCATGTGCAAACCATCATGGTCATGTATTGACTGGAAATTCCTCAAAGCCATGGACAGTCCTCCATGCTCTCTTATTGAGCTGTTATCAATGAGCTGCTTTTGTCTTGGCTCAAGAGACTGTGGAAATATTAGCGGGACATTTATTGTGCTAGAAAAGAAGGATCTGGGAATTCAAAGACAGTTGGTCTCTCTGCTTGTCTCCAACAGATATTTTTAATGCTCAAAAAGTAGATTTCTTATGGCTCCTTATTCCATGAAGTTATTTTCTTTTATTGAGTGGTGTTACATGAGGAGTTTTTGTTTTATCTTCAATATCAGGACATTATTTGGTTTAATTTTTTTCAGCAAAATTGTACTTATTTGACAAAATGAACCCATTAGTGATACTTCTGTAGCTTAAAGCACATAATTTAATCAAAAAGATTATTTAGAAAGTAATGCATGCAGTTACTTCCAAAGAAAATGAAGTAGTATTTCATGCATGTTATTCTTTTTTAGGATCTAATGACACCTTTAATTTTATAGCTTATTCTAGTTGCTACAAAAGTAGTAGTAATGACTCATTTGTTTTTCTGTGAAGAGACACAAAAAGAGAAACTACAGAAAAAGAGAGTCAGTTAGTATTTTAATGTAGGCAGAGTTGTCTTTTTTCAGAGCACCAGGCAAATAACCTTCTGGAATTGTCTTATCCAGTTTTCAACACCAAAAGTAAGTTAAGTTTTGCTAAGTAAGTCGATCTTCAAAAGCTAAATAAATAACTATGCAATCACATTTGATGCTGTTGAAGTCTTACAGACATTACTTACTACTGATTTGAACATACTTTAGGTAGAGCTGGGTGATCTTATGATCTTAAACTGTTATCGATCTTTATTTGTCAAATGACCTACTTTTCAGAGGGATCGTGCAGATTGTATTATCAGAACAAAACTCCTCCTCAGTTTGTTTGTTTTAAATGGCCTGTTTATCAGTGTAGTTATGGTATTTTACTTAAAGATTTTCACTAACCTATGTGTTTTTACCAACAGTATCCTAACACAGGATACCATGGTTGTGAGTTTATTTTAATCCATTTATAGTGATAGTTAAGCGCCTGCTGCACTGATGTGTTCCGCTTCGGTCTACATTAAGTTGCATAGGTTGTGTAACATGATGTTTTGCTGCTACTGAAGAAATAATGTCAAAGAATTACAATCCATCAGCTGCTGATCCAGTTTCTGAACTCTGCAGTGAGTCTGATTTACTCCAGTGCTTTAGTGTTATGCCAGTGTGAAAACGTTTTAGATTCATTAGAAAACTCTGGCGGGACAAATTAGGCCGGCGCAATCTAGGTAATTATTGGAAACGCTGCAGCTGTATGTCCACAAAATATGAGGAAGTTCTTACTTCATCTAGATATTGTCAAAATATTGTAATAATTTTGGTCCAAAATGAAGCAAAAAATGCAGAGTTTGGTTTTAACTCAACTACATTTTATGAGGTGAGAAAATTATGATTCAGATTGTGGCTCATGATTTTACCTCAAGAAATTGATATCATTTGACCTTTCTCCTAGCTCTAACTTTTAGTATCCTTGCAAACATTTTAAAGTTTGTCATTTCCTGGAAGATGATAAAAACAAAAACATTTTTAGGTGATTCATCCTCTAAAAATAAACAATGGAAATGCTTTCTGATTTCTCTGTCCCTCCTCTGTGCTTACAAATTCTGCAGAATGGACTTTTTGGAAGGAGCAAAATGTCCCTAGATTTATTTTTACAGCAAATATGTCAGTATGAACTGGAAACAAATGATTACGAGCACCAACAAGGCTCGTAAGCATCAGGTCACAGAGAGGAGGGAGACTAACCAATCAGGAGTGAGTTCGAGCAGACGTCTCTTGCCTGCATCACTACATCTTCTCTGACAGCTGTTAAATACCGTATATTATTCTTGTGCATTAATGCAATCAGTGGAAACTGTTGCGATGTTACTGTTTTGTCAACAAGAAAGGACTGAGTAATATAGAATTGTGTTGTATGTGATTGTACGTCACTTTAGATGAATATATCACGATATAGTAACTGTTCATCTGTTCATACCATCATTCATCTGATTATTTTCTTTTTTTCTAACAAACTCCCGTATAAACTGTTCCTATTCAGAATTACCCTTTGCCATGTTCACTCTCCTCCATTGGTTTGTGTTGCCTTTATGCAAATTTCCCACCTGCATCTGTGCCATGAGGACTAACGCAAGGCTCCAAAATATTGTTGTAAAGAGTGTGATTTGCAACACAGAGATATAAATGATAGAGGATATTATTAAACAGTATTCATTTTTCCATCATCACACAATGTATATTATCCTATTGCAAAGCTGTACTCAGCAGTGACATGATTACAAGTAAACAAGTCTTTTATACATTTGCGTGTAGTTTAATTTTGTTTAGCAGTGACACTTTAATGGTGTTTGTAGAGATCAGACAAGTACATTAAAAGTACTATGCTGATTTTGAACTGTAGTGGTGTTAGGGATAGCTTTTGTTTGTGTTGTGCACATATACAGGGATGCAAGGGTAGAGCTGTTATGATACTACATTTGAGATGAGGATTAATAATAATAATAATAATAATACAAGTAACTGCAATAAATAACATTATTCTGTTATCTTTATGCCACTGCTGTAGTATAAGTGTAATAATAGATTAATTATGCACATGCACCTTTGGAAGAAAAAGGGTAAGAGACATTTATTGGCGGAGAATCTCAGAACAAATACACTTAATTATGTATTTGTTGCCTTTTAGTGACATAAAATGAACATAGCAGACATGACATGATGTAAATTTACAAAGGAGATTACTGAGATATTGGACTGAGGTACAAAAACAAAATAAATGGTTCTAGTTGTGCATTCATCTCATAGCAACAGACATAGTCAAATAGTGGAAAGCAATGTGTAAATAATGATGAAATATGTTATTTCTGTTAGTCTCAGCTATCTGTTTTCATACAGGTGGTACAGGAGTGATTATTTTAAATAATTCTGACATGGCGATGATGTAATCATTATGACAGGCCTATGTGAATGCTGTGTACTTCCCTGCGTCCAGTTGCAAATGCTGTGATGATTTGACTTGTGGGCAAATGCCGATGCAAACATTGTGCAGTTGAGGTTTTTAAAGACTCTTTTTATGAAGCGCTCAGCATGTAACCCACAGTGGCCATCCAACACATTCTTGGAAAAACACAACATGTAAATACTTTCATTTTCTGACAATATAAATCTGACAGAAAAAAATGACAAATGTGATGTATAATATTACATCTATTTGTGAAACTTGAACAGAGATTGTCATTGATCAAAATAAGAATGCATATTGAGTACTTAAGGTTGGTGTGATTATAATGTAAAAAAAATCTTGTTTTTCTATTCTAATGTTTCTGTTCTAATTTCAGTGGAAATATTAAATGACAAAAGTAATTGCTTTAGTGTCTCACATTCTGTGCACACACCGGTCCGCCGCACTGCAGTAATTAGGACATTTAATGAAGATTTCAGCGGGTTATTTTCTTCTGCATGCTGGTGTTTTTATTCATTATATCACTTTTTGTTGTGTTGTGATGTTAGATGCCAGTTTGTCACGACAGCGTTGAGGATATCAAACTTACAGCCTTAAAGGTTGGACTTATAGTCCTCTATCCCAGCTGTCATTTTGTCCACATCTCTTTCACCAAGACATGTGTAGAGGACCTGAAATACATACAGCCATTAATCACACACCCAGAGGTAATAAACACACTTTGATGGTCATTAGAAAACAGTTCTATTACAGAGGTTACTGTGTCTAGCGGTTAACCTTCTCCTCTTTGATGTATAGCAGCATTGGTTTTTAGAGCTGAAGGAGGAGGAGGAGGGCAAGGCATCCTCACCTAGACTGGAATGCCCCCTCCTCCTCCCCTTTAGCAGCTTTTGAATCGTTGTGCAATCATTGTGCAACCTTTTGTTTCCCTCCCCCCAGTGCTCCTCCTGCTACCCCACCACCAACCTCTATCACTCCCTTCCTCCCCTTTTTTGCCACTCATCCCTCCCTCCTGTCATCTGAAATGTGCCCTGCATAAGTGGAGGCAGCTGCTTAAGTGCTGAGAGAGGGAGGAGAGGGGAGAGTGGAATTGGAAGGAGGGAGGTAAGGGCCAGAGAGAGAGAGAGAGAGAGGGAGAGAGAGAGAGAGAGAGAGAGAGAGAGAGAGAGTCTGACTCAGAGTTAGCTTTGGTTTCCCTCCCTGAATGCTGCAGCATCTACTCCTCCCATTGCACTCAAAGTCTCTCTCTATTTCTCTCCCTTACAAACACACACATGCACAAGCTCTCTCTCTCTCTCTCACTCTCTCTCTCTCTCTCTCTCTCTCTCACACACACACACGCACGCACGCATGCACACACACACACACACACTCACTCAATTTTGCAAGCATAAATAAGCTGGGTTTGGATTTTTACTTGAGGTTTCTGGGCTGTTGAAAATAATTTTGTATTGTGCTGCCTTGGTGCATTATTGACTTGAGAGGCTTTATTGTCATCTTGTTTTTTGTTATGAAATTTTAATGCGGACCCTCATAATTAGGATGGCTGTTCTTGATGCACCACCAGCCTTATCTTTTGCTTTTGTGCCTCAGCGTTAGTACATGCCGGCTACTGATGCAATACAATAAATAACACATGGTTAGAATAGTAACAATTGTCTCTGTCAATAAAATGTCAGATGAAATGTCTCTGGAGCTTAAGGGCAATTTGGTAAGGGTTTGTGCCTGTGTCTTTAGTGCTCTTATGGCAGTGGGCTTCATAGCTAAAAGCACACTCCCCTGCAGTGGAATTACATAGTGGCGGTGACGCAAGCAAAAGCCCAGGGCTTTTATCAGCTGTCATTCACACAGGAGAAGCTGGATTGAGGCAGCAAGGCCAACACAGCATGGCGCAGGACAAAAGCTTAATACTGGACTGTAATTGTCAGGGGGAAAAAAAAAAAAAAAGAAAAAACACCATCTAACAAGGTCAGAGAGGCGTTGTGGTGAAGTTGGTGCACTGTTCTTGTGACAAATACATAGTGTAGCCTTGGTTTGGATCAGGAAATGCACTTAATAATCTCTCATCTTTGGGTTGGTTGATATTAACCTGTGCTGGGATAATAAGAAAAGAGGTCATAGGTCTTTGACGAATATTCACTGTGTTCTTAAAATTAGCACTAAAACTACAACCTGCGTATGTATAAATGAAGGAAGTTGTAACCAAGAGGTTGAAGAAGCAAACGTCTGACTACACAAACAGCAATTTTACACTGTGGTTTTGTTTGCCATTCTCCATTTCTTTTGTATGAGTTTCACATTGAAGTCCATGTTTTTCAGAGAATAATGAACAGTCGCTTTACTTCTTTATATGGCTGACGTCCCTGATCCTCACTGTTCACAGATTGTTAATACACATGACTTGTAAATGTGATTATTATTATAATCCTAATACAGTTGCAATGCAGACCTTTTAAAAACTTCTTTGGAAAACGTCACTGTAAGGTTTAAACAACAAATTCTGTATTAGTTAATATACAGCAGAAACAAAATATTACTAAAACCAATGCTGGCACTAAAAAGGTTCATGAAAAGGAATGAGAATAAAGCTGAACAACAAAAACATCAAAACTAAATAAAAAACTAATTCAATAGAATAAAAACAATCAGACTTGACAAGGCACCTCGTAATAAAAAGGATTAAGAATGAACATAATCCAGTAATGGATAATGGACATTTGATACTAAACAGTCACATTTCATGTATTTTTTTATCTTTTTTTCAGCTTCTATAAATCATGGCCTAACAAATAAAAAACTTGTTAAAATAAAAATAAGAAACTAAACCAAACCAAACTGAAACCATCTAAAAGTAAAAACAAATGGTAGTAAATATGGAAAATATAATACTCAGGAATTGAGATTGACAAGATCATATGTTATGAGTGGGAATAAATCAATATTAGTTCCATTGATATAAAAATCTATAATATATATAAAAGCACATTTTCACCATTTCAAATAAAAGGCACAGACAGATATCAGGTCATTGTTGAGAAAGGTTGACACTGATGGCATCGGGTTTCTCCCAGGTCAGTGCATCCCAGTAAAGTGAACACAAGCTTTCAACAATAATAATCTGCACTTTACATCCATGTACATCCAGGGGAGCCATGTAAGTGCAGATATATACTGAGTAATGAATCATTTATTGCTGTTTTATCAAGCTCATATTTTTAAGCCAAAGGTGAGTTTATATACACATTGACATTAACATTAATGATTTGACCTGAGATGATTAGGGTCAAGGTTTCTGACTTTACAACAGGAAATTGAAATATTTTCAAGGTCTTTGTGATATTTTTAAGGGGGTCTTTTTTCCTGTTCACATTCTCGTCATTAATATTAATGATCAGGAGGTAGGATTACAGGTCAGTGTGAGGTTACTCTACCAGATCACCATGAAAACTATCAACTATAAATATTCATAGCTATACATTTTACATACTCTGGAGCTTGACATATATGACTAAAGACATTTCTTTAACTTTATTGGTTTCAAGCAAGTTCAGACAGAATCAGCTGTGTGTTCTTTTTAATTTGGAATTTTTTTTGTACGTTATTACATGAGTCAACTAATGCCAGATTTCTATTTTCATAAAACAGGGTGGAAACGTGAACACATACAATGCAAACTCCACATATGTGTGAGTTTAACCTTAACACTTCATTTGTGTTGTGATTGTGAGACTGTGTCATGCCGCAAAGTTGGGAAAGAATTAGAGGAATAC
>JAPQRQ010000002.1:23481528-23515160 GCA_037367365.1 Apogon talboti
TTTATTTATTTATTTATTTTTTCTTTCAATAGGTAGATGCAATTTTAGATGCGGTTTATAGTGATAACCCCTCCTCTCATAGGCCAGCAGTAGTTTCCTACAGTCTGCAATCAGTTATTAGGGTATCATATTAGGATATAGCATGTTTATATATTTTAATTTGATTTAGTTTATTTGCATTTCATACAGAAGAAGATGATAGAAATTAAAAGTACAGATACAGGCACCAATATAACATAAGAAAAAAACAGCAACAAAACAACACAGCTTACATAGATAGGATCTCATACTTAGAAGTTGAGATTCAATGCAAGGAAAATATGGTATATGAGGCACTATACATTTTCATTAATTGGTCCTTTTCAGATTTTTTTTTAGATAAGGATAAATTAGATGTTGATTGAAGTTGAAGGGGTGGATTATTCCAAAGAGATGGTCCTCAATATTGCAGTGAACATTGATAAATACAGTCCATATTTACGAATGGTAATGCCATTTAAAATTCCTCTGTGAAAGCAGTTACCTATTTTTGTAGTGTATGTAACTGAGTCGCTGCAGTTCCTGTAATAATCCATTTGACTGACAGGAAATATTACTTTGGATTCAAGAGATGAATGTTGTGACATACTTTGTAAAGATTAGGATGCCACCAATCCTCCAGCAACATGTGCTTGAAGAAAAGTGCACAAGTTTGTCTATTTCCACAGAGCTCAGTGTCCATGATGTGTATAGTAATGCACAATGCCTTGGAAATGTGCAGCCGAATAATAAGAAACTGCAGTTTACCAGCAGATTGCCGCAGTCAAGTAAAAGGAAAAGGCCTTCATACACCCCATTGGAAGTTGTGTGTAACATGACTGGTACTGTATGAATAATGTAATTTCACCAGACTCCCCAGTAATAGCCTTAAAATACTATTTTGATAAACATATAAATTAAAGATTTACTGTAGAAGTTGAAGTCATCATGAATAAAAGATGTGTTTTTGGAGTGTTCTGTATGTGCAACTCCAACAAATACCCTGAAAATTGTTGTTTAGTCTTGTGTTAATGATACATGTTTTGAGTGTGCAGAGATACAAGTGGACTGGCACTGCAGGACGAGGACCAGTGTTGCACAAAAGGCCATTCAGTGCTCCTTTGCATAAATGATAAGGCTTTGCAGGTGATGCTAATAGTTTACGTCTCTACCTGCTGACTGGCTGTTTTCTAGTTGGCACAGACCTGTGATGTTATCAGTCAGTAGTGAGTCTGATGGAAAGAGCTGGCACGCTCTGACTATCTGAAAGCTTCTGAATGTGATTTTTATTTATTTATTTTTTCCCATGTGAGAGTAGTTTTTATTCAGTTTTGCCTTTGCATCAGAATTTCTTTGGCAGATACCCACACCCCCAGCATGACACACCCGCTTCTAAAACACGACTTGTTCCCTGTAACATGCTCATTTGACTTTTCATTTTTCATTTTTGATTGTAAAGGCATGTTGTAGAATTAAAGAGTGTTGACTCGATTACATAATGTTAATCAACAAAGAAGGATGTTCCAGGGGATGCAGCAAACTGTACTGAACTGTTAACCGACATCTTTCTAATGCAAACAAACCTGCCAACAGCACTGTTACTACAGGTGCGTTATACATGGAATATGATGATGCTACTGCTTCTGCTTCACCTTACAGTTATTTTATTCCCATAAATCATGAGAAAACAATATTGAGAGCTGTACAACGTATTAGTGCACTTTATTATGATGCTAAGTTATTTTTAATTATTGAATATATTCAGAATAAAAAAATAAAAAATAAAACACAAGACAATCTCTGTTTACATGAACGTTATAACCCAATTAATGTGCTAAAACAAGTTCAAAGCCATTGTTTGAGTAAAGTGTTCACTTAATTAATGGTTATGTTCCCCAGTAACCTGAGATTATACTGTTTTTTGTCTGTAGACCACAAAGAAGAAAAAACGAGGCTTGTTATTGTTTACTGTTTGTCTTTTTTGCTAGATGAATTCATGAATCTCTCCAAAAAATGCTCTCTGTCCAATCAATCGCTATGCCAATATTGGCGTGTAGGAAGACACTTTCTACCAATGTGTGCAGAATCTGAACATTGACAGAGCTAAGCTCTATACATGCCACAGTAATTCACAAGATTGACAAGTAATCCAGGTTAATCAGGTTATTTCTACCTTAATTTAGCTAACATGAGCCCGGATGTTTACATGGCAGTTGTAATAAACGGTGGATCGCCTTAATCTGGTTTTAATGACCAAAGAAGGAGCCTAAGCAGGAGGAATTACATACCGCCCTTCACTTAAACATTAAAAATAATTGTCAAAAGGCATGGGATCTGCTATAATATGTTACAAAAAGAAGCACCAGCTGGAAATGTGCACAGACGGACTGACTGCTGATGACAAATAAAGTCGCAGTGCAGAAAATGTGAGCTTTCTCCTTGGATTTCTCTACCCTGGTTGTTTTGTAAGGCCTTATCAACAACAGCGCTGTTCTGTTGGAGGAACTCTGTTATTTGGGATATGAGAGTCTAACTGTGCTGCTACAAGGGGAGCCTCTCCGAATGGCTGCCCTGGGCATTGAGCAGAACAAGGTACAGAGTGAGCTGCAGCAAGCAGCTCTGGAGAAACAGCAACATTCTGTTATTCAGCCCTTGGCCTGTGCTCCAGAACATTGTGTGTACATCTGTAACCTTACCTACCCCCTGGGCTCACGGAGGGAGAACCCCCTCCCCTCCACCACCACCACCACCATGCTCCCCCTGTCAGTCCTCCCTCCTCTCAGTCCTCATGTCCATACTGTTTCTGTCTTTCTCGCTCAGTCCCTCTCATCATCGCATCACTTTCTTTTTTCTCTTACACAAAGATATAGTCAAGCAAATACGCCCACACTCTTTCTCACATACACAAACACACCAAGGGCCTTGAAGATACACCCATGTGTGAAGATCACACAGGCTTAATGTGTCACAGTCACTACAGCCTGTTCAGTTTTTCTATTAATTGCGATGCAACAGTGACGTAAAGAAAAATCTCACTATTTTAGGGTCATCTGTGGCTTTTGTCTTTTCAGCTAACTGCAATATGAGGCGCGTCTTGAGGTTTTCTATGCATTTATACGTGTGTGTTGAAAAAGCAAATGTTTTCAGTTGGAATTGAACTGGAGCTGGGAGTGTTTAAATATACATGAAGGAGAGGGCTACATGAATGCGATCCTGTCCTGGATGGTGAGCAGTTATGAGCTGTGTCATGTGTCGACGCTTTCGACTGCTCTGTGCAGAGCTTTCATCAGCCTCTGCCTCTGTCACTGAGACATTCCCCTCTCCCTCTGCCTGCTCCCAGCTCCACTTCACTCACTGTAATAAGGTATTCATACTCTCTCTCTCTCTGTTGCCTTGGCTGTTTTGCCGCACCACTACATTGCAGCCCAAGAGTAAAAGCTTGCTGTTGTGTCAGTGAAGGCGTGCAGCTCTTTGATGTGCACTGATGTTATTTTACCCTGGATATATGTCTGTTAACCCCTATGTATTTTGAGGGTTTACTGCTTTTTTTAAAGCATATTTCAGAGCTTTTTCTTTCCTTTTAGCTCATTGTTTTGCCTCTAATTCTCCAACTGAATAGGTGATCGCTTTGTACGAACAAGGATATCTTGTGCATTGACATGTTGTGATAATCCATGTGATATATTGTCATCATCTGCTACTTAATATGTTCTGCTGTTTCCTTGGGGATTAGACGTGGTTGTCATGCTTGAGGTTGAAGAGATCTTGAGATCACTATGCTGCCTGCAGTTAAATAAATCTCTATTGTTTCCATTGCATTACTGATCAGTTGTAATTTGACACAATTATCATTTGCATTTGTTACATCTTTATTGCACCGTATACCAAGTATATTGTCAACTATTTCTCTAGTTTGTGTGTTTATTTCTAATGGGAGGCATTATAAAACACGTCTTTTAAGCTCCCACAGAGTTCAAAACAACAGGAATGTATTTTTCACTTGTGTCTTTTTCTTTTCTCAGACAGCAGCAGCTTTCACAATTGAATTTGAATGCCATGCTTTTAGCGCCAGGGTTGTTTGATTATCCACAGACAGGGAGCTGTGCTGGATTCCATTCCTTTCATCATGCTTTAACCAGTGTGAGCTGGCTCCCCTGTCGTATTTTATGAGAGGTGATTTTAGTGCCTCTCCTTTATGCAGATGATTTTGGCTGCCTCTCCCAAGTCTAGTCTTTAAGAGGTAGATATTGGTTTTGACAAGAGAGCTAACCCCGCTACCTTCGCGCTCACCAGGCTGTCTTCCTGACTTGCTCACCAGCCTGGATATTTTGGGGCGTATGCTAATGCCAATTACACATACTGAAAGAGAGGATGCCTGTTACATCTACAGGTGTTTTCAGAATGAGCCTCAGTGACAGGAATATTCCATCAGGCTGGGTACCTCATTGACCCTTTACAGTCCCACAGGGATAAGCATGGCTTTATGTGCTGCCACCGAGGCATATATGCCCCTTATATGCAGTAATACTCCCTGTTAATATCCACATCAGACGACAGGAGTCACATGTGAAGTGTATTCATCCAAATATATGGATTACAGGTTGGCACAAAGCCTCTATATGGGATCATGTGCTGTCATTTACAGGATGCTTCCTACTGCTGATAAGTATTCATGCTTCCTTTGCCTAAAGCTTCCAAATGGGAGCACATACAGGATGCAGTGCTTGCATCTATTTGATATAGCCTCTTGTCAGCTGCATAGCTCCTTCATGCTCTCATATGATGGTAAAATACATTTTGTGAGTAGAAAGTAGTATTTTTGTCATTCACGTGATATGCTCATGGGTGAGCACTTCACAAAACATCACCTGAATTGTAGTGAATAAGAAAGAGTATTGCATTTTTAAGCACCATACATTCACACTCAGTATATGAACATTTGCCCTATCAGATGGAGCCCTGGAGGCATTCTGATGAAGCCACAACTAATCATAAGCTCACAGTTATTTTGGTGTTTTTTAAGGTAAGTTTGTTTATTTACAATGAATCATATGTTCATTGCAATATATTTTATTGCATGCTGCCGAGATAGTGACTAATTAGTATTGGGCTATATCCAGGATGAACCAATATACCAGTTTTAATTTCCTGGAAATTAAGAATCTTTTCTTATACCATCAAACAATAGTCCAGCTAAAACTGATGTGATGCTCCAACTTGCTGCTAGAATCAGTGCAGAGCGCTGTGCAGACTGTGTTGAGAGGGATTTTTAATAACAGTTCTAACTGTATAACAAAAACATATTACCTATAATGTACTCTCTTTGCAATGTTACAAGAGGAAAAGAAAGGCAGATTCAGAGCAATAATTAAAACACTGGATTTAACACATCACTTCCTGAGTATTTCAGCTTGTGGTCTTTCTACGATATTGCAGTTTCACACAATGACAACAGTTTCATACACACTGATTCCTTCATATATTGTATTGTTTGGTGAAGCCAGGCAAAGATGATATTAGTCAACGCCTTCATTGTGTACATGATCCAATTAAAATGTCTTTATGTTCTAGGTGCCTGACAGCCATTCAAACATATTAATGTTATCACACTACATTCCATGACATTTTACCCTTTTACTCAAAAGATAGATGTGGTTTAAGTCATGCATCACTAAGCATATGATAAAAATTTTGCTAATCAGATATGTTTTCCTCAAAGAGAGCAGATTGAGTTGATTATTAAGGTAAAAAATAAAATACCTTAATTTACTGTGAGTCTAAAATTATTGTGATGTATTAAAACAGTTTTCTGGTCAAACACTATGACCACTGTTAATGTTGTTTTCCTACAGTTTGTTACATCACCAAACCAAATACCTCAGCATGGATAAAGGCACATGTACAAACCTGAATGTATTGCAACAACAAGGAAATGTTCTGAAAAGATGTTGTATGTGGTGACTGAACTTCAAGTTGCTTTATATTGTTGTTCGCTTGATTCATAAAGCGATGCAGAGGAATCAAGCAGCACACAGGAGGGTGATCATGTTTCCCTGCTAATGCTGAAGCTTGAACTACAAAGCCAGTTATACAGCGTGTGGTAATGATGTCTCTCTTTCCGTCTCTCGCTTTCTCTGTTTTCCTGTTTCACTGACTAAGTAGAGGGCTTTGCATGATTGCCTGGTTGAGTGTTTCCCCTCAGCACTGCATAGCTATTGTCCACTTGTCCCTCCTTCATGTGTGTAATTGTATGCATGAAGTTTCGTCTGTAAATCCCAGCTGTTGGCAGGTTGTCTGCTCCTGCAGTGCTGGGTATTCTGCTAAGCCATTGGCTGAAGGCTATTGGTTTTTCTTAAGCTGGCAAACATCATGAAAGATAACACAAAGAAGAGCTAGGTAGGTTGTTTTTTTCCTGGTTCTCCAGTCGAATAGATTGGAAAAGAGAAGGAAGCATTTGTCTCTCCTCTCTCCCCGCTGAAACAGATAGAGTAGCTGTGTTGAATAAAGGAGATGCTTCTCCCTCTATCACACTCCATCAGCATTATTTACCAGACCTGCCAGTTGCTTTGTACAGCACCTCTCCCTGCCAAGTAGGCGACTGGCGTACGACCAGGGGCTAGTGACAACAGGCTACAGTGGAAAGCAAGGAGAGCTGTGTGAACGAGCCAAGTCTATTCATTCCCCTAGGCCGCTGAGTGAAGCACAGAACTCTATCTGCTCTCACCGAGGAAAACATAGCACTTTATGGAATTTTTTTTATCATATGCTAAACAACAAATGACTTAAACCCAGTTTATCTTTTCTAATCTGGGTAGAATGCCACAGAGTGCAGTGTGGTAACATTAATAGGTTTAAATGGCTGTGGATAACCCTAACCATATTTGTTAATCTTCAGCTGAAGTTAAAAGGCTTAGAATAACCGTGAGGCTTTGAGCATGTTATATGTACTGTCTGTGCTGTAGTAGAGTTGAATCACACATGTCAGTAAAGCTGTAATAAATGCATGTTCCATTTGCCATCTCCAGCCATACTCCCATCAGTCCTCCTCACAACCTATGGAAACATCAGCACTCGGGGCTTGGAAACAGAAAAGTGATTTTTTTTTTTTCCACTGTGTGTCACAGATGGTGGGAAAGCCTTTGTAATGCTAATATAATATCACACTGTGTCGGCCTAGCTCTGCAGTTCGCTCTGTGTACCAAGCAGCCTGGCTGTGGAGTGATTTACCAGTATGGAGAGAAAAAGACCTCCCTTGGTTCACACTGAAAAGGCTGCGTGGTTGGCGGGTCCTGCCGCTAGGCCTGCTGCGACTGGGCCTGCCTTGACTTTATTGATTCCGCGGTCCGTCCAATGCTGTGTGATGTTAATTAACTTAGTCTTCAAGTGTTTGTCACATTCTGTGTGCTTATGGAGAAGGATATTACTAAGAGGGCTAGGCATTAAAACAGCAGGAATCATATAGTAGGTTAATTTCTCAACCCAAGGGAAAAAGGCTACAGTAAATTCTGAAAGAATAAAAAATCAAACTATAAAGGTCCATACATAGAGAACAAAAATGAGCTTTGTTTCTGGTGGTTTTAATGTATGTCTGTCTTACCCACCTGCCTGCAAATGATAATATGCCTCTACAACCAATGTGACACCACCTTCCAACAAACCAGCCAATTACAGGCCACTTCCTTCAGTGTTAACCAATGACTTTTTGCCTCCTTCTGTGACAGCGAGTAAGCTGCCAAAGAGGAGTGGATGGGGACAGTGATGTCTTTCTCTAGCTGTGGCACGTCACATTGTTGTCTCTTCGATTTCCAGCCCTCATCCTTGGTATTTGAATCACAAGGGGAAGCGTTTCATATCCTTGCTGGGAGAAGAAGGGGGATCTTGTCTATCTGAAAGAGCATGCTGGATTAAGGGGGTTATTTCCCCAGAGGGGGGGATATGAGAGTGAGTGTCACTCAGACAGCACTCACTCTCACACTACCTCTGCATGTTGCCAGGGAGCCCCTGCTTTGACTCCTTCCTTCTCCTCCCCTTTCTATTTTTCATCATGTAATCCTTGTTTTTCTCTCTTTCTCCTCTTCCTCTGTCTTGTACACATCCTCTTCCTCATCGTCACAACCATCTCATCATGCTACTCTCTTTTTTCCCCTGCTGGTACAATGCTGCCCTACAGGGAATGGAGAATTGTGTGGTTCGGAGAATGGTTGTTATTCCAATCACACCTCGGATGCAGCGACAGTCCAGTAAAGTACAGAATAATTGGCAGGTTCCAGCAGCTACAGACAGTCGTTCTATTCTAGTATGTGTGTACACACATGCATCTTTCTGTGTGTGTGTGTGTGTGTATGTGTGTGTGTGCGTGTGTGTGTGTGTGTGTGTGCTTAGCTGGGATGAGAAGAGGCTGCTGTGGGTGCAGCATTCAGAGGTCATTTCATTAATTACTAGCTTTTGTGTTACATGTGTTTTCTCACATTCTGTTTGTTAGTCTGTATAGAGATGTGTGTGCTGACAAATGAACTTGGCACTGAGAAATAAGGAATCAACCTAGGGACAAAAGACCACTAGAGCCAAAGAACTGATCTATTTTTAAGAGGTGCTTTTAACCAACCTGCAATGTATTATGTAGATGAATACAATTTTATTGCAAGTTTTTGTTATTTATGTAAGTCATTCATATAAAGCAGCTCTGTGTTAGTGCTGGGTATATATTGGATACTTACATGTAAGATGGATTGTGAATTTTTATCTTACCTCCATACCATAGCATGAATAAAACAACAGTTATTAACACTTTATTAGGTAAATAATTCTATAATATTCTTTGCTGCTGTGTATTGAGAGGAGCCTCTGTTCATGGAGTATCCTTCCTTGAAGGGATAATAACTCTGTAGTGTACAGAGTAATATAAGTTCTATTTAAGTTTTGAAAAGGAACCAGTGTTAAAGTTATTGGCATATGTATTCATATGCCAGTCTAGGTTCAGCTTTTACTAGGTTGCAGTTTGCACAATAAATATTGTTTACATTCTACAGCTGTTTCACATATCCTGACTACCTCTGGCTTTGTCGAATTTTCTAGGACAAAGAAAAAGTGATCTTAGTCAAAGCCTTCCCTCATAATAAAAATAAACGTTTTTACTTTATATGTTGTTTTGGCAGAAAAAGGCACACATCTGCATAAGGGCCCAGTCATGCAATAAATAATTAAATAAATACAAATTCTTAATCTTACTTAATACTTAATAAATACCATGATTCATTTCTTTGGTCATACTGATCTGCATTACTCTAATTTACTAACAATACGCACGTCTATGAATCTGTTTTTAAAAGCAAGAGAAATGGTACAAGAGCAGATGTTTGGTAAACACACACACCTAATTAACTGAGGGTCATGTGGGATCACGATGTGGAGGTCAAAGGTCATGTGCTCACACTGTGCCTTCTGCGAGTCGCTGACTGATAGGACTCAGGGGGTGACCACTGATGCACATCAATGGAGCCAAGCGGGGCAGCTAATCAAGCATGTGGGGTATAGGGCTGGGGATAAGTGTCAGGGAAAATAAAACAGGGCTATCTGTTGGCAAACACATTGACCCACAGACTTAATGGAACATGCTTCCCATAGGTGCACTGCTCTATTGATTGGCCATTGATGGCAGTTGTAGCCAACAGTGATTCTGAATGTGATTTTGCTTTTTTTTTTCTCCCACCATCTCCACTGTCCACTTTTGTAAAGAAGACTTGTTCTTGCCAAGGTTGCAGTGCAGTGAATAGAAAAAATGGTTACAGTACAGCTTTGTGTCACATGTGCTATTTTTTATTTTTGCTCAGCTGTGATTGGCTTCTGTGGAGGCCAGCACCATAGCGACCATCATCACTTCTTGATCTGATGCTGTTTCACAGTGATCCTGCGTCACCTTTAAAGGCTTCTCATTATAGGGAGCTCTAAGTTTAAGTCCTTACATGCACAGAAATGCACAGCACCCACACTCCGATACTTTATACACTCAATGACCAAAACACACAAAAACACAAATGCACTGATGCACAGTAAGAAACATAACTGCCTCCTCAAATGTAATAAGCAGCGTTAGACGTTCCTACATTTCTAGTGAGAGTCACACACACACACACACACACACACACATTTTCTCACTTGAGAAGAAAAGAAAAGAAAGGCAGTGGCCCTGAAAATTGCATAAATGTCAATTATTCTGAAGCTTATGCGGGAGAGGTAGAACAAGTAGTGGTAATAAAAAATATTGATCACTTCACCCAATAATGTGTCTGACAGGCTTTGTTGTGGCAGAAACAGGCATTGACAGACTACCTTTGCAGGCATGTAAACCTGCAGGACATTATGTCACTGTATTAGCACTGATCACTGCGGCGTAATGGCCCCCACTCTTCCCTTTGCCTCGTTTAGATTCTGCAAAACAAACGAAGCATACTGATAATAAATGCACCTGTTGAAAATATGATAATTGTATCTCTGATGGCTGACCTTTTTCTGTTGCTGTAAAGATTATTTGATGCATGCTGTGCAAGGGTGTGTGGCTTTGTGCCTGTCAGGAGTTCGAAGGGTTGGTCATGATTGGTAGTTTTGGCTCTGTGTTTCTTGGGGGTGGATGCTTCTTCTGTATTTATCAGCAGTTACTCATACATCAGCATCTTTTTAACTCTACTGAGTGGGAGCACTGTGTATGTAATGACTGTGTATGGGAATGCGCGTGTCTATGTGTACGTGTGTGTGCCTGTGCGCAGAGCTGCTTGCATGCAGAGCCTCATTAAATACGCAGTCGTTTCATAAGATTGACCCTTCAAGAGCAGTGGGTGGACCATACACAGTTTTGCACAAATGAGCAAATGAATCTGTAATGTGAAAGTTTATGATGTTATAGTGTGCTTATCTGCATGTAACCATGTTACAACTTATCGTACATCCCCACTTTCTGTGATCATGTAATTTAGTTGTACATGGTGTCTAGCTTCATGTACTGCGCTTTCTTTGTGTATTGCTTTTTACAGCAACCTCAGGCTACAGTCAAATTGTACTTTTTTGTTAATGTCATCACATTAGCTGGATTATTATGTGCATGCTCATGTGCAATAAAAAGATTGCTGTACATGGTAGCAGGATATATCCATATGTTACCAAGGATGCCATCGCTTCTGTCTCATTAGCAGCAGTGCTGAGGCCCGGAGCAGCGTCTTGTGCTCCATTGGGACAGCTGATGAGGACTGACTATGTGACCTTTAACAACCTAATCAACTTTTAACACCTCGCCTACTGACTGCCTTATTGCCATTCTTTCCTCTGCCATTCACCGACACAGCCCAATCTCCGTTTTAGATTCCATCACCTTTTCGTTCTAGACGGAGTCCAGTTTTGTCCAGTCATCTACACGTGTATGAATGAAGCAGGCTCTGAAAACACACAGTAGTAGTCTCAGTTAGCATTCTGTAGTGCATTATAATCTACTGTCTTTCTCCTTGCTCTTGACCTTCCATTAATGTACTCTTAGCTTCTTGTAATATAAGCAGTGACAGAAATGCAGCCAATATCAATTGTAAGTCATATATAGGAGTTACTTGTTTCAAAAGTAAATGATATCATTTATCAAATGGTGCACCTTAATGCACAATATGTCCAAATTTTAATGACTTCTCAAAGGCAATAAAAATGAGGATGTTGGGTTTTTTTTTTGTAGGGTAGTTAACATGCAGTGGTTGTGGATTTACAGCAACATTACAGCAGTTGACACAATGACATGAAATCATGTAAAACAGACCTCAGGGACAACGTACAGTAGTAAAATAAAATAGTTACGTAATAAACACTGCCTTGTGGAAATAAGCAACTTGCAATATAATGCAAGGTGTTAATGCTAATGTATTTGTGTTCAAGGTGCATTAATCCAACAAGCAACAAACTGAAATTTTTAATCTAAACACGACAGCTTCAGAAAAATGGAAAATAAATAAGTGGGATATTGTTTTGCATTTGTTATACTTCACAGTTATTCTTCATGTCAACTCGTTGTAATCAAATATAATGTTGTGGCAAAGCATGTTATCTTTAAACAATTTAAAAGGCAATTTTTTGTTTGGGAACACTGCTGCTCTCAGTCGGATGGTTTCAGCTGTCTTTCTTACATTTGATCTTTTCTATTTAGTCTTTATCTTGTGGTTCCAGGACTAACACAGTCATGCACAACATGCAAGTGAAAGTTATTAGCAAAGCATCATTTGGAACATACAGTTCCTATAGTACAAAGCATTTCAGTTTGTGTCTCAGCAAAAGCCTCAAAGCAACCAGTGCTGGATTTCTGTTTCCTCACAATCTAAAACGAGCCTCATACTCAATGCTTAGACGCGCTGCTCTCAGTGCCATATGAGCTGTAGCTTGAAGGTTTCTTCTTGTCCTTAGAAACAGCAGTTTGATCAAAAAAAAAAAAGAAAGGCTCAGCACAAGGTCTAACTTGTTTCTACATTCAGTATCCTTCCTGAATGAATGGAGTAGCTCAGTTGTCATGGAGATAGTTTTGTTCTATACAATTTTGAATTTTGCAGATTTTTGTAAAGAAACTTGCTCAAGAGAATTTTTGGAAAGGGAAATTTTGATATCACACAATGAAGTTACAGTATATGCAATGATATTTGGATGTTACATTTTTATTCCTATGGGCACTGAGAGAAATGTGAGAGACATTGAGCTCCTAAACTGCAAAAATACTTAACCCTTAATCACAGACCATGATCACAGCCGTTTTTGGGGATATCTGCCTCACCTATATTGGTTTTATAACCTATTCTACTCACTAAGCATCAAGTGCTGTAATTAATCCCATGAGGGTGAACTTTAAATGTCCGTCTGGCGTGGTTTGTCTGAGAATGAACAAATGCACAAGTATAAAAAGAAAAACAAATGACAAAGCTGTACTTCCAACCATTCCTACGGTTTTTATTTTCCAATAGATAAACTATTATATTATAACAGTTGCCATTTAAGCAAAAGTGACTTCTTTCAGTGGACTTGTCTTAACAAATTGTACAAGTCTGCAACAAAGATACAAATAGTGCAACTAGTTTTCACAAAATGAGATACACTGCACCATGGGAAATCTGCTTTACTGCAGCTTGAAGCCTACTGATAGGGTTAGTGGATACAAAGTGATTGAACATTTTACAATAATAGATGTTTTTTGCTGTAGATGCTGGTCTGGGTCTATAAAGATGAAAGCAAATATTACATATCAGATGGAAAATATAACTGTATATAGCAGTGCTACAATCATGGACAATTTTTATTACCGTTTTCTCTACATTCTGACCAAACAGAGAAGCAGGTGCAGTGGTCGAGTTACCCCACTCATGTTTAATCTTTTCTGTCTCCTCTATTTTGATCTGAAGGACTTGAGTTACCTCTTGGCTTTAATAAGGTTGATCAGAATCCAAATTATGAACAAAACTCAGTGCCCTTCTAACTCCCATTCAGAGGCTTACTGTTCGAAGGCCTGCTGAGGTCTTTGAGGTAACAATTGTCCAGACCAAGCTCTGCAGGTTGAGCTGTTCGGATAAAAATACAGCTCTATAATCCTGATTCAGAGTGAATCTCTACCTATCAGATGCTTCCTGGGCTCTTAAGCAGCCTGTGATTGACAATGATTATCTCAAGCGGATACCATATCTCTGCCATCACCGTGGCCATGTCAGGGATTTTAGGTGAGGATGTTTGATCAAATACAGCACCAAACAGCTGACAGAGAATGTGTGTAGTGGAAGAAGCACAAGTAGAAGCAGCAATGAATTAAGATGTACAGATAAGAAAGCGATTTTTCCTCTCAGCCTGTGTCAGAGACAAAATCATTGAGATTTGTCTTCAGCTGCAGCGCAGATATTAACTCAAACACCATGTTCATGACAGATTCAACCGAAGAACAGTATAAAGAGGTGGTTACAACAAAAACACCTACAATATATTCTGTAAATCTGCTATGGCACATACTAAGTAGTCAGTGATATAACACTGATGCAGCTCAGCCATCATTAAAAATCTGATTCTAAAACAAAACTAAACATCTATTTCTAAATTTGTTTTGCATTGCAAATATCACTATTCACCTTTAATGGTGAAGTATGTCCTTAGTTGCAGCCCTTAAGAACACACAAAGCCTGCAATTTATGAGAACTTTTAGGATCAGTTAATGCACTGATTATTTTGTGAACTGAACATGTATCTGTGTATAAAATGTATACAATCAGAACACAGTGTGTGTAATGCAACTTTTCTGAAGTCCAATATGATGTATGTTATTTTTCATCCAACTAGAAAACCCTAGATATTCAGTTTATATCATGCATAAGGCAGAGAAAACCATCAATTGCACACATTTGACATTGTCTGGGAAGGCTTGGCAGTTCAGCTCAAAGCCAATAATGTGTAACATATTTCTAAAAAAAAACCCAAAACACTATAGTGTGCATTCTTACAGTAATAATCCTTCTGAATCATTGCTTCTGACCCTCTGTCAGTGTGTCATGGTATATTAACATATACAGACACTTCTCCCTTCCTGTATTTTCTATTTTCCTTTTGTTTGGTTGTGTTTGGGATGTTTCTTGGTGTTGACCTCCAACCAGTAGCAGCATCATACAGCGTGTGTGGGCAGAATAATATAAAGACAAAGCTACTCCAATTATACAGCTCTGTCCTTTTTGTACTCTTCTCACTTACTATACAGTTCTGTCTGAGAGACAAAACTCTGGGCAAAGCTCTCTCTCTCTCTCTCTCTCACACACACACACACACACACACACACACACACACACACACACACACATTTCTCCTTTCAGCCTGTTGCCTCCAACAGACCTGTCAGTGACACACACAGTGTATATTATATATAATCATTCCTGTAGAGTTTTGCAAAGGTGTGAGTGTGTTTTGTTGTTTTTTAGAATATAATTGCTGTGACAGAATTAGGAAAAAAACATTTTATTTTCTGTTTTCCAGCTTGAAATGTTACATACTTTGCCTTTAAACAATGGCTACTATTGTTACTCAGTAACTCTATTCATCATTTTAGTTCTAGTCTAAACTTTAGACTATCCTGACCTATTTCATGGTTAAAGTAAGAAAGTGTTATTTTCATCTGTTTGATTTTGTCTGCTTTTATCACTGAAATAGAGCTCAGTATTTGTCTTATTGTCTGTCTTATATTGATTTTAAAATAAATATGATGTTATTGATTTCAGCTGTATCAATCAGCCCTACCTGTGAGCTCTGAACCTGGGAGATTGAATTGTTGTTTAGGCTTGTGCAGAAAAATGATGGCAGTCAGCAAAGTGTTGGCTTTACAATGTGGTCACATACTGAATATTTATCAAAAGTTGTGGAACTACGAGAGGTCATAAAGTGTTTGATCTGGTGGCCCTTTACTACACTGCTTCTTTGAGGTGGGCATGGTGTGTCAGGGCCCTCAGCGCAAGAGAGCTCTGACATATCAGTTGTGAGGAAGCCTGTTGACCTTCAACAGAACAATGCTCATGTTTGTGAGAGAGAAACAGAAAGGGGGGGGAGTCATTGCTTCTTGTGCAGCGTGTACATAGAAGAGCAGGACTATGAGGAGAGCTCTACAGGACACCTATCAGTTTCCTACATCCTTTCATTTGCTGTTTCATGACAGAGCAAAAAACTAGAGTTTAAAAAGACAGATGGATTTTTAAATATATGTTTTTTTTTCCTGTTGAGGAGTAAAACTTAAGCTTTGCCCATAAATCGCTACATCTGCGAAAGCAAATTAATATCCCTTGTTGATCATATTAAATAAACTTTCACATCCAAACAAAAGTAGTATTTAAAGTGAAATTTCCCTGTCTGATTAAATTATAAACTGAATGGGTTTGGTACCCATTGAATCAGAAATCAGTCTGATATACAGCCATTAGAGAAACTAATGATATGGCAGTTTTCAGGCCTAGTTGTGTGACTTATACAGATTGCATGGTTGTGTTGCATGTAAGGATTCAATGCTGTGCTTTGCTGGTATCCTGTCCTCCGTATCGTAGTTAAACTTAGAGGTTAAATCCTAAATGCATAAAGTATAAAGACAGGTAAAA
Source organism: Apogon talboti (assembly GCA_037367365.1). Lineage (NCBI taxonomy): Eukaryota > Metazoa > Chordata > Actinopteri > Kurtiformes > Apogonidae > Apogon > Apogon talboti. The sequence continues at coordinate 23,497,668 of JAPQRQ010000002.1, forward strand.
TTACTTTACAAAACTGAGTCTGGTTCCTCACAACTATGCCATTATAGCTCTTAGTTTTTCCTGTTAGATGAAGAAATTCTGGCAAGTACTGTATGATATATTTGTCCTACCTGCTATGCCTATAAAATGTACAATATGTTCTTTTCTCAATGTATTCCATACATTTTTGAACATCCGTATTGGATATGTGTCTCTCTGCATTTCAACTGAGCAGTGCTGCAAGCTCACAAGCTCAAGAGTATTACCATGAGTTGCGTGTGAGGCAGGTTACTCAGCCTGTCTGCAGCCAGCCAGTGAACCTGTTCTGAAACTGTATACCTGTGCTGAAAAGAGGAGTCGCCATTTCAGCGCTGTCTGTTTGGATCAGTGTTCCCTGTGGCGCTATGCCCTCTTTCAGAGCTCCTCTGTTGGGGATCTCTTCCTTGGCCCCTGACTCTCTCCCTGTGTTGACACAATGGACCCTTTGTAAGTACATATACTACTGCTGTGGGACCTTACTTCGTATTTTCAGCAATTATACATGATCCCACTCCAGCCATCCCTCCTGGTGCTGCTTCATTGGAGAGAAATGCAATCGAATCGCCGAGAATTGCAGTGAAACAGGGACCTAGGAAGAGGCTTGCAGGAATTAGATTGCAGTGCTGATAAGTTCCATATAGAGAGAGTAAACATGTTCTTATCTTGTTATCCAGCTTGCACATTAACACATGGTGTGTGGAGGAGGGTTTAAAAGGATAAATCAAATCCTAATCATTCTGTTTGGCTTTTCCCTCTCTCTGCTCTTTGTCTCTATTTCTGTTTCTCATCGTGCAACAAACCCTGGCGCACTCGCAAGAACAATGGAGGGGTCAGAAGTACCAGTCATTTTCCTACACCTGCCGAAGGCTCTAGAAATGAGTGCACAGTGATTACATGCCCTAATGTGTGGCGTTTAAAGAGTGGTTTCCTGCACCAGAGTAAAATGGTAGTGCCCTCTGTGAAGTATTAATGATGTGGATGGATGAATCAGGTCGGCACAAACCTGTTGACGGCAGCTGCGGCGCTCTCTTAAAGCTGCACCCAGACATCAGGCTTAACCGCTTGGCAAATTGGACATGCTTGTTGGCTGTAGCTCCAATTTATGTGCACTCTCTATTGCAGTTAGTCCATCTTCATTATTGAAATGGCCTCTCGTCAGGTCTTGACAGAGTGGTGGAGATGGTAAAAGGAGGGAGAGTCGCGGGGAGATGGGGGAGCATACAGGAGAGTCATGAATAATGTGGAAAATAAACACATTTGAGGCATCGGAGCTGGCTGGCAGGAGGGGTGTTAAGAGTGTTGTGAAATGCCCAGTTTTCATTCTATCCCTCTCTCATGTGATTGTATGTACAGCTTCTGCCAGTGGATGCTGATGCTGTGGATCCTCAGCCTTGGGGCTTTGTCTATCACACATGCAGTTGGGCATAAACATGCACACACACTCACTCACTCATAGCTCTGGGCTCTGAGCACTGGCAGGACCTCTGTAGCCTGACCAGCTTCCCAGCTGTGTAGAGTGTCACTGCCACTCTGGAGACACACCACTCAGTGGCTCCAGCCTATTTTTAATAGGGTGCTGCGGTGACTTTTTATGAGTCCTCTGGAATGTTGCATTGATAAGGCCGGGCTTAGCTCATCTGGGTCACTTGGTTCAGGAGGGGATTTCGATTTCAATTCATGCTTTGTTGAAGGGACTGTGATTATTGCTAGATGTAGAATTTCAATTTCTCAGTGTGACAAATTGATAGAAGATGACCTCAAAACCTTCCCCTGTAAATGCAATGCAATGAGTAGCACTGCTTCCCTGTGAAGTGAAATCAGGTTCTAACTACAGGGTCCTTGTACCTGCTGCACACATGAGCAGATGTGATGGCTCATAAGGTAATTACCCATTGAGTCAGTGTGTCTGCAACTGTAAACTGAGGCAGGGGTTCCCTTCAGGTAGCTCTCCTGCTCAGGTCAGTGAACAGCTAATAACATTTAGAAGAAATAGGATGAAAGAGACGGCTGTTGTTTGCAGTCAGCTGCACACTACCTTTGTCTTATTGTCTGCCGTCTGTCTTAATCTCCCAGCCACCCTTTTCACACCACAAGGAGATCGTGTTATTAGATCCTGTCCCCTGGCTCATTTGTCATCCTGCAGCACTGCTCCTCCTGAGAAGGACTGAAAAAAAGGAAAAGAGATCGAGAGAAAACAATGTAAACAGCCATGGGGCCAAAACATCAAATGTTCATCGTTTACTGGCCCAGCCTTTTTGTGTCTGTGTTGTTTTTTGTTTTTTTTTTCATATTTTACAACCAACACTAGATTAATATGCTGTTTATTTTTCTGAGCCATCCTACCCAATTTAAAGGCAATTATCTGGGCTGTAAAACTTGTCTGTCTCTACCTTAGCATGTTGTATCGTTTTACACCATGGAACAAAGTGCACTACATCCTCCGACACATAGGCACCCACTCAATCATCCCCACACCACTTTCATTATCCCTCGTGCCAGTAAAAACTATTGTCAGTGTTCACAGTTTGCTGTCACTGCCACAGTCACGTATCCCTAAGCTCTTCTCTTTGAGCTGGGTTGGCTTTCTTGCTGCCAAAGCACACAGAAGGGAGGGAGTCTGCTAATTACAATAAACAAATATGCTCAAAGCCACCTATGTAAGGTTCGCATAGGTTAACAACTCTGCTATAAATGTGTAATGAAGCTTAAAATAGGACAGTATGCCATACAGTTGCCATAGTGATCTCAGCAGCAATGCTTTGTGTACTTTCTTGGTTGGCAAAGTTTAAATTAATCTTAGACACAAACCTGTGATACTGAGAAGAAATGAATGATTGTTTGGTGCCCCAAGGGTTCTATTTCATGTCTTCCTCATATTTTAAGCATCTCTTCAATTACTGCCACTTTTGCTTGTCTGTGCCTAGTGTGGGTACGTGATGCGTAATATTGCATTAGACACATGGCAGCTGCCCTTTGACAAGTCTCTTGATTTGTACTAACTTCACTTTCTCTCCGGCTCTGTTTTTCAACAGGTGGGACAGTCAAAATGATGCGTAGGAGGTGCAACGTTGAGCCGTATTGATGGATGTGTTAACAGACAGCAGTCTCACATTGATCGTGAAGACTTCAGAACCAGAGAATGCAAATGCAGTGGAGAATACAGGTAAAGGCTCTTGGCTCACTGATTTTTGTGTTTATTGCTTGTTAATACAACAAAACATTTTTACAAAACTAGATGTTGCCCTCTTAGAAGGAAAGAAGTGCACTAAACTAGAAGTGCAATCAGAGTGCGTAGACCTAGACTAGTAGTAATGTTCTTTTTGTTAAATAGTCTTAAACCACAAACACATCATAAATGATGGCCTTTAATTTTCTCCTTTTTGTTGGTATTGCTACCAGACTGTAATCGTGGCAAGAAAGGTCTGAAGGGCCGTCCACACCCTAGAACTAAACCAATAATGATAACAATATGATGATCCACACTGCTGAATTATATATATGACACATATGCTACACTCCACCAGAGTCTGAGCCCCAAAATGATATTGATCACCTGCTGTATGATAGAAAGTTTTAGTCAATACATACCTTTTATCCACAAAGATCACACTGAAAAAGGGGGTTATGATTCCAGTCTTCCTATTATAAAATTAAGCTTGTAACACAAATTATTTCAACACAAAATGGTGCCGTTTATCTCTAAAGGTCCACAACAAATCATCCAGAAAAATCCAATATAATCCACAGCAGGGTTGGAAAACTGATGCTTTTCTCTGCCCTCAAGTTAACGCTTCTGCATCGTGATTGTGTGGTCCCGCAGTTTTCTTATTAGTATTATTCATATTATTAATAAGAGTAAGAAAAACAAAAGTTATATTGAGCAGCATGTAGTGTTAATGTGGAAAAGTTGAATGTGACAGATGTATTCTTCCTGCCAGGGGTTTTATCACTCAACAGAAATAACTGTGGTGAACGATCCCAACTGTATCACTTACGACTATCGTGGTGAGTGTGTGGACTCATGGGTTAGAAGGACTTTTATAATGTTATATTTCTAGTTATTGTAAAATTACACTTCTTGTGTCCAGTTTACATACACGTATACTGTATACGTTTGACATTTTCCTGCAACAATTCTAAACTGTAAGTTAGCCTTCAATGTGAAAGAATGTGAAAAACAGTTCCAGCCTCGACCTCTTTTATGGGTCTGCTTCAAATTCATAGGGTTTCATCCTCGGCCCATGCCTCACCCTTTCACCAAGCATCCTGAAACACTAGTTTTGGTGTAATATTGCTCACCGTTACGAAGATGAACAAAGTGAGAATGATCACATAACTTCCCTGGTAGAGGTAAATGTAAAAAAATGTTAATGGAAGCTTAATGAAAATAGTTTCTCTGACATCAGTGGCTTGTTAAAAGCAAAGTAGAATTTCTCCCGAAGTGTGGAACTTTTTTTTTTTAAATTAGCTTTTTATCTTTAATTTTAAGCTCTTTGACAAGATACAGGGAGATGTGAAACACACTGTGTCTTTTTTAAGTGAAAAGTGGAAAAGAAACATGAAATAAAGCTTTTAAAGCTATTGTTAATCCTCTCTTTTGATGCCTCAACCACTCAGAAATCTGACATCTTTTTTAATAAAATTGTGCAAATGTGAAAGAAAGGGCAGCTTTTAATTCTCTTACACACATTTACAATTATTACCATCTTGGAAATGGTCATGTGCATTACGTATGATTTATTATGATTCATTTTCATTCTTATTGATTTTATGTGTTTGTAAGTTTACCTTGATGAATCTCAAGAACATAAACTATATCATTAAGGCAGATGTATGATATAAGAATTTCTCATTAAACTTTATTCAGCAGAACACATTTACAGTGCAGTACCTCTCTTTGACCTGACACAAGGTTTACAAGACGCCTTACGCCACTTCCTACTGCCCCCTATAGTTTATCTCTGCTGAGCACTACTGATCCTTAGATGAGGTTTATCTTACTTTAACTCTGGTCAGGCTCAGTAGGTACTGACTGGTCCCCACTGTGAGAATCAAAGGGAGAGAGAGAGAGAGAGAGAGAAAGGGAGGATAAAAATAATACGGATAGAGAATGAAGGAAAAGAGCTGTAGAATGAAGGGTGAAAGCAGCTCCATTGAGCAGGAATAGGGCAGCTCTCTAAGGAGGATGGCCATGAATCATGCTGCAGTTACTCACCACTTATTATGAACATCCTGTACTGGCTGGATTGATTTCCCCCCACCATTCACAAAATGTCATATAGTGAAGATGGAGCAAAAGGTAGCAAGCGCTCTGTGTGGCTGGCCTACCAGCTGGAAGAGTGAACGCCCCGGGTGGCTGAGCTACAGAGCAGCCAGCTCGGCATTTTATGGATGTTAAAGCCTCTATATAACAGGGATAAGGAGCAGGGCACTCGGAAGAAAAGGAGATAGTGAGCAAAAAAAAGGGAGGAAGAAGCAATGGCAAGGGGGATGGGAAAGGGGAATTATTTCAAAGAGCCATTAAAAGGAGGAAAAGACCATGTCAGCTGTTTTCATTGGCATTGCTCTTCATACTGTGATACTAGAGCCATTTTATCCCTTTGGCCTTTTAAAATAAGTGGATGAATTGCATTGTTTTTAATATCACTATAAGATCTTTAATTCTTTCGTCATATTTTGGACTGTGTATAAACATGGTTGTTTACGTGCATGTGTGGGTGCATGTGCATGTGTGGCATCTGACACACTAATAGATGCGGCTGCAGACGCCAACTTGTCTCTCCCCTCATGTCTGTGACCATGTCCCTCGGCGTGGGCTCGTCTCCCTGCAGTGCCGCCTGGCACAGGGCGGCTCAGGCTTACCTCAGGTGGATAAAGTGCTGAATTTCATACATACACGGGGCTCAGAGAGCTCTGAGTGCTAACTGGTCTGGTCTGGTCTGGTCTAGTTTGGCGGTGGTCGGACTGTCTAGCATGGCTGAGCTTGGCAGGGCTGGGGATCAGAAGATCACCACCACCTGCCAGCAGCCAGGGTCCCTCCATATGCTCAGTGGTGAATGTGCATGCCAGCTTGTCGGAGCTGTGTCACATCCAACCTCAGTTTCTCTTCGAAGGGCTCTTTTCCTGCTAATACAATTCCAAACTACAACAGTGTTACAGTGATCTCAGAAGTACACATCTTGCGGTTTATTAGGATGTGAGTTGTTATTTCTGCAAGCCAGATACTGAATTCTGGCAGCTGTAAGTATTTTGGATGTTTATGCTGTTTACATACGGCAGCTCAGATACAGCAGTAACATTATGCTGTACTGTATCGGTGTATATGAGGCTGCCGACCCCCCTTTGACCTCTAATGTCAAATTCGATTTGTCATCGCTGTAAGACCCTGTGTGTGTCTGTGTGTGTGTGAGTGTGTACCTGTCTGACTGACTGATCTGTGGCACATTCTGAACAGCTGAAGAGCTAATGGTCCAGCTGGAGACAGATGGCCTCTCGATAACACTATACCCCCAAGCCAATACTCACACTCTATCACTCTCTCCCATCCACGCACACAGACATGCAACCATGTATGCACATACAGTCCCTAACACACACATGCCCATGTGCACAGACACAACACAGACACAAACACACCATAAATTCACATGCTCACACACATCGGATAGGATAGATTGTTAATCCATTACAAACCCTGAGGAAACACATTTCTCAATATGAGTTTAATGTTTCACAGCAATTTTGAACAATCTTTTGGCGATATTAGGTGGCAGCTTAGGTCTCATGCAAGCACTGGGGGACAAAGGAAGTTAATTTCTCTCTTTTTATAATTTCCCTCTTTCTGTGGCTTTGTGTTTTTGTAGAGCTAATGAAAAAGATAAGTACTAATTTATTTATATTTATCTTGTTCATGAGTGTTGGAAAATGACTTTCCACCACTCATGGTTGTTAGGTAGTGGAACTGTTTACATGCAGAAATAAATCCAAATAAACTGTGTCCATGATTTGAAGAGATTTTATTGTGCCCTGCTTCACAAAAACTACCATACAATGGACCGATATGCAAAAAACAGAAAATGCCTTTTAAATGTAGAGACCAGGATGCCTGTCCTGACTCTCCACAGAGAACAGTTTTGCTCTGAGGTCATTTTGGCTCACAGATTGAAGGCAACTGATGGCAAACGCCTCGCTGTGATGCTTCTGCAGCCTCTGACAAGTTGCTGCTATAACAATTTTCTGACTGAGGGGAAGAAAAAAGATATATATTTCTCTTGAGGATTTCTTCATTAAGGATGACAGTAGCACAGTTGTATGCCTCTAGTAGGCGTTCTGGTTGCTCCAGTGTGTCTACAGGCTGCAGACCCAGAGAGACCTGCTCTCAGAAATTTCATTACCTTGTTAAATCACTCTTGAATCATATACATATTCAAAGATTTACTTGCTACCATCACAGCCATGTTGAATACTTTCTGTTTAACAGTCTTCTCCTCCAGCATTTATCACTACCTCAATAATGATTAGGCGCATCCATCCTAAAATGGGGAGCAGTGCTAGTTAACCTCTGCAAACACATTAATTACTGTGCTATGTTTCTCAGTTTTACATTTTTTTCTGGTATGCACAATGTGAGGCAGCAGCTTGAAATTGTAGAGGAAGGCAGGTGTAGATAATATTGGTTATACTGTCTCCAACATATGGGCCTGTCGTGTCCCATGTGTATGTACCTGCCTCTGCTGCTGTCATCTAATTATGCAGAGCAAACAAAGCTATCTGCCTGCTGCTACAAGCCTGCTTCTGTGGGTTTTGATTGTTATTCATCAGATAGATGTCTTCAACTGATTAAGACATTGTCACTATTGACCTGCAGAAAAATCACCAAAACTTACTTTCGATGTCATCATTTCAGCTATTGTTGTTACCAAGCTCTGTAATTTTGTGGTATTTTGTTCTGTAAGAGGAAAGTATGGTGTGCATTAATACAGACAAAACACTAAAAGAAGGGAGATTTAAAGCAGGATGACTGCATTCATTTGCTGCTTTGTTGATGCATATTCTTGGATTTCCAATATTATTTTTGGTATATCATTGCACTAGCATTTAGTATCATTATTGTCTATGAATTAAAGCTCTGAGGAAAATATTGCATAATTATAGAAGACACTCCATTTTTCATCAGAATCTACTACAGAGAGAATTTCAGGTTCTGAGAAGTCCTCCCATGTCCTTATTCTGTTAAATTCAACAGCTGCTAAATGCAAATCCCACAACTCTTTATTCATTTACTCCAACATGTTGTCTACTATGATTTGTCAGGTGATTCCATTTGATTCACATTTTTGTGTTCAGAGTATTTGGGGTTATATTTTACAGTTCTTGCCTCGTCTAGACTTTTCATTTGCACATCATGCGTAATGGCTAAAAACTGTCACTACCCAACTTGACATTGCTAATACCTCTTACTTGAACTGGAATTATTAATGTTTAAGGCTGGCATCAGAAAATGACATTTTGAGCTCTAGGGGGTTAATTGACAGTAATTGTATTTAAGCAGCATAGAAGAAATGTCAGTGTTACAAAAACAATACAATTTAACTTTTGGCATACAGTTGAAACTGTTGAAAATGCTGAAACCTATCTTTTTTTTCCTGCAGGGGTATGTGAGCAGAGTGGTGATCTGAGTCTGTGCGGACTCGTTGATGCTGCTCTCTCTCCATCCTCATCTTCACCTGCCGCACAGACTTCACAACCGGCCTGCCAAACACACCAGGGGTCTCCTGCATCACCAACCCTACCCCTGCCCCTCGGCACTGATCCGTCCCTCGGCCTGACAGCACCTTCCTGTCCTCCATCTCAAGAGGCCCCAACTGTAGTCCCCCACCTTGAAGGCACTCCTACAACACTTCCCACTTCTGCTATAACCTCCTGGGGTTCAACAGGGGACGCCCAGAAGACTCCCTTTCCAATACCTGTTGCTCTCCCTCTGTCGACTACAATGATGGAGCCTGCAACTGTGTCTGCCCTCACAGAAGAGTGTCTTCTGCAGCCTACCCGCACCTGCCTCGGCTGTTTCATCGAGACCCGTGATGCTTCTGACCCTAATTCCATCCAGAACCCACCCCATGACCACAATGCAAATCCTGACACAGAGACTGGACTAAGTGTAAGGATAGGGGATGTAAGCCGAGAGGACTTCTCTGATATCAACAACATCAGCATCCAGTGCCTGAGCCATGCGGGGGAGGCAGTGAGTCACTATGGAGAACAGCTCCTCTCTGACCAGCTACTTAGCTTTCCTCTGCCTAAAGCCCCAGGTGAGGGCAAGAGAGTGGATGGAAACAAAACAACAGAGGACAGTGATGACCCAGAGGATGATGCAACAGCTAAGAACTTGTATGAGGGACTGTTATTAGATAAGGTGAGCGGAGAGGAAGTTCTCCTGTCTAATGCAGGCCAGGACTGGGGCTACTTTGAGTCTTTTATCAGTGAGAGTAAAATGGAATTGTTGGACCTTTGCTCTAAAAATGAACTGTCAGTCAACCTCTTCTCTGAGGAAGACGTTGACAATCTGTTTGATGATGAAGATGATGACTCTACTTTAAGCAGTGACGTTTGTTCACTAAAGATTCGTTATGAGTCTTTCCAGGACAATATGAGGGAAAAAACAAATGTGCTCCAAGAGGAGACCCAGTTCAACTTTTTCCCAAGTGTCCTGGCCAACTGTGCCAAGAAGGAGGAAGGAGGGGGAGTGCTCAGAAGGAGTACTGAGGAGCTTCACCCCAAAACTGATGAGCTCATTCTAGAGACAGGGCAAGAGGGAAAGGCTGGGGACTGTAGTGGCAGGAGCCCTCTTGATGGCTCACAAGGGTCACCCATGTCAACTCCCAAAGTCAACTACCTAATGGACTTCAATTCTACTGAGGAGTCAGGGGAATTCAGTGATGATAGCTCCTGCACTGGCTCCTCCTCAGACACACTGCAGGAAGGCAAATTTAAGAAGGGTCACTCAAAGGGTTTCCTCAGCCCTTCCAACCCTCTTAATTATGGCTTGCGCTCCAAGAGAAAGGTTAGGTACAGTGATGATTACTTATATGATGTTGACTCACTTGAGAGTGAGAAAAATGCAGAGAAAAAGGAGAAAGCTCCCTCTGGCCAGAAAGAGGAAGAGGATGTAGACTGGTGCCCCAAAAAGCGACGGAAATCCTGTCGTAAAGAGCCACCTGTGGTCATCAAGTACATTATCATCAACAGGTTTAAGGGAGAGAGGCTCATGTCAGTAAAATTGGGAAAGCTGGACCCTGTGGATGCAACTGTGAGCTTAAATGCAGACACAGTAACAAAATATAAGACACTGGCTCCTCTGAAGGATTTCTGGCAGGAGAGGCAAAGGGAGAGACAGGAACAGCTTAAGCTGGCTGCCAGAGATAAACAACAACGTGGTTTTCATCTAAACGGACGCCATCATCGTCCTTTTAATTCTAGTCATCCCAAAAGGAAATACAAGATTGCAAACAGGCTTAAGGTTCAGAGGATTCATGCTGTGGAGCAATCAGTAACAGCACAGGGCTCCTCTCTCTCTGATCAGGGCCAGGGAGGTGTCACTAAAGAGGAGGCCACCCCCACAGTTGGGGGAATAATAGCAGCCCCAGACCTCCCAGTCACATTAGACACAAACTCTATCACACACACAGTCACAGCCAAGAGCCGCTCCCAGGAGAGGGAGGAGAGGGAGGGAAGGAGATTGGGAGGAAATAAAACAGTCAGGATAAGGAAATTCAAAAGCGAAGCCAGGCTGAGGTGCAAGAAAATGAAAGAGGCAGAAGGAGAGGAGGGGAGGAGCATGACAAATGAAACGGATGCCTGTGCCGTTGTGGCACAGATTGAGCACCCTACTGCTGGGTTAGAAGAGGCAGGCTCAACTACAGTCAAACCTCATTTCTCTGACAATACCACCACCGCTCACACATCCGAGGAGAAATTCCCCTTTGTTTCGTCCACCTGCTCTCCTGACAAAGCTCCTTCCTCAGAGGAGGTAGAGGCGGGTGTCCCTGTCATCCCGGGGGGCTATCTGCAGACCCTGTTAGATGCTACAGACTCCTCTGCTGGAGCAGCCATCTCTTATTTCCCCCAGCAGCCCTCAAGGCAGCAGTATCCTCTGGGGCTGTCCCTGGAGGAGAAGCAGTTTTCTTCTCTGCAGCTCGCACAGAGTTGCGTCCTCTCTCCTCCCTCGGAATCGGAGCTCCAGCAGTCTCCCCAGAACTGCCCAAGCTTCCCCCAGATGTGGCACCCCCAGCTCTGCCCAAGTCATAGCCAGAGTTTTGGGCCCGAGACCCCTGAGACTCCAATCTTACCGAACAACTTCCCAGCTGCTGTGCCACTGAATGACAACATGCCAGTGTCTAACTACACCCAGCTGAGCCCTGAGGCTGACAGGCTGGTTTATGAGAAGAGCTACCTGACTGAGGCTGGGTTGCAGCCTGGGGCAGATCTGCAAGTGTGTCAGTCTGCTTGTGTGGAGGGCCAGGTGCAATACCAGAGAGGGTCTCTGTGCACAGACAATGGCAGGCTCATCAGCTATGACTCAGTGGGCTCTCTGTCAGCCTCCTCTAGCAATTACAGCTCCCTAAGCCTGAAGTCTTGTGAGAGAGAGGGTGAGGAGGAGGGCCGAGACAGCTTCTTAGCTCATTGCAGTCCTAAAGTGGTGATTCAGCAGAGTGTGGACGCCCTTACTCCACTCAGGGAGTCCTCAGACCTACTGGATATCTCAAACTTCACCCCTGACAAGTTTAGACACTCATCACTGTCAGAGCTTTCCCCCCCTGAGACCCCCAACTTATCCCCCCAGGTGGTGGGGCGTGAGATGAAGATTGCGGGGAATGTTGGAGAATACCAGGATGTCAGTGACATGAATCTGGAGTGTAACAGGGATGTAAAGTGGAACTGTGAAGTTATGCAGCAACAGGAACACACAACAAATGCATTCACAGTGGAAGACAGCCAGTTTCCACTGCACAACTTTAACAGTCAAGATGTCTTAAACTTAGACAAAAAGGAAGTGGGTGTTACTGAATTTGATGAACATACTGGTGACATGTTGGCCGGTGCCAAAACTATAAAGTCAAAGCGGAAAGGCAATTACAAACAGACTGCAGGACAAAGCCCGAAAAAAGTCCGGGCCCCCAGAGCTCCCAAATCAGAAAAAGTTAAGACCCCCAAACAGAACTCACGTTCCACCAAAAAGATAAAGGCCATGCTAGAGGGTAAAGCAGCAAAGAATCAGGCTGGCAGTTGTGGCACAGGCCTGACCGACGGTAGCAGCACTGGGGACTGGTCTGGTACTGGGTGGTCAGAGAGCAACAGTCTCGTAGGGGATGACCAGAGAGAATTTGAGGAGCCCTCCAATATTCTGTCAAACATTGTTTCTGGCATGGCTGAGGTCCAGAGGTTCATGATGGCCTCAATTGAGCCACTGTGGAATCCTATGTCTGAGTCCTGCATGCCGTCTGAGGCCAACAGCCTCAACCTTAAGACCCTCAAAATCTTGGCTGGCACAGAGGCTGACCTGAAGAAAAAAGGAGCTGTGCTAGCGGGGGCTGGTAGAGGCAGGAAGGCAGGGGGGAAAGGAGGGAAAAACCAGGCCAAATTCAACCCTTCCCATCCTTTATTCCCTCAGCTAGCTCTCGGCTGTAACATGTTTGACAAACCCAACTTTATTAACCCTGGACCTGCACACAAAAAGCTGTACCGCCACAAGACCAGTGCAAAGTTTCCTCGCATTGAGACGCTGAAGGGGAAGCGAGCTGAGAGAGACCCAAATAAGGACATAGCACTGATGACCTCTTTTGAGAAACTGAGGTAATATTTTGTTATCAGCTGCTGTTGCACCCCCTTCTCACTTTTCCCCAATACTTGCTCAGCCCTCCCTCCCAAGCATACCCACACTGACGCTATGCCAGAGCTGCATGAGTACTACGTTCCCCTTGACTACTCCCACTTCCTTTGCCCCCCCGAAGAGGAAATTAATATCTGCATGAAAAACTTCTTGTACTTTGCAAACTACCTATTGAGTGATTGTGTCAAGCTTGATTGAGATTTGAAACGACCATGGCTGCATTTTTCTTGCTTTTGTTGTTTCTGCTTTGTTTGTTCTTATAGTCGTTTTTGTTTTAATTTTGTCTGAAAAAAAAAAAGAATAAGCCTTGAAAGCAGTTCTGTCGCCTTTTTGAGGAACTTTGTTTTTGTATTTTCTCAGCAAAACTAGCTCCCCTGAATTATGTATTTATTCCCCTTTTCCCTAAAGATGTAGCTATATACACAAATGCATTGAGTGACATCTACGCACCCCTCCTCATCTGTTTTTGTATGCAGAATATGGATGTCCTGTTGTTGCTGTCCTTCATACACTGCCTGGCTCATTTCAAGAGGGAAACCTACAGTTAATGAGCCGTATTTAAGCCCAAGACATCTTGAAATCACAAGATGGGACCATTTTGTATTGATGACATATCAGACATAGTCTTTTTTTCCCTCAAAGTTGGAATGACTCCCAATTTTCTTTTTATCAAGGGTTGGTTTTTCTTCTGGAGTTTAGAGGAACTGGTTATCTAAATTTACATTTTTACGCCTTGCAAATTCATAAAAGCTCCACCCTCAGAGTATTTTTGTCAATGTTGTTGTACAGGGACATGCAATATTTGCAAAAAAAAAAAAGAAAAAAAAGATCATTATAATCTTAAAATCAATGTGCCAAAAGTAACAATGCTGTGTAAATGACCTCTTATATATGTGTGAATATTGGCTGTTCCTCTTTTCTATCCACTGGAATATTGGCTGCTTGGGTTGGAGACTCCTTACAGAGACTTGCCACTATACAGGAATTCTTTATTTGGGACTTTTCACTCTTCTCTGATGAAAGGCACCAACAGCTGGCAGTGGTACGCCACCACTCACTAAACCAAATCGGAAAGACTCTGAATTCTCCTTGTTTCCCCACTTTGTTTGCCAAATTCAATTTACCTCAACATCGCCTGGCACTGAGAAGCATCAACAGAGAGGCAAAGGGGTGATCAGCTCTGAAGGCTACTGTAAAGGAAGAAGAGGCAAAAAGGGGTGTTCAAACAAGTTTTCTCTGGACCAAGGAGAGTGTAGTGCAGATGTTTGAGGGTAAGAAAGGAAAATTATTTGTCTGTTGGGGCTGTGCCTCAATGGACTGCTGTTTTGTACTGGAAAATCAAGGCAGTTTATCACTAATAGAGTCTGATGCACGTATTGGTCGTGAATGGACTTAGGACATTACATTTTTGCAGTAGATATAATGTGAATGTGAAAGCAGTTTTCGGTAATGGAATCAGTAATCTTGTAAATGAAGGAAAGCATGTTTTCGCATTAGTTTCACATGGAAATCTTATCCTAGTTTACCTGAAATGGTCATTTAGACAGTAATTTCTCTTGACATTTTCATGTAATTTATTTGTTAACATGAAAGTTGCACCACTGGTGTACTTGATCACCTTTAATATTAATTTTTCCATAATGTCTGAATCCAGATCCTCTTTTTTTGGAAGTACTTTTTAAATTCTTCTTTTTAAATCTCTTTTTCAATGGTTTAACATTTTGGCAGATAACATTGTTGCCAGTAAATCCAACTTAAATGTTATGTTAGTCTCTGATCCAGTGATTTCCCAGGCCCTGTATCTTAATTACATGCTCATTTACTGCATTGCTGCCCTTAAATGACACATGGGAAATCCACCTTAATACGGGCTACACAATCATGTTCTAAAATGAAACACATAAATTGTTTTGATTTTGTAAAATAAAAGAATTGGAGGAGTCCCTTCAATTGAAAACAGGTGTAAGCTGTCTTTCACAAACATATAAACAATAGGCCTATATTTTCTCTCTGTTTTGTAACATGAAATGTGGAGATGTGTGGACAAACATGCTTGATTTAAACACTTTAAAAACACCTTGTCACACTGGGTATGCTAATTCAGATGCACAGGTTCTAGTAATTGATTGCTTGCATATTGCAAGAATCATAATCAATCATTCTCTGTCTCTTTTTCTCTCCTCTCTGCCATGATCCTTTGTTTCGTTTCTCCAGTGTATCAGGGTTAGGACCAAGACAAGCTGCTGATGGGAAGCTCCACATGGGCCCATGCCCATTTAGTCTGCCTTCTCTAATTTCTGCCTATTGTCAAGTTGAATGTACTTCTCTGAGTTCATGGTTGGTTTTTTTTCTTGTTTTTCTTGTTTTGATTTTAAAAATGTGCCACTGTTGAGCTGCCTCATGTTAATGGTGCTAAGAAAGCTGACAATTGCTTTGAGTTTTTTTGTTTTTGTTTTGTTTTGTTTTTCTTTTTAATTTTCCCAGAGTTGACAAAAAAAGAAAAAAAAAAGAAATGCAAAATAGATTAGGTACCTAACCCTCTTTATGAATGTATATTATAATGTTATGTTTGATGTATTCACTTCATGATTCTTTGACATTGATTGGAATTACTTTTGCTCTTTTCATTAAAAGATTACCGAGCTTTATATATACTGTCTAGAGTTGTTACCAGAAGGAATCTTAATGAACTCTTGACACTACAAAATCTTGTATATTTTTTGTGTGCCAATTTGTAACATATTTTGTAAGTGTATATTTTTCTTAGAAAGTGCTGTGAAGTATTTGTGTGTGTGAGTAACCTTTTATGCGCCTCTATGGGCAGTGGAAAGGATATACAATGACAAGTTTCTGGTTTTAAAAACCAAAATATCAAAGTATCAACAGAAAACTAGAAATATTTACATTTTGTTGGGAGTTTTGTAATAAGACCATGATCTTGTTGTGAGAGTGTTGTGTTACTGTGCAAAACACAAATAAGCATAGAAAAAAAATGAAAACTTGGAAAAAAATATAATTTGTGAACAATTTGCTGTTTTATAGATTTTCATGTAAATTATTTGAGTATTATTTTGTTTTTGTTTTGTTGTAACTGTTGCAAAGGTTTTAAATATTTGTGATCAAGCCTGTATGGTGATAATGTAATATTGGTACCTTGCTGAGTTTTGTAATAATGTTTATGGAGTAAATATACAAATTAAAATAAGATTTTGAATGCTGCTTTCTGAACAGAGTTGGGTTGTGTTTCTGATCACTGATGCATGGTTATGGACTGTATAGTATGTGCAGTAAAATACAACAAATACTACATACATTAAAGTCTCAAACAAATTAAGGGAAAATTTTGCAGCATGCTGTTTTGTGAAAACACAAAAATTTCAAGCATTTTATTGAGATATCAAGATTTAAGCTTAATATTTGATAAGCAAATACTGCACTTTTGGTGGTATCACTACAGTAATACTAAGGAAAATATACTGTATTAAATTCAATGTAAATGTAAACAGAATCTTAATCATTCCAATTAGTCTGGTCCTGGTTGTTATATTGAAAGATTCTTAGACGAAAGCCATTTTAATTTCTGCACAACTCTAGCTTTGGCTCATGTTATTTTAATGTCATATCTAATTAGCACTCAGGGTCAGGCATTGCTAGAGTGACTGCTCATCCATAACTCTGAGCTGAGCTGCTGTGGTCCACACTGCAACTCATTCTGGCATGCTTAATTGGAGCTGGAGATATACTGTCTCAGACCATAAACAGATCCTGTGATGTATGCCTCTAAAATTGTCAGGTGGTATTAGCATTGTTTTTGTTCTTTAGTCACCCGTAGCAGATAAGGGAGCAGGCAAATTATAAGATGGAATATCTAATGGAACGGATCAGATACACCTGTGGTTATTAAATGAGATCCTAGATGGGTGCACGCATTGCACAGACAACCATATACTGTCAGCTTTTTGATTAGAATCATTTTTGCTATTTCTTTATTCTAAAACAGAAGGTTCATAGAGTAGCACTTTTAAGAAATCATGTCTAAAGTGAGTGAAGTCATAATATGACAAATAGCCTGTCATGTAGACATAGTTTTGAGCCACTTTGTGATAGCGACCTTAGTTTTAATTATTCAGTTTGTAGGTCAAAGTTGCAAATAACCCAAAATGTCCAACTTGCTGCTGTTGGGAATGCTACTTATTTTTCCGCACGTTGGTTTGCTTTACATACTGCTGACCGTTGCCGAAGGGCCAACAGTGGATCGCTTCAGCATGCTGCTGCAATACTGTCCCTTCTTCACCCATGCTGAACACTGTGACCTCTTATTATGCTGTGGTGTTTCTTCCTTTAAAAATCCATAGTTCTGTTTTGTCATAGTGGCTTCTTTATAATGGAAAGAAAAATACTATAATCTCCTGGACACTGACTCTTCACAATACTCTTACTGAGTAATTACAATCAAGTTGATTGTGGAGAAATGCTCTTCAGTTATAAGCCATAGAACCCTTTTTCATGCTGCTACAATTGCATTATTCAGATTACTATAAAAAAACAGTGTTCTGCGATTTAAAAAAAACCCCAAACTATATATA
>JAPQRQ010000002.1:23551076-23569941 GCA_037367365.1 Apogon talboti
CGCCTTCGCCCTTAAGTAGCTGGGATAGGCTCCAAGCGACCCTAGTGAGGATTAAGCGGGTTCAGATGATGACTGACAAGAAAAATTCATCTAAAAAATAAAATACAGTAAGAAAATAATATAAGAAAACATACCCAAAAAAGAGCGGGATGAAATTTATCTTATATATATTCCTGCCCCCTTACCCCATCCTTTTACCTAACCTACATTCCTATGGCAGATCCCATAATTAACAAAATAAACCCTTTCTAAAAATAAATAAACTCTGTCCATTTCATAACCAGACATATAGCAAATGTATCTGATGTATCTGCTGTTCTTACATCATGTTTACTGTTTATATATTTTTTTCACTTATCAGCGGTTATGAATAAACGTGTTTCATGAGGTCAGAGTGACCTTTGTTGAATGACATCTAAAAAAAAAAAAAAAAATACTCTTCATGCAGCTCTGAGAAAAGGGGATTGAAAAGTATAAACCACTGGATGTATACAAAAAAAGAAATCCCCAAGACACTGAACATCCCCAGGAGTTCAGTTAAAAGCATCATTTAGAAATTAAGAAAGAACAAATATGGCACTTGTGTAAATCTGCCAAGAGCAGGACCAATTTCACTGATCTGTAAATGATGATAAAAATGATAACACAGAGAAAAATGAGCATTGAGTATTTCTTGAATAGTAAATGACCCTGTTTTTATGACGGATGACACCAGCAGTTTAACTGGTACAATCACACATATAACAAGACCAATTTTTCATGACACACAAAGATTATAATGAAAATAATTGACGCACTTTAACTGTAGTCCAACAAATTTGTGATTCTTCAAAAATACAAAATAAAAAACTGGTGATCAGGTGGCAAAAAGCAGTCGTACTGATTCAGCCACCTGCCTGATCATGATAAGGAAAAAAGGTTTAGATGAAACCATCAGAAACTACAGAAAAAAACCCCAACATTTTCTGCACTTTATTTTCAGGTTAGTTTTCATATTTCCAATTCTAGCCGGTTGTTGCTTGTATTGTAGTTTCTTTAATTGAAATGTTACATACTACATTTCAGAGTAAGTCTGGACTAGTATAATGACATTTTAATAGTTCCTGCAGTTTTATTGGGCTGTAAATGCAAACAAAGGCATGTGTTCCCTGATGTGTAAATGACCTATTCTTCATGAGGGATGGAACTGGGAACTGGCACACTTAACTGTAACATGACCAGCTTTTCATAAAAGATAAAGATGATGATAATGATAATGAAGAGGAATGACACAACCTGACTTCCAGTTTTGCCTGTGATGATGGAAAAGATAAGTAACAACAACAAAATAAGGGACAACACCAGCAGGTGAACTGGCACACTGACACATATAACATCACCAGGTTTTCATTATAAACCAAGATATTAAAGAAAATAATTGACATACTTTAACTCAAACACACCACCTTTAATGCATGAAGTAAAAACTGTTCAACATGTGACAAAAATCAGTATATCGATTCAAACATCCTCCTCTTTCTGTATCTCTACAGTTCCAGTCTGGCCTGTTCACCACATGATAATTACAGAAAAGAAAATACAGAAATAATAAAATTTTTTCCTATTCATTATTTTCAATTTAGTGTTTACATTTTCAGTTTTCATATAAAAGATGATTTTTTTTTGCACTATTTATTTATTTATTCTGTTGTTTACATTCTGTTTTATCGTATTTATTCTCCACTGCACTATATTGCTTTTTAACTTGTTTTTATTTATAGAGACTATATTTTATCTGTGTAATCCGGAGCCAAGCAACGACATTTTGTTGCCAAATTCTCACTACTGTGTTTTTTTGTGCAATAACAATAAAAGGAAGTCTAAGTCTAGGTCTAAGTCTATTTCCCAATAAAATAGCTGCTGAAAATGCTGAGAGGCTCATAACTTTGGAAAACACCGCTAATCACAGTGACTGGTGAGCACAAAAGTTAATGAATGTCAGTTCACTTACAACATAGTCAGTTTTTCACAGGATCAAAATGAAAATAAAAATAATTGACCCACAAGTCCACCCTGTTTATTCTGTAACACTTAAAAAGGTCAAGTTAAAAATGTTATAGATTACACACCATCAGGTGACAAAAAAGATATGTCTCTTCTCTGACACTGCCCTTTGGACATATTAGAGTTAGAATTTTTCACCTCAGTCTCTGCAACTAAACACTTTCATTTTAAAAACTGCATTCCCAACCCAATATACTACAGATAATACTCATTTGTTTAATTGCTGTTACATTGAAAATATGATAAAGTGACACAAAATGAAAGCCAAATGAAATGTGATCTGTTTCTCATGAGTAAATTAAATGAATATCTATGGTCAGTTAAACTTGGCTTTCTCAACTGGAGGGTTTTTGCCCCAAAAGTGGGTTGTGAAGTGTACTGTATGTTTAAAACATTTGCGATTGTAATTTTTACAGCTATGAAAGATATTGACATATGACTTTTAATTTGATAGATATGCAGTGGGCTGGCTGCTGATGTTTGGCTAAGTTTACACGCAGGTAAGATATAGCAAAACTATTAATGTGCATGATATAAATTTACATACATTAACAATATAAAGCCAAAGTGTTGATGCATTATCGAAATGCCATTGACATTGGAATCAAATGTCATTTAGAAGTGAAACATGCACTGTTTTCATCAGACAATGTGTATTAAATGAAAACAGGCAGATCTGTAAGCTTTATTATTTAGTGTCAAACAAGGTTGCGGTGGTCACTCAGCTGACTCTTATACTAATGTGTCTGAAGGCAGAGATGAAAATATCTGTATATTTGGTTTGAATAGTCTGTGTCAACCACCCATTTTTGGAAAAAAAAATCACTTGATTAATTTAAATACTATAGAATTTGTATGGTTGTGACCATGAGAAAAGCTAGGTCCCAAGGTGAGACCAGCTGAGAACAACTGGATTAAACTGATCATAATTTATAGCATAGCGGGCAGCATGTTAGAGAATGAACAATACAAAGGAGTAAGATTTGAATCAGTTCACTTCCTTGTTCTAATACTAACTCACCTCCTAAAAACAGTGACCACCCATATATCTGCCTCAATACTTTGTTGTACATCTATTAACCCAGTGTTAAAGGAGACCCTGTGGAGGACATGCTGGAGGCTCTTGATCTCTCAGCTGGACTCTGAATGCTTCCGTGGCCCCTGGAGCAGGTGGAGGTGGAGGCCGGTGAGAAGGCCTGGGCATGACCCCGAGACCCACAGCCAGATAAGCAGAGGATATTGGATGGAGGAATTGTTTAACTAGTTTTTGAACAACTGTTTGACAAGCTTTGAGGCACAATACCGCTTAGTGTTAGATGTGGTGTATGGTTTTTTTTGTAAAAAGGTCCCAAACTGGATTAAAAAAATCATATACACTGTTGCCCATAAAGTTGGAATAAAATATTTCTACGTCTTCTCAGGAAATGATTATGGCAGTGTGATTTATTCTTCATAGATAAAGTGTAACTGGGAATCAGTACGTAATCATTGAACCTGGTCAAAAGTGTAGTTATGTTAGACATAAGTTATTCATATAAAGCATCACTGCAAACTCTCAGCTGTATTTATAAAATAATTTTTATTAGAAAAGTGTAGTTTCATAACATTTCCATTCAAAAGTACAACAAATATATTAAACAATTATATAAAATATGCAACACAAAACATAAGTTAATGTCATATTATATAACACTGGTAATATATACCATGTCATGTTACAAGTAGTTTTTGTGTGCATACAATAAATGATTAATTTAAATACAAATATATTCCCTGAAAACATTCAGTATAACAGACAATTTTCATGTTAAAAACCCTGAAAATGGTGTGAGTCTTCATGGCCATACCCTTGGTCTCCATGATCAATAGTGTGGAATCTTTAACATACACCAGTGAACAATGTTGTAAGTTAACTTTATGCTACAGCATTTTAAGCAGCACACTGACACTTCAACCTGGTTACTGGACTTAAAACGTCGGAGTTTCCTCTCTTCCTGATTCTGCTGTGTTGTCCCCTTCCAAACCTCTGACTGTTTGTGTGTTTGGCATTTCCAGATCGTACTCGAATGCCTGGTTTATCTGGCCCTGTTTGTGCCGCCTCTGAACCTCCTCAAAGATTTGAAGAACCTGTCAAAGGCACAAACAGAGAAACACGTAAATAACCACAGAATAAAAAAGAAAACAAGTTTAGAAAAGTACAACAACATGTTTATAGCAGTTACCTTGGATTTAGGAATGAGACCCACTCTGAAGAAACCAATATGTCCTGTTTCAATCTTGGTGCAGTCAACCACAGTAGATGCAATGTTCTCTGGCGACGGTCCATCACATAACACTCCATCCACCTAACCAAAAGAAATGCACATAAAAACTACTGCAAACAACAACAGAAAAACACCATAATGTCTTGAATTAATTAAATGAACACACTATAATCACCTTATTACCCAGCTTGGCATAAACTTGGTTGTGGTGAGTTGTGTCTGCCTCTCCTGTTGGGTTGGCTGAAGTTACAGCAATGGGTCCGACCTGCAACATAAAAAGGCCGATGTATTCACTGAAGGTAATGCGGATTAGTTTGACTTCCATTCAGACATGCAGTGATTCAAGGCCTTTACCAGATTAATGAGATGTGTGGCAACAGAACAGTCTGGGTTTCTGATAGCTATGCTTTTTGGAGTCCCTATGTGTTTGCCAGCATCTCCTAAACCAAAGATGTCCATCCAAGGACCTGTGTGAGACAAGAAACTAATATGACTCTCAAAACAAGACACACAGCGAGAAAATTTAAGGTACGCAAACACATTCTTGCACCTCCAAATGTGTAAACATTCACAAACACACACCTACCTCTGGGTATAACCATGCTGATGGAAGAGGGCCACGCAGCCTCCATGAAGTCCAGGAGCAGAGGGCTCAGCAGGTGTCGGACCGGGTCCAGCTGCTTGATGGAGGAGATCCACATGGACATGGGCCGGTCCTCTGCCTGTTTCTTCACACTGAATTCAAAAAGAGCAATTACAGTCAACAAGAATGAGCCAATAAATGAATGAAAATTAAGTAGTATAACATAAACCAGACTCACTTGTAGGCTTTAACCACTGCATCAGGCCTGTTACAGGCTGCCACCAGCACGTAAACAGTGTCTGTAGGCATTCCGCATATACCACCATTTTTCATGATTTCTACAAAAAAAAAAAAAAATTATATCAAATATGTAAATAATGGTAAAAGGAGAATCAACACCTTTAACATGTCATGATTTCTTTAAGTACTCACCTGCAATCTGCTGGACAGATGTGGCTTTGCGGGCAGGGACATGTGGACAGATGTCTGTGTCTCCCCTAAACCCACTCAGCTTGACTAAAGGTTTCCCTAAGGGGATCTGGGGTGACTGGAAAGTGCTGCTGAAAATCTTAGCTATGAAACAATAAAAACTGACGAGGCCAAAGACGATGGTGACTCCTATGTCATAACCGTAAGGCAGGGCTCCCACTGCATCCAGCAGGAAGCTGATGAGAATGAGCTGGAAGGTGAGGGCGTAGGCGAACCAGGCAACATTTACAAACAATGCCGCAGCTGTCACTAGAGTGTTAAACAGCATGAAGCTAATGATTCCTACAGCTACATTAAAGCCTCTAGTTTCACTGTACAGGCCGCCGTATCTTACCACACCCCACACGGCCCACATTACCCCATAGAGAATAAACACTGTGCTCTCAAAAGTTTTACCTCGACTGAATGCTATTGAGCCACAGATCAGCTGGAGTGCACCGCCGGCCACCACCACCCATGGCAAAATCAGCACAGACAGAGGACCGCTGTCACCCACTGTGGCTGTGATGGCAAAGGCAGCTAGTACATTACAGGCATGACCTAACACCTCTGCATCTGCATATTTGGAGTAGCCTAAGTGAGGTGCATGCAGCTCTTTATCATGAGCTCTAAGAGTGAGACCCCGCATCCTTGATACTAAAGCCTTGAAATGACCCTGCCCCGTGGGAATTATGGTAGTGGATACCATGTTGAACGTGATAATTAAAAGCATGCCTGCAGTGACAACAAATATAACTGCCTGTATGCCCTGGGTGCCTTCTTGGAAGAAACCCCGAGGCTGGGCCGCAATTGCAATGCAGTAAGCTGCAAAGAATAATGGGTAGAGCCCCTCCAACAAGCTCTTCTGGCAACTAAACAGGGCAATAATAGCAAAGAGCACAGAAAAAACAGCAGGTAGAGGAACAGGTGAAAAGGGCTGAATTGAGTATAATGACAGGAAAGCACTGTAACCCTCTGCAAATTTAAGTAGAGCGGTAAAATTGTAGAAAGTAGCAGCTAATGTGTCCATAGCTCTATAGAGGAGGACACACATGCCAAGTTGGAAGACTCCAGCTGTCCACAGCCAACAAACGTGCCCGGTGGCAAGCTCGGGGACCACACCTAACAGGGGACAGGCTAACACAGAGGCAGACAGCAAGTTCATTACCAAGCATACTGGTGCTGCAGCGCTGCAACTCTGATTCTGCTCTGTTGTCACGCCCGTTGGAGGCTCCACTTTACCATGAGTGATGGTGGACAGCAGACATCCAAAACTGAAATAAACACCCACCACACAGACCAGGAGGTAATTAGCAGCTGTGGCAGACTGGCCAAAACCTGCAGCTGACAGACCAGCAATTTGATGGGCACAGGCAAAGCTAATGCCTACAGCTATAAGACAGACAACTCTGTTCTTTACCATGAGTGCCGCACCACCTATGATGAGTAGGGCTAAAGTAAATGCAGCCAAGCCAGGGACAAGATATAATCTAAGCTCTGTGGGATGCAGGACCCCCTGTCCTGAAAGAATATACACCAGACCTGAACCACACCACAGGGCAGACACAGTCAGACATAGAGTGGAAAACAACTGGGCATGGCTCAGACAATGACGAACACCTGTAAGAAAAAAAGAACAAGAACTGGAAGTAAGACTGCAATTCTGCACAAATGTAAAATACAAGCAATGAACAAACTTGACTGAGAAGTTATTCACAAACCTGCATAAGCTAGAAGGGCTGCGGTGATGAGGAGCAGTATCCCCAGTGGAGTATGGGGGATCAAGTCTTTTTCAGGAGAGCTGGCATAGTTGTTTATCAAAAGCAGTAAAGAACCTATGAGGCAAAAAACATACAATCCTGAACACGTTCCCTTTTGGTAATAGATAAGTGAAAACAACAGGAGGAAAAAAAAATCTCAATATGTAAATAAAATAAAATAAATCTTGAAGATGGAATTCTTTCCTCCCCAGGAGCAAGTCTATGAAAAAAAGTTTTTGGGTTTTACCGCCTTATGATTCATTCAACATAACCTATAATTATTATTGTTTGGTTTAATAACCGTTTTAAGTTTTTAGACCTCTTTTAAACACATTGGAAAATACGATCAATAATTCATAACAATTTCACAGTTCTAGTAGCCTACTTTGAGTATTTTTCATAATTAATAATGACAGGCCTAAACATACTTCAAAATAAATCAATAAAATAAAGACGTACCTCCGGAGATGCTCAGTAAGCCTGCAGAGACGTGCAGTGGATGTTGTAGAGCCATTGCAGTAGAAGCGTACATTGCTAACGTGAGGCTGTGCTTTATAGCGTGGAGTGGTATGACGTCAACACGCAGCGGAAACTT
Organism: Apogon talboti; assembly: GCA_037367365.1. Classification (NCBI taxonomy): domain Eukaryota; kingdom Metazoa; phylum Chordata; class Actinopteri; order Kurtiformes; family Apogonidae; genus Apogon; species Apogon talboti. Next base: position 23,558,790 of record JAPQRQ010000002.1, read on the forward strand.
GAGCGTGTAAGTACACCTAACGGGGAAAACCTAGAAGCGGCATATTCACCGTAAGCAAACAAACAAATAAATAAATAAAAATGCATGTGGCAGCTTATTAGGTAGGTTTTAGGTTTTTTTTTGTATTTTTGTCCTACATGTTTAATTTCTAAGATAGGCCTGTACTGCTCTCATACTGTGTCATGCTTTTCCTTTTCCTTTTTTAATTTAGATTACAATTTAGTTAAACTGAACAATACAATGACCGATTTAAAAGGCTTAGTTTCATGTTTTCTTTGCTGTTAAATATTTTATTCATAAAACTGCACTCTGAATATTTTATTGTATGATTTGCTTATTAACATATACTTTTATACTCTGATCAGTAGATGTGTATCTATCAAATTATTTTATCCTATTAACTAGATCAAAAATTTACTACAATTAAAATAAACAGACCTTTTAATGTAAAGGTGTAAATCTAAAAACTAAAAATCATTCTTCTGTCTATTATTGAAAGCAAGGCAAGCCAGTAATGACTCAGCTTTTTATCAACGGGGAAAATCCAGCGTGTATCCACTTTCCTTCAGGGAAATGATGCAATCCTTTTGTGGAGCAGAAAGTGGGAGGGGCAGCAGAGGTGAGTATAAAGAGTTTAGGTCACACACCTCAAGTGAACTGTTCGATCACGCACAGTGGAAAGCCAGGTCTGCTTCATATACCTGTCAAGGGTGAGGTCATTTATTCACATTGTTTTTTCCAGCTGCAATCTGAACTGCAAAACTTTATATTTCATCAATGACATGATAATGTGACAAATTTCAATGATCCTGTTGTTAATTGGAAAATGTATTTTATGTTCTGCATATACTTTGTGCATGCTTTAATAATTAGTCTGATACATATTCATGTTTAAGTGCATATATTCATTCTCAGTTATTTTTTCATCATAGAGCTTATTCTGCAAACTCCTACCTTTATTCTTGGTTCCCTGTTGTCAATAGTGTTACTTGGCAACAGCCACATTGCAGACACTCCTTTGACATTTAGCTCTGTAAATTTTTTATGTAAACACACCCAACAGGTGTCTCATGAACAGAGCCTAGTCATCAGTTGAAAGTTTATTACCTGATCGGAACACAAAAAGGGAAAAAAGGAGAAGCATGCTACATGTAACATTACATTACATATTCTTTGTCTGTTTAAAGGAAAAATGTCAAAGCGTGTTGCAGTAATTCTCTCAGGCTGTGGAGTCTATGATGGTACAGAGATCCATGAGGCGTCTGCTGTCCTTGTACACCTAAGCCGTGCAGGAGCAAAAGTAAGAGCCCTAACTTTGGAAAAATTAGATAGTGTAGTCCTTTCAAAATAATAGGTCTTGCTTGGAAAAGATTGACTTGACTGTTTTCTTTCAGGTGCAGATGTTTGCTCTGAATGCAGATCAGATGCATGTTGTAAATCATTGTGAGGGGAAGCCCACAGAAGAGAAACGGAACATCCTGCAGGAGAGTGCACGTATCGCCAGAGGGGATGTGACTGATCTAGCCAAGTTAGACGTATCTGCATTTGATGCCGCCATCATCCCAGGTGAGACCGTCTCTGCAAAGAATGATATGTATTTTTTTAATTCCTTTTACATTTTCTTCATATAGTATATGAATGTTACTGTCTTTTCCTTTCAGGGGGATTTGGTGTGGCCAAAAACCTAAGTGACTGGGCTGTGAAGAATAAGGACTTCACCATCCAGCCACATGTAGAAAAGCTCATCAAGGATTTCCACAAAGCTGGAAAGCCGTTGGGCATGTGCTGCATCTCCCCCATCCTTGCTGCCAAACTCCTGCCTGGCTGTGAGCTCACTGTGGGCCAGGACAAAGAGTGTGAAAAGTGAGTGCATGTGTTTCTGTTTCTCATCATCTGTTGTCTGTGTGTACTTTACTTTGCAAACTACAAACTGCCTGTCTTACATGTATCCTCTGCAGGTGGCCGTATGCGAAGACAATTGGTGCTCTGAAGGAGATGGGCTGCAAACATGTGAATAAAGATGTGAAGGAGGCTCATGTTGATGCTAAAAATAAGCTGGTCACCACCTGTGCCTTCATGTGCAATGCTCCTATGCATGACATTTTTGATGGAATCGGTGTCATGGTTAAAGAGACACTTAAACTGGCTTAAGAAGAAGAAACAGCATTTGGATTACTCCAAATGATGTACTTTAAAACCGTTGTTTGTGCTCTTATTTGCATGCAGTGTGTTTAAAATTAATTTATAATCACATATTCCATCCATGATCTGTCAGTGTGTTTTGGAATGTTCAATAAAAGTGTGCTTTATCTTTAACAGTCAGAATCATTTTTCTTTCTTTCAATAAAACAAAGCAAATCACAAAAGCTGCACATTTTTGCAAAAATGCTCTAGTACTTTTTCATGGATTGACCATAAAAGAGACTCCAGAGGTCCAAATTCAGATTAAATGACATAGTTTGCGTTAGAGGTTGACCGATATGGGGTTTTCAAGGCCGATGCCAATGCTGATTTTAAAAAAAATTTGCTCAGCCGATGGTCAATATCTACAGCCAATTTTTGAGGCCGATATATTTAAGGCAGATTTTTTTTTTTTTAAAGCACATTGGCTGTAAAATACAATTGAAACACCCAACTAATTAATATTTTTATGCAGCAATATAAAGAAAATTATTAATACATGAACACATAGTACTCTTTTAACATTTATTGAATTTCAAGTGCTGCCCACACAGGTGTCTGATCAAATATCTTATAACATTTTTACTACTGATCAAATACCGGCTTTCAAAAAAAAATTAAGACTGATGGCCAATATTGAAAAAAATCAATGTATCGGCCCGATGCATCGATATATCGGTCGACTTCTGGTTTGTGCATGTGTTATTTCCTTGATTTGCTTTTGTTCCTCTTTATTCTCTGCCAGGTAGCATTATGTGGCAGCTTGTAGGGTAAAATATGAATCTGAAACCCCTCACTGAAACAAGATTTTCTTCTGAGGATCAATAAAAAATAAGTAAGTAATTTACCTTTCTTCACCCTCTGTGCTTTAATATGGCCAAAAGACAAAAATACTAGGAACAATGAGAAATTAACAAAGTTCAGTTAGTGAAGTTCAGTTTCATGAACTGAACTGTGTTTGTATTTCACATTAAAGGGATTTTGTGGGTAGATATTTTGCACGCTAAAGCCAGATGTGTTTATTTATGCATTTGCAAACTTCCCTTTCCTCATGGGGAAGATTGGAGGATTTTGTGCTGTACAGTCATGGTAAAAATGAAAGATATATCTCCACAGCATCTACTTACATTTTTTTTCTCTTTTTTCCACAATCACATTTCATTACTGACAGTTGTCGATATTTAATCAACTGGAGTAAACAGACAAAATGAGATTCAGTGCTTTTTTTCATAGTCTTTTATTGCATTATAGGGCATAAAACATATATATACTGTGAATATTGTGTTGATCAAATAGTCATGTGCAGCACATATTTGTTTCAACTGACATTAGGCTTTAGACCCAGTCCTCATTCAACTTCATTAACTACATTTTTACAAATACATGTTAAATTCACTAAATATTCATGTGCTGTTGTTGGAGAAGTGGTTGAACTGGTCTGTACCACAGGCCAACATTGTTGCATGGAATTTTCTGGGACGATCAGGATCCTAACAGGAAGAGAAAGAGTCCGGATTAATACACAGTGTGAGTGTTAGACTGCACCAATAAAAACCAAAATAAAACAGATGATCATCGTACCTGTATGGGGTATGCACAGGTGGGAACATAGCGGATCACTAATCCACAACGCCTCCTCTGTGATGTGTTTGCATCGCTGGCGTGAATGAGGAGTCCATCATGAACCTTATTCAAAAACATCTCTGTTTATTTCACCTTGTACTCGACATAAACCTATTCATAACCCTGTTATCAAGTAATTAACTCACAGACATCTGTCCAGCTAACAGCGGACAAAGCACAGCTTCTTCCACCTGCACCAGCTCCTCTGGGATCTCCTGGTTGACTGACAGCATGTTCCCAGGGCGGGAGGCTTGACGATGGGGCAGCATGCCTGAATGGTGGCTCCCTAAACAAGCACAGTAAAGCTTTATTTCAGAGAGAGCATAGTGTTTGCAGAACTATTCCACACAAGAGTAAATACAAGTTCTTTTTATGGTGTGAAGTTAGAAAAAGCTTTTTATAGAGAAATGTCAGCATTTACTAAGCTACAGTGTATCCAGGACTAGTAGCTTGAGGCATAAACTTCCACAATGAATAATACAGAGGCTCTGAGGTACCTGGGATAACCTGAAGGGCGCCGTTTTCCTCCAGTGAATCATCTAAAGCCAGCCACACAGAGAGAACAGGGCCACCAGCAATTCCCCAGTACCTGCAAACACAACAGTTTTAATCCAACAGAGCCTAACACAGCACCTTCTCAGAGCTAAAAATCTGTGTTTCTCCAGTGTGTGAATCCACCTCATATCCTGATGCCAGGCCACATATGGCAGCTCATCCCTCGCATCAGGTTTGGCCTCTCCATCTTTTTCCTCAGGTTTAAGTGCTGGGTATTTACAGATGAAACGGGAGTCCAGCAGGATCACGTCAGCTCCCAGGACGGCTTTGACCACTTGCAAGACACGAGGATGTTTGGTCAAGCCCAGCACCCAGGGATACTGCTGATGAATGTTGTGGAGGCTGTACTGGGTGTACTCTATACCTGCAGATACATATGAAAATATAATGGACATACTTACTGAAAAACAGTGAGGGTTTTCTGTTTCCTTCTATTGTTAAATCCCTCTATCTTTCAGTATTGCTTACCAAATTCCATTTCCAGGTCAGAAAAGGCACGTCTAGCTTCTCCCAGCTCGGTTTGATTGAGCACAGGCAGACCTGAGAGGTAGCCCTGCTGGTTGTAGGTCTCCTGTAGTTTCCTGGAGGATGTAGTCATCATCTTCTGCTTCAGGCTTTTCGCTTACAAATTTACAAGACACAGTCTGTTTGTGGTGAGCTATAGAGAAGAGAACACAAGGAGAAAACAAGTGTAAGTACATATTATTAATACTGTAAATTGTGTCTATTCATAATTTATCCAGTTTTATTTTATTTTTTATTCTACTAAGCTCAGTTCTTATGTTACTTCCCTAAATTGTGTTTTTATTATATTTTCTTATCTCATTTTTAGTTTTTGTAATTTTATGTATACACACACACACACACACACACACACACACACACACACATATATACACACACATTCATTTACTGATTTGCAACATAAGCAAAATTTAACTTAATGAGACATAAACACAATCATGTCGTAACCAATGGGGAAAAAACATGCACCCATCAGCAATGAAAGACTGAACGGGTTTTAACGCCCTGAAAGACCTTCACAACACAGTAAGTGTCTGAAACAGGTCTGCTGTCTGTGTCTATAACTGTTCAATCACATTAAATATTTCTTCACGCCAACACACTAAAAAAGCCTGACATTATTAATAGTTGCCAAGACAACCAAAAGTGACACAACTGCAATGACAAAAGTAAATTAGATAAACTTAGCTGCTAAATAAATAAAATAAATAGATAAATAAAGCTCTCCATCTTACCTGTCAGCTGCTCTGTTTGCGAGTTTGGCTCTCGTCCTTCTAAACTCCAATACAGAAGAGATTTTATAGCCCAACAAGGAACCCCTAGAAACTCCACCCCGCTTATCAGTATCTAAAAACATTATTATTTGTGTAAAACAGAACCACACATGATCTTACTTTTCAAAACAATCTGTTGGAGGAAAAACCACATTCCATGACAAAGACTGCATTCACTGTGTTTTCCCCATAAAGCTAATTGTTAACCTGAAACCTTTCTTTTCAGGACCTATGTAAATAATCTCAGAACAATGACGTAATGCGATTTACTACCAGGAAAAAATATACTATGAGCTATTTTTAGTTTGGTGAAAAGGGTTCAACTTCATGGTTACTCATTAGTCTGACACACCAACTTTCCCAGTCATCACAGCCTTGTATTTATTGTTCCTTATTGGGAATTGAATAAAGACATGACAGAAAAAATCACTTCACAACTATACTTTATACAAAAAGGAAAAATTATGTGGTTTCCTTTAGACATTATTTCAGCCTCATGATCTTAATTATTATAAAATAACTGTTCACTGATTTTGTGTAAATTCGTTTTTCTATTCTCTAAAACTGTTTTCTGCTATCTCTTTACATATATACTGGAACTGAATAAGTGATTTGGAAGAGAATAAAACAGATAATGAGATCATATTTATTAATGCCCTATTGAAAACTCATTCAGCACAAATGAAATTGTATTAAATTAATATACACAAGAAATTAGTGGGTAATTCTACTTACTAAAATGACAATTACTTAGAGAATTGTCATATTAAGTAGAATTTACTTGAGTCAAGTCAAAGTAATTGTCCACTACATCTGCTCCTTTAGTAATATTAAACTAAACTTGTGAATCATTAAGTTAATAGATAACTAGAAACGTGATGATGTCACGTGTCACCAACTGTGACACGGAAGAAATGAATAGATGTAAGAAGATAAGAAGAAATAGAAAAATAAATCCCAGTGAAGTCATTACTGAGGGACAGTTCCTTTGAGGAATTCTCAGAGGAAGGATGATGACGCATTAATGGATAAAAACCCTGTATATAGTAACTAGTGACCTGAAACGGCAGTAGTAAAACTCTCAACTTACTTCAGTAACAAAGCAAACATAAGGATGAGTGGAATGTCTTTGTCTGACTATCATCGTCACAGAGCAGGTGATTTGTGCAAATGTCCATTGTAATAAACAATGAATACTGATACCTATGGTTATGACGTCATGGAAACAAACAGAAATTACCCGAATGCCTCATAGTTTTCTGTTTGCTGACACTGGTAATAAACCACACCACTGATACCACTTCTTAATTTTCATTTTATTATTATTCCATGTTTTTAAATATAATGACATCAGGTTAACATAAAAATATCTCTGAAGAGGCAGTGATTTATAAAAAAAAAACAACAAAACACCATATTTTAATATATGTATATTATTTTAATAGATATAGGTATCACAACTCACTGTTTCTGTTTATCCCAAAAAATATTGTAGATTGAATTTGATAAGTTAACATTTAATATTTTCTCATTTACTAAATAAAGTTCAGGAAGTAAAATGCCTCCAGAATAAAAGTAGTGAAACATTACCAAGTCTGGGTCACTAATAAAGAAAAATGACGTAAAAATTGGCTGCAGTTTCCAAAACAAAGTCTTATGTCGAAATGTGAAATTCAGAGAATTAATGAAATAATGAGTTTTACCCAAAAGGAATGTTTGTCTAAGGTCTACCAGATCTACCTCAAAACACTGTCTGCACATTACAATATATTCAGTTTTGAGGTTGTTTCTAGTGGAAGATTTATAAATCTATTGTGTAAATGTATTGTATGAACACTTTATCATATACATTGGAAACATCAGATAACCCTTACTTTTGTCATTTGTTTTCCAATTCATCTTATTAAAGAAGGTAAGATTGAGCACATGTCACATATGAGGCAGATAATTTCTAAAAAAAAAATGTAGATGTAAGCAGTGTAAGAAGAACCTAAGAAAAACCATAAACTGTTGGCCTATATTTGCTACAGAGGGCTTATGTTTCTAAGCTGTTGCTGTATTTTTATTAGAGATAATCAGATAGAAGCTGCACAACAAATAGGAGTGCTAAAACTGGGGTCAAATATAACTTGTGGCATCTACTGACTGAGGGTCTCTGTAATGAGATCTGCTGGTTTTACAAATGTGAATTAATTAAGTGAAACAAATAACTGCACTTTATTTATCAAATGTTAAAATAGACATTTGTGTGCTCATAGTTTTCTCCATCTGACTCTCAGTGGGACTGTTTGTCCCTGTCTGGGTGCTTTGGGCAGAGTGGGTGGTGCTGTTTTCTTTCTGGATGATGCCTCTCCTCACTCTGTGTCCTCTTGTCTCCTTCTAGTGGCTGCTGTTCGTTATTACAGCGGTGGATAAGCACAGGGTCCTGGTTATGAGGTGTTTTCTTCAACAACAGCCGCTGCAGCATCTGTTTGTCAGACCGCTCCCGTCGAAAGTCATCCTCATAAACCTTAAGCTGTTAAAATGTCACAACCACATACAAAGTCAGTAAAAACCCATGAGATTCTTAGTGGAGAGCAGAAGGGAATTCAGGGATTTATTCTTCTGTTTTTCATTACAGATTATTAAAATCCCAGCAGAAGCTGTGAAATATCTCAACAAGGTCATTTACTGTATCTGATTGGTGAGAACATACTTTATCCTGACTGCATTATGTTTAACCATCACCTCACAGAATGTATAGTCTGTATTTAAATGAATATATCAAATTAACATAAAATTTCTAACAAATCATGAAAGATTCCTCTTGGCATCCCATTAAGTATACAATGAACTGCTGCATATTTTTCAGTTTTCTAATTACATGAATGCTTTACTGACTAGGTTCACTTCAAAATTGGACTAAATGTCTGTTCTAATGTTATATGTACTGTATATGTGTGAACATGTGTGGTTGGTGTCATTTTAAAAGTCCAGATCACTAACAGACATGGAAAGGAAAAATCCACCTGCTCCTGTAGTAGTGCCACCTGTTGGCGCATCTCGTCCCTCTTCCTCCTCAGCCTGCGGTTCTCCTGCAGAGTGTGCTTATGGTCGTTATGCTCCGTTTGATATTCTGCTTCATAAATCTGGGTCTGCTGACACAAGACGTCAATATGGCAGTCAGCCAAGTCATATCTTCTGATCTCTTGATAGTTCCTGTTGTGCTGCAAGCAAATCTCAGGACAGAGCGGAGCTACCACATGGTGGTGCAATTCACTGTATAATTCACTGTACATCTAAGCATTCAGCAAATCTCTCCCTGGCAACAGTGAGTTGACATCAATTTATCCTCTTATCACATTTGAAATCAGAGTAATTTTGATGATGTGTTGTAAAAAACAGCCCACCTGACATCTCAGAGCCTCCAGTTGCTCCTTTAGGTCCAGCACCTCCTGCTGTGAGTCTCCTACTGGTGTACTGCTGCATTGGCTTTTACCCTCCAGCTCTGCCTCAAGGCTGGAAGAAGGTGGGAAAAACGAAGATGTGGAGTTGTATCCAGACATGTGACTTGATGAGAGGTTTGGACCTTCAGCTGGATTACTGGTTGGACATAATGACGGTAAAGGATTCACAGCACCAAAACTGCCCTTCAGTCAAAAAAGCACAAACAAAGCAACACCACAGATGAGAAACTGTATAAAACACACATAAATGTGGTACACAGGTGTAAAGGTCAGGTGACGGATAGAGTACCTGTTTGGCAGGTGGACAGTCTCTGTCTGGGTGGTGCATTCTGCTCTCTAGAAGCCTGACATATTCTTGCACCTCTTGGTTTTTCTTCAGCTCCTGCATCAGTGCTTGCTCATAGTACTCCTTTGCACTCTGCAGTTCAACAGTAAACAGTACATAAACCACATCTTTTGTCTGTCTCTGTCTGTACAATACAAGCCACATTACAATCAACAGTGAAGGGGTTTTGCCTCTACACTTTCCTTGATGTACACCAACATAGTGAACCTGATGTTTTTGTGCAGAATTTGTGTGTTTTTACCTGTTGGTGCTCTACTTTGAGCAGCAGTCTGCTGTTAAGCTGTTTGATGGCTGAGTTTTCTAGTTCCAAAACCTCTAGTCTGTGCTGTAGACCCAGTGTGGCACTGCGGTACACCTGGTCCCAGTCCTCGTTCAGCTTCATCAGCTGCAACACACCACCACCACTGTTATTATTATTATTCATTCATTCATCTTCTGAACCCGCTTTATCCTCACTAGGGTCACTGCAGTTCATTGCAGGGCTGACACAGAGACAAACAACACCCTCACATTCACATGCCATTTTTTTAGATTAATCAATTAACCTATCAGTGCATGTCTTTGGATGGTGGGACGAAGCCGGAGTACCCGCAGGGAACAGACACGGGGAAAACATGCAAACTCCACACAGAAGGGCCCCACCGACTGGTGTTGGGATCGAACCCAGGACCTTCATGCTGTATGAGGCATGAGTGCTATCCACTGTACCACCCTATCATTATTATTATTATTATTATTATTATTATTATTAGTGGTAGTAGTGGTAGTAGTAGTAATAGTAATAGTAGTAGAAGTGGTAGTAGCATTAGTTTTAGTATTAGTATAATTATATAATAATCAGTGGTATAGCTGCAACTGCAATTCATCAGCATCATTTAATGCATCATCCTCATCGTTATTCTCAGTCTGCCTCATGATGTGTGCATCAGGAAGTGAATTCAGGTCGGCGAGGTGAAGCTCTTCACTCCTCTGTGCCTGCACATTTCTCTAAATATATTACGCTTTACTTCAGTTGAGATAATTTCCCCTTTGTGTCTTTTTTTAGTAGTTTATTTTCAGTAGTTTATTCATACCAGGAAAGCAAAAGTTGTATAATTGTAAAAAATTAAAATGCTCATCATTTTTCACAGCTTAGCAGCAGTTTTCACACACCACCCACAGTCCTCTTCTGGTTTTCAGAAGAGCTACTGTAAATGTAATTGCCAACATCAGCAATGCGAGCCTGGCACTGCACAGGATCTGTAATAGGTTAAGGTGGCGTACCTCTCTGTTGACTCGACGGAGCTCAGTGTTCTTGTTGAGCAGCAGCACTTTTTCCTGGTCAGTGGAGGTGACTGTCATACTCTCAGTGATCAACGTGACCTGCTCCTCCACAGACAACAACCTGCCACCTGCAGGAGTCACCTCCTCTGTCCTGCACACACACAAAATACGTGCCATAAATAAAGTCATGATGAAGAAGAACATTAGCCGAGGATTTCCATTAATAAGCAACCACAAATGACGGTCAGGGCACTTTTGAACACCCACACACATAGAGTGCACTTAGAGAGAATCGAACCGGAGCTATTATTCACACCTACACATCCACATGCATGAAAAGTCACTTTATGCACTTAAGATACTCACACACACACACACACGCACACACACGCACACACACACACACACACACACACACACACACACACACACACACACAC
>JAPQRQ010000002.1:23600713-23615708 GCA_037367365.1 Apogon talboti
AACCGTTCTTTGTCTGACCCTTTGCCTAGGACCAATCTGCCATGGGAGACCCTACCAGGGGCAAAATGCCCCAGACATCATAGCTCCTAGGGTCATTAGGGCTCTCAAACTCCTCCACCACGATGAGGTGATGGTTCCAGGAGGAGTTTTATCATGATAATATTTCAAATTAGAATGGAATGGGAAGGCATAGGACATCCTACAAGCTATATCTGTGATGTGTCCTATGAGATTTGTCAATATATTTTTAGCTATATAATTAATACTACAGTCTTATCTTATCTTATCTTATCTTATCTTATCTTATCTTATCTTATCTTATCTTATCTTATCTTATCGGAGGTTAAAGTCTTATAGTGTATGAACTCTAGTCATGGATTGTGTAAATCTGCCATAAACCTCCTGCCTGCCTCCTGCCTTTATGAATTCAGAAAAATACATATACATAAATACATGGAAGTGTTTTATTGTTAATTTGCAAGTTAGTTGTGTATGAATGTTATTTCTGTGAGACAGGGTTAGTCTCCAACCAACCTCTGGTTCACTGCTAAGGTTTCCAATTAACATAACAACCTGAAACTACAAACTGCATACTAAATCAATTCACTTTGAATTCCTAGGTCAGTTTTTGACAAGTTCTGGAACTATGACAATGGTTTTGTGTTTTTAATTTCCTTGTACTTTGATGCGTGGTAATGGAGGCCAGTTCTGGATATTGTCCAAAATAAAAAAGAAAGCATAATTTTGCAGCAAAAAGAAGTAATTTAAAAGTGGTGTTCATAAAATATGCTCTCATATAACAGGGGATTTCTGTGTTTTCATAGCTTAAAATTGATGTGTGGCCATGTGCAGCAAGGCATGTGTGTACATTTACATAGGGAATGATAAATCGACTCAGATTCTTTGAATCAAGATACTGTAGGACCAGGCTTCATTATGGTCCAAAAGCTATTTGTTTTTTTCTTATATTTTACCTTAAGGAGTATGAACATTTTTTTTCCTAAACAGAAACTAATTCTTCATTAATCAAAGTACTGAAAGCCAGCAAGTGTTTAGTCAAGTATAAAGTAAATTCACTTACTAATGAAAAAAAAGTAAACAAATTAGAAATCTGAACAAACATCTACTGCTATGGGCATATTCTGTCTGGTAATGATTCAATACTTCTCTCTGTATTTAAGAACAATGCCCAGTCTATATTCAATACGTCCTCATATTACTTACTGCGTATCACCACGTCTCTGTCCAACTCTCTCTCTTTACCCTGAAATCAATATCCATTTCAAGGCATAAAATGCAGGGGGGGATTGAAGTACTCATTAAAATCAACGATGCCAGACTGCAGGGCACAGATGCAGAAAGATCTCCTGTCTCAGCCTTAACATTTAGAGATCAGGCCAGATTTGGGCAAATACACATGCTCAGGTCTGCAAAGGACGTACTCTTTCATTGAAAATTTCCCCCAAAAGGCCACCACCAAATACGTACTGTACATTTTTTTTTTTATCACAGACCCACAAACACACACCCACTCCTCCCAGCTACTCCGAGCAGGTAACGTCATGCTCCCGCTGCCTGGCAACGCCACTTCACTGGAGGACGAAAAGTGCTTCATTGTTTTTCTGCTATTCACAGCAGCTGTCTCAAGGTCTCTGCCTCTGAGGGAGAAGAGGACACCTTTTCTTTTTTTCTCCCCCATTTTTGCTGTGTGCATCTGTGCTTGTGTGAATCTGTTTCCGTGTGTGCATTTGAGACTAGATGGGGTGAGCTGACTGAAAATAGGTAGACCCTAGGGCACGTTGAGGCATTCAAAGTACAGTCAAGATATCCACTGAAGGGCACTCACATCTCATCCTACAATTCTGAGTTTGTCATTCGTTTCAGTGAGTGTTTGAAAACAGAAAAATGGAAAGACAGATACATAGAGAAGGTACTGGAATCCAACTGAGAGAATAAAAAAGTACATCTTTATCACAATTTAAGTGTCCAATCACGTAACGCTACCCCAGTCATGTCCCATTCAGCTCTGGCTTGGCTGCAGATCAATAAAATGTCACCAACCACCAAAGGCATGGTCTCTCATACTAACCCTGAAGACAGTGTGTATTAAGCTTGTACCACCCGCCATATTTGTCACTCTCTCTCCCTCACACAGGCAAAGTTTTTACCCCCACAGGTTTTGGTAGTTTCAAAGCAATGTCCTCACTCCTCACCTTGCCTCCGCTCTTTCCACTTCACTGCCTGATGATGATGACCCTGTATTCTTACTGTAATGAGTGTCCTATGAAATCTGATGAAGAACCGCTAAGAAATGAAGGGCTTACTCACACATATGCCTGTTTAATGCACACACACAAGATTTCATGCATCCAGGAGGACACACAGAGCTTAACAAAAGCATCAGAAAGGGGTGAGGATATGGAGAAACGTTAGTACTTGAGACTATTGTGCTTTGAGGATCAGGAGCAGATAAAATGAGGTTCGGGGACATGAAATAAAAATGCCACTCCATTTTTAAACCTTTATTACAAGAGCACAGCCTGCCTTTGACTCTCAAGGCCTGTAACTTGCAGAGATGGCAAGAATACACCTTATCTTCTTTCAGCACCCTGTCACTCTTTTGTGCTCGTTTTAGTTGGCCTGAGAAAGAAACTGGTGTCCCTGATAATGGTCCTCACTGTCAGACACTTTCACCTCCATTTGAAGGAGCTGCAATAGTCGTTCTTACGGACAGGAGAACATAGAGGGGAACAGCTCATGGTGCTCATACTCATCACTGTCTTATCACAGGGAGTGATAAAGCAATCAGTATTAATGTATGATTGCAAGACTTGGAGAGATTAGAGATAAGTGTTTATGATGAAACAGGGGTTAGAAATGCAATTTCTGAAGAGGAACTGGAGCCAAATATATTCTAATTTATGGTAAGGTGTTTTATCAGAGTGTAACAGGAAAACCAAACACAGTTGCAGTGTTGTATAAAAACCATGCAAAATTAATGTCCATGTCTTGTTATTATCAAGTGACAGCAGCCACAGGTAGAAATTAAAGTCAGTGCACAACTACAGTGCATGAGCCAAACATAATGGCATACCTACAGAAACTCCTGTTGATGTTGAAATACTCTGATGATAAAAATATTTATTTTAAAGGCCTATATGTCTTCCTCAGTGAGAGTTGAGGAAACTGGTTGTAGTTTAAAATGGTAATATAGGGTCAGAATTTACAAATATGACAGAAATCTAGAGGTAGAACATTTAATACGGTCGCAATGATGACAAAAAGATTTTTAAAAATTACCGTAAAGACAAAATAAATGTATTGCTATATTTGTTGTATTGCAAAATTATAGTATAGTATTTGCCATTACTGTTGTTGTAGCTCAGCCTCCTACTACCAATGAAACATCTGAATTCAATGTGTTACAGTTTTGTCCGTATAATGAATCTTTTAGTGTTAAACTAGTAATGGCCACTAGATGTGGGCTCTGAAAAACATGTCTCCCAAAAACTTACAGTATTTTAAACTTATCTCTCAAAATACTCTAATCATAATATTTCCAAGATTTGTTTTAGTCTCATTTGCTTTTATTTGAACCATATTAAATGTGCATGGTGATCTTTTTGTAAGCTTTTCCCGCCATTACTTCACATCTGCCATGTTGGTCTTTTATTGACAGGTATGTTTGGCAGCTTACTTTTATTTATTTATGTATTTTTTCTTTCTACCTGTCAGACAGCTCTATTCGAGTTGTGGTTAAGAAGTTACAAGACTCACCAGACTGGTCTCACTCCTCACCTTGCTTCTGTTCTTTCCACTTCACTGCCTGATGATGATGACCCTGTATTCTTACTGTAATAAGTGTCCTATCAAATCTGTTGAAGAGCCACTCAGCATGTGGTTAAGAAGTCACAAGACGAACAAGACCATCACATAATTTTGTTAGGAAGGAGGAAGGTGGCAGCGTTAGCACCAGGATTTAATTTCCTAATTGAACCAGGGCTTTTCTGTGTGGAGTTTACATGGAGTTTGCACATTGTCCCCGTGCTGTGTGGGTTTTCTCCAGTCTGGTCCTTGCATATACTAGGTTAAATCGCATATGTTAATGTGCCTGTCAATGCCCTTGACCAAGGTACAGGCATAGATCTGGAGTTGGTCCCTGAGGGTCTTTAGTGGAAGCCCAGTGGGTGACTGCAGAGCTTAAAATTTCCTATGGGGACAATAAAAATAAATTGTACTTCACAGTTCCAGTAGCTAGTTTGTATTTTAACCTCCTAAGACCAAGGAAAGCCACAGGTTTTTGAGTTTTGGCTTTTTTTAATTAAATAATTGCTTATATTGGAAACATCATGATACAACAGTTTTTTCAGATGCATTCTTACATTTTTTTATGGAATGCTGTTTGTGGTGGACAGTTGTTTTTTGGGGTTTTTTTTTGTATAAAGCTGTGAATTTATTGTCCTCATATGTGGACAGAGGGTTGTAGGAGGTTAACATGGCCAGGGAGCTAACCCTGCGTATAACCTCCAGCCTAGAAGGATAGGTTATCCAACAACATGTTTTTTTTTTTTTGGGGTATGCTCCCTAGATCCTCTGTGTTCAGCAAAACTTGGGGCGGCGCTTGGAGCCACAGCGGACGGTCTTCGACATGCGAGAGGCTAGATGGGGTGACCACTTGCTGATGGCGATTCGGTCGTATATTTTGCACTACATGACGCTGGGTATGAGGAGACCAGTCTGTGACGCCATGATGTAATTAGACCACCAGGAAAGGTATTACTCCTCCATTGACCCTTACCCCTTTCGAGCAGGCATACTCACTCCAGTGATGAAGACCTTACCAAAAAAAAAAAGCAAGTACTTCGCTGTCAGTAAGCAGTAAGCTATTCACCTCAGCTCCATCTTTTTTTTTTTTTTTTGTCTACAGTCTCTTCTGGCTCTTAAACTCAAGGTTGGCCACAGCACAAACTCAAGACCCTACATCCTCTATGTCTGTGGTTATTACTCTGAAACAGTACTTTACAGTAGATCAGTGAAGATCTCTCTGTCGAACAGCTTTTATATCCTAATTTTAGTCTGGAAAAAAATAATTGATTGCAGAACCCATGTGCAGCAACCTTATGCTGCAAAAAAGAACTTCACAAACATAACCACAGGACCTGTAAAAAGTTACAGCACATTATGTAATGATTAAAGGTCATTGTTTTCACTCCTGCAGTTTGAGTTAATTGACCGAAGATTTCCACTAGAATGCTTTGACTTGTGCTCAGAGAAGTAATTACTGAACAGAGAAAGATAAACAAAAGCTTTAGTCTTTTCCCCCACAATATCAGATACTGTTGTGACTGAAATTGCAGCCTCTTGGTAATTGTTTGCTTCATTTGACTACAACCGCTCTAAAACATGCTGCCAGGGTTGATTAGAGCTACAGTATCAGTTAAAGTGAGTGGCAGCTTTGGCTGCAAAGGGCTAATGTACAAAAAAAATAAGGGCTAGAACCACAATAGGATTGCATGGCTTTTGTGGGCACCAGCAAAAGGTGGAAGTGACTGCAAAATGCACTGCCAAGCCAATAGCGCCCATGGTGCACCTTTGTCATTTGCATAAATGTACATTAGGGAATATTCATACATTCGGCACAATATCAGTCCATTTTTATGTAAATAACCCTCAGTGTAAAAACCGTTTAATTCACAAAAGACAAGTGCAAATTGTTACATGCAGTTCACCTGGTTTAATTACAGTCTGCTAAAAGCTGGTGTTGACTGCACACAAACTCACCTGTGATTCTCTGTCTCTATTTGTATATCTCTGCATCTCCACAACTTCAAGTGTGTGAGGATTGAATGATATTAAATTAATATTTAATGTCGGCAAGAAGTGCTCAGCCAAATATTGGGGGGATGAGGTTGGTACCCGTAATATCTGAGTTTTGGCCACTTACTAAACAGTGCTGATAATCAGACTGCTTTATTACATATCCATATATCCTCATCATCCTGCAATACCAGAGTATAACAGCTGCAGAACACACAACAGTAATGCTGTATGCTGCCGCTGCATAAATTCACTGACTAGAACATTAGTACAGCTCTTTCTGTGAAAACCCCTGTATATTCAGTGATGTAAAATTTTCTTTTTTCTTTTTTATCCTTTAAAGAGTCAGACATTAATCATATCTCAAACTTGCCTAAAAGACAATGACAGAACTGGAGCCTGTTTTGAGGGACATTTCAGTAGATAGTATTGTAGATGTAGAGGTAGAGCAAATTGCAGGTACAAACACAGTGCAATTAGTGGATGTCTTTAAATAAATAATTAATGGTGCATTTAGCTAAAAATATAAGCCCTTTTATAGAAAACTACCTGTAGAAGAAAATCATTTCAAACACACTCATGTACCTTGAGAGATAAGGATCAAAGCTAAATGAAAACACCAAGAGACAGACAACAATATTAAAATCTACAGCAAAGTTCAACCTCTTATAATGAACCTAACATTTGTTTTAGACTGCTAGTCTGATGTTATATTTTAGGCTAAAGGAAGTCATTAGTAGGAGTAACTAAACTCTCTAGACCTGATTCTGATTAAATGTGACTGCTGTAGGACATTGCTTAGCCTCAAATATTTGCACAGAACTCTGTCAGACTGCAGAGAAATCAGTGGCATTTTGTTCTTAGTGAAGGTGAACATAAAACAACTATGTACCAAAAAGCACCAGATGGATAGATGGATGTTAAAACCAGAAAAAGCACAAGATCAAACTGAAGAAAAGGTTTAGAAAGATTTTACTGGGGGTACTTAACACCTCAGGAAAGAAAGCACTTCAAACAAAATAGCTTTAACAAAGGACCATCTTTTATTTGAAATATTCTGTTTTGTGTGTGTGTGTGGAAACCAGACAATAAACCTGAACTCAAGTGAAAAGATGGATAATTTCTTCATCCTATAATGAAACGTAAAAGCTTTTCACTGATTTATGGAGGTTGTTAGAGGCAAAAGCATCTTTTTAGACTGCCATCAGAAAGTAATGTCCTGAATAATGATATATGCTCCTGGCTTTAAGTATGCATTCTGCAACAACTGAATTGAATAAATAGAGAAGCAAATCAAAGAGTCTGCAGCACACTTTCCCTTGGGGCAAATCAGTAAATTAAGACCATACAAAATCAAGAGAGCATGTCCCACTGTGGGTGGACAATATTTAGTTAAAACTGAATATAGATTAATATATTACCATGTTATTCAGGATCTAAATCACAGGTACCAATACTAATAGAATACATCAGATGACAATGTTAACCTGTCATACTTCAGTGACTATAGACACACACACTGGGAATACACAAGAGCATAATTATTAAACATTATAACATCTAAAGGAACAACCTGACACTGCAAAATAGGCGTGTACATTCACACACGTGAAAGAAACAATCCATCCATCCAAATTTATAGCTGCATATCCTTTAGGGGCAAAGAGATAACAGTATAAAATAAAACAGCACCTATTAAGTGTCCATTAAAAATATGTCCAATAAACAGTAATAGGCAATATGGGTGATAAAGACTTAAAATGCCTTTCCTCTGATGATTATAAAACACTGAGATCATTCATCATAGTCCAATTAGTCAATTTTCTTAAAAGAGTCTCAGTAGTTCAGTGTCTGTGTCACCTTCGATGCACTGATGCCAGTTTGAGATGAGACTCTCCGCTGTGAAGCTGGTCTCGGATTGGGTGATGAAGACCCGAGGTGACCATTTCTCTTGGAAGCCAACTCTGTGGGCCAAGCATCATCAAGTGATTGAATTTCCTTCTTCTTTTTGACCTTTCTCCTAAGTTGCTGCATACTGCTGCACACTGTGTCCACAATGATTTAACAGTGCGTTGCAGTGGTTTGTATTCAAGTTGAAACTGAAGCTATAGAGGAGATAGCGAGAGAAGATGTACTTTTGGAATAACAGCCAAACTTGAATTGTTTTCTTGCAACTTTTTCATCTTACTCCTTTGAGGCAAAATGTTTGCCTCTTTGCCAAAGGGGTTATGCGATCAAAGCTGTGTGCTCTTTTGTCTGTCAGTGTTTCTGCACCGATTTTCATGAAACTCAGTGGAAGGGTAAAGACAATCTGGGGTTTTTTTACTTTCTTTTTTAACAGCTGCAAACAAACATTGACCTTTGGCCACCACAATCTAATTAGGACATCTATGGATCCAATGAATATTTGTGCCAAATCAGGAAGAAAATAAAAAAATCCCCCAGATATTCCAAGAAGTCACACAGACAGAATGGACAGACTAAAGGTCACAGTGACCTTGACCTTAGTTCTTTGGCACCAAAATATTTTCATTTGATGTTTGGACATTTGTGCCAAATTAAACATAAAGACAACTGACAGATGGACACACTGCCCTATTGAGATGCACTGGGCAAATGGAGTGTTAAGTGCCTTACTCAAGTGCACATCAACTGACAATTTCTTTGCCTTTGGGTTCAATTCTTTGGGGAATTGAACCCAGTGACCCTTTGATCACCACAATAGTGGCCATGCTGAACTACTTGTACTTTTACAAGCTACGCTGGCAAAGTAGCTTCCACAACACTGGTTGATGTCCCGTGGTCAGTAGATAATCTGTCTTTAATCCACCATAGGATGTATTGGGAGCCTTGTGATTGTGGTTATTTCAAGTGGAAATCAGAATTTATGCCTGCATATGCTCGAAATAAGATAAATTAAACCATATATAGCGTGTTACACAGTGATCAGTGATTGATTTCACAAAATTACTTTCATTCAACTTACACAAAAACTCAATCAAATGGCTTGGAGTGCTCAGCAACATCTGTGCAGTGTTTATGCTTATCAAAATCCTATTAAATCACTGCCAGAACAGATTTGTAATCTGTTTAATGTCTCAAGTATGATGGTTGGCCATAAAATAAACATTTGTTCACTAAAATGCAATATATCCTTTACCTTCATAAAGTGTACAGTAATTAATTAAGGTTCAGCCTATGTCAGAGAGGTGTTAACAACAACAGTATAATACTTTGGAAACCTTTAGCTGGTAAAGCAATTATACAGGATCATACTGTTAGGGTTCACTCGCAACTATGTCAGCCAGACTGAGACTGAGCATTAGGGATATAATTGGCTTTCATTTCACTGACAGTTATGGCTTTGTGAAAATGCTTGGTTTAAAATGCAACAGTGAGCTGTGTATCTTTATAACATTGTCCACAGTTTGTTTTCAAGTTTCGTACCAAGGTGCTCCAGTGTTGGAGAAACAAATGGCTGCATGAACGCAAATGTGCACTGTATTAGCAGAAGTGTATATGCACAGTAAAAATATCTCTAAAATGTTTAGGTATGCAATTATTCAAGTAATTCAGTTGAGTGTTAGATTTAAAGACCATGTACAGCTGTATTTTGTACAGCAGGGGGGAACGTGAGTGTACGTTTCTGTGTTTTGGAGTCTGTGTCTGCATATATTGCATATCTGCTCCAAAAAATGCTCAGCGCTGCAGGGTAAAAGATGACAGATGCTGAGAGTGTGAATGTGAAGATAGACTCTATCTGTGGTTAAGTCCAAAACTGAAATAAGACAAGGGAGTGGATTTTTTTTTTTTTTTTTACTGTCACTGAGTCACTCTCCATGTGGGAGACTCTGTCCCTCTGTAAAGGGCTGTCTGAGAAAAACTTTCCACTACCAAAGACACCAGACAGAAGTATAGTTCTCCTTTGTGAATTCTCAGATAGCGCTCCTGCTACATGGTAATGTAGTTCGACTTCCACTCATCAGCTGCCTAGCTCACTGCAGCACACGCAACTTAAAGCCGTGTTCAGACTGGCAACAGCACTGTCAAAGGAGGGGAAAAAACCCACCACATCCTTATTCATTACAATGAGGCCACTGCACTGACATAGCAAAAGTTGAACAAAAGTTCAGCTCTTGCTATTGGCTAAACACAAAGTCTGAATAAAAAATTTAAATTAAATTCAAGCACATTTTTCTGGTAGATTAATTATGCAATCCACCCTGGTTAATAATCTCCAAATTGCTACTCACATCTCCAGTTGTTCAGGGAATCAAGCAGGTCTGATGTAGTACTCATTAACAGAATTAATTGAGCAGTCACATAGTAGGGAAACACACAAAGAGCGATGTCACATTCCTGCATAGCCACCTGCTGTCATATATATTAACTAAATGAATAATAGTCATAGAAAAAAAGGAACAGTGGGAAGCATTTTTTTGTAACGTACCACAAGAAAGAACGTAAACTGACATATTTGTTCGATGTAAAAATCACTACTGCTCTGGGCAGTCAAAAGTAAGTACAAAACACATTATTTTACAGTAATGAGTCATTGCAAATAAAACACAATCTTATTTTTCCCCAATAAGATAATAATAAAAGGATAATAATAAACCAGCATGGATATAAAATGTAAAGGCATAAATTGAATAATTGTAGTGAAATAAAAGAGCAAATCAACCTATAAAAGTATAAAAGTATAAAAAAAGTAAAATATTGAAAATAAAAAAAATATTAAATTAACAAAAAAAAAGTAAAATATTGAATTAATCTTGAATTGTGAACAGAAAACCAATTCAGCCTTCTGCGGTGTCATTTTCTGTTATTAAATACAGCTGTTCCTGGTCTGAGGAAAGCATAAAGGTACATGATCTTAAAATCATAACCAGCTAAGACTTTGGAGGACTAGCATCATTAGAGGTAGTATTATAGACGCTCCTGTACATAGTCAAATCCCTATTCTGTCAGTCTACTGGTGGCATCAGTCTGTGCTGCACTTCTACAATCAGAAACTGTTTTCTAGTGTATTTGGACAGGGCTGAATAAACACTTACACATTGTTGTTGTATGGAGGTGTGCATGTTAACTAGTTGCTTATAAACATGCATATTGAATATTAGCTTAAACAAATATTGATTATGATCATACTATGCTTTACTCTGTTTAGGCATTATATGTACCAGTCATTCTCCCTGGATAGCACTTAAAATGCTCTATTCATATGCAACAAAACACAAAATTAATAAGCTGAAATAACTCTACATTGAGGTTTTCTGACTCAGAACATGTTCCCCCACAGTAATGTTATTCTAAAGTTGCCTTTTTACTCTTCATAAATCCATTATAGCAGTAATTGTACAAATGTAGTAGTTATAGAATACACAAAGGTAACACATTAACAAGTGGTTTCTAATAACTAATAAAGAACCAAAATGCTGCTAATATGATAAGTGTAAGCAATTCCCTGGCCATGCACCGCAGTGATGGAAATCCTCATAATAGACTGATTAATGTATGGCCATACTATTACGGTCCCGGTTATGTGTAAGGTCCATGTTTGTGAGTCCATGAGCTGAGCTGGTTCTCATCTGACAATCCACTGACTGTGCAGATTGATTCTGTGCTTCCTCAGACAGTTTGAATCCTTGTCGGCATTCAGAATGAGACAGCACACAGGGAGCATGGATACTGAGGTTTTAGGTCACAATTTACGTTATTGATTAATCGTCTTTTTCTCTGAATGTCAATGTCATCTGCCCGTCTCTTTACCCGCTCTCTTTCTAATCGTTTTCCTCACTGTCTTCCAGCAATATTTCAAACAAAAGACTATATACCCTATGTGATTCTCTTCACTTCAGCCCCAGGAATAGTGCCACAAAAAGCCACAAGAGAAAAATGTACAGATTTAATCGACATACAGCTCATGCAGGAAATGTAAGTTGTTTCTTTTACTGTGTATACATTTTATTCTAAGGACTAAAGACACATCACTAAATGTTTATCCACCCACATCTTCTTTCATGATAACCTGACAAGCAGCAAGTGGTCTGTGGCATTTTCTTACTGACTCTGAAAGACAGGGGGCAGGCTTAAGTGCACAATTAAAGCCGCGCTTTGGAAGAAATGTACAACATTTGGAACGGGAGGGAGATGCATTCAAATGTCAGAGAGAGAGAAAGAGCAGCTCAGGTTTTTAAGCACTGCCCACTCACTGGCTGAGAGAGAAGACCATCAATTCTCTCCGTCCAATTAAGCAGGACTTTAAATCCATCAGCACACTTGAATCTGCCAGGGTGCCTCTGTACACTGAACGTGCCTCAAATACATTATATGTAATGGTTCCATTTAAACAGGCAAAGATATTCAAACATAGTAAAATGCATTTATAGGTACAGCAGTCAGGGAAATATAACTCTACCATATATTAAGCCACACTCCCTGCAACTTCATAGCGATGGCACTGTTTTATGCTCCAAATAGAAAACACTTAACAGTGCCAATATTCTGCTCTGCATCCTCACTGACATTTACAAGCAGTTCAGTTTTAGGGAGTTTATCTAGGCGTACGAAACACCAAGAGTCAGCATGTTTGCATAATGAATTACTTTGCATTTCAAATTCTATTTGAAAAGTAAACATTTCATTTAGACAAGACACCCTGAGGCTATTGATCATAAAATATTACAGAAGCAATTCATGAGTACATAGTAAATCTGTGTCCTGATTTCAAGGTGTTTTAACGCTCTGCAGCACATAGTGTTGTATAACAATAAAGTAACATTTCAGTGCTGTTCTACTCATTTCAGCAGTGAGCACATGTATAATTAAGCCACTGTACAACAACAATATGAGAATGTATTCACTGTCACTTGGGAGTTTCAAAAGTGGTAAGTAGAGAGTTCACTTTGTTGCCCCTGATGATTAAAAAGGCATGTCTTGGCACATGCACTATTTCCTCCAAGAGAGCTATCAAAGGAATAAAGTGTAAATGACACCTCTGCATAGTAATGTAATGCAATTAGTCTGCTGGATTGCCTGATCCCTCTTGGGAGGGATAAACCAGGACAAGCTCCTTTTGTCCGCCAGCCTACTTGGTTAAATATTGATGCCCTCAGAGTTGTCTCAGACCATTGTTTTGGCTGACTGTAATGCCTCTATAGTCAGGTTACACCGTTGCGGCTGGAGCTTTGTAAACAGGCTATCCCTGGTGTGTCGGCTAACTCATGTTGTGGTGTCAGTCAGTCTAATCATATACTGTGGGCTTTTTGTTCTCCATCATGCTGAGCCAACAGCTGACGGAGCCTGTTGTTTGATTGCTGAGGGTTTAATGCATCTGTCAATCACAAAACCTGTAGGTGTGCGCATGAGAAAGTCAAGCCGTCCAGTTTTCTGCGTTGAATTTCATCAGCCTTTAACCTGTGTCTAGAAAAGAATGTTTTTCAAATTTTCTGGCAGTGTGCAGTATCCTGGGCACCAAAATAAGGTTGGAAAGTACTTTTTAAGAGATTGATTGAACCATTAGTTGAAAGAAACCAGTGGTCTCAAAAGTGCTGCCCATCTGGCAACTACCCATGGAATTGTCTGCATTCTGTTAAGATGTCATTTGTCTGAGCACAAGAAATGAAGAAGTGAACTAAGGTTAGCATCTTTAAATCTTACCTTTCCAGTTTGGTGTTTCTAGAGGGTTTTTTTTTTCCTCCAAATAGCCATTTTCTTAAGTTTCAATTGATGAAACATCATTTACCCCACCATTACATCTCAGGCAAACTGAAAAGAAACATACTGTGTGACTGCAGTGAACTCCTTCAACTTGCTACAGAACAGCACTCAAGAAGTAGCAGCGAGTGG
Source organism: Apogon talboti (assembly GCA_037367365.1). Lineage (NCBI taxonomy): Eukaryota > Metazoa > Chordata > Actinopteri > Kurtiformes > Apogonidae > Apogon > Apogon talboti. Next base: position 23,614,382 of record JAPQRQ010000002.1, read on the forward strand.
TCGATGATTTCCTGTGGGGTGCTCGTAAAAAAAATCAGTTTCTCCCCAGTGTGGCCTTTTGTTCTGTGAATCTGGAGGGGTGTGAATAAAGCTTGTTCCCTTTGAATGATGGGCTCATTAGTGGAGATAATAGGACTTTGCTGTATAACGATCTTAAAACTGGGATAACACATCACATTTTAAAAAGCTGATCTGCACAATCATAAGTCACATGCCTCATTTTCCTGGCCAGATCTCTCCCATCACCATTGCAATTTTCATACCGGGACTAAATTTAACACTCCCACTATGACACCCGTCGGAGCTCCACAATCTATGACAGGGTGAATAATTTCTGCTCCCTGACGAAACATCTGACACTCAAATTATTTCTGCATTGAGATAATGGCAAGGTTGGTCATGCATACTGCAGGCTGTAATGTGTCAATGGAAATGGCTTTCTACCATCTCTCTGAGTGCGTGCGTGTGTGTGTGTGGTGGAGGGTAGAGAATAGGTGGAGTGAATAGTTCAGTGGTTCCTTTGTGCGCAAAAGGAAAGGTGTGGTAGAAGAAATCATCATGAAATAAGACACACGTGAAAACGACAGGGTCACTCTCCATGAGAGACGTGACTTAATCAAATAAATATGCAGCAGAGCTACAGTGTTATGTGATGTGCAGAAAGGAAACATGTTCTGTAGGTGTTTGCACACTCTCCTCAGAGCACATATGCTTTAAAATATTCAGTATTCTCCAGTGTAACATTATTTTTGCCAAAGCTTTAGTTGACCAACACTGAGCAACACAGCAATATCCTGTTGAGCAGATTGTTTTTAGATATTTTTTTTCTCAAATTTGCAGCTATTATCTCCAACATTATCTCTCTGCGTACAACAGAATAGAAAGATATAGAAGTTTTGTTTGTTATATTCACTGAATAGTGCAGCATCTCTGCTGGTCGGCCAGACTAACTGCTCCTAAACCTGCAGTGTTTGAAAACTCATTTTGTTATATAATTCCAGTTAGATTTGTGACTTTTTGGAGTCTTTGTGCTGGACTTTTAAACAGGACAGAATCAAGCTTCTGCTTTTATCTTGTGTTAAACTAAGCTGATTTCTTTTGTATTTAAATAACAAATTTAAGTTCACCAATGCATCCACTAACCTTTTATCAGCACCATCTCCGTTATAACTACCTACATCAATCTGACTTAAAATAGTTGAAAAATTGGATTTATATGAGCTGTGGACAAAATTACAAAACAACAAAACTTGCATTTTTAAACTGCACATTTAATGTTTACACCGTGAAAAAAAGTTGATGTGCACTGTTGGATGTGCTAACTATA
>JAPQRQ010000002.1:23616324-23626691 GCA_037367365.1 Apogon talboti
CACACACACACACACACACACACAGACACACACACACACACACACACACACACACACACACACACACACACACACATTTTGGTCTGTGGTGAATTCTATTCTTATCCCTGTCATTTGTTGCTTGGGGCCCCAGGGGACCCTTGCAACGCCTCTGGTAATAGTAGGAGTAGTATTAGTTGTAACAATATGGCTGTGCCTCTGTGTGCTCTCATCAGCTGCACCTCACACACAACAGAAGCGCCGTTACCATGGTGATGAACCAGACAGAGAGCAGAGACACATTGATTTCTGCCTCTGAGAGGCAGCTCCCAAACAACTGCCAATTACAAGAAAACTGTAAATGCTAGGTGAAAACTAAAATGACTGTGAGCGGCAGAAGGACCTGGGGATCATGAATATGTACATTTTTTGTCCATACTATGTGAAATGACCAAGCTACGGCAGTGGAAAAACAGTGGGTTCACCAGGTGAAGAAATCTTCCGATTACATTAATTCAAATGGGGAGAAGTAGGGACTTGCGCCTAACTCCTGGCTGCCATTTGAGTTTAAAAAGGGTTAGGTCTTCAATCATGGGTTCATATGAAGCCCAGGACCTGTGGCTACATTTTGGGAAAAAATCATTCTACTCCTATGTATCGTTTGGCTGGGAGGGCGAGTTGTTCAGAAAACTTCCAGGTGAATTTTCACTGGGTCCTCCACTCTGAGATGTGACATCACCACTCTAAGAAAGCAGATTTGGACTGAACCCAGGGGGTTTGAAGACTGGCCTATCGAAAACCGTAAACCCCATCCTCATACCAAATACATTCCTGCAGGGAGGACAAAAATGCCTGTGTTTTAAAGTTTAAATTAAATGAAAGTATGGCGAAGCAGTAGCAGTGGGAAAAAAGGCAACTTTTTTGCAGGTTTTTGCGAATAACTCTGTGAAAAATTCTCAAATCTCTAGAAAAAGTCATATTACACCTCTTGGAATGAAGCTGCACGTTTCGGTGTATAATTTGCAGGGGTCGACGAGGAAAATAAGCGGAAGACCAATAGGTGCTTGGGGCATATATGCCCCAAGCACCTAATGAATGAAAATGTATCATGACTGAATGTACCTACTCATTATGTTTTTTATTGTTAAAAAAAAACACCTCAACGTGGTCATGAGGTGATAATTTCAGTCAATCTGATTTATATAATAATGATGACTCTCTGCAGATTATACCAGTCATTATACAGCTGAGTAAAGAAGAATTGTCAAGAATTTGACAAAAACATTGATTGAAATTCTGATACTTATTCTCTCGAATGATCATATATTACTTTCCATTCGCCCATGCAGAAATGGGTCAAAGGGCTTTTGTTTACTCTGCACCTTATGCATGGAATCAGCTGCAGAGAGACTGGAAACTGAGTTAATTTCTTTGAGTGCTTTTAAATCCAAATTAAGAGTTCTTGAGGCCGACTCCATAACTTGCACTTGTTTTCTTAATCTGCTTGTAAATGTTATTTTTACTAACTGTTTATTGTCGAACGTGTTTGTGTTTTAACTGTGTAATCTTGTAACTCTGTGTTGTATTTGCTGCTGCCTATCTTGGCCAGGAGGACTCCCTTGTAAAAAAGGTTCTTAATCTCAATGGGATTTTACCTGGTTAAATAAATGTTAAATTTAAAAAAAATAATCAAAATTTATAAATGATTTTATTGCTATTCCCTACAGCAAAATCATTTACACAAATTTCCAGAAGTGTGGACTCACTTAGGAGTTTCACTTATACTACGTATGATTCTCATAGAAAATGCAACAGGTCACACACTCTTTCACCTTTCTCTTTCATTTGTTTACTCCTCTTTTTTCTCTTCTGGCAAATCTCAGTGACACCAACTGCTGGTGTTCTGAAGTGTAAATGGGAAGGGTGTTATTTTTATGCTGAGCACAGACCCATCGTGTTGTAGATGAGATGTGAGATTTCCGCCTGCCAATTACTTCAGACTGCCGGGAGGTCAAGCATAGCAGCTGGGATTCACCAGCTCAGCCAACTCTGTGCTGATGACCCCTGGGACCGTCAGAGGACTTAGCTGAGCCTTAGACCTGAGGAGAAATGCTGTGAATTGCTGGACTGTGGTCTGGTTCATGTTAGATCTTAAGTAAATGCAGAATGTGGATGTGATGTATGCATATGAGAAATGTGAGTTTAGAAATATAGATATATGCATTTATGATTTTGCTCCCATCAGCAACAAAAAAGAAAATATGCTTTCAATCATGAAGGTCTAAAAATGTTAGTAAATGATGTATCAATGCATTTCAAACAAATACTGGCATCATAAATGGTCTCAGAGAAACATTTGCAATGCCACATGCATAGTCTAACTTGTCACACAACACCAGTTGTTTACTTCCTAGTTGCATCATGGGATAGGTTGACTGCATCAAATCTCACAAACAAAAGGTTAGTACAGTATGTTAACATTAAATAGTACACAAATTTGCACACATTGTCTTTAAGGTGTGTAGTATTGATATGTGTATACGCCACGAACACATCCACACTAGCATTTTAGCAAAGTTTCAGAAATAATCTCTGAGCATTTAACTGAAATCTGACATCACATGACCAGGGGGACTGAGGGGGCTGATTACCACTGGACATGGGAATTATTGCAAATAACTTGAATAACAGGTCGCCAATATAGTCGGTCAGAACAACAGCTGCTAACAGAGGCAACAAGGATAGAAACACCTGTTAATCAGTATTGATGTAAAGTTCATAGCTGTTGGACCAGGCTGACATCTTGTTTTCTCCCAGAAAGGGTCACATGACAGGGTTATGGGGCAGGGGCAGGGGTTAATCAGGAATGGATCATAATTACTCGTAAGACTCAAAGTGGTAGTGAGCTGTGTGCACCATCATTTTCAGAAGTCTCTTTTTGCCCATCAATATTAACACACAAGTCTCAAGTTCTGAAAAATAAAACAATGTCAGCATCAACTCCAAAAGTCTATGTTTTAGCTTGGTTAAAATACCTGAGCTGAGTAGATGCTAGGTATAAAGGTGTAAAGAATTATACATGAATAAAATGATATACGTTTGAACATGTATACTTAATATACACACATACATATACTTACACATATACAGTACATATACATATACACATATAAATATACATATACACATATATACATATACATATATACATATACATATACAGGTGTTGTTCTACCCTCTACCACACCATTCTTTCCTTTAGTTTCACTTTAAGTTTTGGACATGGTCAGATCCAACATATCCATTGAAGACAACACATCCAACTTTGCAGCTATCCCTGTCATCTTTAAATATTTAAGTATAAATGCAACATATAGAGCCTTTATAGCTCCCAACAGAACACAGATTTCAACACAAAGTTCACTTAGGTGTACAAGATTAACCAAATATTAAATGAAGTCTTTCTTATTTTGACAATTTGTAAAGGTAAAGGTAAAGGTAATAGTGTGGTACCTCAGCACCTTCTACTGATCAGCCATCAAAGTCAAGGCCAAGGGCTTTAGAATTATAGTAGAATATACTCTGAAAACATATATCAGCTACATTACATTCCGGAGATGCAGTTGGGAAGTGTATTAACCAGAATATGAAAAGACCCATGCAATATTCAGAATACTAAAGACAGCAGAGATGAATATGGGGTGTATTATGATACCGCTGGCGTTTCAGTCAAAAGGGTATGTCTATACTCTTTTCATTAAAGTGAGAAGGTCTGTTTACTACTGGAGATGAGGTGGGAAAAGAGTGCAGGTCAAAGCCAGACAGGGGCTTGTGAAGGTGAGAGTCAAGTGCCCTGCTGTGGCAAAACGAAAGCTCAGGCTTTCTAAAAGGGCGAGGCATACCCTTGGATTCAACCCTAGATGTATAGTGTTCACTCTCTGATTACGCTGCTTCCTTTTAGTGGCCTAAGGGCATATTCACACCAGTCATGTCAGCAGAACATCCAGCTCACTGTGCAGCATTTATTTCTGTACTTTAGTTCATTTTGACATATGAGAACAATGCCATTTGATGTTGCGCAACAGAATAAATTTCTGCCTGCCTAAAACTGTGGCACTTATTCTTCCGCCAAGGAAACTACAGTGCAATTATATAGGAAGGCATTTCTTAAAACTGCACTGTGCAACGTGGAGAAATTTACATGCATTATTCACTTTTCAATTTCCAGTGTGTGAACAGATCACAAACTGAGCAACTTCCCCAACTTTTTCCATGATAACAGCTTGTAGACTTCTATGTAGAGAACTTGGGTTGGATTTTTAATGAAACTTCTTATGCTTGCACCAGAGTTCCTCAGTACCTCCATTAAAAAGCACATGAGCATGTGTAAAGGTTACATATCACATCTTTAAATGTTAAGGTTAGAAGGTTATCTGTGCTCATTGGTTTGTTCTTAGATGACCAGATAAATTATAGATGATCTGCGCAATCATTTGCCCTAAAATGACAAAAATGACAATCTCCTTTGTCAGAATACTACCTTGGGAGCTATGGTTGAGCAGTAACCATGTTCAGTGCATGAAGTGTAACCAATAACAAAAAGGTGAACAGTATCTAGCTTAGTAGCAAGCCAGCAGACCTGGTTTATCACTCCCATTCATCTTGTCAAACCACTGGTTATACTGGGCTGTATGATAGATGATGTGACAGACACACAACAGGACTTACATCCTTCCATTAATCACCAGGCTGGTATTTACACACCAGCAGAGGTGTTAACAAAGGGAGGAAGGGGAATGTGAGTTAGGTAACGAGAGCATTTCAGAGTACTATTTTGCCTCTAAATGTGGCTCTCATGTGAATGTCGATGAATGTTAATTTGTAATTATTGAGTATTGTGGAGAGCATGGAGAGGCACACCTGCTCCATTTTGTTGAAAACATACAGTTATGCATGCACAATCTAACACACACACACCATCTGCCTCTTCCACTTGTGAAATCCCACTACAGACCGCAGGACCATTGGGAAATATAAATCTAAAGACAAAAAGTCTTGATATCTGCTCTACACACAGTACCAGTGAACCTCACAGCTCCTCACATCAATCATGAAGTTGTCATTAACTGTCAAGCATGTCTCAGTATAAATAGATCACCCCTTCACTGATATGGCATATCAATTACTAGACATCTGTTATTATTTATTAAATATTGCTGACTTTGACAAGAATATAAGCTACAATGAGATTCATTTAGTCATTGTTGTTTGACAGTTTCTCTTTGGTAGGCAAACAGCAGCTGTCTTTTAGGATTTTATCAATGGGTTCAAATATTTCCTGTGACCCCGAGGGCAGGTTAACATAAATGTCAGTGAGTGAATGTCACAGTGTGTGTAACATTGTTTACACTTATATTTCATTGGTCTGTGTGTAGCTTTAGAAGAAAATACTTTGTAGAGAACAGGAAGGGTCTCTTCCACGATGACATATCCCATGTCACAATGACATGTCCCAATCTGATGTGTAAAAAAAAAAATAATGTAGATGATATGATATGGCCTTCACAGTCACCACATCACAGCTCTTTTGAAAACCAGTGGAAGAGTTTGGAGCAATGTATTAATAATTTCCAAACTGTTGAAAAGTGTTACCTTGTGCCACTGTGCCACCCACCTGGACATAATCTGTGGTGACTTAAAACATATCTCCCTTTGATTCCCAGAAAAGTTGTTTTTCAGCCCATAACTACTGAGAAAAACATACACCACATTACACTACATTGTAAAACCAGCCACTGGTGATTGGACAAGCTGAGCCACAGGCCAAGCCTTCAGCCAGTTTGAGTTAAGCTGAGGCAGGCTAGTTCACACAGCTGCACTTTCTCCCAGCGATATCCTAAAGCAATTTAATGTCATTGCAAATCTTTGGTCTGAACTTGGCTTTGGATAGTGTCCTCGGACATTATTGTCAAAACACCAACTACTATAAGGGATATCGTTAGATGAATCGTGTTTGTTCGAGTGGACAGACTTGTAAAATCAATGCCAAGGTACACTAAGTCTGCCAGAACATCTTTCTAAGACGTTTTGTGCTCGTTTTTCCTTTAATTTGTCACTTGTATCTATCATCATATAATTAAATTCAATTAACTCTTTGTAATACTATTCTGATCTGGAGTTTAGTGTAGAAGATGATGGGGGTTGTGATTCTTAGAAAGTATCAGCTGCTAAATATTATATGAACTCATCCATACATACATACTGTACATATATACATTTTCTACCAATTATCAGAGTTTGGGTTGTGGAGGCAGCAACCTCAGCAGAGCAGTCTAGACCTTCCATCTAGGAACCATCTAAACCAGAAGGTCAAACCACCACAACTCTTGATGAACAGTGACTGTACTCTGACTTCTTCCTGGATGGTCAAACTCCTCATCCATGGCCACCAATTTCTGCCGCTTGAATCAGAATTGCTCTTTCGGTCACTACCCACAGTTTGTGACAATAGGTGAGAGTGAGAAAGTAATGTAATATACTGTCATTTTTTGTGTTTTCTTTAGCTGCTGGAATTCCTACCTTTGCATCATTAAGGTATATTGACTGCTGTCTCAAACTGGACATTCATTTGGGTAAACGGTGGCTAATTAGTAATTATAATGCTAGAGACAGACTATACCCATAACTATGTACTACCATTGTACATGCAGATGAAGACATCCCTGTGCAGGTATTTTCTTTTTACCTGCTTCTGTGCAATAACAAATTAGAAGAAACTTTTTTGTAGCCAGATCTGGCATCCTGCTGAAGTTAAACAGAACAAGGACTTTGAGGGCATTTAATCTGTATTCTCATAAGCAAGTCAAGGCTCAATAGTCGATCATGCTGTGACAAACATCTGGCTATGGACACTGGGTATTAAAGAAATGGGTAATTCACAACCTGGGGTTAATTAAAGGAGGTGACATTCAATCAACAATGCATGAGACAGACTCGTGTTAATAACTATGCTTTTTCTCCTAATCAGAGTTAAAGGTCTTTGAACACGTAACAACAATAAAGGGCAAAACAAATGATTGAATAGAAAGTGAGTGACTGTATTTCACACCTTTCTTGTGCTACTGATGGCTCTCAAGATAAAATGGTATCGGATGGGTGTCATCATTGCTTTATATAGGGTTTTGTGTTATTTCATCAACTATCATTACTGTTTTAGAGGTTCAATCACTGTTCAGGAGATGTCTACGGCTCTAATAAAGTGTAAATATTAAGGTACAAAATTGAAAAAAAGAAAAAGGTTAAATAGTTAGAAGAAGAGGCAGTCAAGCAGCCACTTGAAGAGAAGAGAAAGGTACCAGCATCTTTTCCTCTTCAGCATCAGTTTACAGTTTAAATGAGGGAAGAGGGAGCCACATGTTGATTAATTTAATGGAACTGCAAACATATCACTACAACATTAAATAAAAATCTTTTTATCAGTTTATTTCATTGCTATGGCTTAAAATCAATATGTCATACAATGTTAGAGAAAATCTGAGTTCCAAATCTCTATCTAAAATGAATCAACTGTTCCTTGGCCCAAGGCCTCCTTGGCCACAATGGTTCATATAAAAATCCTTTCATAATGTAATAGGGATAAACAAATGACCTCTGTGGCAAAGGAAAATGAAATTATTTCAATTTCATGACTTAAGAATAATCAGTTTTTTCCTCATACATCTTGAACAAAATATCAGGCAAATCCAACAGCAAAGAAAGTTCACACAGGAAGTTACAATCCAGACAAACAACATGAGGCTAAAATGACAGATTTACAACATGAAAGTGGTGAAGGGATCTAGATTCACAGAGATGCACCCTATTATACAGAAAAAAGAAAAAAAAAACTATCTGAGCAGAAATGTCTTCCTAAAATGCAACAAGACATTCCCTTTTATATTAGCATAGAAAATCATAGTTGATTTCACTGATAATATGGGTGCTAAGTGTTTCTTTTTCATCTTTCATCTTCAAGATAACCTGGCAGATAAAGTGACAAGAAGCAGCAACATGACATATGCCCCTTGTCAAATTCTTCTGCTGGCCTTATGCTAACTACACGATAAGTAAGACGTACTGCATTTAATTTTAAGCTCAGTGTCTTTCACACCCCCTTCCAAGTCTGTCATGAAGGAAATAAACTCCACACCACTGTAATAAAGTGGTATTTATGAATTTCAGAATATAACTGAAGTCAAAACATGGGTCCTTTTTACTTTTGAGTAGAAACAACAGGATCTGGATCTGGATCTGGTCTACAGATAATGAAATAAGTGTAGTTGAATGGTAAATCTGATCATACTACATACTCTTTATAATACTATTTACCACCTAATGCAATGTATTTTTTAAGTGAATATATTCTTCAGCTGTATGTGAAATGTTTGGTGCACAGTGGCGTAGTGGTTAGCTAAAAGGTTCCATGCTTTTCTGTGTTGACTTTGCCAGTTCTGTCCATGCTGCGTGGGTTTGGCACCATCACAAACAAGCAGAGGTGAATTTTTCTGTTAGAACTGATGAAGATCGTTTCCCAGAGCATCTTCATTGGCAGCTCACTGTTCCTAATGTGCTAAGTGCTAATGCTAGGTGGTGTGTGTGCTCATTGGGTAAAATGCAGGGACTGAATTTCCCTACGGCAGGGGTACCATAAGGGGGAGAAAAGTGATGACGAGTCTAAGGGCCCAGGACTGACATCAGCCCTAGAAAAGTAGTAGATTAATACATTTTTGTATGGTTTTCTTGTTTTGTTTACTTATCACCATAAAAGAATGTTTGCTTCACAAGGTACTAATAGGCATTTGCTTCATAGTGTTAGTTTTGATGTATTTTTGGTAGAAAAGAATAAAATCCAGCCAGAAATGTATTATTCTATACACTATTTATTATTATTATTATTATCATTTATTACCATTATTTTTTTTTATTACTGTACTCTACATAATCACCCATAGATAAAACAAAAACAGCCTACGTTACACACTGGATGCTGGTCAGTCTTGGTCATTATGTTATTTTCAGCACTATTTGGGACATAATATCAAGTGTATCATTGCATTCTACAGAACCAGGACCATGTATAGGTGACACTGTCATGACACAGAGGAGTGTGGAGGGAGAAATGAAGGACAGCACCACCAGCAGTATCATGGGGAAGAAGCATATGAGAGAAGAGGAAAAAGGTTGATAAAGTGATAAAGTTAAAGTTTACATCCAAAAAGTAAAATTATGTTTTATTTATATATCAATGAAAAAAAAATCTAATGCTGTTATCATGAAAAAATATTATTATGTGTAATGTAAAAGAAGGCTTGTGCATTTCTCGTCAATCTTGCACAAAATGTGAAATCTATTGTAAGCAAATCCCTGGCGGTCCCCCTGTCCAATGGTGATAATCTGATGGTTAATCTGATATCATGACCAAACAGTGTAACTGGCATGCTCTGTACTATAACTTCTCTCAAATGAGGCAACATTTAAGTTTCAGAAGGGATAAATTCATTTATTTAACTAAAATAAAGTTAGTGCACTTTTCCATAGTTTTTACCTACCAATTTTAAGTATGTCAAATACTATTTAAACTCCTAGTTTGTTTACAGCAGTGCATCACTTCACTTCGTGCTGAGCTGTGTATTTACATAAATCATTACTATATTTACCTTCCCCTGAGCTGGACAGCACAGATAAAGGCCTGACAAATGAAAGCGCTAAAATGTGAAAGACCTCAAATTATCATCACATGTAAAATGATGGAATGACAGTGTGGTGTGTTTTATGGACTCAGAGACACAGGGCTGCAGCAGAATTAATACAGAGGAATGAACAGCATTGGACACAAGTAAGTATAACTTTACATTATCTATTGTCCATTTAATGAAATTCAATGTTTTTAGGGGTTAATTTGTACATTTCAAGTAGAGGTTTACCTGCTCTTATATTCTTTGACCACAAGGTGGCAGCAGTTAGGGATTGAGTGATTACGCTGTCAGAACTTCGCAAAAGAAATAATTCTTCTTTTTCACTGTTGAACTGAATGGGAGATGCATGGATGACGGGAGTGTGAGATGAAATAGTAGAACAATATTCACATAATTTGTTGATGCGTGTGAACTTTTAAGAGGTTATCTGTCATTATTTTAACAAGTGTACATAATAGAGCCCGACCGATATGAGATTTTCAGGGCCGATGCCGATACCGATATTGGGGGGTAAAAAAAAAACGATATCCGATATATCGGCCAATATCCAATATAATGGCCGATAACCGATATATTAGCCAATATATGAAGTAAGAACATTGATATACAGGGGCGGCTGTGGCTCAGTTGGTACAACAGGTCGAACAATAACCG
>JAPQRQ010000002.1:23668894-23683288 GCA_037367365.1 Apogon talboti
AGATAGATAGATAGATAGATAGATAGATAGATAGATAGATAGATAGATAGATAGATAGATAGATAGATGGATAGATAATGGATTAGATTTTTATAGCGCTTTTCAAGGCACCCAAAGTGCTTTATATTATTGATCCATTATTCATTCACTCTCACATTCATAGATAGATAGATTCTCTTGCTCACCACCTGGTCACCCCTGACAACCAGCTGTTTCTGTTGCTGTTTCCAAAGGTCATTTAAGCAAAACCAGAGGCCAGATCGCAGCCACAAATAAGAAAGGGAAAAAACCACCAGTGCAGTAATAAACTAGCAGTGTTACTGGGGCGATAAATATCTGAGTAACAACATGCATATTAATTGGTCTTTTGTGCCAGTGCATTTCTGAGAATCACGCTAGTGCGCCGCAGAAGAGCAGTGCAGTGTGAAGTCGTTACTTAACTTGGCCAGGATCCCAAACTATCAACTGGGGAAAAGACAAAAACACTTGCAGCGAAGGCAAAAATAAACCACTCTTTGAACGCTGGATTGTAAGATTATGTTTATGCTATGCCATCCTCAATAACAAAGCGAAGACAGAGATCAGAGACTGGGTCCACATTAGTGCACACTTTAAGTTTGCATCTTTCCATGGCGTTGTTCTCATTTGGGCGCTACGCTGTATACACAATGGTGAAGAAAATAATTAAATGAGTTGCACCCGGGAATGAAATTTACCCCCCAGCTTGAGCAGCCAACAGGCCAAACAGGAGGGGGCTTTATGTCAAGAGCCACAGATAAAAATTCTCAGGTTCATCATTTGGGAAATGTGTTTAGTCTCTCAGGGAGAATATTTGTATTGTTTAATTCCCATGCAAATGTTTTTTGTTCTGATCTAGACTCTGACGCACATGCAGAAAATAAAATCAGTTCTTGGGATCAGGTTGATGACCGTGTTTTGCTTTGTGTGGTACAAACATAGCCAGGACCACAAAGCTAATTGCATTAGTAACTCTGGTTTCCTGTCACTGTGGCGTTCCAAAGGCTGTTTCAAAGTATACATAGTATTTCTTGGTTTAGCATCACACAAATCCCATTTATTCCATCTGACTGCATTTGTAAAAGTCTTTCTGCAGCCATGTAGAAAACAAATGACTGCAGTGTTTTCTGCAGATCCAACCAGGAAACAACTCCTGATTTTCTCAGGTTATAATCTTATCAGATTTAATTAATTAATTTATTTATTTTTTATCATTTTTCACTTTTCAACTGAAAAAAACAAACAAAAAACAAAACAAAACAACAAACAGCATTTTAAATGTACTTTAAATTCATGCGGTATAAATAACTACATTTTGCAGGTAAGGACAGTTTTAGAAAAATAGCCAGAGGCTGAAGCTGTACACAGAGGGAGAAGTGGTGGGCAGTGATGGCGCTTCTGCAGGGGAAAAGAGGAGATTAGTGAGGTAAACTGCAGGACTGAGGAGCAATCAGGAGTCCTTCTTGTGGTCTGTACTCGAAGTCTGCACATGTGAAAATTCAGAATGAACTAAATCTTTCAGTACAGTAAGTCTTCCACCTAGGAAATGGGAGAAATATTTGAAAACACACATATATTTGCTTAATATTTCAAAAGATTTTAATGGAGTTCTCTTTCTCTCTCTCTCTTCATTCTCCATCACCCCTGTCACTCACCTCTTTCTCAGGTCCTGTTCTGCTGTAGTTTTAACCTGACATGAATATACTGTATTTGTACTAGAAAGTGATCATGGACAATGATATTCCTCTTATATGCAGTTCGTCTACACAAATGATGCTTTGTATTTTCCACCAGTGCTTGTTTGTTTGGTTCTGCGCTCCTTACTTTGTTACTACAGTATCTCCCTTCCATTTATTGTCCCATAGCTATTAAGTATCGAGTGCGATTTGGATAAAGGAACCGACCATCTGTCTTCAGATAATATGTAGAAAATGAAAAAGAGTCTGATCAAGATTTAAGAAAAAAAAATTGTAATATATTTTGTGAGTGTGATGTAAGTCGGAGAATGAGACAGACAAGAACAGAGATGTACTGACGGATATGGAGCCAGAGATGATTGATGATCTATATTATTTCTCCTGCAGAGAAAAAATCAGCAGTGTTAAAAAGTCAATTTTGACAGTACATTTGAAGTATTTCTAATTCTAAATAAGACATGCTGCTTTTCACTGTCACAAAGGAACCTTGCCTCCTTTAAGTTAGATTTGAGCAATTTGTTTTGACAATATTTTCATTGTTACATAGATAAGATTCTGAGGATGCAGTCACTAATAATGATTATCACTGCTTGTGGCGCCTTCACTAACAAGCTGTCACAAACTGAACTGCTTTACTCTTTAACCATATATAGCTCTGTGAAGTGGAACTACCACATCAGCAAAGTGAACACAGCTCTTTAAGATTTCCCTAAATCAGCCTTGCACTGGCCCTGATGCTTGACTCACAAGGCAGTGCTTTTAATCTGTTTTGTGAAGTCTGGAATAAAACATAATGTTTTTTGTTTGGTGTGGTTTGATTTTCTGAATTGATCATAAGATAGAGAACCGTGCTCAGAAGATCAAACATATACTGTATGTGTTATATAAAGAGTAACAAGCAGACAGATGGGCAGAGAGGTTTGACAGCAGATAGTTGCACATACTATATCCCCTTTTCAACAATACAATTCACACAGTTTATAACACAGAATTTAAAACTGACTTCGGTGGGGAACAACTACAGAGGGTATCATGCTGTATACTGCTGTCCATTATGCAACAACACCACAGTAGCACTGAGAAAAAAAATCTTAGTGGCACAAAATGAAAGATGTCATGACCATTGTAGGCTGGTGGACAGAGGAGCTGACTTTACCACACTTGCTCCCGCCTAAAAGCTTGTCTGCACTGCAGAAAAAAATTTAATCTCATTTTGCACAGTGATGCAAATTTTCCATCATTATTATCACACAAACCTGTGGCAATGAAAAAGCGCAAAGAAAAAGAAAACGAAGCAAAACTCACTATTCATTCAGCTGGTTGACCCACGAGGGTAAATAGGAAAAAAAGGAACAAAATCAATTTCCTTAATAGCTAAAGGAAGTTAGCACGTGCTTTTGTATTCTATTGCAAAAGTGCACTTGATTAATGGGAGGACATACTGTAGTTAGGATGCCAGTGTGAGTTTGATTCCACAACAGCGGCCAGATTTGTGCTTGATGATGAATGTTGTAAATTGTCCTAAATTTTTCACAGTTATTGTCTCACACTGCTAAGGAATTAAAACTGATAACTATGTTTGACCAAAACAATGCTAGTGGGCTCTATGTATGTTGGTATTTTTTAACTATCTGTTCTCTGTAGAGGAAAAAGCACATACAGTCCAAAGCAGGTGGGCGATGCAGAGGAAAAACAGCAGCATCTGCATCTGATATATTGAAACCCTATGGCATGTTCATAAAACACTGTTCACATAAAACACATAGCAGCAGCACAGTATGTGCAATAATTAGTCTGACTCTGGTAACATCATTATGGTCACATTCAAAAAGCATCATCAAGTACAAATCAGGAACCATGTAAATATTTGTATGCCAGGCAGTGCAACTCTGACAATATATTCATCTTTAATTTGCTGTGAAGAATCCACTCTGAAAAACACCCCTTCCACTATGGATAGAGAATATTATTGTCTCAAAAGAAAGCAGCTAATGAGAGGAAAAAGTGCCAAAATCTCTCCTGTTACATATGATTTGTTGAAGTAAATAAGACAGAGAATTTATCTCAATCTGCTGTTGCTGTGTTTCTGTGGAGATTTGGGAGGGATCTGATGTTCTTTGATGTGTGCACTGTTCCCTCCCTGAAGCAGTGCAAACCAAAGATAAAACCTTTCCTTTTAATACAGGGCTTCACTTCAAAGGTGTGCAAGTGAAACGCTTTGACATACTGTCAGTGCTCACAGACGCATGTGTGTATCTAAGTGTGTGTGTTTCCTATGAAGAGTGAGTTTTTGTCTGACAAAATTTTAAAATATGCATTTCTTAAACAAGTGTTTAACAACATAAAATGCTCATGAGAGTGAATCCTCACAAAGCTCCATATGTATGAGTTTGTGTTAAATATGACAACCACAAACAGTAGATACAGACACACAAACTTTCTGCACCCGCACACTTTTCATAATGTGTGTATTCTTAAGTTTGCGTAGCTGTGACTAGAACTGATGACACACCTCCATTCATTCATTTTCTGAACTGCTCGGTCCTTGACAGGGTTGCAGGGGTCGGAGTCTGTCCCGGCTACCAAAGGGTGAAGGTGGGGCACTCCCTATGAATGCGTCGCTAGTGCATCGCAAGGCTGACACACAGACAAACAACAAGCCACTCTCACATTCACATCTGCTGGCGATTGTTTAGACTGCGCCTTAATGTCACACATACATCGGCATTTACATTATGTGCAAACATGCATTATGTACAGTGGCAAAAATTCAAAGCTTTGCAAACAAACTGAGAATTCAATAAAGTGGAAGAAGAAATGGGCTCCTGCTTTTCCATGTAGTTTCTGGGTTTTTTTAACTTTTGAATAAAGACAAAATGCCATAATTTTTATGCTAATATCTAATTAACGGTCACCACATTTATTTATGTGCCATAAAGTAAACACTGAAGTGCAGAGCAGATGAAAATGTGGATTCAATATGCAGCTAACATAGTCCAGACAAACACACACAGTGTCCCTGCAGATTGGGATTCTCTCTTGCATAAAGCCCTGCTAAATTCTGCTGTCAACACAACATATCTATGTACAAACATGAGCTGCAACTTGGACAAAAAGCACAGATTTACATCTCAGTTTTTGTTACAGTCATGCTAACTGTCGATGTCAGAGAATCGTTGAGAACACTGCACAGACAGGGTTTATATTCATCCACAGACTGTTCCAGAGATTGCAGCTTTGAGCCCACAGGTTTGTGAGTCTGCACACAACATGTCATGTGTGCATGAGTATACACAGCTCGAAAAACCCAGCAACCCAGCACCCCCTCTGGGTTACTACTTATAAGAGAGATTCTTCCCAACCCCCTCAAGCATGCACATGCACACGCATACAAAATGCACATTCATGCACATGGAGAGAGGTCCCATTGACATTGTGATTGTGTGGGGGTACATTCATTCTCTTCAGACAAAACTAATTTAAATTTTTAATGGATTCAGACTCTTTGAGGGAAAATAGAGTTTATAGCTATAGTGAGTGTTTGTAACCCTCCACCCTTCCTACTTCTAAATTTGTTTAACCCTAAGGGAAAGGAGCAGCCCAATATGAACATTTAATGTAACTGAACACACTAAATGTGGTATTAGGCAGAACATGTCATGTAAATAACACTCTACCGTGCATGAATGTAGTTTGAACCTAGTGTTCTCTCCAAAATGTTTTAACTTTGAGCAAAAATATCCCATTTATCCATACATATTTCTTTACATCCATACATTTACACATGTATACATCCAGCCATCTATCCAAGATTATAGTTTACTATAATAAAATTAGTCATTAGTCTGTCTGTCTGTCCCCATGATATGTATAATAATAATAATAATAACAATATTTCAACAATAGCAACAGTTATCAAAATGTCACAAAATTTGGCAAATGTTTCATTCGTTCAATCATTCATTTATTCATTTATTTGCACGTGAATACATGCATGTTCAAAATTCCAAATTCAGTATTTACACTTGAAAAGGAGTGGGAAGAAAAAAACTTATTTAATCCCACCCTCATTTCTCATCCTCAATAACTTAACCTAATGAGGTTATAAATACTCACTCCTGTCTTTAAACTTCAAACCAGGACAGTGAGCAATTAAGCCTATGCCAGATTATAATAAACTCACTCAGCAGTATTTACATTAATTAACCAAAATATGTGTGGAAAAATAGAAACAAAGTACATTCATGGTGGTGTTACCACGGGTAACAGTTAACCATTAACTTACATTATAATAATAATAATTACATACCAACAGTGGTAAGAAAACTATAATACCACTAATGGTAAAGAACAGCACATACCAGTAATCCACCAATGTTTACTTGGATGCAAAGATGAATTCAATCTTTTTTGTGGCCAGAGGTCAAGGGAACATGTTGCTGTGAACTACTTTCTTTCTATTTTCTCTATATTGTGAGTGCAGCATCTGAGGACCATCCTGAATGACTACTTTCATCCTTTTCTTTATATGTGCACTAGTGTTCAAAATTTTCATGGTAAATTCATGTAAATTTTTCTTGTGACTTCATAAAACATGTTTTTGTTTGGTAGAATCAGAGAACTGCATGGCCAAATTATAAAGCAACAGCAGTGGGAGAAATCCCTAAGACTTATTATTTGCAGCTCCAAGTGTATTATTTAATGTGAACTTTATGGTTAATGAAGCTAGAAATCTTTTGTCATTGTGTCTTACTTCTACACACACTGGGGACTCATATATGTGCAAAAGCAGTGAAAGCTGTTTAATAATAAGTGACCTTTAAGCAACAATCTGCATGTGAACAAAATGTACGAATAAACAACTATGACAGGCCAGCTAATTGTTTAGCGGAACATGTAAAGATCATCTAATGAAACATGTGGCATTACCAGTACACATTTTTTATTGATAAACTGCACCAAGTAGATTAGGGTCATCCTCTTCTAATATCCTCTCCTTCCTTATATTAGCTGATGGTTAAGACCTAGCTGATGTGTTTTGGGTTGATATATAAACAAAAACAATTACCATTGAGCTTGTCCGGAAATTCAACTCCTCTAACTGATAGTGGATTAAACAGCTGAGGGCCACTGCTGAGATGGAGCTCTTGTCTGGTTAATTAATGGTCTTCAGGTGATGTGGGTGGTCCGGCCTCCAGCAGGAGTGGAGTTCATTCTCTGGAGAAGGATCGGCCTGTAATGAAGGGCACTTCGACCACCTACCGGGAGACCACAGTCATGATTAAAAGTCACCAACAGTTTTCTTTGGATACAACAGAATCATCACAGATTAGTTGCTGAAACGTTGCATGTGACTGATTCAAGATGCTGTGCACCCACAGGCCGCATCAGCATCCAACCTTCGTATCTGGATTCAGGGGGGATTGTGAACAGCAGGAATGCAGCAAACGACGTGTTTGCTTATAATCTTTGTGGTGATGATAAAGTATCTTTGTGTGAGTGAGAGCAGCAGTGATAAATTGTGCTTGGCCCAGCGTATTTTCATTCAGTGACTGTCTCCAAGGTGAAAAGTCTGGATTCAGACAAATCCTGTGCTAATGGCCTGTCATTCCTCTTGGGAATATAGTAAACACTGGCTCTGTAAATTATATTTCACAGAGAATGTCTTTCAGATAAATATGCTGACAATACACAGCACAACAAATATTCGACATGAATAATGCACTTACTAATGAAAGGGGAAAGATTGAAATAAGACAATATTCATGCAAAAGCACATTGGGATATATGGATATCAAATATGATCTGAATGAGTAAACTGTAATCAGTTTTCAGAGTTTGCTGCAGTACTCAGAGGAATGCTCCATATAATTATGGCCGAAGCAGTTTCATCCAGCAGTGTTGTACAATCACAGCTGCTGATCTGTAGGTTTTTGTCCTTTTTTTCAGAGTACACAATGGGATTAATTCTGAATTTTGCCAGGGAACGAAGCCAAAAGGAGTCTGCACGAGTGTCAGTATCAGACCAAACTGTAATACTATACAGCCAGTTGTTCTGAAAGGATTACACAAGGAAATTATGCATTACTAGGCCTTCAATCCAGACGAGCATCCATCTGAAGGTGAAAAATGTCTTTAGCCTTACGCTCGCAAACTGTAAGCCTCTCCCTGTTGAACATGATGCTGTTTGATGAATAAAGCAAATCTTATGCACATAATACAAGGCTTGTGTCAGCTTCAGTTTGACATCTTTGTCACAGTCTGTAATTCAGTCATTGTCTGATTATGTTTTCATGCATTTGCCTCTGCCAACTAAATTAGAAGACGGATATGTTAATTTCACCCCAGTTTGCCTCCAAGTTTTTCCTTGTCCCTACTGGGCAGGTCTCTCGAAAACAGGCTGGTTGAATTTGGCTGAAACACGGATACAAAGGCCTTCTCCAGAGGATCAGCTAATCAGATATTGATGAATTTGTGTGCAGTGATTTTCTTAGCTTGTTAAACATACTGCAGGTTGCTGGAAAAAAATCCAAAATGCGTTTGAGCAGACAGGTGACAGTAAAGTTTAGGCTGTATATGATAAGGCTTGTTGGCCTGTGGAAGTGTTAGGGGATTTAGGGAGTTGGAAAGACTATATTCAGTTTAGTAATTGAAGAGCCAATGGTCCCTGTCCAAATATAACTTGACTATGCATCTAGAGATATTTGCTAAAGGCATTTGTTTAAAGTGAAACTGAAAATATTTCATATCTCAGTGGATGGTGAGGGATAAAATAATTCATTTCATTTTACTGCAGTTATTTTAAGACGTGTACCGCTTGCCATCTAGCATTCTAAACCAGCTCATTTCCATCGTCCATGTTGTATATTCATTTGTGATTTCTTACTGCTCTATTGCTGAGGTATACTTTTCTGCTCATATTTTAGCTCGGCAGTTAATTGCTTCATATATCTTTGTGGCAGTTTTAGGATCCAACAGAACAAGTGGTCGGTCTCTCTTTTGTTTGACATCTCACTGGACAAAGGTGTTGCTCTCAGCTAAAGGCTGTGCGCTCCCTCACACCTGGCTGGTGTGGCTGAGGCCAATAACTGCCTGCCTCCCTAGCTCATCAGTCTGGCAGACAGTAAATCAGCCCGGGCCCCTGCAGGAGCCCTGAAGCTGAGCTGCACGTCACAGTCACCACTTTATAGCTAATACCTTCCTGCAGGCTCGCCCCTCTGTGGCAGATTGGTTGCTTTGTGTACATAAGGATGCACATGAAGAACCTTGGGTATTTTCTCAAAATGACAATTTTTTTCACAGTGGCTTGCAAAAAAGTCCAAAACGTCATTTTGATCACTTATGATGCAGGAACAGATAACAAGCATACCTTCCATCCAGAGTGAGCGCTTTCAGCTTTTTTGAAAAGGCTGCATGATTACTTTGAATGCAGCTCCTCTGGTAGTCTTTTGTCAAAGCATCAAGGAGAAGCTGACACACATTTCTTGTGTTTCTGCTGGTGCTGGATTTCTGGATTTGTTATCAGTTTGTGCCAATGTGTGTGTATGTGTGTGTGTTTGTATGTGTGTGCATGTGCTAAGTGGATTGCTTTCTGAGCCGGATGCAGGAGTGTGGTATGACAAAAGCTTACAGCTTCAGACAGACAGATGTTCCTCTTCAGATAGCAATCTCAGCATAGAACATGGCTGCAAGAACAAAGCTGTCTCCTGTGATTATGCTCCCTCTACAGTCTGAACCTGGGGAATACTTTGTGCATGGTACAGTCGAGACCCAGCTGATTAGAGTCACAGAGAGTTAAATGATTAATACATTTATGACAGATTCTATTTTTATATTTATAGATATCATGGAGGCTGTTTGAAGTTGATAGAAAAGAGACTCAATAACTTATTTGCCTTGTTTTTGCTGTGAGTTTCAGAGCTCACTGAGATAAGAGAGTGTGGGGATATGACAGCTGGCACAGTGGAGGCTGTTTTTTTTCTTTTTTTTTTTTACCTCTTTTTTTTTCCACGAAGAAACTTCAGAGCCGCGTTTAATCTCCACCTTCGTACCTAAATCCTGCCCAGCAGCTGGGAGAGGAGGACCTGAGCAGGTGATCACCAAAAGCAGGGGCAAGGAAGCAACTGAAAACACACAGAAGAGGCAAAACACAGTGGTCCCAATTTAACACAAGTGACACAGACACACAGAGACAAAAGCACAGTGTTCAACCCTCATCATTCATTGACTGACAGCTTCAGGGCTTCTGTCAGGGAGGCTTTTTTCTTGATAACTTGAGGGGAAAAAGGTAAAGGCTTCAACATGTTTTCAGGCTCTAGGTGATGAGCCGGCTGCCACAAAGTGATGCATGGAGGAGGTAGCCTCAATGTGACTAACTGCCCAAGGTTTTGGCTCTCAGAGGAGCTGCAAGGCTAAGCTGTAATGGAACTGCAGCAAGAACAGAAAATCTCATTGAGGAAAGGAAACCGCACGGTATTTATCTGAGAATGTAGTCTGCGCCTAAAATCCATGGTATTCATCTCAGAATGTACTGCAGCTTTGATCAGTAAAAGTGTATGTTTTTCCCTTCTTAACAAGATATTTGATGAGATTATATTACTCCGTTTTACATTATTATTACATAAATGTATCATAAAATGTCATGATAGTTGAAACATAAAAATGTTCTCATTATTTGGTATAACTGCCTATATCATTAAAAAATCATTGGAGAAAAAGCATGGGAAAGCATAAAAGGAGGAATATGGATCATCTACAGTATTCCTAAGTGCTATTCGATATATGGTCAGATTCTGCTGTTATTGTAAAATCCACAGAATGAATGAGATGGAGCATCAGTATCTGACAGTGCAATGGATTTATCATTATAGCAGGTCTCTTAATGCTCATGGACAGTAACAGAGAACCTCCATGTTCTTCCAGCTGATCGGACTCACTTTTCCTGCTGTACAGTAACATGCATCATCTATCATACACAAGAACAGTAAACTGTTATTGAGTACCTTCATGACCCAGACATGTGATATTGAACTTTTATTCACTGAACTTCACATACTACACTGTACCACCAGAAGCCTAAACCCATATATCCCTATCCCATATCCCTGGAAGCGCTGGGTAAGGATCATGTTCCATTATTCAATAAACCAGTATCCTTAAAAATACAATGTAAAATATCAACATTAACATGTTGTATGTAAATTTGTAAATCCTACACAACTTAATCAGACTGTTTTTGACCCCTATTCCTCTATTCATTCTCATACTGCTTGGTAAAGTGTGACGTTTTCATTTTTAACGAGATAAACAGCATTTTGTTATGAAAAACATGTTCTTGTCACAACATGAAAAGCATTATAAGTGACTGAAACTACAACGTTTAATGTCATGTAAACATGTTGGTCAAACTTTATGTAATTGATAATATGTGCAGACCAACTATAAATGGTGATACCATACATTTTGGGTTTTTTTAGCTGAGTCTGCCAATGCATTGGATTTCTGCTGAATTTCAAATTATTATTCAAACAGGAAAATTACCAAGAATGCTGGATAAAAATTCAAAGGAGCAGCTCTATTTTTTGGTATTTGTCCAAGAATTGATTGATTTCATGTATTTCTTAAATGTTACAATTGCTAAATATTTTTGACTATGTTTAAGTACAGCACATTTAAATACAGCAGGGTGCCGCTGTGAGATGTTTTATAAAAACTGTGATTTGACACAATTATGAGATGCAGAGATGTAGCTCAGTAGTTTGTCATGAATTTAAATCAAGTATTTTGGTGCAGACAACATAAAATAGTCTGAGATGTGCAGTCCCAACTGGGACAGTACAGAGGAAAAGGGCAACTGTGATGTATTGATGCAGAATAGGGGCATGACCTGCTCTGCTGCCACTAATCAATGTTCACCTCAACCATCAACATTTCAAGCAGACCATACCCCCGGTGTGCCAATACGATCTGACAGCTTGTTCTTTGCATGTAGATGTCGAGCTAGCTGAAAATTGTCTCTGTGGACTTTCCTCTGTTCAAATGAGATGGGAGCTTCAGTGATCCAATGCAGGTGCTTTTAATGGTCTTGGTTTTATGGCATTACATAAAGCATGACATTAAAGGTATGTGACAAGAATGCTGAGATGGCCAAATGATGTAGTTCACAGCCCCTGTCGGCTCCTCCTCTTTCTCTACATCTCACTGACAATTTAGGGATTCTGCTGAATGCAGACCGAGCTGATTTGCATGTTACCCATCACCTCTCTTAGGACAGGGTTAAATGGTTTGTAACTAAACAACGTGTTTAAAAAAAGACAGCAATGCTGATGCAGGTTTTATTTTGAAGAGTATCAACAGAACTGTCTTTAGTTGCAAATCAGTGGAAACCAGGGGAAAAAATGGAAATGGATTCTTATAAAACATCACAGATGATCAAAGAAGCAAAGTGGAATAAAATCTGAATGAATTATTTCAGTGTAAAAGTGTTTTTCTTGAGCTTTTGTAATAAAACACCATCTACTACCTGATCAAGGGCACAGACAACCCATCTACCACCTGATGAGAAGAAATGTGTCCAATCTATTAAACCCAAACTGTTGTAATTACACCATCTGCCTGACTCTTAACCTACACCACGGCGACATAAAACCCAGTAAGGATTAGAAGTTATCCTGGAGCTTTAAAGGTAGTTCTCTTTCTTCACTTGTCCTAATGCTTGGGCTCTCACTACAAAGCGTTTCATGGTAGATGGAGAGCAGCACTCTTTGAATCATTAAGTCTTCTCAGTGCGTCAGCATGTGAGGATCTCTTCAGAGTTATCAGTGAGGATACATCATCTTGTTGAATTGAGAACAATTTCCTGAAATGGAAAGCAAAGTCCCCTCATTATTGTGTTGTGACGGTATCATACACCTCATTTACATAATTCTATCTACGTTGACTTGGTCTCCATTCCTTCTTTATCTCTACAGTTAAAAATGACCATTTTGTCAAAAGATACTGAACTGATTTCTGCACAATCTTTTTTACGTTTTTGTTAAGCATTTAAAAAAATAAAATAGAATAAAAATAAAGCTGTGAGTGTGCACATGGCAACTTCATGCACATATGGTACATACCTTCACCTTGTTTTTGTAAAATGCACATAATGCATGAGACAAAGTGTCAGTATGTGGCAGTGCAATGGATTTATCATTATAACAAGTCTCTTAATGCACATGGACAGTAACACAGAGCCTCCATGCTCTTCCAGCTGATTGGACTCAGTTTTCCTGCTGTACAGTCGCATGCATCATCTATCACGCACAAGAACAGCAAACTATTAACTTCATCCAGACATACGATATTAAACTTTTATTCACTGAACTTCACATACTACACAGTACCACTGGAAGCCTAATGTCATCCATGTCCAGAAGCTCTGAGTAAGGGTCATGTGGCATTATGCACCAAACAGTATCCTAAAAATACACAGTAAAATAACAACATCAAGGTGTTGTATGTAAATCTGTACATTTTACACAACTTAATCAGACCATTTTTGGCTCTTAATACGTAGTTCTACTTATGTTGGAATGCACATACATACAGTACATACCTTCAGGTCTGTCCAGTTGTTGGATGCTCCTTGCAGTAGTTAAATATGAATTCTTGTGTCCATTGTCTGGCACTAGAGATCAATCCCTGCTTATATATTGTAACATTGCATGGTGAAACAGCTGCTGTAATGGCAGAAACAGGTCAATGAATGGTGGATGTGCTATTAGTGTGGAGAATTTTGTTGAACATTTGTACATTGTACATTTGCACCACATTTGGTGTGAAAGCTCACGTAGGGAGTTCATTTTGGAGATTTTATAGGGGATTAATCTATTTCTTTTTTTATGAGTTATTAAGTGTGTTTATACCAGACAAACAAAATTTGAATATATTACTTATCCTTTATTCAACCAGGAAAGAGCAAAAAAAAACAAAAAAACGCAGCAGCATAATGAACCAGGTTACAGATAGTCTAACAACCAAGCGTACACAATGTGTATGCTTGGTGTTTACTGTCAGTGTACTGTATGTGTATTACACATACAGTACACTGACATATGAAATGTAAAATGGTTGGTGCAAATGCAGTTCCTTAAGTATTAAATCAACCTGGCAAAAACATCAACAGCCAGATGTTTAGTTTAATTTAGTTTAGTTTATTAGTTTATTATATCGCGGACAATCCCAATTAATTAACTGTATCAATAACAGTAAAAAGGGCAGCTTTAGCCAACATGGCTAGTATCCTGCTGTAGTCCCCGGCCTGATGACAATAGGCACCCTAAAAACACAATATGTTACAGCATATTAATTAAAAAGGAGAGAGTTAAGACAGCTAAGAGACAAGATAAATCAATAAAGATAAGAGAAAACAATGAAACATCAGTACAATCATACAGAGACAGCACACATAATCAAAACATACAAAAGCTGCACATACAATATAATCACACACAATACATCAGCAAACAATCACATTCAGGGATGCAGACAGACATCACGTATGGACAGACTGCTTCCATGGTCCTCAAAATCCCTTTAAAAATGTCCAATGAGAGCAGCTCATAATTGTGTAACTGATTCCAAGCAGAGAGAACAGCTTATTTAAAGACCTTGTAGACTTGATTAGTTTATGCACAAA
>JAPQRQ010000002.1:23683388-23701959 GCA_037367365.1 Apogon talboti
ATAATTGTGTAACTGATTCCAAGCAGAGAGAACAGCTTATTTAAAGACCTTGTAGACTTGATTAGTTTATGCACAAAGTGTAAAACAATATCCACATGGTTCTGTATGTTTTGTTAGAATACTTAATGATATACAGTATATAGTATATGTTTATACCCACTTCCTGTACTGTAATAAGAGCAGTGCCTCTACACTTTATTTTCAAGCAACTCAACCACAGTGTGTTTGTTAACAAGTTCGTCTTATACCACTTAAAAGCAATCTTACTGGTCCTTGGTTTACAACATAAAGCCTATTCATCCAGATTTCCTTCTTGTCTGTAGATTTTCAGTGCGGTCAACTTTTTAAAAGGTCTTCAGACTGTGTTTCTGTGACCCTCTCTGTGTAATAGCTTTCTCTGGATGACTAGCAGGCCAGATGGCCTCCAGCTCTTTAGCGGTTCAACCTGTTATGATGCAATGCTTTTACCACATTCCCTTGAGGCTTGACTTTTAAAGAGTTCAAGACAGTGCCCTTTGAAGTATGAAGTATTATGTTCTAGTTTATGTTACAGAGTTATAATTGGGTACTCAAAACTGCAGTACTGTCTGACATTTCTGTGAACTCGTGGTTCTGGGTAAAACCTAAAGGTTTCATGTGAGTACAGATGAGAAGGAGAGGATGTTGATTAGAGACAAAAAATATTTCGAACTAGTCCCATTTCATCTGTATATTAAAGAAAAAGCAATAAAGGTGCAGAGGAGTAATGGTGTTTATACAACTGATTATGTAATATGTAGCCCAACATCACAAAGATGTCTAACTTAATTATACTTTATTGATGACAACACTCAAACAAATGAGTAACCTTTCTGATCACTAAATATTGCTCCCTCCTTTCCAGTGGTGCTTTGTTGCATCCCACCGCAAATACTGCATGAATAATAGTAATCTTCTCAACACAGAGCAACTAAGTGGTGGTGAGGGGGTGTATTTTGGGCAGTGTTTGACATTATAAGAGAAAAGGGGAGAGTGCAGCGAAAGACATGATTAGTCACAGGTGTTCTGGTTGCTGACGCAAACTCCTTCTGCTGATCATGGGGTTTGTTCACGTAATGAAGGACACACTCCACAGCCGTCATGAGTGGGCTGTAAAAGACTATATGAGGCATTCAGGTGATTTAGTGAATTACAGCAAAAGTGCAGAAACATTAACTCTTATGCTTAGATACATTTCATAGAAGGTGACTGAGGACATTTCATTAGTGTTCACGCACATGCAAGCGATTCTCTGTATTTAACCACTTAACTGTAATCTCTGAGTTCAACCTTTAAGTGTAACAGAAGTCAACAAAATCTACTCAAAACAACTACGTAAAGCGCAAGTCACTCTTAAAAAAAATCAATAAAAGCCACAGCATGTCTCCAATAGTTTTTACTGGAGCCTTTTCAACTATTCAGGTGGAAAGAAAGACTATTTATTCATTTGATGGCTTTCCAAAGTACACTAAAAACTAGCTAAAACTCTTACAGTGCACATGCAGCAACTACACTATATACTGGTGAAAAAAAATTATCCTAGAGATAGGCATTTCTTCTGCAGGTTTAGGACAGTCCCGTCAAAAGGATATAGTAGAACTTGCAAAAATTATACATAGTAGTTGATTGTTTAACCCTAAAAGACCTAAACAGCTGCCAGCGACCAAAAAATCTACTGATATAAAATGTTTAATATCTTTATTAACACTCATTCTATCAATACATTAAAATATTTCAAGTAAAATGTAGTTTTCAGCCTTTCACCACTATCAGATCTGTTGTATTTGGTTGGTCAGAGGCTCAGCAGTGAACATGAGCATCTGCTGCAGCACTCATTCACCAGTAGTTTGACATGTGACAGTGGTCGCAGACACTAGTTTTTAAGTTCAATTAATAATATAGTTTGCTGAAAAACGTATTTTTTTTATTCAGTTTTATCTCTTCTGATATAATAACCTTTACATTTACTCTGAGCTTTTATGAAAATTCACATGATCAGTAAATTAAATACATAAAAATACCTGCTTTCCCCCCGAAAAAAAGAAAAAAAATGGGGATAATATTATAATAATTGGTGACAAAACACTCAAGAACAGTTATATGCAAAGAGAAGTTCATTTGGAAGTTGCCTCAAAAATAGTTTGGGGGCTTTAAGGGTTTAGGAGCATTGTTATTGTAGGTAACTTTTGCAGCTATATGAAAAAGTGCATATAATAGCTCTGAACAACCTGGAGGCGTTGTTATGCTGGACCAAAATCTTTAGCTGGAGGACACTGTAGTGGGTATTTTATGTCAAAAAAATTAAAAAATAAACTTGTGGATTTAAACACCAGAGAACAGTGTTTATGTTCCTTTTCAAACACAGAGTAAAGCTTTGATGGCATCAACTCAACATGCTTTGAATTTACACAGTTTGGTCTATTGGCACCGGCCTGTATTTTCACAGCAGGTATAGTAACCCATCAGTGTGAGTGGTTATAAACGGGATGCAACATAAATGTACTGTGACATCATCATCAATGTGACTGGTCGGCTCCTGCCAGTGCAGTCAGGAATGTGTGCACCTTTGCCTTATGCCACAGGGTTCCATAGTTTATCTGCTGTCAAACATGTCCCACAGAGTGACATAATGATATGCATATGTACTGACAGAGTAAATATTCGGCATCCACCTAACATTAATCTGCATAATTTCATGCCATGTTTAAGTGTCTAATCAGCTAGATTGGAGTTTCAGCAAAGGTGCCACTGAAAATGATACTTGATAGTACCTGGTATCCGTCCATCCCATCCTTTCAGTGAACCTCTTAGTCGCCGAAAAGGTTGCATGGGTGCCGGAGACTATCCTATCTACTTACGGCTGAAGGTGTTCACTCTGAATGTGTTGCCAGTTCATTGTAGGACTGATGTAGCTGGTGCCATGTAATGGAAACACAAAAAAAATCCAAGTAAAGTCAAGTTTAGCTGATACTGTCAATGCAGTTATTGTTATTGCTAAATTATGTCATTGTAACCATAGTAACATATATCATGTAACATTCATATTGAAGCCCTAACCAGGGCCTTTTCCTAATCTTAATCAAGTTCTATTTGTGCATAATCTAACTAGACTGTAACTGTGGTATTTTGTACACTGAAACATCATCTGTGTTTGGTCATTTGTCCTGACGTTCACATCTGTGATTTTATGCAGTTTCTCCTTTTGCCCGAAGGAGCAATAACCCCCTTTAGCAAATCTGCAAACACTCTATATGTGGTTTTGGGAGTCAGTGACAATATTCTGTGCCTATTACACTTTGAGGATGTGTTGTGTTTCCCATGTGTACTTGCATTGAAAGCATAGATCTGCTCTGATCTGTGTTTCTCTTTCTTTAATTCGGCCTTGGGGTTTAGAGACTCACCGCCTGGCATTTCATCTAATACCTGCATGAACCCAAGTTTACAGAGGCTGTCTTTCTTAAGAATGTGATGTTTCAGACAGCATAACAAATAGTCCTGCCAAAGATGCTTACACACTTTTTGTTTTGAATTTAAATATAAGAAGGATGAAATGGATTAAAGCTGCAGAATGTTGTCTCACAAGATTATTTTGTTTACAATTTAAAATATCTCTCAGGATACACTGAAAGCGGATGTGGGATCTGATATTTTTCTTGCACATCTACTATTTGAATATCTAGAGCTTAAACCTTAAGCTGTTTTGCTGTGTTGTGTTTTAACAAAAACAAGTGAAACACAAACTCCTGATTCCTGATGCCTGCAGGGGACACTGTCAAATAAAATATTAATGTACCCAAGTCTAACAGAGCCCTACTTTTATTTCTTGAAATCTTGTTCAGAAGTGGGTTAAAATCCAACATGTTACTGTTACTGTTCGATTTTATGTTTGTAAAGAACATTATGCTGACAAGCAGATTTATACCAATCCCTTGAAAGACTGTTCTCTGTTTATTTAGATCCCTGTTGGTTGTTGGCATATTTTTTTCAGTTTAATTCTGCTCTGTGTAAATACAAAACCAACCCTGATTGAGTGAAAAAGTAAGAACTAGGACACAAAATATAAGATAATGTTATTATGTTGTGAGTTGATCTCAAGTCCAGCCTTGGCTGAAAATTACCTCAGTAATTCAGATAATTCCAAAGACAAGTGAATATCAGGTGTCCCATGGCCGCAGCCAATTTTACCTTATCTCTGCGATGTGCAAGGCATTAGAAATTGGTTATCATCCAACAACCTCCCATCAGCACTGCCACAGACTGTCTCACACGCACAAGACCAAATCATTATTCTGTGAAAAGACTACATTAATTAGTTGCCCACCTTCCTATTCACTGCTCTCCTTTAGGCCCTCGTTCTCTCTGTATTCATTAAGTAATCCTGGATGATTGTCCTGGGGTGTAAACATCAAGCTTAAAAGTAAATCATCATAATGAGTTGGGTAAGGTCTATGCTGGGCCTCAGGGAAAAACATCAGTATACCCTCTGTAGGTTACTGGAGAGCATTATTTAGGTTAACGCTAAGTAGCAGATATTTAAAAGGCTAGTGATGGCAAGGTAAGTAGAGATAAACCCCAATTGGCTGTCATTTTCAGAGAGGCTTGTAGCGAAGACAGCTGTGGGTATCATCAGAATCATACTGTTGGGTAGAATAAAAATAATCAGAATAAAATGTAAAAAAAAATGTCATGCCAACTTTTCCAGTTGAGGGAATGCATGACATTTTCCTCCAACCAATAAATTTGGGTCCAGATGCTTAAGAAGTTTCTCATTTAGTTCTGAAGTCATAGACAAGTTGTGAAAGGCATTGCATGTCTTCTATAGTAGAGCATTCTTTGTACAGCTGAACAAATCAAATCTTGACTCTTCAGAACAGCTCACACACTAACTGCCACCGGGGAGGGGCCACAGGTGGTATTAGTCCATCAGTGTAATGATACTAATGAGATCTGATAGCACCACTGATGGCTAAAGTCCCCTCCAGCCTGCAGAGGATTTTCCCCAAGGACCACAATGACACAACTGGAAAAGCTCCTCACCTGACACCTGCAACTGTAAAGAGGATATTCTATTTTTATAACATGGAGGTTATAATAAGAAATAGATTTTAACATTCAATGAGCCAATGAGCAGATTTCTACCTGTTTACTACTGTAGACAGATATCAAAACAGACTCTAAACAGCTCACTTTCAGTTCTCATGTGTTGACTGCTTCTCTCTTACTAATTCCTTCCTTATTCAAACTCATTCAGTTTTCTGTTGCTTTTTTTTCACGATGGAGTGTTACGAAAACACGGTTTTGCTTACTCCTGTGTCCCCGTGAGTTCAAGGTTCGCTGCTCCATCAGGCATGAAAATCTAAAAAATATCCCAGAGTTTGATGTTTGCCTTATGTTTTTTCAAATCTCAAATTGCTTGTGTATATTTCAATTAGAGATTAGATTATCTGAAATGGATCTCAAAATGTAAAGATTTTGTAATTGCCTCACTGCCTAGTTCTATGACATCTGAAACTGCATATATGTATTATTTTATCACTTGTTCTCTTATTAATTTTACCCAGTGTCAACTGGTTTGTTACATAATATAGGCTATGATAGGCTGTTTTTCCTCCCCACATCTCAAAAACATGTTGAGGGAATTTCTCCAAATGTGGAAACAGCATTCACTTGCACTAAAAAGATGACCTAATCAGATTAGGGTCAAAGGTCAAAGTCACTGTGACCTCACAAGACATACTTGGGTAATAAGTTTTGTAATAACTTATGTTTCATGACATTGTCCCAAAATTAAATAAATGAATAATAAGATATTATATATATATATATATATATACTGTATGTATATGTAAAAATTCAGGTAGCATCTTAGAGGATGGTGTTTTAACCTATTGCATTAATGAACACAGTAAGTAGATAAACGGTGAAGTAAATAAGAAGCTGGTGTTTGTATAGATCTGTGAATGCTGACCTTAGTTAAATTTGTTCCAGTATTCATTTACATTAGCTTTACATTTTCCTTGATGCTTGTTGCTTCACTGTTACTTTTTGGGGGAGTCAAGCAAAATGGAAAAACAATCTCCTTTTCGTCCCTCAACTTCCTCCCGTTAGAACTTGTTGTGTGTTTGCACAGCTCCGAACTTAGTCCTTCTCATCTTTAATTTCTACGGACACACCTGTCAACCTCTCACTCCCACAGCAAGCGGGAACTGGCTGCTGAGAACAACACCTGGGGTTTTACTATCTTAATTGGCGAGTATTCCTTTTTTGAGAGTGAAGCACACCACAGCAGAGTGCAGAGTGAGAAAAGGACAACCCACAGCTTTCCATTAAAAGCTAAACCGAGTCAATTCCTTGTGAGAACATCTAAGGCAAGGCAATCAAACACACAACACATAAATCAATGTGTACATGTGTGGCCACACAGCCCTAGTATGAGCATGTGTGCAAAGGCAGATAGACATAGGCCACTGTACAGACTCAGAGCCTTGAATTAAATGAAACCATTTAACCTAATAAACAGCTGGACCACTGCGATATCACTAAGCCTGGACACTTCAGCAGGTTTATTACTGATATCCAAATTCCAATGACTTTCAATTTATTCAGTTCACATGGATTTGACAGTTCCATCGGTGAAATCCATGCGTTATCTTGCCAAAGAAAAACGCCAAAGCACCTGCTCTTAGACTTAGAAGGCATTAAGGATGCATATTGACAATACACGACCCTGAGCAATTACAGGCCTTATCTTCTTGCCTGACAAACAGTCTGCCTCATTATGAGCTTTTAGCTGACACCTTACCTCTGCTTTTCCCATTGAATCATCCCTGCTAATGCAGAAAATTAAATGGCTAAGAGGTTTGTTAAATATATCTGAATTGTTTAATAGTCCTTTTGAGGCTTCCATTAGTGAGTGGAGGAAGTGAATGTCTACTGAAGAAAGGACAGAGCAGGTGGAGAGAAGAAGGTAATGCTTCTGACAGAAAGCACAATGCATGCGGCATGAAAGTTTTTCAGGTATCTGACAGCAATAAAGGGGACTCTTACCATCCTGACTGTGTAGAAAAACATCAGTGATAGACATTACATTTTGGTATTTGTCATTGCTTTCAATGTGTGATGGAATGGTCCAGGGGCTTGTTTTCAGCAGCAAGTCAACATGTGTTGCCGGCTGTTAAAGAATACGCAGCATGACTCGAGAAAAAGAAGCACAGAAAGAATGAATCTCATAGAATACAAAGAGGAATGAGGTGTCATTAGGTATACTGGTGGAATTCACAAGTATAGGCAAGTGTTTGATGATACGTCACTTAAGATGTGAAATATGTACCAACTAGTACTGATGCGAAAATAATGAATTTGAGTATGCCATGACCCACAAGCAGGTCATATTTTCTCTCATCTGCAGTCATGGGTCCATAATGATGTACTCCTGACTTTGTCTTCAGAGTCTCCCCAACACAGTGTGGTTTTAAGTGAAATGTCTAACAGTTATCGGATGAGCTGCCACAACATTTACATAATATAAACATTTATGCCTCCCACAGGATAACCTGTCCACATAAATTGTAATATCTGCATGCTAGCGTTCAGCTGATCCTGTGATCTCACTTTTAAGTTGGAAGATGTTTTTAAAATGTCACATTAGCGTTGAGGAGTCGCTGTCCATGGTACTGAAACTCGTCAGGCCTCACAGTGCTGGATGTGAACCCAGTCCTCTTATCACTAGGATTAGTGTGAATAACGACAACAATAATGATGAAGATGGTAGTCAAACATAGAAGTATGTAATGTAGGAATGTAACTAAGTGTATTTAATAATGTTGTAGTCCTTGAGATCAGTCTTGGTCCCATCTCAGTCTTAACTGCATTTTTTCCCTGTCTAGTCTCAGTCTCAAACTTGTGATTTTATACTGTTGCCCATAAAATTGGAATGATTTTGTTTTCAGGTACATTCATATTTTTATTTATATTTACAGACATCAGTTCTCATTTTTGATCAGGTACAATGATTACATACTGAGTCCCAGAAACACCTTATCTAACATGAATTAATCACAGTCACAATCATTTCATGACAAGAGGTAAAAATATTTTATTCCAGCTTTATGGGCAACAGTGTATTAAAATTGGTTAAGGCTCCATCTACAGGGATATCACTAAATGGCTTGTGCACTGTATGATTTATTTGTTCACATCATCACAGTGATTTGAAAAGAGACATTTTTTAAACTTTTCTTTTAGATGTAAACTTACACACCTATTATCTCCCATTCTCATTGAGGTAGGTTAAGAGAGTAACAAAGATACCTATCAGTTATATTTATAACATACTCTGATCGGAGTGATATTTGTCTTCCATAATGTCCTTTCTGTGCATCTGGTCTATTCTTGACTTGGTGTCAGCCCTCTAAAGTCTTGGTCTTGTCTCGGCCTCGTTACACTATGATCTCGGTCATGCTTTGGTCTTGCTTTCCATTGTCTTGACTAAAACATAATATATACTGAAATACTATCCGTAAATTACTGCATATATTAAATGAGAACAAATGTCCCTGATTTTTATTTCTCTACTTTTAGTCACTGGTTGCTTTTTAGACTTATATAGAATTGTCTAAAATAAAATAAACTTAAAATGAAGGTGCATTATAGTAGATTAAAGAGCCAAATGGTATCCTCAGTAAATAAAACAAGTTGTGTTACCAGCTGAAACATTAAGATGAACATGTTAATGCATCAATTATTTATAACCCATAAATGTGTATTATTATGAAGGGGGTCGTTCTTTGCTTGTATTTTGGTAGTTGGAGTGGATTTTGAAGCTAACAGTTCTTCAGTTTGTTTAAGTAAGGTTGGAATGCAGAGCTTTAACCTGTAACAGTGAATTTTTACACTGTATTACTGTTGCTTTACTTAAGTAAAAGAGTTCTTCCTCCACCACTGATATACACTCTTTCATCTGTTTCTTTATCTTCACTTATTTTCTTTTTCTGTTTAAGCGTTGACATTCCTCACCACATGGGCTAATGAGCCCCAATTACTGATGATGGCAAATTGTACCTGCCGTGAGACATCTTATGATGTTGCCATGGCAACACAGCAGGCGCCAGCCCAGTGGGTGTACTGTTGATGTATGGATATTGTGTACTGTATGCTACCCATGAATTAAATATGACAAAGCTTCCGATTTAGATAATGGTACGGTATGCTTCTCGTCACGGGTAGTTTTTCTTTTTTTTTTTTTAAATTCAGTATAATTTTTTTTAAATACACAACAGCACATCTAGTTTGAGGGTTAGAGTTGGCAGCAGTGTATGTTGTGACCATCAGGTGTGTATAATATGATCAAACCTCTCAAAGAGCACGAAGTTAAAATGTGTTTACCACGGGCACAAAAATAACCCCAGCAGAGAGAGCAGAGATAGAAAGGTGAAGACAGACACTGTTTGCACAGGACAAATAAGCAGTTCTGTTATACCCGTGTCCATGAGGAGGGGACGAGCTGAGAGGGGGTGCAGCGAAAAATCTGTGACAAAACACTCTGGGTAGGATGAACAAACACTCAAGATCTGTTTACTCATCAAATGATTGACAGGAGGCAGAAAGGGTCATGGATTAACGTAAAAGTAGATGAGAAAGATGAGAAGACAAAACTGAGTAAGAAGTATTACTTGTGTTGTTACATATTTATCTGATATTCAGATTTCAATAAAGTAGTAGCTGAATTGTAAAGACAGTCACCAATCAGCTGAGTAAACCTCAAACTAATTTGACAAGGAATTAGGCATTAGTTGACATTATTTCTGGAAAAAAAATAACAAAATTATGTAGCATATGCTGCTTTGGGGATTATGTGAAATATGCAAACAAGTTAATAACAAAGACTCACTTAAAAGTTCATTTTGTAACCTTTAGTGAATGTAGATAAGGGAATAATGGCTCTGGTCCACACTGAAACATGTATATAATCTGAGTTTATTCAGATTAATCAGTATCAGAAGTAACTGGTGTCAATAGAGGCCGATGGCTATATTAGTCTTCTAAACTAGAGGGAAATAATAGCTCAAAAAGATAAAAACCTTAAAATAATAAAAACCCTGATTTTTTTTTTTTACAATTTGACAATCTGTCATATTTATTCAGGTACTTGACATAGATGTTCAGTTCAGTAATTTTATGGTTTTTGACATAGCGAAAGATAGTTAATTTCACAGGCACAATGTGTTAAGTTTTTTGGGGGGTGGTGTAGGGATGATATAAGATGATTAACATTAGAAGCATATTAGGTTATTTTTTAAACTAATATCTAAAAAGTGAAGTTACATAAGGTTGGGTTAAAGTTCAACTCACTTTATTATCCCCGCAGGGAAGTCGATCTCTGCATTTTTCCCGTCCTAATGCATACAGTGCCTAGATTAGCATAACACTTAGTTCATTAGGAGCTGCCATTGAAGTCACTTGGGGATCAAATCCAGATCTTCATCAGTACTTTGATAGGGTACTGACAGGAGAATTAATCTAGTTACATCTGTGGTGAGAACGGCAAGGCAGAAGAGAGGACGGACAGGTTTTCTCTTCCTTACTGGGTTTTTTTATTTGTTAGCCGAGAGTAGCAGTTACACCAAACAGAACAGACTGGAGAATGGAGCGCCGGTGCTAACACGTAGCAATCGGTCAGCTACGACGCACATGCTACCTGAACACACACTAGCAACAACAACAAGCGCTTCCTCATTCACATTCACTTCCTTAAACACACTGCATTCTGGGTAACACTCTTAAAGGGGAACAGTCTATTTTAAACATAACGGCTCCCAGTCGCTACATTACCCCCACCAGCGTGTCACCTGTCCTGGCGACTACAATCATCACATAATCCAGATAGCGACGGGGAGGCAACCTCTGCCACTGCCCAGTCCTTCTTCGCACAGGCCTCTCCCCCCCTCCGCTCACCTCAAAAACTGCGGCACCGGGTGAGCTGGTGGAGGAGAAAGATGGTACACTGGGCGAGCTGGGGACATTGTCAGTTTCTTCTGGTTCTGCATGGGGCCGATAGGGTGCCAGACAGTCTTGATGCAGCACCACTACCCGCCCTGGGGCAGACATCCTCACCCGGTACACCACATCGGAGAGCTGCTCCAGCACCTCGCAGGGGCCCACCCACTTGCTAGTCAGTTTAGGTGAAACACCTTTCTTTCGGGTAGGGTTGAAGACCCACACCTTTTCTCCAGGCAAGAAGGGGTGGCCCCGGCAGTGGACATCATACGCCCGTTTCTGTTTCACCCCCGCCTGATCCTGGTGCCGTCGGGCAAAGTTATGCGCCTCTGCCAGCCGCTGCCGGAGGCTGTGCAGGTACTCCATGCCAGGCTCTCCAGGAGGATCGGTGCCAGGGGGGCGGCCAAAGGCTAGGTCCACGGGAGTTCGCAGCTCTCTCCTGAACATAAGAGCAGCTGGTGCACCCAGTGCTCTCTTGCACTGCTGATCGATACGCCATCAGGATCAGGGGCAGATGATGGTCCCAATTACGTTGATGTCGCCCAACCACGATGGCCAACTGTGTGGACAGTGTCCGGTTGAACCGTTCACCGGTCTGTCGCTCTGGGGGTGAAGGGGTGTCGTCCCTGTCTTCACCACCCCCATGCGCTTACACACCTCTGCAAACACCTGTGCCTCAAAGTTCCGCCCCTGATCACTTTGCAACTCCTCAGGCACACCGAATCGGCAGAACATTTCACACACCAGTCTCTCAGCCGTTGTCGTGGCACTCTGGTCAGGAACCGCATACGCCTCCGGCCACTTAGTAAAATAGTCCATGGCCATGAGAACGTAGCGGTTCCCATCATCGGTGAGGGGAAAGGGACCAAGGATGTCCACGCCCACGTACTCCATGGGGGCCCCCACCTGATAACGTTGTAGTGGAGCATGGGAATGCTGGGTGGGGCCCTTCTGGGCCGTGCAGACGTCACCATAATGCACGAACAGTTCAGTGTCCTGCCTGCAACCCCTGTCGCAGTCTGTTCAAAGTATTTGACACCCCAAAGTGCCCTGCCCCCACCAAGCCATGGACAGCTTGCAACACTTGCTGGCGCTGGTCCTTGGGCACCAGCAACTGCATAACCACCCCTCCTCGGCCTGGTGCCTGCCAGACACGATAGAGCAGTCCATCCTGCCGGGCTAGTGTGGCCCACTGGGAGTAATAGGCCTTGGCTTCCACTGACAGCGCTGAGACAGCCTGCCAGGAGGGGCGTGCTGCTGCATCGACCCACTGCCCCACCCTGGAAAGAATGGGGTCGGCTTCCTGCGTAGATTGCCACTCCTGCTGCTCCACCGCGAGTAACCCCTTCTCTGCCTCTGTGACCCGTTGTGCCGCAGCCACTGGGAGGGTCAGCTGCTCTCGTTCTTCTTGCCGCCAACAGTGTCTGCACTCCATTGCCTCACAGGGCTGTCGAGAGAGAGCATCGGTGTTACAGTGAAGCTGCCCTGCTCGATGCTGGACCTCAAAGTTGTAATTCTGCAGGGCCTCAATCCATCTGGCCAGTTGCCCTTCTGGTTCACGGAAGGTGAGCAGCCATGTCAGGGAGGCATGATCTGTCCGCAGGAGGAAGGACCGGCCATAGAGGTAGGGTCGAAAGTGGTGAAGTACCGTGACAACTGCCAACAGCTCGCGCCGGGTAACACAATAGTTGCGCTCAGCATGATGAAGAGCATGGCTGTAGTAAGCCACCACTCTTTCTCCCCCGTCCCTCTCCTGCGAGAGGACAGCCCCCAGTTCTGTGTCACTAGCGTCTGTGTCAATGATGAAGCAGCACCCTGGGTCAGGGAGTGCCAAGATGGGGGCGGTGGTCAGAGCTTCACGTAGTTCTCGTCCCACTCTCGTCCCACTCAAACTCCCGCCCCTTGTCAGTGAGGCAGTGTAGTGGGATGGTGATGGATGCGAAGTCGCGCACAAAACGTCGGTAGTAGGAGGCAAGCCCCAGGAAGCTGCGCACCTTTCCGACACTTCTGGGAACCCGCCAGCTTTGGACAGCCTCGACTTTCGCTGGGTCGGTGGCAACACCGTCGGGCCCCGACACATGTCCAAGGAACTTGGTCTCACGTTGCAGGAGGTGGCACTTCTTGGGGTGTAGGCATAGGCCTGGTTCATGAATGGCACTGAAGACCTGGCGTAGGTTTGCAAGCGCCTGCTCGAAGTCAGTGGCATGGACCAGCAAGTCGTCGAGGTAGACCACACACTGGCTACGGGGGATGTGAGCCAACACCCTCTCCATTAGCCTCTCAAACGTGGCAGGAGCGTTGCAGAGACCGAATGGCATCACTCAGAACTGCCAGAGTCCCTGACCGATGGTGAAAACTGTTTTGAGGCAGTCCTCTGGTGCCATCTCCACCTGCCAGTACCCGCTTCTCAGGTTAAGGGAGCTGAACCATCGTGACCCCGCGATATTGTCCAGGGCATCGTCAATGCGAGGAAGGGGGTAAGAGTCTTTACAGGTCACTGCGTTCAGACACCGATAATCCACACAGAACCTCCATGTGCCATCTTTCTTCTGCACCAGGATGGCAGGGAAGGCCCAAGGGCTGTTGGATGGCTCGATCACCCCCGCTGCAGCCATTGCCTGGACCATCCGCTCAGCAGCCTCCCGTTTGGCCAGCGGAAGTCGATAGGGGTGTAGCCGAATGGGCACAGCAGTACTTGTGTCAATAGCATGCTGTACCAACTCAGTCCGAGTGCACTCCTCATCTCTGGCGGCAAAAATGTCCAGGAACTCCTGGAGCAGGTCCCTCAGCTGCATACTCTGCTGTGGGTCCAGCTGCTCACTGCTCTGCTGTGCTGTGGAAGTTCTTTGACTGCTTGGGCTGTCTCGGGGGTGGGCAGCGGACAGTCCATTGAAGGGCCCTCCACCGGAGCGGGAGTCGATACAGGGACAGAACCGGGGTATTGCTCATGCTGCGTTGGAGCCTGATGCTGCTGCTGGGCCGCTATCGCTGAGCTGCCGCTGCCCCCAGACCACTGCTGCCGGTCCGCTGCTTGGTTGCGGGTACGTCTCACCCTCTTTCCTTCCCATCGGCGTTGAAGAGGCAGGGTCTCTGTCCTGATATGGATGACCCTCTTTGCCACATCCACCACGGCTTCCCAACGTTCCAGCAGGTCGAGGCCGATAATGCAGGAGTCCCGAATATCAGCCAACCAGAACTCCTGTTCTGTCTCAGTTCCCCCAGCCCGCGCCAGCAGGTTTTGTTTTCCCAGCATTCTTGAGAGTTCCCCCATCACAGTCTGGATCTGGCTGGAGGTGGGTGCCCACCCAGGCAACTGTCCATCATTAGTTTCTGGTAACACCCCTGGTCGCACAAGGGAAATAACGGACCCTGAGTCTATCAGGGCTCTGCAGGCATGTCCATTGAGGTGACAGCAGGTATAGACCATGGGTGTGGCCCAACCTGACAATCTGGTTAATGGTCTCAGTGGGGGATTCAGCTGGCTGGCTGGTGGGCACATTCCCCACGGTGCCCCCCAGCTCTAGTTTTCCGGATGGTGGGGAATGAAACGCCGGGGTGCAGGGGCGGGGCAGTCACGAGTAAAGTGTCCCAGTTCTCCACAGCAGTGACAGCCACTTGAGGGTTGACGTGCCCGTAGCCTCCTTGGAGTTGGCCATTGACCTGCTGGAGCTGGGGAGTGTTGGATCTGGCAAACGGTCCCCTCCTCCTCATCATCACTGATCTCCGCTTGTCGTACCTGGGGCCTCATCTGACAGCGGGGTGATAGCACAGTCTCAACCCGCTCTGCTTCCTCCAGCGCGGCTTGGAGAGTTGCGGGTGCTCTGAGGTGCTCTTTCAGCTTCTCAGGTGTGAGCCCACGGATGAAGGCGCTCAGGGCTAGCTCATCACGTGCTGATGGATCGAAGGTGGGGTAGCCCTGCTTGGTGTAGTAACGCACATCTGCAGCGTACGCACCTAATGCTTCGCCTTCTGCACGGTGTCTATGAGCCAACTGGTCTCTCATCTGGTCTGTTGAGGTGCAGTTTCCAAAGCGTCGTTTTAGAGCCATAGTCAGAGTGAAATAGTCACTTAGCTCTTCCGGCGCCACGACCATTAGCACCTGCAGTGCTTTTCCTTCTAAAGCCAAGACAATGTGGGTGGCCGTCTCTGCTGCATCCCATCCGTTCATTAACTCTGCCGTCTTGACCTGAGCGAGATAGGGTTCCAATGGTGTGATGCCTGCATACCGTGGAAGCTTATAGGTGCTCTGTGGCAGGGATGTGGAAGCAGCGCCCCTCATCTCAGATGACAAGCCATGCACAGCTGATGAGCTCTCTGTTCTGCAGCGAGGAATGGCACCTCCCGTTGCGGTCTCCATGCGCGACGCGGCCGGTGAGCTCTCAGAGCGGCGGGCGGAGATGGTGGTTCTCTTCGCAGGTGCAGGACGACAAGGAGTGCTGGTGCCATCCTGGAGAGGCAAGTGGGCTCCGCCGAGGGTATGCTCTTTAAGTCCCCACTGCTCGTCGAGAAGTGCGAGGAGTTCTGTAATCATTCTGTGTTCCCGTTCCATCTCCTCTGGGGTGGGTATGTTAGCTTGGCTTAGCATCCCACTTCAGACACCAATGTGGCGAGAACGGCAAGGCAGAAGAGAGGACGGACAGGTTTTCTCTTCCTTACTGGGTTTTTTTATTTGTTAGCCGAGATTGGCAGTTACACCAAACAGAACAGACTGGAGAATGGAGCACCGGTGCTAACACGTAGCAATCGGTCAGCTACGACGCACATGCTACCTGAACACACACTAGCAACAACAACAAGCGCCTCCTCATTCACATTCACTTCCTTAAACACACTGCATTCTGGGTAACACTCTTAAAGGGGAACAGTCCGTTTTAAACATAACAGCCCCTAGTCGCTACACACCATTTTTGCTAGCAGGGGAAATGGGAGGATCAAGAAGAAACTCACGTGGCGCTCAGAGAAAAGGCAAACTTACCAAAGATAGGCCCTGGTGGGACTGGCCCGACTAGCTATGAGGGGCAAGTGTTAAAATAGCAGACCACTGTCTGTCCAATACAACCCAGTATGAGCCGCTATGGTCAAATGGGTCAGATTTACCTATACACCATTTCTAGAGCACACAAATGCCATTGTATTAAATCATTCCATTCCCTAAAGAATATCAAGTCAAGAGTTGTATACTCACCATGTGTGTAAAGCAGGGGTCACCAACACGGTGCCCGTGGGCACCAGGTCGCCCGACGGGACTACGTCAGTCGCCCGCAGACGTGTTCTGAAAATCAAACTAGTCCAAGTGTCTCCATCAGGTTGCTCGCGACCTACTGGTGGCTCCACGGGTCAATAATATAATAACATGTTGATTCGTCACTTGGTAGAACAGGTCTAAATTTCCACCCAATCAAAA
Source organism: Apogon talboti (assembly GCA_037367365.1). Lineage (NCBI taxonomy): Eukaryota > Metazoa > Chordata > Actinopteri > Kurtiformes > Apogonidae > Apogon > Apogon talboti. The sequence continues at coordinate 23,699,806 of JAPQRQ010000002.1, forward strand.
TTACAAGTGTCCTGCCCCCTTCCCGAGATGAAACGTCAACTAGCTGTCAATCAATGATATTTAATGATATATTATATATATTATATTAATGATATTTAATACCACAACTGGTCAGTTAGACCTGTTGGCAGCTGTAGTTTTAATCTGTAATTGGATTTTCTGTACTCCAAAATATTGTTACTATCACAGTCTTTAAATCCTCAAATGAAAGTACTTTCAGATGATTATACACTGATGAAAACATAATTCCGTATTTTATTTCCATTTCTACCATTACATTTCTTGAAATCTTCCTAAATCTTAACATGCACACACACAAGTTGATATTTTGTGGATTTTTTTTTTCTTAAGTAACTGTTCTATTTTTCTTTTAGTTCTAAAATTTGGGAATAACAGATCAAATATTTAATAACTATTTGTTTTTTACTATTATTTTGTACATTTAAAAGTATTTGCTGCCACTGCAAACTGTCAGCTCCCTACTTTCTATTAGACATTTCTCCTAAGCAACAAAAAAAGCCTTGTGCAAAGATAGTTTGTCTAACAGCTGTCTATCCTTCATTGAGACAGGATGAGAAATGGGACTTTCACAACTTTCACAAGTTATCAGTTCAACTCTTCCAGGAATTTGTGAGCATTTGTAACCTAGAATAATGAAACTGAGTCATTTAACAGATTCCATTTCATTATAACACTAGTGATGTTTTTCATTATGTAAAAGCAACAACTGTGAGAAAAGAAGTTATAAAAAATCATCATAATTATTATAATGACAACCTGGCAAGTTTAAAACTAGAATTTAGACTGTGAAATCAGCATGTTACTGGTATTGACACTTCCAGTAGGGCATGATTTCCATATGATGCAATCAAGCTTCACATTTCCCAGCCTCTCTGTGACACAACATTGAAGAAATAGTTCAGCAGAAGTGTTGTATAATGTGTGCCAGTGAGTTTCTCAATGATAGGATGCAACTGGAAGAATAATTGTAATGAGATAAATGTCAATATTATCTCAAAAATAATTATCCCACACCTCAGCATGATAATTAATAGTCAAATTATTATCAGGTCAAAAAGAGGTGTTTACACAGTCCTCACTGCTGGTTCATTAAATACCTTCATTAGCATGGATGTCAAATTAGCGTAAAGTTGGGAAGATCTACTAAACAAACCACAAAACTACTACTAAAACTAAATTAATCCAATTCATCTCTTTCCATTCTGCTGAGCCTGGTTAGTGAGTATGACTGATGTGAGAAGTGTTAATTGTTGCTTCCCCTATGTGCAGTATTTCCACACATTATTTCTACTATCTGTAGATCTCCACGTTGTATAAGTGCTCCTCTGACACTTGCAGCTAAAAAAAAAAAAAGCACCAGTATCTCATTACAAACAGATCAGCTCTGGTGTCCACACAGTTAGTGAGTTTCTGTTTTGTGCAAGCTAATGAAACATTTACTCTTACTATTCCAGAAACAGCAATGGGTTTTTTTGGTGTTAATTAATATCCTCCTACTTTTATGTCAGACCTGATTATTATCTTGGTTTTGAAATTTGATGAGTAAAAAAAATCCTCCTGGGTTAGTTGTAAGAAGCCGTGGGAGACTGTTATGTGTGAGTTCTCCAGGTTTCAGTGAATCTCCATCTATGTCAGCCTCGATCAAAAGCTACAGGCAGTGCATCTTTGAAACATATCATTTGTGCTTTTATGAAATCAATGGGATGTTCTTGAGCTTATTAAAACTGGAACACTGTGCTTGACAAAAACATAGTCTTTCAGTCTTCCTGGAGAAAAGTACTTGGAGTGCCATTAGGAAGGCAGATATCACTTAAGTGTCCAATATTATATCATACTATTATTATTTTATCACTGAACAGTCAATATGAACATTCAGTAAATAAAGGAACAAAAGAAAATGCTGGAGAATGATTTATTAAATAAGAACTGGGTCTGTACAGAAGACAAAAAGTTCAACAGGCTCCATCATGTTCACCATTACTGTCTAACAAGAATGATGATGACTGCAGTGTCATTCAATTTCAGTCATTAAATTCAGCATCTATTGCCTTTGGCCATCTGGGAAAGGTCTGATACTGAAAGGACACTGCTGCTTGAAACACACACAAAGACACACACACACACACACACACA
>JAPQRQ010000002.1:23705302-23719552 GCA_037367365.1 Apogon talboti
GTACAATGACAATAAATTCCATCCATCCATCCATCCATCCATCCATCCATCCATCCATCCATCCATCCATCCATCCAACCAATTCAGTTCAGTTCAATTCAATTCAATTCAATTCAATTCAGTTCAGTTTAATTCAGTTCAATTCAATTCAATTCAATTCAGTTCAATTCAATTCAATTCAATTCAACTGGGAAGTTCAATTGGCATTCATGTGATTAGCAGTGTGAAACACATCCACGTTTAAATAGCTCATTTTCTGTTAATTCAGTATGCCAGCATGAACAGAAAGAGCACAAACATTTGAGCAAAAGCAGTGGACTTGTGTAGCTGTTTGAGCTTAAGATTTATAACATTACATTCCTTTGCAGATTTCAGACAGTTTTCAGACTATTTCTACCTTGCCAGCAGTTCTCTGTGGTACAGCAACAAATTAAATCATGTTCAGCTCTACAGTACATGGATAAAATGAACAGAGATACCAGTGAATAAACCAGATCCCTGAGTAGCTGATCTCTCTTTGCACTATTGCCTGTCTACGTCCCTGATTCGTTCCAAATCTGCAGCATTAGAAAGCCTCACACCTGTCACTGCAACTGTCTCGTAACACAAATCAGTGTTTGGAACCCAGCTTTCAGCTGCTCTGTAGTACATCATTATGCAGATGAAAGTAACAGATAGCCATCAGCTCTTTTTTCATGGTCATTTATGGGCTGCATTACAATTTCAAGCAATATACCACACATAGGTAAATCTAAAAATGAAACACAGACACCACATTTCTACGTCTCACTTATACAGACGGTTATTTGTACAACAACCTTATTCATTTTGTTACTGAGATTATATACACTGTCCATGATGTTACTTCATCACAGAGAACTATCTAATACCAAAACTGAGTCTGAATATGCTGTGCTTGTGTCTAAACACTAATGCCTCTCCTTCTATCTCTTAACAGGTGCACATGCCATCGACCAGACACTTGTGTGTGTGTGTAAATGTTTGAGGATGATCACTGCTTAAAAAAAGAACCTCCTGCCCATCAGTCAGCATTCAGAGACTGTAAGTACGCATTCTGTATGACATTCTTTTATCCACATTTAAGAATATAAGCTACACATGTTTCACAAGAGAATTCCTGTGTTAATATCACAGTGTGAGATCATTTACATAGTTCAGAAGCTAAACCCAATTCAAAGCTAAATGGCCTATTAGACTGAAAATGAATCATGTGAACAATTTCCATCTTGCTTTTATACGACAAAAGCATATAAAACCTATCATATAAGTATTAAATTCAGAATCCTTTATCAATGTAAGCCATAGGCAGTAGTTATATATAGTATAATTTTGCTTAAAAGCATAACCTCTTTCTCTGTGGCTCATCATTCTTCTTTAATAAGCCATATAAACTGTGTCACACAAAATTTTTCCCTATTTCCCTGGACATATATAAGTTGCATTGTGTTAGAGGTTATGAACTCTGTCTCTGTGGAAAACCTCTGTGGTATTGATATTGCAATGAAGGTGTGATCACACAGGCAGCTGTGTGTGTGTGTGTGTGTGTATCTACTGCAGCTTTTGCTCGCATCTGCAACTCTGCATTGATTCCATGCCAGTGAGCAGGGTGGTGGGTCTCTGTTAGCCAGGTACATCAAACACTGGCAATTGCCATAACGCAATGTGTGTGACTGAGTTTAATAGTGCTGCAGAGAAAATGACCGCAGCCTGTACACTGGTAGAATTTGCTGCAATCATAAACATTGCTTTGTAATATATGGACTGTAATTGCAGAACTAGAACAAAAGAATTATGACTGATCACCATATTAGACTATCTAGCACAAAATCAAACCTTCAAAGCCTGCATTTATTATTGTGTTAATGCACAGCAGTGTTGCAAAAACAAAATGCAGGTAAACAACTGGAAGCTTCCCCTTCATTATCTTATGAAACAACAATGATGTTTGCAAAAATCTAAAACCGTGGTGTTTATCCCTACAGCACTTCATGATTATAATCAACTCATGGGTCCATTGTCCCAGAGAGGTGGCTACTTATGCATTCTGGGAGCTTCTATGTGCCGATTCATTGACATGTATTTACATATTTCATAGAAGCACAGGTCATGGTGAGATAAAACTGAACTGACAAGCCTGATGCATGTTTTGATATTATTCCTGGGATAAATCCAAGCACATATTGTAGCTCCATCTAGGTCTTAAAATATAATTGAATCTCTCCTGCAGAATTCATTTTAATTCTCCAATGGGCTGAGAGCTTAAAAAAATCTTGACATTTCTTTCTGAGGCAGTTATTTTCCATAATGATGGCCCTAAATCTGTCTGAAATAAAACAGAAACAAAACATTTAAATCCATTTGACTTTCTTCTCTTGTTGCACTGATGCACATTTTTGAATCCAAGTCCAGCTCCTAAAAATATTACAAGTATCACTGCTGGAGGTGACTGCTTAAGAGAGATTTGTGCAAACTGCTAAGTAGAAGAGGCCACGGAGGACTTGGCCTGCCAGGGATAGACAACAGAGAGGCAGCACAACCTCTGTGATCCACCATGGGGAATATAAACAGCTACTCAAGCATATGGAAGGTCCTGCTAACTCAGACAGCAAGAGGGGAGTTTGTTTTCCCACAGTATCTCTCTCTCTCACTGTGGTATGCATACTGATGCTTTTTGCCTCGCCTTTAAAGATGTCTGAGTCCATGTTGATGCATACTAGTGGCAAACAATAAGCAGACTGGAATGTAAAGTAAAGGCATCTGCAAAGGCATCTTCCATGTGGGTGCAGATCAGTCAGTGTCACATCTTCAGAAACATTTCAAAGCATCTAATTATAGAAACTAGCAACAATTTTTGACTTTTACCTAATTCTTTCTGCATCATATTCCTTCTACTGATTCTGGTCAAATGTTAGATTGCTGAGGGTTAGCACTTTGAAATTACAGCTCAGTAATAACACAGTAGTAGTTGGAGTAATTATTATTGTTATTATTATTATTATTATTAGTAGTAGTAGTAGTAGTAGTAGTAGTATAAGACATGGTTGATAAGTAAGTTATAATTACTGCATAGTTACCAATTCACACTGTCAGCCTTAGTTTTCTGATGTATTTTGGAGGTGAGTAATTTTTGTTGTTTGGCTTTTCACATTATTTTTCCCAACATAGCAAATATCAGATTCCTGTGTAAGGTGATCAGAGTCCTGAACTGAGGCAGAAAAAGTAGAGAATTTGAAGTGTTCAGATCACTTCCTTCAGTGAAAGTTCCACCACATCCAATAAAAATACGCGTTGTGTATTAAAAATCATACTTTTTAGTAAAATCATGTATACTGTATTATCAAAATTCATTGTGCAGGGGAAAAAAGGTGCCCGCCAGTGTTTTACTATTATTTGTGATATTTTAGGATTCATTTCAAAGTTGCGTTTTACTGCTGTACATGTTCAAGGTTAAAAGTACTTGATAGTAGATGACTGAGTGTCTCCAGGGCAGAGTTGTGATGAATCTCTTTCCAGAGAAACGTAAAAGCTGGATGAATTCTGATATGACTGTTCAGACTTAGGTCACATTGAAAAAGATCTGGTCCATATCTGATTCAGGGCCACATATGGAATTAGCCAACATTAGAAGTAAAAAAATCAGTTCACACTGGCTTGGAAAAAATGAAATATAGAGATCTGATCTGAGGCACACATTAGTGAAAAGCTCAGATTTGTGAGCCCTTGGCTGAAATTCATTCAGCTGGGTAAAGGGTGTCCATAAACAAAGGGTAGTCATGGCTAAACAGATTTGCAGATTACAGCAATGCAAAACTATTCAGTAATATTTCAATAACTATATGAAGACTGATGTCAATATAAAATGGATATGTGAGTGCAATGTTTGTATCAGATCTTTGTACAGTGACATTTGCATGATTTTTATCTCATAATGATGAGGTGGTGTACAGTAAGTTGATGTTTTCAGAGTATTATATGCTACTATTAGCATTATACCTTCAAAATAGCAGTAAAACTCTTAGAAGTCAAAATTGAAATATTTTCTGAAATTGCTGGAATTTGTATGCGCTCATGTTTCAAAGTAATATTGTACAAATGCTCTTTAATGCAGTGACCTGTTACATGGAAACATTTGTACTAATGTCTGTTTAATAACCATGAGTAAGGGCTTCTAACATTCTTCACATACAATACACATATTACTGTACAATTGATAATAATTTTTCCATCTTCATTATTACTATTGTTCTAGGCTGCTTATTACCCAATTATATAAATTCCAGTCTAATACACCAGCTGCAAATACCAAGCGCATTCCCAATTGTTACCTGGGTAATTCCCTCATGGTGAACTCTCTCCTTTTGTCTTTTGCTGTGTTACCACCATGGGCATTGACCCGATTCAATGATTTCACTGATCATATCGATTAAATAAAAGTCCAACTTTTGACTCTTTACCGCTAGGATCTTTCTCTCTGACCACCTGAGCTCTGTTCGAGGACCTCGACACTTTTATTCATTGCATTGACACCAGACAGCCTGATACATCAGTCAACATCAGTCAGACAAACCCATCAAAGGCCAGACTTGTTCTCCTAGTGGGCAACATTTACCAGTTCAAAATCAGCGGGATGGTTCTCAGCCTCTGGTAGATTTCTTTTATCTAGACACTGTGACCCTTGTCTCGCTTCATCCCTGCCCTCTCTGTGCATCGACATTTACTCTTGCTTTCTTCAGCTCCTGCGTCTCTACACTTGCCTGTCTCAGTTTCCTGTACACAGTAGATACAGTCTTGTTTTCTCCTGCTCTGTGTAGTCAAATGTTGTGTGATGCTGATCTTACACCAACCATCAAACGCAGAGGCTTTTCTTATCTCTGGCCCCTTGAGCTGAGAAGCTCAGAGGGCCTTCGAAATCTTTCCTCTCCAGGAGACATGCCAGGATCTTTTGGGTACTAACACAGCTGGGATTGGGCCAACATGTTGATAAGAGACATGAAAAATATTACGATGAGAATGTTATTAAATCAGTGCTGGCAAAACTAGGAAATTGCAATCAGTTGATTGCAGGTAGGCGGCTCTATCTGGAAAGCTGACTGAATTTAGGCCAGCGCTTACTTGGAAGTCTTGGAGTGATCTATATTCTCAGATGAGGAAGGATGTGTGTGATGACGACTTTGCATGTTGCTTACTAGTGTGTGTGACTTACAAGTGTACATCAGTGTGTGTGATCAACTCTAGACTCATCAATGCAGTGCTCATCTCCTGTCACAACACCGTCTCACATTGAGCAGCTCTGTCACAGTGGGTGACACAGCACTCCAATTAATCACAGAGAAGGACCACTAATGAAGCCATTATGTATTCTGAGACTTTCATCTTGACATTCACTTTCCCTACTACAGAAATGAGTGACACAGAAATACATGTAAAAGGCTTAAAGGCATAGTAATAATGGATTAGTAAAAATGGAGCATCTCTGCAAGTGTTCATGTAATTTTCCTCCTTTGCCACTAGTGCTAATTTAGTCTTCACCTCTCAAGTATGCTTGAAGATTTTTCCTTGCTTTTTATTTTAATGTCTGCAAGAACTCTGTGTGCTTTCCTTACTGAAGCATCGAGCATGACAGTGGAAAAAAACCTCTAAATCCAACTGTCAGATCATAGAAATCCAGGTAAAAGACATTATTTGGTTTCCTTTTATTAAAAAAAAGGGGAAATATACACAATTGTTAATCACAATTAAATAATTTATGATTATTCTGAACTGCTTAGTCCTCCTGAGGGTCCTGGGGGTGTTGGAGCCTACGTATCCTGGTGACCAACGGTTGAAGGCAGGGTACACCATGTATGTTTCACCAGTTCACCACAGGAATTTACAATAACTAATTTCTATAAATGATTTACATGAGATGATATTAAACATCATGTCTATGTCCAAATGCCACTGCAGGGAACTTTTAAGTTTATCCTATTTTAATCTTAATGTGCTGCAGAGTAATTTAACTTACCCCATAAGTGTCACACAGTATGGGGTAAAGGCATAACTAAAATCAAAGACAGTTTTCTCTACCATTTAGGTTGTTTCAACAGTAATCTCTGACTTTGGCATGTATCAGCTTTGGAAGTGCAGACCTAAAAGTTGGTTCAAGATTGCTGGCACTCTTGTTTGTTTAACGGCTGTTTGCCAATAACGTGAGCTTTAACTTTTGGACACGGGGCTCACAACTTAACATGACTGATCTATTTTAATTTTTTTTTAATAAAACTGGTAGTTTTCCAAGTATGGTAATGAATAGTCCTAGCTATGCAGTGTGAGAATCATCCGATATATAAAAACTACAGTGTTGAGTTGATTCACAGTTCTAATGGCGCTGGGTCTTGCCAGTTGCTATTTGGGGCTATATTTTATTTAACTCCTCTGAAATCAGCAGCTTGACTACAGGCAGGCATGCCCACACAAACATAAAGACATTTATATTCGTGCACATGCACATAAACACACAGACAGAAAGAAAAGTGAAGTGTAGAGATAAAAAATGAATCCTGGACAGATGGTGTAAAGCAGAATATAAAGAAGCTGAAGATTAACGGTGAGACCTGCATACATGCTGGAGCACCTAGCTGATTTAGAGACACATAAAAACATACGTGCATGTGGATTTTTTTAATGAATCAATCATATTTTGTTGCCTTATGAAGTGTATCAGTGCTACCCCACTATGCAGGCATGTGCACATCAGTTTGTCTTTAGATGTGTGTTGAGAACAGTGGAATAAATCAGTCAGGTTTTACACAAATGCACAGGCTAAATTGACATCACATTCAGCTGATGTAAGACCTCAAGGTATGTTCAGTTGCTTTGAAAATTATCTTGATACCCTACATTTTTTAAAAGATAAAAGATGGATAACAGAGAGAGAGACTTTGTTACAGACCAGGGAGTAAGCAGATAACGTAGATGTAGTTGTAGTCTTGAGGATTTGTACAGTGCATCCTCATATTCGTAACCTCTCATCGTTTTTCAGCCCTGAGGCTTACGGTTGTTGTACTGTAGAGAAAATACTGTGCTCCTTGTGCCACAGGTTGCTATGGTGATTACTGACCTGAGGAATATGTAAATCACAACCTCCTGAGTTGACAGGTATTTTAGAGAAAATGTCTTCTGTGAAAATGACAAACTGGAAGACTTAATGCCAGAATAGCAAATCATTTGAAAATAAGACAAAAACACCCAATATGTGTCTTTTCAGTTGTGCCAGCTCTTCTGGACCTTCTTTTCAACACAGTATTGATCATACAATCAGGATATCAAGGTAGTCATTGTACCAAATGTAATGAGATGTGAGAGAATGTGTGTGAGTTTGCATGTGTTACCCATAATGAGTAAAGAGTGACACTGAGTTTATAATTTCAGGGTAACAATGATATAACAGAGTAAAAATCTGTGAAAGCACACAGATCTGCAGACACACAGACACACACATGCATGTGCATGTGCACGTGCGTAATGTTAAGGCTTTCTGAAGCATGAAATAAGCTTTCTTAGGGAACAGTCAAGAATAGAGAGGCTGATGTCCCCTGCTATTTCTTAATTAAGTACACGCAGCAGTCATCTTAAAATCGTAAATGTCACCTCTGAGCCTCTGGCCTCTGTTCCAGTCCTTCCTCTTGGTTATAGCTGTGAGTAAAATGCTGATGTGCAGTCTGAGTAATGTAGCACTAGGCTATATTCTTAATAAGATACTGTGAGTGAAGCGCTCTATACCTGCAATGTCAGGTCATTCATGATCATGTAAGCCCAAAGACAAAGTTAAAAATAAAATATTTCTCAAAGTGAAAACATAATTGGTCTGTCAACTATGAAGAAACAGGACAGTTTCTCCCCCAAATAGGTAAATAGATCCTCTATTTTCCACCCTCTCCTCCCTCTGCTTTTTCTGGCTCCGTATCACACCCAGTGTTGTTGTGTGTGATGGGTTTGTGTATTCGTGTGCATGTGCGTGATGTGCTCTGAACTGCGATGAGCTGAGGGGAGGCAGCTCTCAGATAAGAAACATATCGGTTCTCAGCACCTGCCTCCTTCTTCCAGAGTGACTGACTACACAAGCTGATTGTGCGTGGAGTCCCTCTCATTGTCACAGCTATAATCCCAACAGGATAATGAGGAAATAAAGTAAGGTGGGCTGCTTTATGTCTTTGGTTTACCACTTTTACTTTCTACCTGTATGCCGAAACTAAAAGAGTATCAAAGATATTTTAAGCGAATTATGCATTTCATTACTTGTTGCTCTAACGTTACTGACCGTCAGTGAAGTTTATGGTGTAAAAGTGGGGGCTTTGAAAATAAATCTGCCTTAAAAACTCTTTACATTAACTATTTGTCCTAATTCTACAAGGCCAGTATTTCTGTTGCTGTGCAACAAGAAACACAGTTTTTCTGCTGACAGCTCAGCATCTGTCAGTAGAGTTACGAGCCATTTAGCTTATTTAACCTGTGCTATAATGGCCCTGCCAACTCTGATCATGTGTTTCCAACATACAGTTACTTTTATTCGGTCGCCGTAAATGTCTTTTCTCTAGGACCTGACCTTATTACCATGAATGGTTTAAAATCCATCTTTCAAGCTGCTCTCTGTGCTGTGCTGTGCTTGGGGTTTGTCTCTGCAGCCTGGTGGAGCAGAATCAAGAGAGTTATGAATGTCATTTAGTGTGTAGTAGAAGTGTCAGTCATTGTAACGCAATCAGATTCCATTTAAGAAAAACTGGGCTTTCAAATGGAAAACTTTACAATATTATCATATCTTTAAAATACTGAAAATACCCCCAATTCAAGCCATTTTTCAGTGACACTAACAACTTTTATTAAAACCTTTTCCATGCATCTTTGAATAATAATTTAACTAATGTTTTTTTTTTTTTTTCCCCAGAAAATGCTAAATTAGGTAGTTGAAGTGACATCATTTACCCCTTAAATATTCAGAATCTCTAGATATACACATTTTGTTTGCTTCAAAATTCTAAAAGCTGGATTGAAGACATTTGCTTATCTCTTGAAAATCAATTATCAGTGTGCAGTGATGACTTCAAGTTTCCATGTCACACTTGGAAATGTTTCATTAACACTGGCTCCACAGTATTTGTGTAGGTGAGCACAGACAAGCATTTCTCCTTCAGCAAGTGAAAACATAGGTTTATCTAATTCACCATTTACATTTACCAGCCTCATCCCTGACTCGCCTGTATTTTTACCCCCCAGTAATTCCAAATACAGTACATAAACAAACACCGTTGCACTAATCCCTGAGCGCCCCTGTCATAACACCACCATTTTGCAATCAACTTTGCTTTCTCAGACCTCTCACACATGACTGAGCAGGGCCTATCACACTGTGCTGAAGGGGGGAGTAGATGAGCTGTGTCGATTAGCTGAAGCAGTGTACAGACCTCAAGGGAAGCGGTAATGAGCGGTCAGTGAACAACGTTAAGTCATTCAACATCTCAAAAATAACTGCAAATCATCAGCAAATTCATCACTAAATGGGGATGAGAATTTACTTTCTTTGTTTCGTATGTCATTAGAAGAGCGTTCCTTCAATTTTGCAGCCGTTCCCAATTATGTAAAATAGAAAGAGTGCAGTGTCTCCGATCAAAGCGGTTTTTAATAATGAAAAACAATATTTCTGTCAAAAAGAAGCAATTTGCAAATCCAGTAAGAATTCTGTCTACAGTTCCTGCTTCCATCATATTATAAATAGACCCCAGAGTACTGTAAGTGCACACTACTGCTCCTTAAGCATTAGAGATGATTTTACCGATTGATCCCCTCAAATGGTCCTGCAACGGGTTCAATATGACAGACCACCCAGAGCATTACCTGCAATCTTGTTGATTATCTCCACATTCATATTGATTATCATGTGGTTCCTCCCCCCTCATACTCAGTTATCACTGTGGTTGCTGATACAGAGCTACATTATTGATCGTAGCTCATTAACAGGGATAAAAGTGCACAGTTGCAGCCTGATTCATCACAACTCCTGGCGGAGATATCATTCAGTGGGCCACCTACACTGGCAACAGGAATAAACATCCATCCACCCTGGGTACCTTCTATAAAATTAATTCTAATGCCTATGTACATACATAGTTTTCATGGTGGAGTCTGTCTGTTGGGCTAGATATGTGTTGTTTGTTGACATTATCAGAATGCATTTCTATGGTACTGATTGCTAGTATTGCACAGTAATGCTGCTGTAGAGAAGCAGAAGAGTCCTTCACACAGACACAAGTGTAAAGGTTGTTATCACAGATGTAGGCAACTGAGACAGTCAGGGAAGATGCCAATTTCTGAAGGTACATTAGGATCAAGTCACACATTGGAAATTAAAAGTGATGCATTTCTTCACATACCTTATGTATTGTACCTGTAACAAGCATAATTTGTTGGGGTCACAGCATCAGGCAGTTGGCTGAAGGCAGTGGTATACTTATTTAGAAAAAAAAAAGGATGTACTCACTTAATCCTTAGATTAAGTGAGTACTTAGATATCGAGAAACATTTTTTTTTAAAATATTGAACACCTTGGCTAATGCTGGCAAGCGAATTACACATGACAATGACAACTGCAACAAGAATTGCATGCAGTCAGCGGTTCTGCTTCAATGCAATAGTCAAGCTCTTTTAGATATGTGTACCACAGCAGGCTACATATTCCTCTACTCTCCTTTGCCCAGGGTGCATTAAATGGATTAAAGCACTAAGAGCAGCCAAGCATATATTCATTTCCTCCACACTGAGGATGAGAGCTGCAGACATCAGACTGCATATTATGAGGTGACACAAAGTCCCTGGACCATCTTTCTAAATCAAAGAATAAAGATTAAAATCTTGAGAGTAGATACTATCTTCTTCATTAAGCAGCTCTGATGCCACAGTGTTTGTTTTGTTTATCTGTTTGCCCGATGTAAGTAGGAGTTAGTGACTCATACAGAAGAAAAGATGTGAGTAACAGTATATGAAATAAAACAGCTGTGCTGAAGACAAGGATGTAATAATTTCTGTGAGTATTTTTGGTTCCATGTCATGTCAATGCACACATACAATACATTCTCTACCATTCATCACATTATATTCATGACATTCAAAATTTCTTTGCTAATACAGAGAGAAAACCAAGAAACCTCAAAGAAATTAAGTGAGAACCACTGCTGCACAGCAATGGACTTTGGTCCAAGCTGAGGTCCCAAGGTGGCAGCCAGCAGGAGCATGGCAGCTCAGTAGGTCAGATAATTACACACCCTGATGGAGAAGCCACTTGGTATTCTCAGCACAGCCACAAAACATACCAGCACTAGATAAGCCGGTGGTGAGAGAAGGAGACAGGGGGAAAGAAAGGGAGGGAGCAATGCAACAGAAGCTCCCAGCCCGACCCAACCAAGACAGCAGGGAGGCTGGGTTCTAAATCAACCCCTTACTGTGTCTGCACCTCAAGTGTCACACACTCTGACATAGAAAATCAACATGCTATTACTAAAGAACTAAAATTAGATATTGCTCTATATATTCAGTGGGGACAGGGGTGATGTATCACTAATACTATGAATCAGAAAGCTACATTTAGCCATGATGATCAAATAGGGAGGTGTACCTAGTGACCCAAGGCAGAACAGAGAGGGCACATTTGAGGTCAGACACTTTAATTATTACATATAAACATAGGATACGAGCAGAAGTGTTTTACTAACTGTTGTTAATGCTAGGGTTATTGAGGTTTTTCACATTCTTACGCTTCTGTTCAAACAGTTGGTATATAATGGAGGAAAATAAAGCTGGTGAGCACAGTGAATTAATTAATATTACAGAAAGAAAGTCTGTAGATGTGTGTGTGTGTGGCAGACACTGTGTGAAATGCATCTCTAAATACTAGCCAGAAGTACAAATAAAACTCACAGAGAGGGTGAGGGAAATGAGCTACATGCTACAGACTGCGGTAGAAGACTACTGTACTGGTAGTCCGAAGGGCGGAGTTGGGAGGAGCATTTGGGTGATATCTCATGGGTGGCAGTGAAACGAAGAGGAGGAGGGAAACAACCATGCTGTATTTCGTGGAGAATGAGTGTCACTCTGTGTCGTTCCGCTGTCAGGCGAGCTGCTGAGAGCTGTGTGCTTCACTGAAGGGTGACAGCAAAGAGACAGAACCGCACTGCTGCTGTCAGGGCCACTCTATCGCTGCATTTTCAGCTGTGGGCTACTGGTTAGTGTGGCTGGCCGGAGGCTGCTAGACCTTAGTGGCTAATCATGTCATTTGCACTATGTATGTGAAAGAGCCAGAGCCAACTGTCTTCTAATGGTCCAATTTACAACTCCTTTAAACAAAAACATAGGGAAGAGAGAAATTGATTTCTTAAAGGTCAGGTGTATTAGCCTCTGATGGCAGCATTGGCCATGTTCCCAACACTTAAAAGCTCAATCTTATTTACAGTATTTATGTTTCTTGTAAGGTTAGGTTAGGTAAATAACAAGAAATAGATCAGGAGTGAACATTTAAGGAGAAAATAGAGTCCATGCAGTGCAGATTCATAGTCCCTTTGGTAGAGTTTGGGGAGAGAATAATGCTGCACAGGAACGAGTTTCACTTTTCAGCTCCTGACTGATGAATCAAATGTAGTCAAGTGGAACCTCCCCAGACTGAGAACATAGATTCAGAATAACCAGCCAGGGAAACTCTATCTCCTTGCTATCAAAGGAAGTTTATTGGACTATGACGACTGATTTTTTTCAGCTTTCCATTTCAGTCTGGAAATGTTTCTCATAACTTATTTCTCTGCTCCATATTTTATTTAACATACTTCAGATCTCATTATTACTGCTGTAAAACCAGATGTAATCATAATTTAAAAGTGAGAAAACTGCTGGTCGGTAACATAATTAAAGCTACACAGAAGACTGGGTTTGACACTTATGAACATATTTTGCTCAATAATTACATATTTATTTTTAATTCATGGTCACTGGATTGTTAACTAATAACATCTGATTCTGTATGTCCTGAGGGTATTTCTTTTATGGTTCTTCACATGTGCACCTCATTTATACTGTATAATTACCTTCTGCAAACCAACAAGTGTGCACTTTACAGGTGAAGTGGGTTAAATTGGAGGGTTAACAAGGAGGCTCTGTGGTATCTTGTCAAACTAATGCAGCTCAGTACTTTGCCACTTCCACTCCCCTCTGTGTAAAAGGGTTACTGCTGGGATAGAGCTCCACATTATGACATTATTGCAGATATGCACTATTATCAATTGTGCATCAGACTGAAGGAAATACATGCACTCAAATATGCTAAGAAAGTGCAAATGCAAATTTGCCACCGCATCTGATAATTTATGGTAAAATGGTGCATTTCCTGGAATGATGACTCAGAATTTTGCAGACTGAGTGCAATGCAGAAGAATGCAAACAATAGAATGCCCACCCTGATTTGGCATCCATCAAACAGGATCATCATGTTTGGAGTAATATTTATGACCCCTACAGTGGCACTGCAGTCTCTGGACAGCATTAAAGTCTGCTCCTTGGCCTCTATAAATATTTTCTTTATGGGCTGCAAGTGAGGAAAGTTGTAACAATCTATTACATGGATGAGCTGCGTTTCTTAACCTCATCTGCCTTTTATCAAAGAAGATCCTGCTCAGTGACCTGCAGAGACCGTAAAAACTGAACATCTGTTTGGCTAACCTCATCTAGCCATTTTCTTCTCCGTGTCAGACGGGCTCTTAAACACCATGCTAATCCATCACTGCTTGCTGCCGCTCCTCTCCACATTTGTCGGTCTCTCTGTATGCCAGAGACAGGGCTGAGCTATTGATCTTAACTCAATGAAGCAGGCTGAAGGTCTTTGCAGAAAAGGCATGTTTTAACTGACTCTGGCACAGTTATGTCACCATGAGACAAGCTCTGTGTTGAACTATGGCGACCAAATGTCAGTGTTAAAGGTACAGCTGGGAAAAACTGAATTATGGCATTAATGGAGACCCAAAGAAGCAAAAACCTGTGATTCATACATACTGAAAGGGCTAAATACAGGTACTGAGTTTCTGGTTCATAGAAGGGTATAGTGACCTAAATACAATGTGGTTTGACACTTAAGGTTTAGAGCCTAAACATTATCACTGATAATCTAATTTAACAGCTTGCTTTGTGATTATTAATGAATGTTTTGTTTGTTTGTTA
>JAPQRQ010000002.1:23745320-23757644 GCA_037367365.1 Apogon talboti
TGTTCATACGAGAGTCACACTTTAGATTTAGGCTTTGTTGCTGGCTTTATTTATTCACATTATACACTGAGCAAAAATATAAACACCCCATGTACAGTATTAGTGTAACATGAGATTCGCAGCCCAAAATGGGAAATGGGAAGAACATTCCACAGGCCACAATTGACAACCTTGTCAACTCAATGAGAAGATGATGTGTCACTCTATGGGAAGCCAATGGCGGACACACAAGATAATGAGTGGTGATTTCTTTCAACCGGCCCCCACCGTGTCCAGATGAATGTCCCTGAACGCCAGATGCCACTATCATGTTCTAACCAACAGTAATCTGTACCACATTGATCAACAAAATAAACTGTGTGATTTAATATATTGTGCAACACCTAATGCTATTAAAAATTTAAAGTGTCACATGAGGCATTTATATTTTTTACTCAGTGTATATCTGGGGTTAAGGGTGAAGGTTCAGAGCCTATCTCTTGCAAATGTCAAGACTTACATGACTCTGCCAGTGTCATCCCTTGGCCGTAAAACAACACAAAACATGTCTTTGCAGAGTCGCAATGACGTTATCAAGGAGCGCTTTGGCATGGACTGGAAATCCGACATCACGTTACGGTTGGCTGCACTGCACATTTACATCACTGTGTCCTCAGCAAGGCCCAATCAGAAAATCTCTCTGAAACACGTAGAGTAAGTTAAAAAACTGAAGAGCCTTTAGATGAAGTCATGAAGAATTCCAAACACAAAATGGAGTATTGTACTTTTACCTAATTAACAATTCTCAGTAGCATATCAGTGAAGTTTGTTCATTCAATAATATCTAAATGATTAATAATTAACCCCAATAATATTAAAGACTGAAATTACTCATGGATAATTTTCCCCAGGTTGTGTTGAGACAAAGAAATCCATTGCATTGTGAAATTACATCCCTTCCTCAATTGGCTCATTTATCCCTCAAACCCTCAACTTAGCAAGTAATTACCTTCTCCTGTCAGATCTACAGAAGCAGAACAGATCCACTGTGCTTGTAATAGAGTTAAGGTAGCCACGTCAAGCCAGAAGTCAGATATAAAGTTGAATCAAGGTGTAATGGCGGATCACTGTGTCTTCCCATGGGATGAAAAAAACCTTTGTCCTTTCCTTTGTGATAATTTCTCTGGACTCTGATTAAACCTTTCTACATTTTTTTTTTCTTTTGCTGTGAATACTTCTTCAAGGTTTTTCTTTGCTTTTTATTTCAGAAAAGAGTGGGGACTCGAGCCTTTCCTTCCCCTCACTCTTCTTCCAACAGTAAAGGAGAAGAATGTGTGCAAGACCCTGTCTCAGTTGCTGAAGACCTACCAGCATCCACCACCATCTGGCAATAAGGTGATGCACATAAAAGCATTTCAACACTGTCAACTGAAGCCATCTTCATGTTTGAAATACAGTATGTATACAATTGGGTATATATTGTTTTATTGATTCATTTACACTGCAACAGCACAGCATTAACAGTATTGAATAGAATATGCTACATTCAGATATTATATTTTTAGAGTTACCATCTTAAGTTTTAGGGGGAACTTAAAACTCATTGTATTCTATGGTTATGTTTGCATGGTAACCAGCCCTCTATCTCTGGAGAAGGCCTTCATCTCTACTGATGTTGCATAAGACTAAAGCAACATCTGTGGCTCAACAGTGCCCCCAAGAGGATGTAGGGTGTACTGAAGCCTATTCTTCCTTCACATAAGAGAGCTCATTGTTTATCATTTTGTTGACAGGTTCCTCCTCTCCAAGGGAAGCTGCAGTACATGCGTGTACTCAATGACCTTCCACCTTTTGGTGGAATATTGTTCCACACTGTTGGGCTGGTAATTAAGTTTTTATCATTGTGTAGACAAATACATGTGGGTAGTATCTCTTTTACATAATTTTTTGCTCCAAGGAATCATTATTATGCTTGTATGTGGTTAAAACAGCACAAAATTTACCTGTTTCACATGTTAAGAGACTAGTATAATTAAAATAATGTGTTGTTTGAGCATATTAATGTCAATTGAATTAATCTCCTACAGGATGAGAAACAATCAGCTACAACACTTCTGGTGGGTCCTCGGCATGGCATAAGTCATGTGATTGACCTTAAAAACAACCTTACAACAGTTCTGGCTGAGTTCAGTAGAGTCTCCAAGATCCAGCTATACCGAGAGAGTCAAGGAGTGGCTCGTGTAGAGGTGTCAATCCATGAGGCCAAGGTATTATGACAGAATTTTGAAAGATGCATGTAAGATACTATATTGTGATAAAATACACAATTTTACACAAAGGAAGTAAGCACAACAATGCATTTTGTATGCCTTCAAAACTGCTGTAAAAAGTCATTTTAATTTCTTGAACTCATTACAAAAGGAGCAGGCAATACTCATTGCCTGTCGCTTAATTAGTCTCCTAATTCCCCTCCCTGCGATCCCTGGCAGCCCCTGGTCCTACTCATGGAATGGCCTGATGCCAGTAACTTTGCATGCCTCATCTCTGGCTACTACAAGCTGTTTGTAGACCCTAAACGAACCATCTACTTTCGGACCCCTGGTCAGTCTCAGCTGACCAAGACAGGTATGTTAAAAGTCTTTTCATACGTCTTACATATTTTCCCACAAACAAGGCAATGTACAAGTTTTTTTCTGTCTGAAATTTCATTGTTTCAGCTTTTAAAACAAAATGTTTATTTCACACATCTGGAGTCATATAAGTTCAAGTTTTCTCCTTTCAGCATTGTCAAATGTTAGACCCTGCATGTCAAGAAGTATTTAGCAAACTTTATTTTATTTCTACATGGACATTGATCTTCTTCATTGACTGAAACCATTACCTGAGTAACCAGGTTGTCCTGGAACTACCATCCCATGGTGCCTTCTGCTGTCTCTCCTCATCTCCATCTTGATTCACTGGAATGGGTTACCATATACAGTATGTCTACTTTGCAAGATAGAATAACATCATGGAATTTTACAGTACATTTAATGCTTTTATGTAATCACAAACATTTCTACAAAGATCCTCTGCCATCTGCTGTCTCAACCTGTAGTCCACATAAAGAAGGATCATCATATCATCACATTCCACCAGAAACTAACCCTCCAACCTCAAACAAGCTTCAACTTCCAACATCCATCTCTGAAATAACAAATTATTTCCATGTGACCACAAGCTGTCACCTCTGCTTTCCCATCTGGATCTTCTCTATCCCAACTCTTTTAACACCCCGAACTCTCCACTGCTTTGACCATTCTATCCTCAGATTACAGAAGCTCCCACCATGCCCACCCACGCTCTGGAACAACCAGCATGCCTAGTGGAGGGCGACGAGGCGACGAGAGGGAGAACTCACACAGGGAGTCAGGGGCTTCCAGGGCCCTTGTTCCTGCAGAGCCTCAGCATCTGGGCCTGTGTCATGTCCACCTTCGAGAACAACAGCAGTTTCAGGAGTTTCAAACACACACTGAAGCTGAACTGGACATTAATGAGAATTTTATTTCTCAAGAGCCGCCTGGTCGGCCCCGCACCAAGTCTGACCCTACCCTGCAGAGTACAGAAGAAATAGCTGGGGTTTCAGAGAATCCAGCAGTGGAGAACACAGGATTTAGAATACGAGCCCAAACAATGAATCAATCTCAGAAAAACACACGTTACTTCTGTGACTCCTGCAAAGCTAGGCTTAGGGCAGAGGGTCTATCATCAGTTGTGAACAGTAGTGGGAGCTCAGGTAAACACTGCTCCAGTGCTTGTGCATCCCGAGATGGCGGTGCTGTTGACCTTACTGCCCTACCACCCCCAGGTAATGAAGAGGAGGATGAAGAGGAGGTAACTAATGGTGGAGAGATGCTGCAACCACCATCATCTGCTATTGCTGCCCCACCACCTGGCTTCAGGGATAACAGCTCAGATGAGGATGACCCAAAAAGAGGGAGGAAGGCTCGAACTAGTGCCAGCCCAAGAACAGCCACTGGAAAGATTGCCCAGGCAAAGGAAGATGTGCCTGTGACACTGATAGATAATGTGGCCACAAGAACAGTGCGTGATCATGCCCAGGAGCTTGATGATGCCCTGGTATCCACCTTGCAGGCACTAGAGGCTTTGGCAGCTTCTGAGGACTACCCCCATCACCCTCAACAGCCAACACAGACTGCAGGTCAACAACCTGAGTCATTCCACAGCTCTCATTTATATAAGAGAATAATATCAATAGCACAATACACAAGATGTATTTTTTATCAGTTACCATATATTGTACATTGCAATTTTATTGCCACATAATATATTTACAGTTCAGCATCCATGTCCTTTATTTACTGTTTAGTGTAAACATGAAATAATGGAGCCCATATGTATACATCAACTGAAATGCAAAACATTTTAAAACATTAATTAAAAGCAATAATCAACTCTGACGCGTGTAAACTAGAGAAAATGTATCTTGTTAAGGGCATATTTATATAACTATTACAAAATCATTTTCATTTTTTAGACTGAGCATAGAGTAGGAAACCACAGGTATATTTGCATCAGCATTCAAATGCTGTAGTTATTTCACTCTGAGTGAGGTAAACCAAAACTACTAGGCCACAGATAAGTCTGAAGATGGGCTGTATATCTAATAGTGTGAGACTAATCGACCGAACAAATTTAAACTGTTTTTGTTATTAAGATGAATGAATGAAGTCAGCTGCAAATGTCCTGTCCTCTACCAATAGAAAACCCCATTTGTAATAATTAAATGCTTATGTATTATTGTTGTTTCTTTATCATTCTAACACTGTGCTGTGTTGCCTCCCTTCTTAGGTCTAATTGTCTTAGCTGCCATTACACCTGAGTCATCACTGGACTCAGGGCATGAGACCAACTCCTCTGAATTGACAGATGTTTCTGAGATGGTGTCGGCAATGAAGCAGAACCAGAACCAGGCATATCTTCTAGCTCACCATATCAACAAGGAACGCATCCTATGTCGCCGTGACTTTCCCCTTGCAATCCCAGGTTGCACAGCAAAGACCATTGGCACTGGGGCATTCTCTGTGGGTCAGATTCGTGCTGGCTGCCCACCCAAGCAAGTTATCCTCAGCAAGACTGTTCCCTTTAAAGTCAGCCCTGGTCAGGACTCTGCAATACTTCGTGTTGTAGCGGAGCAGGCAAGCAATCAAGATACTACACAGACAGAACAAAAAGCATTAATGAAAGCAAACACAGAGCCCACCAAAGCAAATATCCTAGATCCCCCTTCCAAATCACCTGAACAACTGAAAGCATCAGATATATTGCTCACAGCTCAAGTCAGCAAAGATCATAAGTTATCAAATTCAGTGGGAGAGATGCAGAGCCAAAATCTGTGTGAGGATTTGAAGGGGAAGACAATTGCCTCTCTTAAAACAGACCCTAGCAACAAAGCCTTACCTATCCTCTTGCCTGTGGACATAACTGCCTCTGCCAAGATTTCCCCAAGTAATGTGTGCCAAGATGCCGAGACTGCCTCTAGTGAGACCATGAAGCCTTCAAGCTCTACAGAACTTCTGCCAGTTGATGATCTTTTCTGTACATGCCCAGTGCAACAGGAGCCTGGGACTCAACTAAGACTGAAAGATCCACAAGTGCAAAAGGTAGTGGTGTTTCAATCCTCCTCTCCCACAGACGATGAGCGACTTCGGGCAAAAGGCCTACAGCTGGCTAACAGCAAAGAAAATGCAGTGAAAGTAGGAGCAGATCCTAGTTTGGCCAAACCCAGCTCTCAAATACAAACCAAATACTCTCCTCGGTTACCTGCAAAATCAGAGAGAAAAGAAGGAGCTGAGGGTAAGACTGAGGGTGCCCAGGCTAAAGCACACCCTGAGTCACAGAAAAGTACAGTAAAATCCTTACCTATTTTAGATAATCCAACCCCTAGCGCTTCTGTGGATAAGGTTTCCACTCTCCCAGCCAGAGACTCAAAGAAGCAAGGCAGTGGTAAGATAAAGTCCCAGCGCAGTGCTCCTTTCTTGAGCTTTAGAAACCTTCTTTCAGCAACGTTCCCAGCAAGAATGCGAAGAGAAACAGACGAACGAAGGGCTCAGCTGCAGAAAGTTCGCCAGTATGAGCTGGAGTTCTTAGAGGAGCTGCTGAAACCCAAGTCATCCCAAGGAGAATTTTTACCCCAGGGATCTTCACCTGTGCCCTCAGGCACTCCTTGTGCTTGCCAGCTTCGCACAAGCCCAGTGCTGAAGGCACCTGGTATCTCTCGAGAGCAACGACGCAGCTGTGACTGTAAGCGAATGTGTAGAGGCATGCGACTACCTGACACACCTGTTGGCTCCAACACAGAGACACAGCACAGAGGCAGAGAGAGAACTATCTCAAAGACTCCTCCAGCAGTCTCCAAAACCTCTCACACTCCTGGTTCTACAAGGAGACCTCAAACTTTAGAAATCAAGACTACAAGGATACGCTCTACCAGCCTTGAGTCAAGAGAACCAAGAGGAGAGCGTGGCTCTTGCTTGCCCACCTGTACATCTCAAACAGACTGTATGGGAGCTCCACAATATAAGAAACTGCAGAGGCGATACAGTATTGGAGAACTGGATAATAGCACGAGCACACCGGTGTATGCTGAAGTGAGGCCCAAAGCCAAGAGTCTAGAGAAAGAGATGGAAAGAGTGAGGGCCACAGGACTGAGACTCCCTACCCCTGTTGATCCAGTCCACATTGAATCTCATCAGGCAGAAGGAAAGGGGAAAAAGGGTGTATTTTTCATTCAGGGAGAAGAGCTACTGCGTGAGGGTAAAGAAGGGACAGGAGAAGTGCTGCTTACCCTACCCAGTGAAGACAGTGATGAAAAAGATAAATGTTGTTCATTCTGTTTCTGCTACAGAAAGTGTGAGGCAGCCGATGAGAGCAGTGAGAAGGATGAGCTGTCATACTCCATACCTCTTCAGGTTCTTCCAGGCATGGAGCTGGACTCACGTACATTTCCTGTAGTTAGCAAAACACTCCAGGTTCTGAATGCAGAGGACTGTAGTGGGGAAGAAGAGGAGGAAGAAGAGGAGGAACCACAGACACAGGAGATAGACCTGAGAGCCTGTGGCACATTAGAAGGAAGCTTGGCTCGAGTACAGGCTCTACAGGGGAAGACTTTCACCTTGCCTGATGGCTTTCTCAATGCCCAGTTGGATGCTAATGAGCTTCTAGCGATTCTACGACAGTGTGCTAACAGCCCACAAGCTGAAGGTGAGGCTCGCCTCCAGCCCTCTCGGATCGCAGAGTACAAGCAGGAGTTAGCAGTTCGCTTCAAAGAGTTTAGAGCATCATGTCGGAGAGTAGCAAGTGTTGAAAAAAGCCCAACTCGTATGCTTGCCGTTGTCACAGCCAGTTTTCAAGTGTTGTGTGAACTAACACAGACTTTCATCAAATTGGTAAGGGGAGTTCGTTCAGAAGCTCAAAGGCTGCAACTATTAAGAAAAGTTGAGGAAGTAGCTATCAATTACACTTTGCTACTTCGGGCTGCAGAGGAATCAATGGGACACTCAAGCAGTCTGCCAACAAAGACAGTGAGCCCTCAAGTTCCATCCAACACCAATAATATGAACTCACTTACTCGACCCATCAAAACTCTGCCTGCCCAGTAAGGCAGCGAGGCGTAAAACAACCAAGAATGTTGATAGCTACTCTATCCAAATTCATTATTTATTTATTGTTTACATTTTTTACAAGACATGCAATGAATCATCCTCAGTAAAATTTGCAATGCAGCTGTTCCATCACATGTTTACGGGCCCTGAGGTAGCCTTGTGGATCTTGTTTTGAAAATAAACATACGCCACACTAATGCACAATGGAATAAGAACCCTATAACAGACTGGGTGATACAGGGCTAATCACCTCACATCAATATTCAAAATACATCATTTGTCAGTATAATATTTTATATGTAATATATATTTGAGTTGTATCTATTTAGCAAATAATATAAAGTTTTGTGGAGAAAAAAGGTGACAAATATATTTGAAATGTCTTAAGTTAACAGATCCTTAAAATTATAATACATCATCCAAAATAAATGTATGCTCTGGACTAAAATATTTCAGATATCTTGTTAAGTAGCGACTTCTGTAAATTGCATAGTCCAAAGCTTTGGTTGGTTAGGTGGTGATGTGTTTGTTGTTAAACTTTCTAACTGTTGTGATGCAAAATGAAGATCTCTGTTGGCTATGTTAAAATTGTCTGGCATACTGTTACAAAAGTGAAAAAATGTGAGGGACAGTGTTGGAAGATGAAAATCAATGAAAGAAAAGTATGATACATTTAACTCTATTTGACAGAAGCCCATTCTCTCACTATAACAGTGCAGGTATGAAACACACCTGCTCAGGGCAGACAATGTAGCAGAGACCCAAGTCACAGTCCTACTCACTGTACAGTAATGAGTGCCGTTACCTCATTCTACTGTAATGAAAGAACAACCCACACTGTACTAAATGCACACTGTATTTTTCACCATCACTGATCCATAACTCACTTGCATCTCACTTGCTGTGAATCTTAGTTTTAAATATATCCATCCATCTGCAAGTGATTCATAAAGCTATCACTAGAATTTTGCACAACCTTTGACATTTAGCTTGCAAACTGAAATGCATAGGTTAACGTTTGATTCATTTTTTTTTTTTATTTGTCCTGCTGCTCACTTTAGTCCACACCACCAATTTACTGTAGTTCATCTTTTCTAAGTTAGAGCTTATGTGTTTCAAAGGGTTATTTGTTTTCATGCAGGTTTTCAAATACAGTATAGACTAATTTGCTTTCTATGTGCTATTAAACATTGTGCAATCTAGCAAATATACAGTATAATAAACCCACAAAGTAGTTTTCTATGTATTTTAATAAAACTAACACATCTGTTCTCTGTCTGAAATCTTTTTGTCTCATGCTCTTGTTAAACCTTGACATTAATCACAGAGGCTCTATAGCTTCACTGACTAAACATGTATACTGGACGTACTGTTAAAAGAGAGTGCTGCAAAATCAAATGACTGATGACACTACAGTGCCACAGTAATAACATAACATGCTGTGCACTTTAAATACCCCTCGGCAAAATATAGTGTAAGATTCTGTTGAAAGTTACTGCCCTATAATTTAGAATAGATTGTCTTTGTGTAAATTTGGTGTGGATATCTCAATGCATTCTTCAAATAATGTGATTATGTCATTGAATGGACAGACAGATGGACAGACGACAAAATAATTACAATACCCCTTCAGCCAGAAGTTGGCCAAGAGGTAAAAATGAGATTGGCAATATGTTTTTTTCTTGCGAAAACAAAAATACATGAATAAAAATAGCTCAATAACAGTACAAGTACATCATACTCTTTTGATTAGGGATGCACTGATTGCAAAATACTGAAGATTAAAATGACATTTTGGATGATAACTGATGCACATTCCAAGGTTACTTTGTGTTTCTTTGTATTGTTTTTTTGTTATTTATCCTCCCCTATCAAGTAAATATTAATTATAAATTCTAAAAACATTAATATTTCAGTCTTTCAGCCCTTCATCTAAAAGTGCACAAAGATTCAAACATACAAATATACAGAAAAAATATATATTATTTTTATCTCCGCCATAGGTGAAAAGTCATCTTATATTGGCTAGTATGAGTAAATATGGGCCAATATATTAGTGCATCCTGACTTTTGATACATTGTCACTTAAACCAATGATGCATTTAGCTGCTTGGTGAAATACTGTGGACAGCAAATATTCATACAAATCCACAAACATTAAAAGTCAGTGCAGGTAATCTTTTACAGTGTAGCTAGACTGATGAAATTGTGTCCTAGTACTGCTGTACATTTCACTTATGTTTTTGATTTGATTCCAGGTGATTAATTATACTGTAAATAGGACTATGCATCAGTTCAGTAAAATTTCACCATCAATATGAAAAGTTCTTGATCATTGACCTCCCGTTCAGGGTATTTCCAAGCACTCTTTTTTAACAGTTTGTCCTGTGGTGTTGATGTGGCATTTTCCATAACCATGAGCAGTGTTTTACCATTCACTGTACTGCATGTTTTCCCTTACATATTGGACTTTCAGGGGCTGATGCTTAGATTACTGAAGGCAACGTTACTGTTCGTACAATTTTACAGCTGTTAAAGGAGGAAAAACATAGGCAAAAATGAAAGGTGGCAATATGTAAATGTTTTCAAATGATATTTGGTATGGAAATGTATTATTCTAAACTGCAAATGTAAATAACAAGAAGAGATATTTGAGAGAATAAGAAATACTTTTAAATCATTAATTGTAACATGGAGATTTATCCAGACTCTTCACTATTTTGTAAAAAGAACAAAATAAAACATGTCAGTAAGGTTAATTATTTATTAGTAATGTAACATAGAAACTAATAGCAAAACATATATTTTAAAGAGTATATTATGTGTATAAAGCATGGGACATGTTTATTTTTATAAACAAAAACATCAGATGATGGTCTCTCATCAGCACTTGAACATTTGAACATTATGATAAACATTTTCTGTGGTTGTCATTGTTCAGTTGCTTTGCAAAGCTATGTGGATTTGTCTGTTTCATTCATACGATGAGCCTGCCACGGCTTAATCCATTGTTTCCTTATGTGCACCTGATCATTTCTGTCTTTATTTACTGTCAATGATCTTGTCGTCACTGTGGTCCTGTCTGTGTACAAAGTTAACTCATGTTTTAAGAGCAATAAAGTGTATTATTTAAACTCTTCCAGAGAATTTGGAAATGACATTGCATGCAGCAATCTAACAGAAAGAGAAGGTATCAGTAAGTATGACTTTAAACAGCTGACGTCATGTGAAAGGACAAATTACCTGGAAAGATTTCCCTGCAGGTACTTCCGGCTGTTGTTGGTTCATTCATTTGCGTCAGACACAAGTTGATGTTGACTGAGCACATTATATTTCACTGAGTTGACACAACACTGGCAGTAAAAGAACTTTGTGCTACTGACAAAACAATTCCAACAATTTTTTGTAGTGTTACTATGCCAAGTTTTTTGAAAGGCACATTATGGACCAATTACAAGGGAGAACTTTTTTTTGGGTGTCAAATAACTGCAGTAGGTTTATATTAATTTACAAAAGTGAAAGAAGCAAAAGTGAAATTGGCAAACCTCTCAGTTAGAGTGTAATACTCATGCTTTTACAGAATTTTATGTCAAACCATCTAAAGAACATATGTACTGTAGATCATGATAGTGAAGTTTACCATATTTAAAGGTTCAGTGTGTAATTGTAATTAGTGGCTTAAAGAGGTGAAGTTCCAGATTGAAACTAAGTGTTCCTCATGCTTCCCTATGATTTCACTCAACATGTGAAAAAGGCCCTCCTTAGAGCATGTGTTGTGTTTGTCCATTCTAGTGATGCAGTACTGATGTACCTCAGTAATGTACATCAACCAAGATAAAACAAAAAAAAGAAGAATCTAAGAAGCTGGGCTATAGTAGAAACATAGTGGTGCAGCATAGCAGACTCCATAGCATGGACTCACTCTCTTTATAGATGTACACGCCTCATTCTAAGGACAGAGGGAAAAAAGAAAACACAACAGTACTTACAGAGTCCCACTCCATGTAGTTGTGCCCCATGGGACTTTGGAGAAAAAAATCACTCTAAGAGATAACAAGAAAGTTAGTTATTTGTAAATCTGTTGAAGCATCAGACTTTGTAAATACATAATTAGAAAACCTACACATCCAAAAGTTAGGTTGATAAATTGTTGTAACTTTCTCTCTGGGTGGCATGGTGGTGCAGTGGAGTGGAGTGGAGAGAGACAAAAGTAAACAATGGAGTTTGCATATTCTCCCTGTCTATGCGAGGGGTCTCTATGAGTTCTCCAGTTTCCTCCCACTGTATGAAAACATGCACGTTAATTTATAAGGTTAACTGCTCAATCTCAATCACCCATCACTGTGAATGTGAGAGTGAATGGTTGTCTGTATATGTTAGACCCATGATGAACTGGTAATACCAGGGTGTACCCCGACTTCACTTGATTGTAGGTGGAATAGACTCCAGCACACGCTCTTAAGGACTAAGCTACTCACATGACTGAATGAATGAACAAACGAATGAATGAACTCTCAACAGTCTGTTTAGAGCTGCTGAAGACATCTCTGCAGTACAACATGAGCAGACATGTTGTGAATGTGGTGAATTTCATCTCTAAATATTTTTCACCTCATTCTTGAAGAAGAAGCTGAAATGTGTCAAAGTAACGGCCAACAAGAGATGCAGTCTACTGAGCCAT
>JAPQRQ010000002.1:23758850-23780493 GCA_037367365.1 Apogon talboti
CAGGTTTTAGTTCAGCTTAATTTGTTTTGGAAGCTGCAGATTGTGTTATCAAACTCTACCAAGAAATGTTTGCTCAGCAGATAAACTGGTAAGTGAATGTATGGGATGTTTGAGAAGACAATGGCTTTGCAAAACTATTACTACATGCAGACAAAATGTCCTCCCAATAAAAACAATTTATCACTACCAAACAATACTTAAAACAATTTTCGATTTTATTGTAATAATAATCTTTAGTTTTTAAAAAATAAGGAAAACACACATACACAAACTTTTCAAATAAAATCCATAAAATTTATAATTTGTCACCAAAACTGTCTAATTTTTCTACATCTCACACAAAAAAGTCAATTATGGCATTCAGGCTTTTGCTGAAGCCTAATCCTGAGTCAGTTTACAGTACATTGGCTTCTATATTTTATACAGTAGGTTTCACAACATCACCAATGTGTGACGTCTTAATGTGCATCAAAAACATTGTATAGCCCTGTAAATGACCAGTTATAAGTCATAAACACGAGGCACTTAAGCTGCCTGAAAAATTCAACACCAAACACAAGCCAGTATGCTCATGCAGTCCCGTCAAATACGCAATTTTGATACATGTTTGTGGCAAACACATCTTAAAGCATTTAAAGGGTGAACTGACAGATCAATGTTCATTTTCTAAATGCAGGGAGAAATGCACAGCCAGTAATGTCTTGTCATTTTTGTGACCTACAGCACGCAGGTTTACATTTGGAGTAGGGTAGAAGACGAGAGGATTTTTTAACATAAGGATTCCCATCAAATGTAAAGCCGTTATGTTACAGTGTTAAGAGTGAATTTACCACACAGATCTGAATCTGATCTTAAAACAGATGCATTTGCATATCATCATAATGGAGGTTTGGCAACTTCCAGCCAAAACAAAAGAAATTATGCAAGGTATGAGTCAGTGCTCTCCTGCTTAACTGGCACTAACCTCAGGACTACGTTTACTCCATGTTCTGAATTTTCCGATGTGTTTCCTGCTGTGCATGACCATGACCTTTAACTTCATACCACTGTCTCCTAAATATTCATCATATGACTCTTGCTAGCATCTATCAGAGTTTTCCATAACCGACACGTTAACTCATTATGTCAACAAAAATAAAGATGGAACTAGTGACAGTAATGATGGCTCAGTTCCGCATATTATTGCAAAGCACAAAAAAAATGGTTTTAGTAAGAAATGTATTTGGCAGATTTGGGAACTGCTGCCTTTTCCTGTAGTTGTGGAAAAACCTGAAGTCATGATATCCTCGACTCTCTTTTTTCCTCTGCCTTTCTTCTTTACACTGTATCACACATAAGACCTAGTGGCAGAACTCATAAACTGAGACAGTATGTGTTGGCATTTGCGCTCACTTTGCAAAAATGATATTAAAAAGGGCTTCCAGTACTAACTCAGCATATTTGCACCCCTCTCAAGAGGTGATCAGTCCTGGCCAGGGTGAATAAGGAACATAAAAGATTACTTACGCTTTTCGGTTCTTTTCTACTTCATATGACTGGCTATAATACTGAAATTAAATACTGAAAATAAACTTCATTTGGGATCTCCCTGACACACATAGAACCCTGTAAAAGTACTTAAATTATGAATAAGTTAAACCTCTCTCTGACACCTCGAAATAGTCTCACTACCAGTTTTCATCGGAGAAGGAGCTAGAGCTGCCGGAGTCTGAGTCTGCGTCTGTCAACCCATCAAAGTCCCAGTCGGCACTGGAACCGCTGTCGTCGTCCTCCTCTGTAGAGAAACTATGAGCAGAGCTGAGGCATGCTGGGTACACACGCATTGAAACACACACAGGTCCCAGGGTGGACACATAGACTGCCATGATGTTCTTCCAACTGTCCCGGGCTGGATCATATTCATGGATGAGGACCCTGTTCTTGTTGTGCTGCAGGAGAGTCTGTGTAAGGAGGAGCAGTTTGTTGTTGTGCTGGATCACCTGGTAATTTAGAGCTCGGCTGTCAATAGGAATGTCACCCAGCCGTTTCCATTCACCCCTGGTTGGGCTGTAGGCCTTTACGACAGGAATGTCACACACACAGATAATCTGGTCTTGAAACACGCAGGCTTTGTGGAGCTTGTCTCTTCTGAGCGACCCGCAGTGTCGCCAGCGGTTTCTTTTCGGATCATAACAAAGCATTCTTCTTTTATTCACCACATACAGGTGGTCATTCAGCGCCACCACCTGCATTTTACCTAAAGAGTGAGGCAGGGGAGCTACAAACGTCCACTGATTCCTCTGAACGCTGTAACATTCAACTTCCTTTAGTCTGGCGTCTGTCACAGGATTCCTACCACCTAGAAGGTACACATGCCCATTGAGGTAGGCCATCCCAGAGTGAATCCTCCCAAGCGGCCTCTCTGCCAGCTCCTGCCAGTTGTTTTGCACAGGATTGTACAGCCAGAAATGTTTGGAAAGGTGGGAGGCAAGGTACAGGTTGTTTTCAGGTGTGGCACAGGCGATTAATGACTCCATGGTGGAACGCTTATAATCCTGACTGCTGAGGTCTTCAAGAGGAGGCGCCATGAAATACAAGTCCTCTGAGTATGGGTCACAGCACATTATGTTATCATTGGGAAGGCCAAAGAAGAGAATCATCTCCTTAGCGCTCACACCTATTCTGTGTTTTGGTACGTTCAAAGCTGCAGGCATTCCACAGGTGCCTTCTGGAGACCTGTTAAAGACAGAAGTAAGGTACTTCTCTATTAACGGCCTTGCCATGAGGCCCTCCAGGAAACACTTGTCCTTCTCGGTGAACAAGTCCCAGCGCACACACTTAAGCGCTTGCAGGGCATCCTCCCTTTTCTGTGGTGCGTTGGCCTCTATCCACTGTAGAGCAGCGGAGCACACCTTCCTTTCACAGTCCACATCTAAAGTGTCAAGAGACAGCAGCTCCTTTAACTGCATCAAGTCCAGCTCACACAGCTCCCCTCCATTACACAGCTGGCTGAAGTTCCTGGCTATGAAAGCCTGTGCACTCTGCTTGAGCTCGGGGTTGTCATACGTGTCTGCAAATTTTAAGATCATAACACAGTTGGAGAGGTCCAGCCTCCTTGTCATGAAGCTGGAGCAGGCTTTCCTGATATACTCCAGCTGCAGCATATTGGCAGCGGCGTACAGTCTCTGGACGTTGCTTTCCGTGATGGTCACTCTTCCTGTGTAACAGTAGTCGATGATCACCGACATGGACTCCGCGTCCACGCCACGGATGACCACCCGCTCCTGCATGCTTTCGTTCAACCCCCCGGTGAACATGCTTTTGAAGTACGGACTGGCAGAAGCGAGGACGTTTCGGCTGCACAGGAAAAGTTGTTCAATGTCACCTCTGGCAGACTCGCCGATGTCCTCCGGCAACTCCTCTTCACTCTCCACTCCGATAGTAACGTCCCCGAGAAGGCGGCAGTCGTACAGTAATTTCAACTCCTTCATTAAACCCCGAGCGTGATTTACGTCCTCCAACACCTCGGGACCGCTGAAGCAGCTCAGAGCCGAAGCCATTGCTGCAACAAAGTAAACAATTTGCCGTAAACGTCGGTGTTTGTATAGAATAAGCCTCTATCAGGTGTTTAGCATGGTCGATAACGTCAAATTGTACGTACGCTGATACTGACATATAGGTTTATAATTTTAAATCACACATAATGCTGTGGAAAATACATTACCAGCGACTTTAGTGGCGGCGCGATAGCCCGTGTGCCTCAAAGCCAACAGTTCCCAACCCCCAAACGGTCATAATGTCGAGTTTAGATCAGTGATAGTCCACAAATCACAAGTTAGGAGCGACTGTAAGAGCCATACCCAATTTTATTCGATTTATCTATCCACTGTGGCATCTGTTAGTCAAATCAGACAGACAGGGCTCTCATAAAATAACACTGTCTTTTTAGTCAGCGTTTACACTGGATGTTCCGGTATGAATCACCAAAATAAAACCAAATTTATTTACCTGGGGGGGCAAATTTTCATACAGCGTCACTCCACATCATTCATGTTCAACTTACTGACAAATTTTCATGTCATAAATTATATTTTTTTTACTTTACACTGACATAAAAAATATTTTTTACTCAGAATAATAAATGTAGTTTTTTTATTTTGAAGGCACTCTCCCCTCCTGTTCCAGTCTGGCTGAATTGTCGCTCATACAAGCTTGCTAAGAAAAGGATCACACCTCTGATTGGTTTGTGAAAGTGGGTCGATGAAGTTTGGTTGATCAAAATTGTGACCAATTGCCACGAATATATTAAAATGTACCTAATGCTACTACAAATAATAATAATAATAATAATAATAATAATAATAATAATAATAATAATAATAATAATTTATTTTGTGTACACATACACAGAAGAAAACTATGTGTTAAATTCAACCTCATAGTTGCTACATTTGTCCATGGTCTGACTTTTAACCCTGCCTTTTACCTGCATCTAACTTGACAGTGATGAACCAAAAAGTCAGTCTGTCACATCAGAATCAATAGTTGTTGTTTTTTAAAAAAATGGAACTTTATTTCAAAGAATACAGTTAACAAACAAACAAACATACAATCAACAAGGCCACATGAACTTACAACAATATTAACATCTTAAATATCCATCAAAAGTGGAAGTAGAAAAATGAGAGAGACAGAAAAACAAACAGAAAAAAAATACAAAGGGATTATTTAACATTAGTTTTCTGTAAAAGTTCTTCATATAGTTTGACAATCTTATCACATTTGGGGGAGTCTATAAGCTTAATACTGTATATGCAATGTTCAAATTCAGCCAGAAGTCTGTGTAAACTGGGGGTCATTTTCAACACTCTGCATTTATGGATATGGAATTTACCAAACAATATTAATAAGTTAACAATGTACTCAATACTGCTCTCTTGGTGAATAAAATATGTAATAACAGACTTACAATCAATTACAATGTGGTGTCTGACTTTACACAATATACATCTTTCCAATTCATTGCATTGATAGAATAAGTGTATTCAAGTTTCAGACTCATTGTTACAGAAGTTACATTTATTTTCGACATCTAAAAATTTAGAATGATATGCATTAGTGGTTTATATGTACCGTGTAAAGTCTTGACGTGAATCTCTCTTGTCTTATTGTTGATGCAGTATTTGTGTGGTAACAGCCATACTCTTCGCCAATCAATATATGAAAAGACATTGTCCGAAAAGCCTTCCCTCTTAGAGTTATTTTCCTTCTTTAATCATGTGTTCCTTATATGTTTATTCTTGCGTTTAGAATCCAAAATGTCAATTCCATTAATCATGAAACGAGACTCTATTCTTATCACTTCTTGAAATTGGAGATGACTTTTCACAAGAAAGTGCAGACCATGAGGAATGGCTTTTGTTACCCGACTAAATTCTGCATTAGTTATAGGAAAAGATTTAATAAGAAGAAAATGTTCATAATTATGCATTAAACCATCGTTGAAGAGATCACACAGATAAATAATACCATTATCAAGCCAATTTTGATTGAAAATAGATTTATTCCCAACAGTTGTGTCTCCATTATTTCAAATAAAAGTCTTATGAGGGGAAAAATTATGATTACGACATCATTTCCAGGCCAAGAGAGCTTGCTGGTTAAACTTAGACAACTCCCCCAACAAGGTTATGTTTTAAGAATTTATGTTCTACCCGTATTAACTGTTAGCAGTCTGTCATGCAAAATTTTTGACAAATTGTTCAGATTTTTTTTTTCATTTTTTTATTTTTGGAGTTCCAGATGATAGGGACCACAGATCAATACTGGCTGTTTAAAATTTAATAAAAGGTCAAAACTTCTCCCGTATGATTTTCATTTGTCACATACGTGTATAGTGTCAGATTCAGTGACACAAAAATATTCAACCTTGAAAGCTACAGGGCAAGGCCAAAGAAGACAATTTTCTAAAAATCACTTTATAACAAGGTTTAGAACATGTTTCTTTGAAATTTAAACTGATGTATCTGTGGACCGTTGTCTTCCAGTGAGCAAAATGAAATATTTACTCAAATTGAAATTAGTACATTTATACTGGGGAAGGGGATACACTGTTGTGAGGGATTTCAGCTGCCTTGGTGGAGGTTTGGATTCTATTGGCAGTGTCTTGTTACAAATACAAATCTTTTCTATACATGCACAAATTTCAGTGTTTCATTCATATTTATTCTGTAAATTACAGGATTCCAAATTACAAAAATATCAGTGAATCTCATTTTAGCCCATACATGAATACCAATGTAGATGCAGATTAAATGCATAGTTCAATTAATATCTGTGGAGCCTTGAAAAGAGAGCATCTCCAAAACCTGTTGGTCATGTTTTTGCAGCCACTTCATTTAAAAGTGGACAGTTATCCTCTTCTGTGATATAGAATACATTTATTTCAGATAACTTGCAGTGGTGCCCAAACATGCTTATAATAAGACCAATGGATGCAGCTGATTCAGCGCATTTTCTTCTGGCTTAGGTATATTTGCGATTGAGGTCATTAATCCTTCTGAGCCCCTCTTGGTTATGGATAGTCTTGTGCACTGTAATGAGGAAAGGGAAGGCAGAGGGCAACTCCACTCTGCGGCTCAGCCTCTGGTGGCCCCAGTGGAGGCAACGGAGCTTCTCAGCCAGATCCCGTCTGCCTGCTCGCTCCAGTCCGTCTTGCAGCAGTTTGGTCTTATTGGGTTTGTCCCATGACTTCTCATACCTACGTACAAAGAAAGAAAAAGAGGACAGAATGGAGTAAAAGACAGTCCAGAAAAGCTGAATACAAAGCCTGGCATTGGTGATTAATTACAACAGTACAAGGACACAAAGCAACACATATTCATACACACTTTACCAGGTTTCAAGCATGCTCTTCGCCTGGATTCTTTTGTCTGTGGATTTGGTGTGGAATCGCGCTATCTCAGTTCTGTTAAAGCCAAGCTCATATGCCAGGACTGTCCACTCAAAACCAAGCTGCAAGGAAAGCTCCTGCAGTGTCTTTAGATTAATTACAGCATCCTGGAAAAGAAGGAAATCAAATATGACCTTCTGATACGAAAACAAAATGAAAATACCTTTGCTTCTACTTTAAATCCATGAAATTTGAAATGAGTGATCAAACATAGACGTACAAACCTCTTGGGCTTTGTTAGGCATTATCTCAAATCCACAAAAATAGTAGTACAGGTCCCACTTTAACTAACTGTCTGTCTAAAAGTCAAATTTCAGTGAATTCACAAATTGCAAATAGCAGACAGTAATATTATCTCTAGCCTTATTTAGCCTGAAGTACAGTACGCCAAAACAAGAGTGTGGTTCTAGTGTTACTGGGGAGATTCAACATCAACAAGCTGACCAGTTAAATATTAGTCATTTTAGATCAGGGCCCCATGTAGAGAGCACACACACTCCACCTGTAACAGTGTGTACACTGCTAAAACTGGGCTGCGTTCTTACATTTTTATTCCGGGAAAGCTGTAAACTGTGTTATTTTAAGGAAGTGAACAAACGTATTTTCAGGATTTAGAATTTTTGCAAGAGATTACGCAATGCAATGTTGTGACATTGCAATAACACTGGATAATAACAAAAAAAACCCTCATTATCATTGAAAAACATCAGATCAGACATGTTGATTTCATATCTGAAATTACAAATACTCTACCATGTTAGGATTTTGCTAATACATAAAAGAAAAAAAAACACAAATTGAAAGTGATTGGGTATTCAAATCCACAAGAAACATGTGCTAAATCAGTCAACTTTGCTTGATGTGGATATCAAGGCTGCTTGGCTCTAAATTGATCTAACATGTTTCAAACACCGTCTCTTGTGCTGTTTCCCACTGCTGGTACATGTTTGGAGTGATACCTGCTATTTTATGAAGTATCTTGATGTAATTAGTCACCACGCTCATCACTTAGGTAAAACTGGATGGAAAAAAATCCAGATGGAGTTGGATCCATTTATAGCAACACAACACATCCACTCGTAAGTTACTGGAAAATCCTCAACTAGCTAATCATAGTTTGGGGTTCTGTGGTTGTCCACTGATGAACTGCTGAATCTGGGGTCCAATGAAAATTCCAGCTTTCAGGTTTGCATTGCATTTTTCCTTCACTTATTAAGAGCCTTCTGACTTTTGACCACTTCAGAGTTTATAGAACCAAAACACTGGTGTGATATCCTCCTGACTACCCAGGAAAGTACAAGCTTTGGCTTTTTTATATTACATAATTGCCTTTATTGGAAGCAGCACGATGCAACAGTTTTTTCAGATGCATTTTTAACATTTTTGTGGAATGTCCTTTGCAGTGGACAGTGTTTATTTATTTTCAATAGAGCTGTGATACTCTTGTCCACTACAGAGGACAAAAATGCATTGCTGGTAGTCAGGAGGATATGGTGTTAATGGCTATTCATTGATGTGCAGATTTGGAATCAGTGTACCCAAGTTATGTATTTTATATGAGTATTTTTCTACCATCTGCAAACATAATTTAAAGAATCATCTCCTGTTGCATCTGACCATCAGGTTTCACTCACTTTGAAGCTACTTGTTTATTTATTAATTATTCATTCACTTGATTATATCGTTTTTTAAAAGAATGGAAAAAACAAACGTAATTTGAAATGCTTTTTATTTGCTTTAAAAATTACCTTCCTCTTTAAATTCTTAACTCCCATAAAAAGCATCAGGGCTTTATGTGCAATATCACTGCAGCAATTATGTTCATCGAACAACATTAAAAATGTCAGTCGTCATGTAAACAATAATTAAAATGAACTAGCCAAAAGATAACATATGTACACTTACATTATTGAATGTCATACTTCACTTAAGAAACACAATTAATTTTAAGGTGTTAATCATGACTCTGATCAAAAAAGTGCTGCGACAAATGTCCAAGAAATATGAACCCACATGAATCACACTACTTCTTAACAGGCACAGGATGTAACAAAATCCCATATTTCAGGTTTTTTCTTCATATGTGGAACCACAATCTGACAAAATTAATACCTGCAAAATTTGCCATATGAAATTCAAAGCATGTACTTGTACAAAAGCGTGGGCTATAATATTTCTAAGACTTCAGCTGCAGAGAAATGATGACTCTTAAGTGAAAGCCTTAACTATCCACAAAGACAAAACAGAACACACATATCAAAAAGAATCCAGTCATAGTTAGCAACTGATTATCAGAATATTGCCGGGTTGTTTCATAGTTTATTTCAGCCTGTTTCAGCAGGTAGTAAGCTAGAGGTCCAGCCTGCTGGACCCTGTACTGTTCTCTACTTTGTCCTTCACTGAAGACAAATGCTTTTTAAAAATGATAACAGTCTCACTCTCTTGGGTTGTAGCCCAAGACTGGGCCCCTCCTGATGGTGAAGTTTTAAACAGGAAGGGTCCCATACAGTGTTACCCTGTGCAACTCTTTATCGTCAGTCTTTTTGGGTTCAGTAGCAGCCGTCCTTCCAGCTGCCATCCCTCAGGGCACTCAGGGCAGCCAGGCTCTTTGGGGGAGTCAGTAAACTGAAGGAGACAAAAAAAACAGAGATAAGATAAACTGGCATACACTGCCTTATATCAGTGTCTATATGAGGTCACAGTATGGTCAGTATGGTGTACTTTAAAAAGTCTGCACAAGTTCTTCAAGTTTGTTGATGTGAAGACAAGGTTCTGACCGATGGAAACTTTCCTTTAGATCAGGGGTGTCAAACTCATTTTTCATTGATAAAAAGTTAAATTACATTATGAACATGTTTACATCTACAAATTATCCTTTAAAAAATGTGAATAACATGAACAACCACAAACTACCTGAAATATCATATGAAAAATAAGGGCAATTTTAACAATATTACGCCTTAGCTTATCATGTACACATGTCCATTACAGCTTACAGATCACAGTGGACCTACAAATGCACCAAACATTTAGTAACACCTATAATATTGTTAAAATTACACTTACTTCTCTTAAGGCATTTCGTGTTGTTCAAAATTGTTCAGGATATTCACATTTTTTTTGAAAGGATAGTTTTTAAAAGTAAACATTTTCATCTAATTTTACTTTTTAAGACTAAAACAAAGAGACAGATTTAGAGATGTCACTTTGTAGGTTATTCTGTTATTATTTTACTGGTCCACCCCTCCTGACATCAAATTGGGCTACATGTGGCCCCTGAGCTAAAATGATTTTGACACTCTTGGTTGTTAATATCTTCAATGTAATTTTTGCATTTTACAAATTCACCGTGCCACTGGTCAAATTGGACCCTCTGGGGGCCAGTTTTGGCCCATGGGCCGTATGTTTGACACCCCTGCTTCAGATTCTTGTTGTCAAGATACAATCAGGTGTAAGGATAGCATCAAAATGTACAATTTAAGAAATTTTACAAGTAGTTACCCATACTGGTGGAACTGTGCTGAAGGTAGGGCGGTCAGTGCTGTCTATGAGTTTGTTTGTGATTACACACCATGACTCACTACCAAATACAGCTAGGATCAAAGTTGGCAGCAGTGTTAACCATGACCAGCCCTGGAGTGAATGTTTACTTCACAAGCTCAAAATCTTCCACTGATATATGCCTTTACCTGCGTGTGGGCTGTGTAATCTTGCTTGCACGTGGAGCTCCACTTGTTCCTACAAAGGATGCTGGGCGAGGCAGAGAGCTGCGAGGCGCCGCCTGCTGGTTAGCGCTGGCTTTTAACGACTGTGGAAGCAGACTGCTGCTGCTGCTGCTGGGTTTGAGGGGCTGAGGCAGGGCAGCACTGCTGGGGATGGACTGTAGACTGGTAGACGTGGACAGAGCGGTGGAGGTCGGGCCCTGCTGGACGGTGGGGCTCACGTACGCAGTGGCTTTCAGTGGGTGCCGGGGTGTGGTGGGGAAATTCCCCACACTCTGGACCCGCTGACTAAGCTGGCCCGGGGAGGGAACTGAAACACAGCAAGTTAGACAAAGGTGACTTTAAGAAAAGTGATGAAGCTGCAGTGACTACTTCTCAAGTTGTCACAACATTGGGAAATAGTGCTCTG
Source organism: Apogon talboti (assembly GCA_037367365.1). Classification (NCBI taxonomy): domain Eukaryota; kingdom Metazoa; phylum Chordata; class Actinopteri; order Kurtiformes; family Apogonidae; genus Apogon; species Apogon talboti. The sequence continues at coordinate 23,769,913 of JAPQRQ010000002.1, forward strand.
TGATCACTTGCAAATGTAAGTGAACCCACTATGGTACATTCACAGACATGAGATGGAGTGTCTTACTGGAGGACTGGAGTCTTGCGAGTCCATTGGATGAGTCAAAGCTCTGGCTGTTCCGGAGGGAGGGCATCGGAGGCAAAGAGGAGGGGCCGTGTGAGGGGTTAACAGGGGATGTCAGGCATGGGATGCTGGGAACACTAGGCATGCTGGGAGCTCGGATCAGGTTGGGCATGCTTCTTCGTAGCCTGTCTATAGAATCATGAACAAACCAGGTTAGATCCTAGCCTAGGGTGGTTTAGCACATGTACAGTCCACGACTCACACTGAAATCCACCTTGTACATAAATACAAATAAATAATAAAATAATTATAATAAATAATAATAATATTAAATAAATAATATAAATATTATTAAATAATAAATAATGTTAATTGCTATTGCTAGGTGCTGTGTGTAAAATAGGTATAGTAAATTGAGTTGACCTTTAACCTTTAAAAAAGTTTGCCTAATTTTGGCTTGGTAGTGATTTTCAGATTTTGACAGTCTGATTCCCAAAATGATGGCAGATGCCATTTTGTACATGTAAGTCTTTATGGTTTACGTATACAGTAATAATAAGTGACATTAATATATTATTTGAGTGATATTTTTTAAAAACAATGATGGAAATCATTCTAAAAATGTGGTTTTTGGTTGTTCACACCAGCCTGAAGCACAGTCCTAGGAGACGTTCCATGGTCACGCAATTATTTACTGATATGGAAGGATATTAGGAGATCCTAAAGCGACTCTTACCTGTGCTGTTTCTGTACGCTGACTGTGTTTCGTTGCTCAGGCCTGTGGGTCCAGAGTACTGAGAGAGTCCACTGAGTGTATACTGAGGAGCGGCTGAGGTGCGTCTACAGTCTCTTATACTGGAGAAGGTGTGCGAGTGGGGCAGACCGGCCCGCTGCATAGACCCTGTGCGGAAGAGCCGAGGCTGGGGAGGAGGGAGCTGGTCGTAGCCCTCGTCTTCCTCATCCTCCTCCTCTAGATCCATCTCACTGCGCCTGAGGGAATGTAAGGAGAAGCTGGAGCTACGACGACTGGCTGTGGTTGAGGCTGAGGTAGAGGCATAGTCCTGTCGGAGACCTACAGGGTGACAGACAGACGACTGTTATTATTTGTAGTAAACACGAACATGAACCACCGATATAGCTTCCCTTCTGGAGGTGCCCTTCATCCATTATTCAATTACTGAACCGGTAGATGAGTGATACAAAGCATTTTCTGCTGAAATCGAATGCATAATTTAAAAGCACAGTGACATAAATATATTATTGCCGACTCAACTTCAATTATCAAAGGGTCAAACATTTATCTTGATTGTCGATGCAGATTGAACGGTGACGTCTGTTCAGAAAGGCACCTACTGTATGAAGCAGCACCCACCTGGATTTTTCATTATTTAGCTAATTGGATCAAACTACCTCGTTTCTTTCGATGCCAGCTTAGGTGCATTAGTCAAATTATCACATTGACAGATGATTAAAAGCAGCACTTTTCACCTAGTATTACATTCATCTTGCATGTTCTTTTGTGCGATGTAGATAATAAACTATCCCAATCCCTTCCTATTTGTCTTTGAGGAACACTTTTTTTCTCTCTCACATATTTGTTGCCAAATTGGCGGTCTTTGCTATTGTGCCAAATTACGATTACAGTCACATCATGGTTTCATTTTAAGCAGAGCTACAATTAATTATTATTTTCAGTGTTGATTAATCTGTTCATTACATTTTCAATTAACTGAATAAATATTTGACCTATAACATGCCAGAAAATGGGGAAAAAGTGTTTCTCACAGCACAACAATGATGTGCTTAAATGTCTGGGTTGTTCACAACCCAAAAATATTCAGTTTGCAAAAGTAGAAATATTCATATTTAGGAAGATGGTATCTGAGGATTTTGACCATTAATTTTGTTAAAAAAATACTCAAATTAATTGCTGTGTTGTCAATTATTTTAGAAATCACTGAGTAATTCATTAATCGTTCCAGCTGTACTTTAACAGCTTTAAACTGCTCTAATCCTGACTTCATTTAGAATATGTTACAGGCTGACAGTGAGCAATAGATGTACAGTATATTAAGAAATAAAATGAAAAGTAAAACCATAAAATATGTTGTGTACATACTGTCTACAAGTAAAAATCTTAATATCGGCGCTCTCTTTTTAATTTGCATTTTCCTTACTGTCCCAACTCCTTCAAATGTAGGATTATATTTACAAAGTAGACTTTACTGCTACTGCTGAACTGCTTGTAATGCATTATGACAAAAGCTGAGATCAGAACAGCAATTTATTTATTGCACAAATTCATATATTTGACCCCTCTCCACACAATGTAACATCGATAATAAGAAAGCTGACTCACTCTCCTCCTGAAGTCGTGCCATGACCTCCACATCTGTCATGTCCTGCAGTTTATATCCCATAGAGATGGAGTCATCCTCCAGCTCTGACGCACCCACCTCGCTGTCAAGGGAAGACTGAGGGCTTATTGCTGCTTGTCGCCGACCCACATCTAAGAACACACAGAAGAGCCACGTCTTTTTCTGCGAGATATTTTACTCACTTTAACCAGGGCACCGGTAGTGACTGTAATGCTTTTTAAATACATGAACTGAATACAGGAAAATAGACAGACAACACACACAGAAGGCCGTTTCAGACTTTATGCGGATAACATTTAACTGTATAATCATTAAAAGAGGATAGAGATCAGGAATAAAACAGCACCAGAGAATTACAAAACAAAACAAGTGATTGTCACACATTGTCAGTGGGGTCTTACTGTGGAGAGTGGAGTTTGATAGGAAGGTGGGCGCTCTGTCACTTAGGCTGCAGCTAGCCCTGAGTGGGAGGCTCGGCTGAAGAAAAGACTGACCAGATGATGGCAACGGAGCTTGACAAGAGAGACACAGTCAAAAAAAAAAAAAAAATGTGATTTGACCACCAGAATCCTTGTCAAATTCACAAATACAATCTGAACTTTATGAAATTTGTGTGAATCTAAAGTACAGATGAACAGGCAGAAGGAGATTTTATGTTCAACGGTCTCTCTTTCTGGAGGAGACTGAGCTTGCTCATGTCCATCTGTCCAAGAGTATGACCTTATAATCTTTCATATGAGTTTTTTTTTTCTGCTTTGCTGTAATCTGATGATACACTGTAAATAACAGGTTGTTTAAGAATCTAGGTTATGTTTATGCAGTGAGTATTTTGGAAGCAGATGGTTTTGGCGCAGCGTTCTTATTACTTTAGATGTGACACAAAATGACTATGAGGTTAAAGGAAAGGGTCAGTTTTAATTCCATAGATGAAGATTATGGTAGCCGTCATGTTATAAATGCTGGGCTAAAGGAAAAAACAGGAGTGAACCTTAACAGAAAAGTTGCTGTTACTACACATGATTCTTTTCACACTGACATAGTCATGAAATCCATTATTAATTGATTATTAATATTAGTTTAAGCCATGTTAAATCATTAGTTAGTTAATAAAACACTCATTAACCAATTTTAGGTCAATAACTAATGGGCAACTAATTCATAATTTATGTGTTTCTCTATTAAATGCACAACAGAAACTGGGACACATTTGCTGCCCTGAGATTTAAGGCATTTCACACCATGCCTCTGGCTCAACTCCTGTGTCTCTGCTTTCTACTTCAACCAGTATAAAAAAATAAATAAAAATGATGCTCAGAAGTTAGAGTCGTATGTGGTTTTGCAGGAGTTGCATGCATGAGTATGAGGGGTGTTACCTGTGGACTCAGTTAATGCAGCAGGTTTAGAGTAAGGCAGGATGGGGCAGCTGAGTGTGGACAGCCCCTCTATGCAGCTGTATGGACGGACAGAGGACACTCCTCGCCACCGTTTAGCTGGACAGGATTGCAGCAAAGGACATGTTAGCTGGACTGCTTCACCATGTAACAGGCACGCACACGGCGACACGCTCACACACACACAGAACACTGATGACATTTAAAACAAGCTCTAACCAGACGTTAATCTGCTTTTTACATGTCAGTATTGATGTTTCAGATGATTGGGCGAAAGCTCGGACAGAAGAGGCTGATACAGTAAGATGAGGTTTAGCTTACCACCATGGCTTACTGGGCTAAAATGCTAGGGTTTTTCTGATTTTTGGAGGGATCTAAGGATAAACAGGGATTGTGCACATAGCCTACATTCAATTCCCAAAGTCAGAATTAGATGTTGTAGGCTGTGGTTATATTTATACTGACTGAATGGATTTTATGCTGTTTTACACTATGAAGTCTGTGTAGGAAAACTGAAAAAGTTTGTATATTGGGATTTATGGGATCAGTAATAGTTAATTACTCAGTTACTATTAAATCAGAAGTAAACCAAAATGGAAAAGATTTGTTACAACTGTTTACATTGCATTTAATCAAAGTATATTTGCTTCCTACAACACAAATGCTTAAAAATGAGCCAAATTCTCTACAGTTAACAAAGTATTTAGTTACAGGTTATAAACTCTTATAAATTGGCATATTTGATACAGATTCATGTTTATTAGTCATTAATCTGTCGAACATTACTACTAGATAATGTGTATTTCATTTGTAAACACTGTTTTGTAGTCAGTGAGGCACACACCTGACAGCATGGAGCTTTTGGCATTCTTTACACAATTAGTCTCAAACGCTACTGGATAAAACTAGCATTCACAGCAAGTCGCAAAAACAACAGCTACTGGAGCTCAGGGACAAGGATGTATTCATGACCCAGAGGAGGAGAGCCAATGCTCACTGAATACAGCTTTAGAGAACATAGCGGACCTTGAACTGTGCACACACTAATGAACATCCAGAGAAACACCGAAAAACGTGCATTACTAAATGACAGTGTGTAAACAACAGGTTCTCAATATGAGAGACAAAATCAAAGTACAAATACATACTGTATGCGTATATGTGCATGAGTATGAGCTTTCAGTACAACCGTCCCCTTTACAGGCTGTTGGAAGAGTGAGTGCTGGGCAAATCTGACTCAAAACCTACTTAATGTAAGCATGGTTTCTATGGCAACCATATCCCCTTACATGCGCATATCGATGGCAAAGGACCAAATATGAAACTAGGTCCAGCTGAAAATGTCATTCGGTGCATTAGGATATTTTTTTATTGTTCATTATTAATTTTTTTTACGACATAAATGACATAAGCGTGTATGCCAGTGTGGAAAAAATGGATGCTTCCACAACTCAGGTTATATGTACTTATTATTAAAATATATATATATATATATATATGATGGATGAGCTGATAGTCTTATAACATGTAAAGAATATAAATTGTACCATGTTCTTCTTGTCTCCTGTTGAGTTCTTCTTGTGTTCAGAGTGGTAACTACAGCAGGAGTGCAGAAACCAAAGAGGTTTCATCCTCAACAGCTAATGTGACTCATTTGGCACAGAAATTACAGATTTGTTAGATGTGGAGGCGACAAAGACATGTCTGTATATCTACAGTCCAAAAGCACCACTCTTTACTTCCAAAGAAGAACATGTATTTTTATCGTTCTCCCTTATATTTTGCTATTTTATGGTTTCATTTAAATGTTTAATATCTCGCTACTGGGAACTCATTCAAGGCCTTACAATTCTATGTTTATAGTTTGATTAAACCTTTGTAATCCTTTCTGTAATATCGCTATGTAAAACGAAAAGTCCCGTCGCACGTGGAGACATTTTGTGTCAAGTATGTCACAGCTTATGGTCACATGTCAGCAGCCAGAGAAACAGATGTCCAGATGAAGGCTGTTAATCTGGATGGTGAATACGCCGTACCTTGGTCCAGTCTGTGACAGAGGGTCATCCTGGCCAATTCCACTTCAGGCCCGGGGTGGTCCAGTACCTGCCTGCACCACTGGAGAGGACTGAGGAGACTCTCGCCATGCAGCCTGGCTTTAGGACTCACATACAGCCTGGAATATACAACAGAACCTTTAGTTTGGGTATCATATGTTTGTAAAAGTGGCAAACAGATAGATGTGAGGAAAAAAGATGTTGATTCTGAAATATACAGTGTAAAAGTAAAAATAACCATTTGAGGGACATTTCTACCACGACTACTACTACTACTACTAATAATGGATTAGATTTCTTTAGCACTTTTCAAGGCACCCAAAGCACTTTACATTATTGATAAATTATTTATTCGCTTTCAATTCACACTCTGTACTATATTTCTAGTGAATCTCTCATCATATTAATATGACTGAAATACTATTAAAAACTTCAAATAACTTCAAATAAAATATAAGTACCATTAAATTTGCTCCAATCAGTCTTTAACTTTAGTCCAGTCCACCCTTTTACATCTACTTTGTTATGCCTTTGACATTGTTTTCTTCTTCTGTTTGCCATGAGTGACTTGCACTAATGCATACACCAAGGGATTATCTTCTGTTATGAGTTATATAAAATGCACATAATCCACAAGTCCTCTCAAATCCATTAAAACTAAAGAAAAAAGCTCATCTTGACAGAGTCAAGAGTAGAAAATACAGATATTAGTGTTAAATTGTAGGGAGGATCAATAAAAATTAGTTACAAAAATAAATTCTAATAATATAAAATAGAGGTAAATGTAAACTCCACCTTTATTTGTACTTCTTTACTTCCTTCCTGTCTGTTATTAGCAGTCAGAACTTAAATGAAATAAGCCAGAAGATGCTGCATTAATTCAGTGTGTAATCACTGAACCTGGACTCATGTATATAAATAGGACTAAACTGAGGAATGTGTAAGAAAACAAAATTATTCCAACTTAATCAGCAATGGTATAGCTCTTATAGAATCAAAATACGGCTTAAAATTAGAGATTTCTGCTGAGACTAATATCCATTTTGCTGGTGATAAGTATAAGCAATAAAATCAACTTAGGAGAGAGTGCCTCATTCTGCGCATTGGTGTCTACTATATCTCTTCAGAGACACAGCAAGATTTGTGATAGTATCTTCTTTTATTGTGGAAGCGATCAATTAAGCTCTAAAGAGATAAAAACCACATCCTGGCCCTTGAAGGAATGAGCCAAGTAAAAAATAGAGGTTATCGCTGCTGGAAACATGATGCTCAGTGGACTGGCTCCCTGCTAATCACTGAGTAAAGAGGTCAACACGGGCAGCCCCATTCTGACAACTGATCCCTGGAAATAGGTTGTGATTTTACACACTCAGGGGTCGGTCACTCCTGTCCAACGCAGTGGAGGATGTACAGTACCAGCGCAGACTGTAGTCATTGGATTCCATCTCTACTGCTGCTGCTGCTGCGTTCAGCTGTGTGCTACATTTTCCACATCACCACATCAGATACATAGACCTGGAAACGCTTCAGTAGTCAGCATGTTAAGTGTGAGCTACCCAAGTCAGCAGATATGGTGTTGTACAAAGTAGTTCAGCCCTGGGCTAAACACTGCACACAAAGCCAGGCTGAAGGGGGTCATTGTTTTCTAATTTCATCCTAGTGCTGTCTTATGCTGAGTAGATACCTATATGCTACATGCACAGTGCATTCTGGGATGCCCAAAGCTTTTTCCCCCCTTTTTTTTGTGTCACTTCATGTGTCTGCCTGCAAGTCTACTCCACTGACGGATCAATAATATAATCAATAGCAAGAAGGAACATACAGGCCATAAATACACACTGCATATTTTAAAACAGTTGGAGTCTGTGGTTTCTATTAGGGTCAAGTTAACACAAACACACACAAGGGACTGTGTTTTCATTGTTAATTCACCCAGACTAACATATGTGGATGTTTAGATCCAAACAGAGCACTTACCAGCTATCAGGCTCTCCGACCGGGAGCGCGGTGTTCAGGTCCAGAACATCCACCTCGTCCAGAACCGTGGCGGGTCCATCGGCACCGCTGTCCTCCTCAGCCCCGTCAGGAGACGCCGAGCTCGGCTGGAAATAGGCGAACGGCTCCTCCGGTGGACCTCGGGGACCGGGGGCGCACGGATGCGTCTGCGTCGGACTCGAAATCCCAAAATTGTGGGAGAAATTGTCAGTGGGACACGCCGTACCGCCGTGCAGACACGACAACGAGGTCTGGACATGAGGGCCCACGGAGCAATTGTTTACAGCGTTCGCTCTGGTCCGCAATTGTTCGTTTTGCTTCTCCAATTTTCGGACCAATTCCTGCAGCTTTAACACCTCCAGCTCCGCGTTGGTGATTTTATTGTTGCCATTGACGTCTGCCATCATCTGGGGGCTCAACACCTCTGCTTCCATTTGGTAAAAAGCACATTGAGAGTGGCACAAAACGCACGGCCTGCCTGCAGAGGGTCCTTTTCAGTGGAGAGGGTGTCCAGATTCCCCCCCGTTTAGGGCTACTATACACAAACACTCACACACCACTGATGCTGCTGCTGCTGCTGCTGCTGCTGCTGGGATGGCTGCACAGCTCTGCTCTCATTGGTCAGCAGCGCCGAGTTCAACTCCCATCACACCACTGCCGTACAAGTATTTATTCTGCACGCCTCAAACGCACGCATGCACGTTTTCATCCTGTATTTATCACAGTGGCTCTGATACTGACAGTGCAAAGCTTAAATATGAAAAATAAGTGCGTTTCCCTTTAAAAACCCACACCAAATGGTGTCACATCCCATAGTCATTACAACCGGGACTATGTTTATGATGGCTGCTAGAGACGTTTTGTTTATCTGATGTATTTTTTAACCCTTAAAGACCTATAAATAGTTTAGTGGTGACTATCAGATGAATTGCTCGTTACATTTAACTTCTCCTAAGTATTTTACCAACACTTAATACAATATCATCCACTTTATTTTGCATTCTCCAGTGAAAATCTGGTATTTATCTAGATTCAATGTACTGATCATATCGTACATTCAAAGGTTATTATATTGAAACAGTGAAAACTGAATAAAAAGTGATTTTTTTCAGCAAAATATATCATTAAAGGGTAAAGATATTTTAAAATTAATTAGAATTTGAGATCAATAATTAGGTCACATGTTGGTGAAAAGAAATAGTTCAATGGCAGTATATAACAATTAATACATAATATTTTTTAGAGCTTGGTTTTAAAAAGCCCATCTTTTGTGATTAGTGGGATGAGTGTGACTAATATTACAATTGCTTCTAACGGTTAATGTGTCAAATGCTCTGTTTTTAGCCAATGTGTGCAACAAATTGGCTAGCAATAACATAAGAATACAAATAATTCCATAACACAGCCAATAAAAAAAGAAAGCCTTTATTAGATTTTTGCTAATTTAGTTTATTTACTATCAAATAAATGTTTTTTTTTTGTTCGAAAACACAGACATTGATTTAAAGACTTCTCTACATTGTCTAAAATACAGATAAATGCATATATTTTTATCTTATACTTTCATGAGCCTAAAACTTAAATATATTGTATTGAGTCATAAAGTAGCTATAATTTCTAAACCTCACAAAATACAGAGTATATCACCTTAAGGTTCAAGGAGGTAGCTACAGTAAAACCCTCTGAGAATTGTATTTTTTTTTATTGTCCTAAAACTTTAATATACTGTACTGAGTCAAAAAGCAGCTACAATTTCTAAACCCCATAAAATACTGAGGATATGACCTTCAAATTCATAGATATAGCTACAACCCTCGGCTGATTTATAATGAAGTTAGACCCTTCTGACAACCGTCTGCTTTTGGAGAATAAAAAATAATGATAAAAGGAAAGAAAAAAAATCCGATAATGTCAATGTAACAATTTTTATTGCCTTGCAAGATCAGATCACCACACTGATCACATCACCACTCCATATACGTAAGGATATTTAAATCACATCAAAAAACAAAACTGCTATATTTTCACTCAATAGATGAATACATAATGACACACTGATTGCTTATATTGCACAGCGAAAGCCCCCGGCCCTAAATATTACCATATCTTCTGGCATGTTATAAACAAGAGGCTGCAGGCATTAGGGAACGCTCAGAGATGCTATTATATATTGGTCAAAATGTGGGTATTAAGACAATGACATTAACAACACAGTTAACATTGGATACAACAGTCCTCATATTATTAGAATCTCTCCTGTCTGTTATTTACCAAAAACCCCCCAAAAAGCTTTCCCATATAAGAGGAGACCCCATCTCACCAAAAACATATATTAATAACTAGCAATCTGTGCTTTCTTCATTAGAAGTTTTAGGGGGAAACTAAGTGGTGCCATTTTTCTGTGGGAAAAGAAAAGACAGCGATGAGTTTTTATGGACATTTGAGATTTGAGAAGATGTTTTGCTTTGTGTCATTTTATTACCTCTGGTGACTTCAAAGCATCTCTCACAGTGCACCATGTGTTTGTAGATCCACATGGTGTCCCCGGCTTTCAGATGACCCAGAGTGCCGGTACACACCTCACACTATTAAATGCAAACAAACACTCATGAGCAGAGAGTTACATACTGAGCAATCAGCTGCACAGTTCCAGATAAAGAGAAAAATTGGATCTTAACCTAAGTATATACACCCCCCCCC
>JAPQRQ010000002.1:23780593-23796254 GCA_037367365.1 Apogon talboti
GGTGGGGGGGGGGGGCCTCTCTCTGTGGCACATGTGTCTTTCAATTTGCCATGGCTTGGTAATGTCACTGAGCAACACCATTCTAACACAATCACACCTCCCCTCTCAGCCACTTACCCATTGTTATGGTTTTTTTATTATTATGCAACGGGTGGAGTGAGGTTACACTTCAACTGCGCTGCATTAGGCCAACTGCAATATCCAAAATTATGTATTACCTCGTTTGAGGTCTGTCATTGATGTACATTTTTTTCCTTGACACTGAATATGCCAAATGTGTCAAACTTAAAAATAAACCACAAAAAACCCCAAACATTTATCTGTATATTAAAAGCCAAGTAGCCTCTGTGCGCGTGCGTGTATGTTTGTCCGCTTTCTAATTCAAAAATTGTACAGAGCTGGCCTTTGCAGTTTGGAATACTTATGTATTTTTGGTCAAGGATCAGACTGGCGAAAACGGCAAGTTGATAGGACCAATTTTTTGTGATATATTAGTAATTTTGGAATAATAGCATTACAATCACGTTGAATTATAGACCAATCATTGAAGTGGGTTACCTAGCAACAGATAAACAATAGGGCCACGTTGCCATGGTGTCAAATTTCATGTACAGAAACATGTTATTCAGCTAAAAATGGCAGAGGCATTTAACAAGAAAGTAAAGAAAATAAAGGAATGAACTGCACTAGAGGATCTAGAACCCGTGGTTTCCCAGGCTCAACGCCCTGACTCCTTATAACATTGTACTATAATATAAACTATTGTAGGCTACTTTATATTGTATGACAAACACTAAATTTGACATATTTGCGTTGAATGCTGTCAAAGTGAATGGAAAATAATAGCAAATATTTTCTGGTAACTCATATGTCTCTTCTTATATTTGGTATTTCCATAGACTGTTTATGATTATGAGTATAACTAAGTTTATCTCATGGTTGTTAGCCTGCCTGTCTCTCTTGCGTCCTTCCAGATTGACGTCATTACGTCAGGACAAACGTAAGTGAAAACGTGCGCGCCGCCCCGGGAAGAAGAGCTGCACGCGTGATGTGTGGGACATAATGGTGGATAGGTAGTAACACACTTAGCTCGGTAAGAGTAGCCAATCAACTGTTGATCAATTTCTGGTCGCTGGCCTGGACTCTTCTGTCTCGACAGACGTTCGTTGCCACTGCCCGCTCAGACTGAACGACGCCCTGGACCGCAACAAAATGCCGAATATCAAAATATTCAGCGGTAGCTCGCATCCGGACCTGTCTCAGAAAATCGCAGACCGCCTGGGTCTCGAGCTGGGAAAGGTTGTTACTAAGAAATTTAGCAACCAAGAAACCTGGTGAGTTGTTGTCTGTTTGCTTCTAATCTGAAAAAGCTTGTTGTCAGGGGTGTACACAACGCAAATGCTGTAGCTTAGCTGCATAAATTTAATTAGAAACGTGGTGTCACGGGGAAATTGCCGCGCAGTGTTGTTAGGTAGTTGTAGTCCACAGAGAAGAAGTCACGGTATTACAGTCTAGTGAATTTGGTGAGCAACAGTCACCGTGATTGTCAAGACAACACACCAAATTTAAACTTTTTTCTTCTTTTAGTGACTCCATACGCTTCGCTTTTGAACGTTTTTAACCTCGTCCAGCTCCTAGCACATGAACACATAAGCCATTGTTTACTTTTATCTCATCTATCTCCTGCCTGTAATGCTGTGTTAGCCTCCAGACACTAAGTACTGTTTATTTTGTCACCTCTCTCCGCTGACAGTGTGGAAATAGGGGAGAGCGTGCGTGGGGAAGATGTCTATATTGTGCAGAGTGGATGTGGGGAGATCAATGACAATTTGATGGAGCTCCTGATCATGATCAACGCGTGCAAGATTGCCTCTGCCTCCAGGGTCACGGCTGTCATCCCCTGCTTCCCGTATGCCCGGCAAGACAAGAAGGACAAGGTGGGGGTGAGGGATATCTGTCTAATTACTTCTGTCATGCCATTTGCCATCCAGCATCATGACAAGAAGCTTGCAGCCATACCCATTAAAGACTAAATGGCAAGGCGTTTTTGCTTTCATTATTTTGTGCTTCTTTTCCATTTTATTCATCTATTTGCCAGTTCATTAGCTGTTCCCAACCCACTTCAGATTGAGTTTCTGTTTGCTTGTTAAGAACTGTCATGCCAACATTTAATCAGATTACAGAACTCTGCATGTTGTAGTTTTAATATAACAAAATTTGAGTTGAATAATCATTACAACTGAAAGATTATGCATGATTTGGCATAGACTACATAGCATTTTAGTATTAATCTGATAGCAGTATCCATCTCACCATATTGTACATTTTGAGTATAGATAACAGTGGTCATGGTCAATATTGTGTAATATAAAAATGACTTACTAACAGAACTTTACTGCTATAATTTTATTAAATTATTAGGCTCTCAGTTCTGAGTTATTTTTAGAAGCAAGACATGCTTCCCAGTTCACTTTTTCCATGTGACTGAAGAGATCTATTTTCATTTCAGAGTCGTGCTCCTATCTCTGCCAAGTTGGTGGCCAATATGTTGTCAGTGTCAGGTGCTGACCATATCATCACTATGGACCTGCATGCCTCACAGATACAGGTGAACAATAGTTTAACATGAAATCCATTTGTACTTTAATTTGTGGATAAGACAGATGTGCATGTTTTTCAATATTGTACATTAGAAACCAAATTTCTAATGTTTACACTGATGTCAATAAGAGTAAACTCCTATGGTCTTTGTATTGTTGCTATATATAACAGCTGTTGTTTATTTCAGGGATTTTTTGACATCCCCGTTGATAACCTGTACGCAGAGCCAGCTGTACTGAAGTGGATTAAAGAGAACATCCCTGAATGGAAAAACTGTACCATTGTCTCACCCGACGCTGGGGGAGCCAAGAGGTACACCATTGCAGCTTTTTCAACACTTTTGACATTTTACCCTTCATCGTAGATTACCTTCACCATACCTCCTCTTGAATTGACTTTAGAGTGTTAGCTTTTCTTATCTCCAACAGCTATCTAATAGTGTGTTGTATGCACAAATACAGTTTCACTCATTTTAGCCTGTACACCTTACCTGCAGGGTCACCTCAATAGCAGACAGGTTGAATGTGGACTTCGCTCTTATTCACAAGGAGAGGAAAAAGGCAAATGAAGTTGACCGTATGGTTCTTGTTGGGGATGTGACAGACCGGGTAGCCATTTTGGTGGATGACATGGCTGATACATGTGGCACAATCTGCCATGCTGCTGACAAGTAAGTCCCACATTTTTGGCAAATAAATTGTGCTCAGACTAAAACTTCTGTGGTCTTCGTGTAAAACCCAAAAGGCTCCAATGGGTTCTGCATATCATTTTGATACTGAGACAGAAATTAATGTGTTTGTTGTTTCTTTATCAGACTTATTTCCGCAGGTGCCACTAAGGTGTATGCCATCTTAACTCATGGCATCTTCTCTGGTCCAGCCATCTCGCGCATTAACAATGCCTGCTTTGAAGCTGTGGTCGTCACCAACACAATCCCTCAGGAGGAAAAGATGAAGCATTGTCCCAAAATACAGGTAAGGACACAGATCTCCTTAGGGATTGTCGACACCAGAGATGTTTCTGAAACATTTTTCAGCCTGGCAAAGCTACGTTTTCTTTTCATCGCTATGATCAATTCAACACACTCTTCTGTGCTTGTTTATTTGGCTTTGAACACTGCAAAAGGAGTACACCTGCACTGTACCTCAATACATCCTTAAAATAGTAGGTGCTTTTTCATAAATAAGTGAAGTTGTTCTTTTATGGAAATGGCAAAACTAGTTAAACATCCTCAATTTTGCAAAAACATGGTTAGTACCCGTTTGACATATAGTTCATGTTAATCGTAGGAAATGGAAAAACCTTTTCAAATAAGCTCTGATGTAGCAAAATTTAAGTAACATGACTTATTAGCTGATTGATCTTCAGTGTTCTTGTAGATATTCAGTTGCTATGAAGCATGGCAGGTAATAGCACCAGGTAGTTTGGATTGATGACTCAAATTATTCCTTTGTCTCATCTATAAACAAACATTGCCATTGGCTGATCTATTCTGGAGACCCGATTTGTTCCACTCATGTGCAAAAATATGACATTGTGTCACCTATATTTCAAAATAAAATCTGTTCTAAATCCTTTAGCATTACTAGTGGAAAAATGGAAACAGTAGGAGTAAAAATATTTCATATTAACTAAACATGTATAAATTAGAAATACTGGTGATGGGAGAAAGTATTTTCACACATCTGTAGAACAAAGTGAGGTTCTAGTATGGATCAGGTTGTGACGAAAATCACAAACATTTTTGGAAGGAAAAGATAACCGAAGATTCTTCTTATTCTTCTGTTTATATTATTTATGGGTAACATAACCTACACTGCCTCCTTCTGGCAATATTCTGCAGCTTAGTTTATCAGTATCAGTTTATGGTAACACACAGTTTGCATTTTCTTTGATTTCTTTTTTGTGTCTTCAAGTGTTTGCTTCAGATGCAGTTGACATTTCATGGAAACACATCTAGTAGCAGGGGAAGCAGGTTTCAGTCTCTAACTTAGAAAAATGTAGCCAACTAAATGATTTTTCTCTCTAGATCTGTTGAGTTTTCAGATCCCATTAGTGATTTTTTTATTTTTTTTTCCCCCCAAAAGGTGACAAGCACCTTAAAGAAAATAACTAATATTTTTCAGAGAAAATGTCTCAGGTTCTCTGCCTGACTGTTCTGTGGAGAGTTACTGCAGGTTGCAGTAGGCAACCAATCAACAGCCAAATAGAGACGGACTTAAATATAAATTTGTCCGTGTAAACATGATTTCATGTTCTGTAATTTGTCTTGCCACTGCCAAAAAAGAGAAGGGTAAGGGGAGTTTTTTCACCTTTTAACAAGTAATTAATTGATAGCGCAAATGAAATCATGCATTCTAGTGTCAGTGGCTTTTCACTGTTGAAAATATCAACTGATCAACTTAGTTAAACATATTGGCATCTTAGGCTGGTTTTCAGCAGCATTAAGTGTCTGTGTAGATTTATCAAATTGTTGGACAAACATGTCACTATTTATTCATTGTTTTGTTGATAGAAAACACAGCAGGTTAAATAAGTAGTGGTGGCTGATAAACAGGTTTCAGCATTTTAGGTGGGGTTCTAATTATGAATTATAACTCGGTGTAATTATATTGTAAAGTTTCTGTGTTAATGTTTAGCAAATAAACTTTTGAAAGTCAAAATATTTGGTCTAGAGCATAAACTGTAATTAATTAGTGGGCAAATGCACTGTGACGTCTCCTATTAGAATGTGAATTACTGTTTTGAAGCCAGTTTGTGATTTGGCTGTTTCCATTTTGGCTCTTTGGAGCCAGAAGTAACCATATTTGGGAAAAGGGGCAGAAGTACAGGAGCCCTAGAGGTCATGGGTGAACTAATGTTAAAGGTAATTATGGTCTTTATAGTGTAACTTATCTCAAGAACAGTCAAAAAGGGGAAAAATGTGTTTCTTTCATAGACAGAAGCTCCCAATGTCTGTCTTGTCAATCACAGCTGTCAATGAAAGCCCTGCATGGCAGACATTAAAGGTCTTATTCATGGAGGACAACATTGCTGGTGGATTGTGAAAGCATTTATTGAGGATCCAAATAATATATGGGATCAAAATGACTCTTTTAAAATATTAAGTAAGGCCTTTTTGGGGTACATCACCCATTGGCTGCCAGCTGTATAACTATTAAGACATTTCTGCTTATGTGGTGTAGATTTTTTTTTTATGGGGAAAAAAATTCGGCATCTTCTATTTATCAAAAGTTAGTTCATCCTAGTAATGCCTGAAGATCCTGTTCTCTCAGTATTACTCAAACCAATGAGGCCAAAACTACACCCTTGCATTAGAATGAACTCAGTCTGTGAACTGGCAGAAACCATTTAAGTTAAGTTTAATTATTTACTTAACGACTAGAATTATAAGCAAATCTTGACTTGACAGGGTAGCTGTAGCTCTGGTGCTAAAGGAGGTTGTCCACCAAGAAGTTCAGCCTCTAACCCCCACGGTACTCCCAGAGGATGTGCCAAACACTTAGTGCCAGTGTGTTAGAGAGGCTTATAATTAACTTGAAGGATGTACAAGTAATTTTTTAATTTATTGACACTGTATTACCTGTTCTTCCCTCAGGTTATCGACATCTCCATGATCCTTGCAGAGGCCATCCGTAGAACTCACAATGGCGAGTCTGTGTCGTACCTGTTCAGCCATGTCCCCTTGTAACAAAGGTGTCTACCATCAACTGTGTGCTGTAACACCAAATTAAAGAAGAGGGAATTCCCCAATCCAAACACAACCATTAGCAAAGATGTTGTACTAACTAACCGTGAATAAATGAACTATCATGTCTGTTACTAATGTTGACTCCACTCACTCGAGTCCCCTTCCTTTGAGCAGCATCCTGTCGTGTTTGGGGTGCCAAAGCAATCGCAAGCTATCATTTTAGGCTAGCGTATTTATTGTATATGGATAATTTAATGTTTATCCGCTGTGAACTCTGCCCCGTCATAACATTTAGTTACAGAGTTTCTCCTGACCATGTAGTGTTTCCGGGAGTCATTTCAGTTGATTGTGTAAGAGCTTACAAATATCACAGTGGTCAGGAGAAGCATCTGACTCATAAAGCTGTTACAATGAAAGAGTGTAGTTTTCATATTGCTATTTTGTCCTCTGCTGTTTGAAAGATTATAATTAATGAAGTGAATGTGCATATTGAACTAGTTTACAGTGCCACTGAAGCTCCACTCAACCAAGAGTGCCTCAAAAGTCTGAACTGAAACTTTGTTTTCCTTCAGTCTGATTCTTGTATTTTACTATTATGGCTCTAATGTTGGAATTGGATGTCTCACCAGGTTGTAATAGATGTTTGGGATCTTTCTTTCAACTCTTGAGGCGCCCTCATTGAGTGGGGTTTGCCCAGTGTTCAGGGTTTACCCTTTGGGGTTGTACGTTGAAGATCTTTCTATAGAGAAGCTGTCAGGTTTTTAGATTGGGGTCTCTGCAGGCTGGAGCTTCCTTCAGAAATATTCACCTGCTATTTTTTTTTTTTCATTTCGGTCTTTTGTATGTCTGAAGGAAGGATTTGTCATTGATGTGCATAATCCAAACCTCTGTTTACTTTTACAGTAGAGTGAATGCGCAAGATGCGTTCTTAATGAAAATAAATATGCGTAAAATCTCAAAACACGGTGTTTGTGTTTCATGTTTCATGCTTACATGTTACTTTGCCATATCTTTCTTACTGTGTTTATACATGACTTTAAATAAAGTTTGTAGCTACCATTTGAGGAACTTTTGCAATAGCCTATATTTTTTCTAGATCATTTTTAGCAATTTTGGCTCTTATGTTAAACATTCCATTTCTGAACTGAAAAAATATATATCATAGCAGTGTAAAGAATTTGACAAAAACTAGAATTTGACACAAGTTGAGTACAAACAAATAGGCCTACATACGTATACAACAAAGTCAGTGTATAAACAGTGCTAACTAAGGGGTAAATTCGTGCACTGAGCCTGTTGAAATTCATTCCAAATATGGAAAAGAAAATGGCAAATAATTCATTATAGTTTATTACTTAGAGTAATATGTAATACATAAATGGCAGGCAAAATAACTGCACCGCTAATAATAGTTTTGTTTAAATCGTAAATAAGCTCTATCTTGTCATTAATATACAATGGTTGAAATACTTCCGCAACCGACGCACCCATTTCACAGAACGTCAGTGATTGATGGGTAAAAGAGCAAATCGCCGACTGCCTGACGTATCCAGTCTTGGTCAATGATAATCATAGAGGGGGCGGGACTATAACGGACACCGGCAGATTAACGCTAAATGCACCCTGCCAGTTTTGACGTGACCGCACATCGTCTGGATCAAATTTGAGAAATTTCGTGATCCTGTTCAGCAAGATAAGAAAAAACATTTCCATCGTTATTTGCAATGTCAGAAATGACGCTTTTTAACCGCTGAAAAAAGAAGAAATTGACCAAGATTCTGACATCAGTCAAGACAACTGAAGACCAGCCATGAATTGCGAATTAAAATAGACACCGTTTGCTGTTTTTACTGAGTAAGTATAATTGTTTTACTTACAATTGGGTTTAACTGTTTACAGGCACTCATTTAGGTCAATACTCCATGATTTACATTATTGATATTAAAATGTGTATTTTATTATCAGAGGTACCATATCAAACGAAAAATTCAACAGATATCTTGTGATCAGAGACAAAAAAAAATCAAAGAAGCATCCATAGTGTGCACACAAATAACTAAAAGTGTAACTAGGACAATGTTAGCACAACAACCTTTGGTTTCATGTTGTTTTGTGCGTATTTTTAACTCTAAATCATGACTGCATTACAATGATCATAACTATATTGAGTTTAAATATCATTATTAGCATGTGTAAGAATCTATTGTTCAATGAGTATGAAACAGGAAAGGACTGTTTTTGTCATTCAACCTTGTGAATTTTGACAACACCAACAGACATTTTTACAAAAGAGAATAATAAATACCTTTGAAAAGTATATCCACAAAATTATTAATTATATCAGTTGATGCATCTTTTCTGGCTACATGTACCATTTCTGTTGTCTAATGTACATCTGCTACCTTTGAGTGTGTCTAGAATGTGTTGCAGAATGGCTGCAATGACCATCATCTTGAGGTGTGGATCCAATACAAGAATAGTTGCTAATATGTTGTCAGTATGTCTCACTGCATTAGTTGTGAGTTAATGGTGATTTTAATTAAAATATTGCAGTAAAGAAATCTTCACTCTTAAAATGAGAATATGGAAATCAGCATTTCTTTATTCAAATAGTGCACAGAATGTCACACACTCAAGGATTGTGTGAGAGGAGTTCTCTGAACAAAGAAAAATGTCAGTATTTAAGCATAATACATGTAACACTCAAAATACATCATGGTTTTCCCAGCAACAGATAAATTATGTATTAACTGAGGTAAGAATGGCCTTAGTAACTTCTATTGATTGTAATTTGGGGTGTGGGATACCCATAAGACAACAGTTCTTTGATGTATTCCCACTTTCTGTCAGACCTCTGTGAAACAAAAATGTACATTATTAAGCGTAAATTTTTCCATCAAATAGTTTCTTGTTTCTTACCAGTTTCTCAGCATTGGAATAGGGATCAGTCACCAATGATGCCTTTTCAACCCTATCAAATACTTTATAATGTGCCTCAAGAATAATTTTCAGTTTCCAGACTTAATGCCTTTTGTTTTATGTTTCTACATATCACTGGCGATGCATAAATGCATTTTTGGGAAACATGGACAGCCTAAACTGCATCATTAAACACTGACTAATTTCACTGATAAAAGGTGAACATGATTATTTTTAAAGTGTGTGTATAATTAAAGAAACCAAGCAACTTCTTAGTGTCATAATATCTGTAAGACGTTTTTATATGTCTGATGGTGTTGACAACAATCGAGTGGTTATTTAGGAAATATGTAATTAAGAAACAAAACCTGTTTTGTTCCTCAACAATCAGTGATGTGATTACATTTTTTCTCAGCTCAAGCATGGGAGGGAACCACCCCCGAGATGAGGACAGCCTTCATGACCCAATGGTTCGCTTCCAGAGCTATTTACATGGAGGGACCTCCAGTTTGCTATCCACCCTCCCCACCCTGATTGTCTTTCCTGTCTACAAGACTGTTTTCCGTCAGCAAATCCACAATACACCAGTTCCCCAAGCGGTGGTACAGCTTTACAAAGAGGGACCTGTAAAGCTCTACAGGGGTGTGGCCCCTCCATTACTGATGCGGACGCTAAATGGCACTCTGCTCTTTGGCCTCCAGGACACCCTCCTCCGCCGACTCTCCCTGACATCCCACAGTGTCATCTCTACCTCTGCTCTGCCTGCGCTGGCTGGATTTGGTGCAGGTATTGTTGAAGCTCTAGTCTTTACCCCCTTTGAACGTGTCCAGAATGTGTTGCAGAATGGCCGCAATGACCATCATTTACCCACAATGAAGAGCGTCCTCATCAGGTTGAAGGGACAGAGGCTGGCTAATGGCTTCTACAGAGGCTTCCTGCCCATCACAGCTCGAAACGCCTTAGGCAGCTGCCTGTACTTCGGGCTGAAGGGACCTGTATGTGCAGTTGTGGCAGGAGAAGGACTGTCTCCACTGGCTGCTTCCTTTGTGTCTGGGACGCTCACCTCCATGGCAATAAGCTTGACTCTTTACCCACTGTCTGTGCTAGTGGCCAACATGCAGGCACAGGTGGGAGGAGAGGTAAAGGGGGTCCTGGCTTGTTGGAGAATGCTGCTGAAATCTCGTCAGTGGAGTGTTGCCCTGCTGTACCGAGGTGGTTCTCTGGTTATTCTGAGATCATGTATCACATGGGGTATCACCACTGCTCTGTATGACAAGCAGGAGAAACGATCGGGTTAAAAAGAATCACAGGAAATGAGTAAGAATATCAAATTAATAGCTGTCGCTTTGTTGTATTTGGTACTGTTTTTTTGTTTTTGTTTTTTTTTTTCACTGAAATCACTTTTTTATTCATTTGTACTCTGTTCCATTGTCACTGCTAACTCATTCTACTGGGTAAACAATCCTCACCATCCTTTGTGTACTCCGCTTAATACAGGTGTGAGAGGTTGGTGAACCATCACCTGCCCTCATTCAGTCCAATAAACACTGCCAATACTGTGTGTCAGAATCTGCTGCCTGGACAGAGGTGCCATTACAGAACAGGAAACTGATCCTCATGTTGGTGGCCAAAAAAAAAACAACAACAAAAAAAAACAGTCCAAATATTTATATTAATGTGGTGCTAGTTAGTCACAGGTGCCTTGCAGTTTATTGTTGGTGCATCAAGGAACTTGATACATGTTCAGTGTGTTTTATCAAGATGTTTTTAATTTCCTTTACCATATATATCATTGGAATTGAAAGACTAAAACCAAAAATAGTATGAAGCCTGTAATCACAATAAATTGATTATATAAAATTCATTTAGCCTATTGTACACAATGTAGCTCATTGTATCCATTAACAGCCTGTAAAAACAATATGTACCTGTTAAATTAACACAGAATGCCAATAAAAACTCAATAATATTTTTTTTACTCCGATTATTTTTGTGTTCTGAAGGTGCAGGGATTTTTGTTCCCCTGTGTCATGTCATAATCTGTCCACTAGATGGTACCACTCTCAAAAACATAAAATCATCCTGTGTTTATCAGCAGCATTGTGCAGGAACTTAGTACATGCAGGTACCAGGAGGGACAAACGATTACAATATGACAAAGGGAAGTGGGAATTTTTGGGAAGTTGGACAAGAAGTCTGTCCAATTAGAACTCCTTCTTTAGGTTCTGGGAACCAATGAGAGCCAGGGTATCAGGGTCCATGTTTGCTTGCAGAAGGCGTGTTGAACCTACTTAAACCAGTGACTCTGCACGGATTACGCAGAGGCTTGTTACCTTTTTAAAGCTGTTCTCACTGTGTACTCTTGCACCAGGTAAAACTACTCTGAATTTCCACTTTTCATTTGTTTATGCATACAGCAAGATGCCTACTAGATTCTCTGCAGTCACAGATATAATGATTACTTATTTAAAGAGGTTTTATGGGTAGGTTTGGGGGAGTTACGCAATGTTTATGCCAAAGGACGCACAGCCATTTACTGAAGCAACTGTTTGGGTGGTTTCTCCGTTAGCGCTGAACAGGGTGTGTACAGTCTACCTGACATTCAGGTTCTCAAGGCTCTGTCATCGCACTCTTTAATGTGGGATTCAATCGGACGCTTCTGTAATGATCGGGCCTATGTCAAGTATTTCCGCTTGTAAAATCCTCATTATGAACTCCAACATGAAACTTACAGCCTTAAGCGCATTGTGTAGAGTTTATGTGACTCCAGGTACTTTCCTACAACCAACTTCTTGACAGACATTAGAAAATGCATTTTAATAATGTCACTCAAAGGCTGTTCCATGAAGCCTGAGAGCAACATGTTATTCTGAGGTTTCTGCAGAAGTGAAAAGACTACAGTTTAACTTCATGCAAAGTGATAGCTGTTTGTGGATGGAATGAAGTGGATGTCTTACATGTGTCCATAGCTCAGCTCAGTCCTTTCTTTTTATCAAGCTTATCTGAGGTGGGGCTGTAAGGTAGACTCCCTGTATGAACATGCACTGCTGCAAGTCAGCAGATTAGCATCACTCTGGCTCATGCATTTTTCTTCATTTTTCGTTGTCCTTTCTTTCTTTAATGTCAACATCAGTTTTTAATGTAATGTTCTCACAGAAGACTCCATTTTTATTCTCCCAATCAGGACATTTCTAAAATGGGTGATAATCCTGTGACTGAGGAAGTGCAATCATTTAATCGTGGGAGTCTAAAAAAGACTGAAACAAGAGAGTCCAGGAATCTTCCAACAAAAGAGGGTAAGTGTTCAAATGTGTTAGTGGGAAATCACCTTGTGTGAACAGCCTTGGCAATAAAAATGTACCACACTCTACTGTTTGACTGTAAAAGATGGGACACATTCACTATAGCTGGTGGGTGTTGGCTTTTTATGAGACAATAACTGTGATTTTCTCTGCTTTTTGTAGAAGAATGAGGAAACCAATAAACATCATTTTTGCAAAATGTATTTTACTGTGTACTTTAAACCTGATTCCAACGCTAAGCATTTGACCAAATTCCTATAAATAATTCCTATCATGCCATGGAAAATCTAACAGAGAATGCTTAAGTAAATGCTATAGTAAATGAAGGATCTAATAATTGTATATCTTGACAGCATCTTACATTTTTCCAATTCCCAGAAAGAATCATCCAGATAATTTAGAGAGAAACTGTAAAGGAGACTTGTTCGGTCAGGAAAGGTTCTGGCAGATTGATTGATAATTGATGCTAGAGCCAAACTCAAACTATGCCATTTTAAAATATCACTGAAATCATGAACTTGGATCTACTACGTGTACTTCACTTCACTTAAAAATCTCCCTCTTAATGTATTAAATGGATTGCTTGACTAAAGCAGGCTGGTACTTCATGGTACATTTTTATACACTGAAATTGTTTGGTTTTTCTCTTTTTTTTCACAGATATTGAACAGGAGAAGAGAGAACAGAAAGAATCGAAAGAACAGACAAAGTAACTCTATGTACCTGCCATGATGACTTTCTGTTGGCCCTGTCCTGTTAACCAGATTTTGGGATCCTGTCCATCACTTCCGCCTTTGTTTTTTTGTTTTCCTTGTAATCAAGGCTAATTAAAATGGTGTTTGGGCTAATGCTATGGCAAAGAATCTGTCTGTAAACCCAAAGAAATTGGAGCAATGGGTGTGCTTTATTGTAATTTTCATGAAGTTTAGAAAGGGCTGGACAGTGCAAGATACAAATGTCAAAGCACTACATTATAAAGTAAAAAATCTGATTTATTTGTACCAGTAGCCCGTCAAATACTGCATTGTTATCAATACCATATGCCTATGAATGGTGCCATTCAAGAAATGTTGTGTAAAATAACACACAAGATGATATTTTTGTCTTAATAAAACTCCCTGTCAAAATGTTAAATTCGTTCTGTATTTTTGAACCACATCATTTGATCAGGAGTGTGTGTGGGTGTGTGTGTGTGTGTGTGTGTGTGTGTGTGTGTGTGTGTGTGTGTGTGTGTGTGAGAGACAGAGAGAGAGAGTGTGTGTGTGAGTGTGTCCACTTTGACACTGCCCCAGTGGTAGAGAAAGTACTTGTGATATGTGAGTAACAGAAGTTCCATCTAGAGCTCAGTTGGTGCATCAGGCTGACTTTGCACATCAGATTCCTTTAAGGAAATGAAATTTGAGCAATGTCAATCTTTTTTGTAGTTCTATTTTGTTCATTCTGCACAATTACGTTTTTACTCTCCCTCCAGAAATACAATAAGCCAACATAAAACTATAAAGATAGGAAAAAGGACGCAAATGTGTGGTGTAAAAAGAAAAAAGAAGTACTGCTGCCTGTGAAGTACTTTACAGTATCTAACAAGTATCTAAGTGGTACATTAGGTTAAAAATCAAATGAGATCACATATATCTTTTAATTAGGTAAAAAAAAAAAAAAAAAGCTAAATCATCCAAATCTGTCAACGTGCATTGTCAATATACCTCAGCAGCCTAAAACCTTCATCGATATGGATTCAGTTTTGAATAGTAGTGCATTGACTGAAAACCTTCTCGGCAGGTCTGAGCCTGTTGAAGAACAGAGAGTACATCAGTTTTAGATGGTATGTATTATAGGACTCACAGTTGTTTATGTTTAGGTATTTTTGTTAAAATGTTCATATGATACTTGTATACTTCAAAGATTAACATACTTTGAGAGATACAGATCGAGGGGATTTGTATGAATCAACTGGGTGTTGCATAACACTGTCCAGAATGTGCTTTTCCATGGGCCTGTTAATACATGTAAATTCACTGGCATGCAAGAATGAATGTTCTGAATGTATTTAAGAAAACCTTTTAGTTTTGGAATTTAGTTTTCAAAAAAAAAGATAACAGTAAAAGTAAATCATCAGTGTGATGAATGCTTTCAATAAGCTAGTAAAAGTGGAGTTATGCAACCTTTTTTTTCCTGAATATCTTTCAGCATCAGGCTTGACTGCACTACAACAGTCTGAGGAGAAAGAACAAATGAGGACACAACTGGGTGAAGGGTAGGGTGTCTGTCTGAGACATTCAGCTTGCATACATGGAAACCAGAACCTGTCTATATGTAGGGTTTATGCTTTAGAATACCAGCTCATTATCTTAACCTGAATATATTTTAATGTGTCTTCAGTTTGATTTGTGTATTATTCTACACAACCATGATTGCACCATTATCTCTCACCAACCAAGTTATACCAGAACTTATAGTGTCAGCCACAGCCTCACTTCCTTGTGTATACTTTACCAAGTAAACGAGGTGAAATCAAATAAAGCAGGCGTACATGCTTTAGCACTTTTAGCAGCATCTGCCTATAGGTTAGCTGTGTGTTTTCTGTGGTTGAATGTGAGGTGACATAGATTTAGGTATTTATGCTTTTGTGGGTGCAGGGATTTATGGCCAAACTCCTGAAATCCACAACAGTTTTCAGAAAACCAGGAGTAAACCTTTCGCTTTAGTAAACTTATAGTTTGCTTTTGGGTTTCTTAAAATTTGCCACTTCCAAAGCAATGTAATACATGCAGCATATGAGATTTAAATCATGCAAACTGGTGCTTGAAGTGTGTGAAAATGACACTTCTGAAAGTCACCAGCATTTTCCAGAGACATAAAACAACAGGGATAAGTGTTACTTCCTCATTGTGGTTTCAAATAAATATTTGTTTTCTTTTGGTGCTATGGTGTTAGCTGTGCATGTATTAGTTTGTGAAAAGCGACACCCAGTGGATATAATGAGGACTACAAAACTCGGTTATATTGCAGTACTATATGTTTCCTGTTGGGAGCACCAAATAACAGGAAACCCCTGTGGGAGGATGGAAACTTTGCATTACTGTTGAACTATGTAACATGAGCATATATGTCCGTCTATGAGCCTCAGTGTAGTATTTTGTTTTTGGAA